>CM046437.1:30596633-31339133 GCA_025506505.1 Flaveria sonorensis
ATGATGATGATGATGATGATGATGATGATGATGATGATGATGATGATGATGATGATGATGATGATGATGATGATGATGATGATGATGATGATGATGATGATGATGATGATGATGATGATGATGATGATGATGATGATGATGACGACGATGATGATGAACAAGTCTGCTTGTGAGATCCCAAGTTTCTGTTGCTCGTACGGAAGAAGAAAGCTTGCTCCTGCGGATGAAGTTCAACATGATGATCAAAGAACCAACTCCTATAGAAGGCTGTCTCCTACGGAAAAACAAAATACTTGCATGAACTCCATTCATCAAGGAAGCCTCATGAAGTCAACAAGTCAAATTCTCTGGAGTGACGTCATCAAGTCAACATCCGCGGAAGAATGCACATCTGTCAGAAACGAATATTTCACATCATGTCAAGAATTTTATTTTTGTAACTTTCTTACCACAATAAGAAAAGTTACTTATACGCATGTAAAAAGTGAATCCCTCTGCCTATACATAGAAGTTATTAGTGCACTCATTTTATAGACAGAAATACACAAAAACAATATATCAATATCAATAGACTAGCAATATACCAAAAATACACCAAGAACATATAGCAATTATCATATCAACAAAGATCAAAACCGATTGTAACCAATTCAGTATTAATGAAAATCATTTGAAACAAATTTGTTTATCATATTACTTTAGTTTGATTTACATTTCTATCATTTGTTCTTCATCAATTTATGTTACAATTACAATCTCTTAAACAATTAATTAAACAACTAGTTGTGATAATTCCGCAATCATTATTTGTTCAAATCAAACTGATAATTCCTGTTTTGATCCTTGGATTCACAGTATGTTCTGCATGTTCTCATCATCGTCCCTTTCTTCATCCTCTTCATCAGAATCAGTAAGAATGATAGTGGGATGTAGTTGCTAGTCTTTTGTTTGATCTATCTCACCTTCTTAAAGAATAGCAACCTCTGATGTTTTCTATTTTGGTTCATCTTCATCCAATGCTCAGCCTTAACTTTTGACCGCTTGA
Organism: Flaveria sonorensis; assembly: GCA_025506505.1. Lineage (NCBI taxonomy): Eukaryota > Viridiplantae > Streptophyta > Magnoliopsida > Asterales > Asteraceae > Flaveria > Flaveria sonorensis. The sequence continues at coordinate 30,597,679 of CM046437.1, forward strand.
GAGGTGGAGAATCAGGTTCATCTACTTCTTGGACTGTTTGTTTTCCCTTTCTCATAGAGACTAAGTATAGTCTCTTCCTTTTTCTTTCATAAGTTTTCAAAGGAGACTGTGAAGATGGTGCTTGGTCTTTTGATGATTTTGTTTGCATATTCAATGACTATGCAAACTGTCTGATTAATTCTTTCAGTTTGTCTAATAGAGGACTGACTGGAACAATACTTGTTTCAGCTGTTTGAATGTATGGAGTATGAAAATATTCCATTAGAATTGGTGAGTAGTGAATGTTCTCAAATGAATTTGACTCATTAAACAATTGATCCATTGAGTATGATTCTTCAGGGATAACAAGTGCAAGTTCTGTTTGATGTTCAGTATATTCATCACTCAGGTCATGTTCTTGACCTTCTGAATGTTTTTCTTCATTCAGTTGAGTGTTTGTATATTCTAGCTCTCTGTTCAGCCTTCTTATCTCTTCTTCTTGAGCATAGATTTTCTTCTTCAATTCATCTATTTCAGAATCTTTGGCATCTGTCTGCTTAGTTAGATAGGCAACATCTAATTTGGTGTTGTTTAAATCTTGATCTTTTGCCTTTTTCTTCCTTTGATTGTTTTAGTTGTTGTTCCTGGAATTGAACAATCAAATTTTGAGCCTTTTGATCAACCTTAGGCTTCTCAATCTCTTCATCTCTGCTTTTGAGTTTATCTTTTAACTTTCTTGCTCTGTTGTTGGATTTTTCAATCAGCTTGTTATACACTATGAATAAAAACACTTTAGAGTATTCAATTTCTTCCTTAGTAGGAATCTCACTTCCTTGTTCTTATTGTACATGTTCTTGAGCTGATGAAGTACCAACTTCTTGATGGCTTGATTGTTCTGCTAATGATGCATCAATGTCTCTCAAAATAGAAGAAAGTGTTTGCTGATCTGATAATGTTAGGCTTTATGGTGGTGAAGGGAACTGATGTTCAACATGAAATTGTTCCTGTTCTTGGGCATCTTCTAGTGCTTGTTCTTGAGCAATGATTGGTTATGGAATTGGTATAGTTTGTTCCTCATGTATGATAGGAGCAGGTTGTATGATTGGCTGATAATGAATCACATTCTGAAACATCATTTGAGATTTACCTTGTCCTGGAATCCTCATAAAAATGTCTGGGACAGGGATGTTATGATCAATCATGTGAGCAAGGACATGCAATTTAGCTCTATGATACAAACTTGACTTGATCCTTGTGAAGACATGTTCATTAAAATGAATAGGTTGGAAGATGGCACCCTCTCTTGGTATGTTTGGTAAAAGATCTTTAATGATCATTTGAAGGAACCTTGGATACATTTGGAACTTTTTCCTTACTTCTGTTATGAAGGCCCCGTTCCCGGAACGCTTACAGTTGGTCATTCATAGGGTAAAAAATTTAAAAACATGACATTTGCAGCGGAATTTAAACTTTTCATACATAAATTGTAAATACATGACACAAAATTGTTCTTATAATTGTATCACAAAACTTGACATTTACAAGCATTGTCTCAAAATCTAAAATTCCAGACTCAGATCGTCCCAGTAGCTATCTCATCCATGCCTGCACTCCTCAACTGAATCATTTACCTTCCAACTATTATGCATACAGAAAGTCAGCGACGCTGAGTGAGTTCTAGTTTATATAATAAAATACTTTACTTTCATTTGAAACATTTCTTTTACTTTCGTACGTGATCATACATCTAGATAATATCATTATTATCTTTCATCATCGTTCATAATCATTCATTTTCGTACTTTCTTTCATTAATATCTTTCACTTTTATCTAGATCCCGTCATATGCTATGACCCATCATTTCCGCACGAAGCAGCTACCGTCTTGGGGTCAAGCAACAAGGATCCCATTTTCGTACGTCTTGATCAATCACAAAGATTGACCCCCCCTGTGTGCACCCTCACAGGTTAACTAAACCGCACACAGTTGAGCTAACGACCCAATGGTTATATACCTCCATTCATTTGCTTGCCAGACTTTCATTCTTTCATTAGGTTTCACTTTCGTTAACATTAACTTTCACTTCATTACATAATACTTATTCTTAATTAGTATATATCACACCAAGTCAGAAACATCAGGAAAACCCCCCATTTTTATTTTGAACGAATTCACCATAGTCCATACATTCACATTCTCATCAAAATGAATAAGAAACAATAATATCCGACCCTCTGCGGGACAGCGGGGGTTCGGAGGCAGCAGCCCCTGACAGCGGGGTTCTAGCAGCCCCTAGTGGGGTCCAAGGGGCAACACCCCTGGCTGGGGCCGGGCAGCCCTTAGTGGGGTCCATGGGGCAACGCCCCTGACAGCGAAGAAATTTTATTTTGAAGCATTTATATAGCACAATTTGTTATAGAAAATTCTATCTTCCTGTTAAAACCTCTTGAGATCTTTGCCATAAAAAACATATATTCCATAAAAAAACATATATTTAGTATGCATAACAGCCACAAAACATAGAAAATCTTGTAAATAAGGGGATCTAGAACTCACCTGGTCTCCGTAAATAACTTCACCTAAAGTATCTCATGGTTTAGAGTCTGCATATAAGTTGCCATGCAAACAGGTCATTTTCTACACAGTTTCGGTAGTAGTCTCGCACGCAGTTTTGCTGCCAGTTTCGCTGACAGTTTCGCTGCCAGTTTCGCATGCCAGTATCGCTGCCAGTTTCGCATGGCAGTTTTGCCCAATATTCGTTGGAATTCCATGACTGCGAAAGTACTAGCGAAAGTATAGTTTCGCTGGAAATATCCACAGTTTCGCTAGAAAAACTGTTAGTTTCGCTATACGAACTTGCAGTTTCGCTAGAAGCATAAAAATGACATTCTAGCCAGTTTTTAACCCAAAACTTCAACGTTTTACATCCAAATCCTTTGTTTTTCATCCAGGAACTTATATCTAAGCTTTTTATATGATTTCATCCATAAAAACATGACTTTTGTATGAGTTTTGCCACTTTTCAAAACATCAAAACTCTAGAATCTGGGTATGATCTAAAGAGACATTTGGATGATGATTCTTATTTGGATTCTTGCTTTTTTCTTGTTGTTTGATGTCCAAAAACACAGATCTTCAATTCTTTGCTCAAAAAAAGCCTTAAATCTTCACTTTCTCTCTCTACTTTCTCCCTTTAGAAAGTAGGTTGTTTGAGTTGCAAGTGAGGGTGAATATGGCTGATTCGTGTTTATATACCGGGTGTTCACGGGACCTTAAACTTGTTTAACACATAACCTGTAAGGTTAATTTCATCCATAATCCATTTTTCTTTGTATTTATTTCACTCAACCCCTAACCAAACCCATTATTATTAATTGGCTCATTTCAACTTTTTCCCCCGCGTTACATGTAAGATTGTATATCATTCCATTGAGAGTTTGGGCTACAAAATTAAATGGTCTCCTTGCTATGATGCTTGCAATAGTAGAGGAACTTCTTAATGAAGTAGCATCCCAGCCTGTCTTCCAGTTTGTCATTGTTTTCTGATAAGTGTGCATTAGAAATCTGAATTGAGCACACATGTATGATTTCTTGATTTGCAATCTTTCAATGGTACCAGTATAGCCAATCTGTCTGAATACATGCAGGACATAGTTCTCATCTAACTCAACAGGTCCTTCTACATCTTTATCTCCAAGTTAAAGAACCCTTCTAATGACTTCCTCAGAGATGATGATCTGATAATCATGTATAGTAGTACCACTAGTTGCTGGTCATTCATCTGCTCCAGATGAGCATGAGTCCAGAATTGGACTATATGATCCTCATATATCTCTGGTCGAGCCGTCATGGCATGAACCAGTCTGGTTTGTCTTAGGGCATGAATCATATCTCTGTAATTCTCAGCATTAAGAGAATCAGCATTGAGATAGGCACAAATTTTATGATCTCTGACAAACACTCGGTTTGCCATATCTGCAATGAAAAAGACAATTGTTAGTATCTTGTGTGTTAATGATTTGTAATGATGAAATATTGATCAAGTGTTGGTCAAGAGTTCACTGGACTGTTGTGATTGTTATGAAATAATGAAATGTATGCTTAACACTTATGACTTGTTTGAAGTGTATGGTTGATTGGTATTAACAACTAAGACAGTTTGACTTATCAAAAGTCAACTACGTGGTTAATTTTTGGCCATGAAAATCTTGTTTGATTCAATTTGTTTTGATCCAAATTGTTTTGCATTGTGTTTGTTTTGTCACAAAGAGTTATTTTGTGTCATATTATACACTGATTTTATTTCATAACAACTCGTTCATGAATTTTAGTTTGACCTTTTAAAGTCAAAAGACCATTTAATGCACATTGAATAAATATGCATTTAATGTTTGTATGTTCAATGTCATGCCAAATTAACTAATTTTACATGTTTGTTACTGACTTTTGAACAAGTTTACCAAGTTACAACATATTTCAAGTTTGTTGAAACATTTTAAAAGATCAAACATCAGTTTTTGTATGATTTTGGCAAGAACATCATGACTATTCATGAACCCGATGAACACATAATCAAATTACATCAAAACAATAGTCCTTATATATTAGACTAAGGTCATCTAACACACATTTAGTGTTTGATTTGGTTTAAAACATCAAAAGATTAATGTGTTGATTTCGGTTCAAAGTTCGACTAGGTCGAACAATATTCGAATCAGAATCAATGAATAAGATGTTTTAATGATTGTTAAATGATTAGAATCATGATGTTATACCTATTCAATAAAGAATCAGTAGAGAAATCGAACAAATATTAGGTTTTGGATGATCTGGGGTTTATGGGTTTAACACACTGTAGCAACATTTTAGAAATTTTGATTTTTTTGTTCTCGCACTCGTGATGAATGAAAAAAGACAAGTGTTGATGTATATACACAACGGATAAAATAAACGTCCGCTATGTATATAATTTGTATGTCCGTTGTGTAAACAGTGTGTCCGCTGTATAATTTTAAACTATACGTTGTGGACCCCTTGTTTGGTTGACTGTGTCTACAGCGGATGACGGCTTGGTCATGCGTTGTGGACTCTGAATTTTTTACTATGTTTAAAGTAGATGAATGTTTGTTCATGTGCTGTGGCAACTTGTTTGTTTAAGAGATATTCACACCGGATGACTTATTGTCATGCGCTGTATTTACTTGATGATGATGTACAGCGTATGTTTACCTATGTACATACGCTGTGTACACTTGTATTGTTTCAACAATGGATGACTAAGATAAGTCATGCGCTATGGAATGGCACTGTATTCACAGCGGATGTCTTTCCAACATCATGCACTGTGAACATTTGAATGTTTGTATTGAAATGTTTTCTTCCGAAGAATATGTTTGATAAAATTTTCTTCCGAAGCATGTGTTTGATAAAACTTTCTTCCGAAGCCTGTGTTTGATAAAATTTTCTTCCGAAGCTTATGTTGTTTGGTTTTCTTCCAAAGCAAATTTTAATAAATTTTCTTCCGAAGGAAAAGTTGTTTGTTTTTCTTTCGAAGCTTGTGTTGTTTGTTGAAAAATTCTTCCGAAGCCTGTTTGATTATTTTTCTTCTGAAGCAAAATTTTCTTCCAAACCTTGTGTTGTTTCTTGAAAACTTCTTCCAAAGCATGTTTGATTGTTTTTCTTCCGAAGCAAAATTTTCTTCCGAAGCTTGTGTTATTTGTTGAAAACTTCTTCCGAAGAAAAAGTTGTTTGTTTATCTTCCGAAGGAAAAGTTGTTTGTTGGAAATTTCTTCCGAAGAAAATTTTTCTTCTGAAGTATGTTTGATTGTTTTTCTTCCGAAGCAAAAATTTTCTTTCGAAGGATGCTTGATTTTCTTCCGAAAGAACATTTGTTAGTTGACACTTGAATAAGTCAAAATGTTTGTTTAAAATGTATGTTGAAATGTTAAAATTTTAATATGATCAATATATGGATGTTAAAATATCACTCACAAGCAATATTGTACAATATTGTGCATATGTTTGTGTGTCAAACTGCTATGTTTGAGTGCTTGCTTGACTTGGATTTATTTAAAAACTCAAAATATAATATTTCAAATTTTAAAATTTGTATGATTATGCACATATTCTGCTACTCTTGATATTTCCATGTTCATTTTCTCCCCATAAATTTTATATATTTATAAAAACCTTTTATAAAATGACAAAAAATTGAATATGTGTGAATGGAAATTATAAAAGTCCAATTTGATTGCCTGTTTAAAAAACATTTAGAAAGATAATAATGTATCTAACTAACACATCAAAGTTCTTCATGTTTGGACATGAATCAATTGTACATAACATGAGATCAAACTAGTTTAAAATTCTCACTGAGTTATTTGGATGATTTTGAGAATAGACATAGAGTAATACAATGTTGATTGCAGATATTGTGATCCACTTAAACTCATGTATGGTATTAATGATTGATTGAAATAGTGAGTGATTATCATGTTTTGAGTTGATTGATATGAGTTGTATGTATCCCACATCTGATTGTATATTTAGAACAGCCCTCCTCAAGATATGCTAGAAACCACTTTCAATACTTATGACCTAGCTACTTAGGAGTATAAATGCTTAATATGATCCATGGTGTTTGATCCTCATTGGGATTCTTTTTCACTTCACTTTGGAAGGGGGTCCTCTTTGGGATTCTTTTGATTCATTCACAAGGAATGTAGTCTAGAAGACTTTATTGATTGTTCATCCAAGATAGATGTGTTCCTCATTGGGAATCTTTTTGGATCATGGGTAGGTCATTCGGGTCTGTGCTTGTTAGGATCAGTGATCTAAGTTTGATCAATTAGAGTTTGATCACAGCGGAATTAGAGCAAGAATTAAGCAAATATAGCAAGAACACAATAAATATTCAATGGAACAGTACACGGTTATATAGAAATAGGGTTTTCTGCATTGGGATAATAACATTCATGCACGCATGCTTCGGTATGGCGGCTGCTAGGTTTTCCTAAGCTGCACTGATTACAATTAGGTCAGCATTCCTTATATAAAGGAATGTGACATCTGCTGATGTCACTTGATAGTGACGTCTAACAGAATTATTACAAACTACTGAACGTAAGCAAACTACTGAGAATGTTCACAACAACTGAGAACATCTCTAGTATTCTAAGTACACGAAGAAACATAAAACTACTGAAACTACAAGTACAGAAAAGGAAATACAACTACTAAAAGGAAACCATCACAACTACTGAAGAGGTCTTCTTCAGCTGTTATGACAATCATCTGAAACTTGGTCTTCAGTCTTTGTCTTCAGCTCTTTCACTTCAGACTTTGTCTTCAGCTCTTGTCTTCAGACTTTGTCTTCAGCTCTTTCACTTCAGACTTTGTCTTCAGCTCTTTCACTTTAGGCTTTGTATTCAGCTCTTTCACTTCTGACTTTGTCTTCAGCTCTTTCACTTCAGACTTTGTCTTCAGACCTTGTTATCAGCTGATGTCTTCAGCTGTTGCAGACTACTTCAGTTGTTGTAATGTCCGTGGGACTTAAAGGTTTTTCTGATCAGGCACATTGGTTCTTTTGGTCCAACAAACTCCCCCTGAACCAATGCAGCCAAAACCTTTAAGCTTATTGAGGTCCCACTTATTCTTGGCAGAAATACTCTCTTGATCAGCTTTAGAGATATAGGATAAGCATAGGCCAGGGAACAGGTTTCAGTAGATGTGAATGTCAAAGGATGGAAGGGAACTCTGTCTTAGGGAACTGGACACAGAGCCGTTATCCCAACCATGAAACCTACTTCCCATTGATGAGTCTATAAGACTCTCTGACGTAGGCCTCAAGGAGAACAACTTGTTCCTCCTTAGTGAGTTCTTCTGCTTCTCCTTCGAAGAAGAACTCTGGGCCATAGTACTCTGATAAGTACTTTAACGTCTTTCCGTTTTTCAACTCAACAGTTGTTATCTCTCTGTAAGCAAATTCATCTGGGTGAGTCCCTTCTAATAACAACTGGAGTTCATTTTTCTTGATCTCTTCAAGCCTCTTGTATAACAACCCCTTCTTGACCATTTTGTTATCCATTAGAGTTTGAGGGGTCATCTTTGACTTGTAGGCTCTCTTGAAGTCTTCAAGTATTTCCCAGGGTGAGACTACAATGGCCAACATAATAGCAGCATCTATGGTCTTTCTCACTTGGCCATTGTATCTACTTGGTATGGATTCTTATGAATTCTAGAACTAACCCTGGGGTCTGGCCAAATCCTTACTCTCTCCTTTTGATATTGAAAGGTATACCTGAGAGCATACAGCCTTTGAGCGTGTTTCTTCATGGCTTGTATAGATGATGACTGAGGAAACTCTTTGTCAATCATCTTCAAAAGTTGCTCATCGTGCTGTTTCTGCTGTTCTTCTTCTTCAATCTTAACTTTCACCATTTGCCTCTGAAAGTCTGGTGTAATCATTTGTTGACTTCTGGGCTCAGGTAAGTTTAGAACAGCAGAGATTGGCAGACTATCTTCTTCATCATCTTCTTCTTCTTCTTCTACCATCCTCAACACCCTTCTCCTCCTTCTGGGTGCATCACTGGATGTGGTTTGAGGGGTTTTTGGGGTAAGGGAGTTGGTTTTGAGGGTTGAGTTGATTTGGAGAGTTGTGGGGTTGGTTGTTTTTGAGAGGGAGTTTGGGAAGGCTGATCTAGCATTTTTATGGTGAGTTTGGCTTTGGAAAGCTTAGCCATATCAGTTCTCTTCCCAACACCTGCTTCATCTAGTGCTTCGATAATTAACCCCTTGTTGAATGCTTCAGAAGTACAGATTCTGGTGGTTATTTCTAGAATACTGTCTCTGGTCCATGATTTAATCTCAATTAATGATCTTTCCAAGTATTTTGCAGTAAACCTGATCATTATTTCCAACCTCTCCCTTTCCATCACACTATAACTGGCCCATCTTTCTTGTATCTCTTCAATCTCCAGCTTCTGATCTCAGTGTCTTATGTAGCTGTATCAAAGCCCTGTCTGAAGAGTTGATCTATTATTCTGTCCATTGATCTGCTGTGAGCTTCATCGGCTTCTTAATCAGATCTTCCAATGATTTCTCTTCATCAGGCTTTTGAGTTCAGCACTTTTCTTTCTTTATATGTGATCAGCTGTTTTCCTTTCTTTCTCTTGTTCTCATTAGAGTTTGAGGGGTATCTTTTACTTGTAGGCTCTCTTGAAGTCTTCAAGTATTTCCCAGGGTGAGACTACAATGGCAACATAATAGCAGCATCTATGGTCTTTCTCACTTGGCCATCGTATCTACTTGGTATGGATTTCTTATGAATTCTAGAACTAACCCTGGGGTCTGGCAAATCCTTACTCTCTCCTTTTGATATTGAAAGGTATACCTGAGAGCATACAGCCTTTGAGCGTGTTTCTTCATGGCTTGTATAGATGATGACTGAGGAAAATCTTTGTCAATCATCTTCAAAAGTTGCTCATCGTGCTGTTTCTGCTGTTCTTCTTCTTCAATCTAACTTTCACCATTGCCTCTGAAAGTTTGGTGTAATCATTTGTTGACTTCTGGGCTCAGGTAATTTTAGAACAGCAGAGATTGGCAGACTATCTTCTTCATCATCTTCTTCTTTCTTCTACCATCCTCAACACCTCTCCTCCTTCTGGGTGCATCACTGGATGTGGTTTGAGGTGGTTTTTGGGGTAAGGGAGTTGGTTTTGAGGGTTGAGTTGATTTGAGAGTTGTGGGGTTGGTATTTTTGAGAGGGAGTTTGGGAAGGCTGATCTAGCATTTTTATGGTGAGTTTGGCTTTGGAAAGCTTGGCATATCTTCTCTTCCCAACAACCTGCTTCATCTAGTGCTTCGATAATTAACCCTTGTTGAATGCTTCAGAAGTACAGATTCTGGTGGTTATTGCCAGAATACGTCTCTGGTCCATGATTTAATCTTAATTAATGATCTTCCCAAGTATTTACAGTAAACCTGATCATTATTTCCACCTCTCCCTTTCCATCACACTATAACTGGCCCATCTTTCTTGTCTCTTTCAATCTTAGCTTTCTGATCTCAGTGTCTAATGTGGCTGTATCAAAGCCCTGTCTGAAGAGTTGATCTATTATTCTGTCCATTGATCTGCTGTGAGCTTCATCGGCTTCTTTAATCAGATCTTCCAATGATTTCTCTTCATCAGGCTTTTGAGTTTCAGCACTTTTCTTCTTTATATGTGATCAGCTGTTTTTCCTTTTTTTCTCTTGTTTCTCATTTCCACACTCTTCTTTTTCTTTCTTTCACTGCCTTAGACTCCCCCTTTTTGGGTGCATTGGGTTCAGGGGTGTGAATGGCAGAAAGCTTCCTTTGCAAGCATCATCAACAAGTGTTTGTAGATTTGAGGAAATCCTCTCATCAATGGCTTTATGCACAATCTTGATGATGGGAGTGATGAGAGATAAGGAATTTTGAAAGGTAGCAACCATCTTCAGAGGTGTCTGTCCCGAGAGGGTGGTGCCAAAAACAGTGGCTGGTGGCTCAGTTGGTGTAGTGGCTGAGTGTTTGGTAAACCTTCAGATGAAGGTGCCATCTGTGGGTTATTGGGGGCAGATGGACTTTGATCCTGAGACATTTTGGCAAGCAGTTTCTTGGAGTCTGCTCACCTCAGCCTCAAGGATTGTGTTATGGGTTAAAACATCAAAGAAAAAGCCCAGATCATCATCAGTCTTTGCGAATCATCTGACCTCCTGATGAATCAGGATGTACATGCCCTGAGTGTAGATCAGTTGTAGCATGTGCCCTTGTCTTGGTTCTGGGGACTTCTTGCCTCAGGACTGAGTCCTTCATCGGCAAGTTGCCTCTGGTGAGGTCTTAGAGATGTTCAACTTCATCCTGTTCATTTGCTGAATCAGTAGAAGTGGCAGCCTCACCAGATGTTTAACTCCTCCTCTACACCTCCTCCTCTACACGGGGAGATTGAACATTATAACCCCTGTGCTGGGGTTATCAGCAGCATTTTGGTCCTCTTCCTCAGCTGTGGAGGTTCTCCCATTGTAATTGGTGTCTGGGGAGGAGGAGAGGAATGCAGCTGACTTAACACTTGTGCAACAATAAATGTTGGGCTTTGAGGGGCGTTGCATTTGGAGATAGGTTGAAGCAGATTGCACCCGGGGTGACTGTGCTCTTCAATGGTAACCTTCTCATTGAGATAGGTTCCAGCATTGTGGTATCCCCAATTATGGTTGCATCAGGATCCTGTTGAGAGGATGCCTGAGCGGCTAGGGCTGGTGGAGTCTTTGACACTACTGGGGGTTAGAACCAGTAAGTGTTACCTGTATTGGTGTTACAGGGGCATCCTCAGGGGACTCATCTCCTTGAGTAGCCTTTTGGGCTTTTTGGTTTGGGTTGGTGGGGACTTGATCTGGAAGTGGAGGCTGTGGGTTCCCGCTGCTTGGGTTTGAGCAGCCGGCAGCCCCTTTCATTGTAGGGTTAGAGTTGTGCCTGGAGTATACTTCAGGCAATACAGCAGGAGCAGGGACTCCAAGGCCAACAAGGCCGTCTGATTTTAGCTGTGTTAAATTATGGCCATGAGAAACCTGGGATATAATATCCATCTGTTTGCCACAGGTTTCAAGCCAGATCCTTTAGTTCCAAAACACTATCTCAGAAAAATTTAAAGTTTGTCGTTCAAAGATAGAGTATAATACCTGTTGCCATCGGAAGACATCTGATCCCATGAGGAGTTTTTGGTGCAAGGCAGACATTCACCATGTGGAATATAGACGTTTAGCATCATGGAAGTGCTTCTTCAGAATGGTGGTAGCACTTAAGTCTCCTCATACCCTTGTTGATGAAAGACATATCGGTTGTGCCTTTCGGGTATTCTTGACACAGGTGCATCATGTAGATCTAGGGTTTGTCGAATGATGTCGGAGTGATGACCACCTTCTGGTTGACCAACGACTGGAGAGTGATTGGCTGTCATTCTCACTAGTTTGCACAGAGACGTTGGTCCAGAACTGGCTTAGGGAATCGGGGTATATGGTAGGATTCAGAAGAACGCGGTTTGGTACTGGAATCTACCATAAGATCGATGGCGTTATAAATTTGTTCCAGAAGGCCGATTTCGAGAGGTAGGCAACACAGTTGTGTCTGGGTTGAGTTTCATGGTCGCCATTGTTGAGAGAGTGAAGGACGAAAACGGCTAATGAAACGTCGAAAGTAGGTTTAGGTATTTAAGGTAAGAAAAGGCTGATTAAAACGACTGAAAGTGTTGGTGCTGTCATCAGTTGTTTGAAAACAACTGAAGACCTGGTTTTAACTTTCAGAAGTTGTAAACTGAAGACTTGGTATTAGTCATCAGTAGTTATGAAACTACTAAGACATGGTTTTGGCTTCAGTGTTGTAACAACTGAAGACTTGGTGTTAGTCATCAGTAGTTGTGAAACTACTGAAGACATGGTTTTGGCTTCAGTTGTTTGAAGTGAAGCAGCTGTTGTAGAAACATGAAGAGAAAATTTCTCATCAGCTGTTGTCGTCAATTCTTAGCTCATCAGCTGTTTCATTCTGACCTCAACACTTCATCAGACTTGTCTGAGTTTCAGATGTTTCATAGGTCATCAGTACTTACTGTTATTCTGCATCAGCTTGTAACTACAGCAGTGTTGTAACCACATCAGTTCTTTTCAACAGATGAGTACTTCAGTACTTTTAAGTAATTAATCTTCAGTAGTATGAAAACTACTGAGGATAAAAGAACTTCAGTACTTATTTGTGACAGTAGTATACGAATGCCATCAGTACTTGTTGACTGAGATCATCAGTAGTTGTCACTTATTCTAGCTGCAGCATACCAAGCCTTAACACTAGTTTTGGAAAGTGAACTGTCCAAAGGCTTAGTAAATAGTCTGCAAGCTCATCAGCACTAGGAACACTTGGATCAATCAGACCTTTTTCAAACAATCCCTAATAAAATGGTGTCTGATCTCATATGTTTGGTCTAGAGTGCTGGACTGATTCTTGACAATACAAAGAGCTGAAGCACTATCCATAGTAATGGAGTCTTGTCTGTAATGCCATAATCCAGTAATTGATTCTGAAGCCAGAGTACCTGAGATGTACAAATTGCAGCAGCAATGTACTCGGCTTCAGCAGTGGATGTAGCAACCAGATGTTTGTTTCTTACTCTGCCAAGAAACCAAACAGTTGCCTAGGAATTGGACATCCACCAGAAGTTGATTTTCTAGTTAATTTACACCCTGCATAGTCACTATCAGAAAAAGCAACTAATTGCAAGAGTGCCCAGTGGATACAAAAGACCTAGAGATTGAGTACCTTGCAGATATCTAAAGATCCTCTTGACTGCAATCAAATGAGACTCTTTAGGAGCAGCCTGAAATCTAGCACAAACACAATTGCAAACATAATATCTGGTCTAGAAGCTGTTAAGTACATCAAGGACCCAATCATACATCGGTAAAGTGTTTCATCAACAGCTTTACCTTTCTGATCTACATCCAGTTGTGTGGTGCTGCACATGGGAGTAGAACAGGGCTTACAGTGTTGTAAATCAAACTTTGCCAAAAGATTTTTTGTGTATTTTGACTGATGAATGAAAGTTCCATCAGCCTTTTGTTTGATTTGCAAACCTAGAAAGAACTGTAATTCTCCCATGGCACTCATTTCGAATTTTTGTTGGCATCAACTTGTAAAAGCATCACACAACTGTGGATCAGAGGAAGCAAAAATAATATCATCAACATAAATTGAACAAGGAGCTTATGCTGACCCACTTTCTTAATGAACAAAGTTTTATCTATGGAGCTCTCTAGTGAAATTATTCTAAAGAAGAAAGTTTGACATGTTTCATACCAGGCTCTAGGAGCTTGTTTCAACCATAAAGAGCCTTATCAAGTTTATACAACCCAATCAGGATTTTTTATCCTCAAAACTGGTGGTTGACACACATAAACCTCTTCTTTTATTTTACCATATAAAAATGCACTTTGCATCCATTTGAAAACTAAGATTGTGGAATGCGTCATAGGCTAAGAACAATCTAATTGCCTCCAGTCTGGCTACAGGGGCAAAGGTTCTCATAATCAATACCTTCTTCTTGTGAACCCCTGGACAACAGTCTGGCCTTGTTCTTGACAATTTGCCCATTTTCATCTGTTGTATTCCTAAACACCATTTAGTGCCTATGCACACTTACCTGGGGGTAGAGGAACCAGTTCCCACACTTGCTGCTGTCTTTTGAACATGAAGAAGCTCAAGCTGCATGGCATCAACCCATCCATTGTCTCTAATGCAATATGATAGTTCTTTGGCTCTTGCTGACTGATGAAAAGAGCATAGAAGCAGAAGTTGGACAATTGACTTCTATTGAGACACCAGCATTGATATCACCAATGTTTGAGACGTTGGGTGATTCTTCAGGCTCTGGATACACTATGAGATCTGTGCAAGGTGTTTTGTAGCACGCTCAACACGCAACAACAGATGTTGATCTCCAGATTCTTGAAAACCAAGTGTTAGATGCAGGTCAAATGAAGTAGGAGATTCAGAAATCTCATCAGCATTTGTTGTGGATGGTGTCTACTGAAGCTACGGGTTTTGTGGGATTTTTTCCTTAGAGATTCATTGAACTTCACATGCAAGGTTTCTTCAACCATCTTTGTTCTACAGTTGAACACTCTGTAAGCCTTGCAAGTGGATGAGTACCCAACAAAATACCCTGCATCCACCTTAGAATCAAACTTTTGGAGTTGATCCTTTGTGTTGAGAATGTAACAAGGACACCCAAATGCTCTGAAGAATGAAATTAGAGGAGCCAATGATGTAGAACTTCATAAGGAGTCTTCATCAACCTCTGATTCACTAGAGCTCTATTTTGCACATAGCATGCTGTGTTGACAGCTTCAGCCCAAAAGGTCAGTGGCAAACCAGAGTCAGCCAACATGGACCTTGCAGCTTCAATTAGGGTCCTTTCTTTCTCTCCAACTACTACCCATTTTGTTCTGGAGTCCTTGGAATGCTATACTGCCTCTGATTCTTTTGAAAGGTAAAATCATAGGGAATACTGCTTCTCAACATACAACACAAAGTTAAAATTGTCTGAGCAGCCTCATCCTTTGAATGCAAGAAGAAGGTCCATACAAATCTGGAGTAATCATCCATATTACCAGACAGTATTTCTTCTTTGCCATGCTCATTACTCTCACAGGACCAAAGAGATCCATGTGCAGTAATTGCAAGCAGGCAGTGGACTTTGGTTCTTCTATAGGAGGGAATGGAACTTTGTGTTGTTCCTTTTTTTAAACAAGCAGTGCAGGTTTCATCACAGAGGAACTCCTTATTGGTAGACCTCTTACTAAACTATTGTGGATCAGCTGATTCATGTTTTTGAGATTAACATGACCCAGCCTTCTTGCCACAGTTTAGATTCCTGAGGAGAGGCCTTGGGGAACAGGCAAGGATGACCTTTTAACGCAATCTTCTTTGACAGATCTAAGCATATACTCTTCCTATCCTGTTGGCCTTCAGGAGAGTATGTTCATCCAATACCTTGTCAATCGCCTCAGAACTTTGGAAGACAGAATCGGCAGTTCTGGCTTGTGAAAAGTGCAACATGCCCTTTATCACACATCTGACTGACACTCAGTAGATTATACTTGAGATTCTCCACATGGTTAACATCATCAAATCTGATTTCTCCATTTGACACAACCTTCCCGATGATGTAACCCTTAGCATCATTTCCAAATGAGACAAATCCCTTCTTTCCTTGAGAGTAGTCATTAAGAAGAGAACTGCTCCCAGTCATATGCATAGATCCTCCACTGTCTACATACCAGATGCTTCTTTGGCATGCTGAAGAACCCTGCATTTATCATAAGAAACTAGTTAGCTTTAGAGACCCAAACCTTTTTGGTTTTGGGTCTGTTTTCATCAACAGATTTAACCATACTTGTTTCTCATGATTAACAGCTGATGAAGGTGGAGATGGTGCTGAAATGGAATTCTTAGATTTGGGCTTGGATTTCCTTTTCAGTGGTTTGATCACAGTGCATCTAGTTGGTTAACTCTCCAACCAATGCTGAACCATCATAACAAGTTGTGTCTGATT
Organism: Flaveria sonorensis; assembly: GCA_025506505.1. Classification (NCBI taxonomy): domain Eukaryota; kingdom Viridiplantae; phylum Streptophyta; class Magnoliopsida; order Asterales; family Asteraceae; genus Flaveria; species Flaveria sonorensis. The sequence goes on from CM046437.1 coordinate 30,613,773, forward strand.
TGGTGCTAAAGCCTTCAGCTCATTTGACACCATCAGTGTTGTTTTGATGAGTTCCTGGGACCACCATTTCCTCCTTGAAATCACAGACTTCGTCTGATGTTTATCATGAGAAGCACTATCAGCTGTTTTCTGATAAACCCCATCCTTCTTTTTGGATTTTGGTGAGGCCTTGGGTTTATCAAGTTTGAGATGACTGTGGTACAAACTTGGTTTCAAACTCATTTTTCATTTTATTATCTCTTCTTTATGAGCTTATCTCTGTTGAGTTTGGAACCCTTTTTGTACCAGCATTCATCAGATAGATGATTGAATTTACCACATATTTTCACATGGCTTAATTCTTCATCTTGGATTGATCAACTGCTGAAGTGGAAACTATGAAGGTGTATTTCACATGGCTTATTCTTCATCTTGAAGACTTGTTCTTCAGCTGTTCTCTATCCGTCCTGAAAGACTGTATGATAGATTCCTCAGCAGTTGTTACCTTTATTTCGTCAGATTTGAAATGCTTTTCAGATGTTGTGACTTGCCCTTCAGTACTTGGAGTACTTTGAGGGACAACATCTGAATTTCTAGCTTCATGTGTTTATCAGCATTTAAACCATCAGGCAATTGACTTGCTGAGATCTTAACACTGACTTCATCCTCTAATTTGTATTATCATTTGAGGATGAATCACATGATGATGTGGTTTGGAAATTACTTTCACCTTCAGATTTTACTATTACTTTTGAAGTAAAATCAGTAGGTGGTGCAGTATGATTGTAACCTATTCCAAACTTCACATTTGAAGCTGTTTGCTTGCTGAGAAGCATTTCAAATCCCTTGCAGGATGTTACCCAGCGGTCACACTCAACTTGGGTAGCTGCAAGTGTCTCTTTGAGACTTCTGTGGTTCTCGAGTATGACCTCTACCTTAGCCTTTTCATCATTAAGTTGGCATTTAAGCTTGTATCTCATCATCTTTGTCATTAAGTGCAGACCATACTCATCTTTTCTTTGGAAATATTTTCTCAAGCTCAAGATTTTGATTGATTAAAGCTACATTTGCCTCTCTAATAGAGACAAAGGCAGCTAGCATGATTCAGAACATAACTTGGCTTTAGCCTCAGAAGATATCTGGACCAAAAGGATGTTCACCACCATGTTGACCAGCACCAGCAGATAATTGCTCATTGAAACCAAAAGATCATCTGGTAAGCTGCTCAGTCAACACTCCTGGTGTGAAGAAGCTGTGATGAGGTTGAGATTGTGATGAGATGGTTGAGGCTCAGGTAGGGCTTGAGGTTGTTGTGCTATAGGGACATGAACTGGATTTGGCTGTGGCATGTAATAGCAGGGATAAGGATATGGCATTGGACCCTGAGGGACAAAGTATGCAGGAGATTGAGGTTGTGAGTGATGACCAGAACTAGCAGGATGTTGCCCTTTTTTGTGAACTATTGCTTGGAAAGGTCACAAAGGGTGCAGAGGAGTTAGATCCAGTTGATCTACACTCTCTTGCAAAGTGCCCAAGCCTGTGGCATTTGTGACACCTCAACTTACTCTTGTCAAAACCAACTTTGGTTTTGCCAGAGAGTCCTGGAAATTTCCTACCAGTTTCTTGTAGAACTTTTGAGATCTGATATTGATCAGGGCCATTTGGCTCAAAATATCCATCTCTTCTAAATCATCATCAGCAATACCCTGCAAATCATCCATGATAAAGCATAAATTATCACTATTACACCCAGAATGACTGTCAACACCAACAAATGCATGATCAGAACTGTTTGAAGAGAAATCTATATGCTCATCATAATGACTTTCTGATCCAGCATATTCTGACTCATGACCGACCAAGGCAGTGTTACCTGGTACAAAGTCATCAGAGAGCTTTCCTGATGATGCCAGTTTCCTTTTCTGCTCTATCTCTCTTTCAAATGTAAGCAGTTTCCCATGGAGTTGGGTGAGAGATAGGCTATCCAGATTTGCACTGGAGCGTAGACAATGGTGTATGTGTCCCATCTCTCAGGCAGTGATCTGAGGAATCTGTTGTTCATCTGGCTGTTAGTATACTCATGCTTGACCATTTTCAGCTCAGAGATCAAGCAGGAGAAACGCTCAACTGTTGAGTCAGTGTCTCACCCTTCCTATGAGAGAATGTCTCATATTGTGGGCGAGGATTTCTCTGTTGTTTGCTAAGACCTCATCAGTTCCTCCGAATTGTTCCTTCAAAGCATTCCAGAGGTCATGAGCAGTTTCATGATGCATAAGCCCAGAATAGATTTCATTCGGCAGTGCCATGGCCAGAATTCCATGGGCTTTAGCATCAATCTCAAACAGTTTACGATCTTCATCTGAGTATTGCTCCTTCTTCTTCGGAACCATTTGATTGGTCTCCGGATTGTTCACCATAGGCTTGTGTGGACCGTGAACCACAGATGTCCAACAACCTGAACTGTTAACAGACAGGTGATGGAGCATTCTTCGTTGCATATGTTATACTCACTCCTAACCAGCATCGGAGGCTTGGTTGAGGAGCCAGTATTGTGAGGATCATTAGATGGAGTAGTCATTCTCAGATTCAAACCAAATCAATCAAGTTTCAAAAGATTTAGCACAAAAACACAACAAACTCAATAAGAAAAGAAGAAACTCAATTTAAATACCAGAAGCAGCAGAAAATCAATCTTTATAACCAATTCTTGCACATATGCTAATTCGATCAAACTATAGATATCAAAATAGCAGTTTCAATGATCAATTGTTAAACCGATCAATGATTAACCTGCTCTGATACCATTTGTTAGGATCAGTGATCTAAGTTTGATCAATTAGAGTTTGATCACAGCGGAATTAGAGCAAGAATTAAGCAAATATAGCAAGAACACAATAAATATTCAATGGAACAGTACACGGTTATATAGAAATAGGGTTTTCTGCATTGGGATAATAACATTCATGCACACATGCTTCGGTATGGCGGCTGCTAGGTTTTCCTAAGCTGCACTGATTACAATTAGGTCAGCATTCCTTATATAAAGGAATGTGACGTCTGCTGATGTCACTTGATAGTGACGTCTAACAGAATTATTACAAACTACTGAACGTAAGCAAACTACTGAGAATGTTCACAACAACTGAGAACATCTCTAGTATTCTAAGTACACGAAGAAACATAAAACTACTGAAACTACAAGTACAGAAAAGGAAATACAACTACTGAAAGGAAACCATCACAACTACTGAAGAGGTCTTCTTCAGCTGTTGTGACAATCATCTGAAACTTGGTCTTCAGTCTTTGTCTTCAGCTCTTTCACTTCAGACTTTGTCTTCAGCTCTTGTCTTCAGACTTTGTCTTCAGCTCTTTCACTTCAGACTTTGTCTTCAGCTCTTCACTTCAGGCTTTGTATTCAGCTCTTTCACTTTAGACTTTGTCTTCAGCTCTTTCACTTCAGACTTTGTCTTCAGACCTTGTTATCAGCTGATGTCTTCAGCTGTTGCAGACTACTTCAGTTGTTGTAATGTCCGTGGACTTAAAGGTTTTTCTTATCAGGCTCATTGGTTCTTTTGGTCCAATAGTGCTCAGCACAACAAAGGATGTCTTGGTGTACTCTAGGTCTATGAGAATCATAACAGATGAGACACTTGTATGATTGAGCAATCTATAAACTGTTTCACTTGGTGTATTGTAGTTACTTTACAAGAAACCTATATTGGATAGATTAATACTTACCATAAACCAAGATGTGTTGTTAGGTGTCCCATGCGGAGCCTATCCACATATCAAACAAAGTACTGTCAGTCTTTATTAGTGGAAAATGACTCTAGTGAAGAACTAAGCTAGTGTACTATCATCTCTTATGAGTAGTATGTGTGATTCAAGGTGTTTGGTTATTAGAAAACATGAATGTTTGTTTGATATCTTGATTTTGAAAGATTGCATGCTGATGTTAAACTTGGACTTTGACAAAATCAAGCCTGTTTGAAATTAATGTTTTGAAAACATTACTTGTTTGATTCATAGTTGATCATACCAAGTGACTGAACTAGAAATTTAAATCTTGTTGAATCAAATGGTTTGGTAAACAGGTCAGCCAATTGATTGTCTGTATGACTTTGATTAACTCTATCAGATCCTTTTCTAAGCAATGTCTCAGAAAGTGATATTTGATATCTATATGTTTTGTTTTTAAATGTTGAACTGGATTATCAATGATAAACATGGCAGCAGAATTGTCAATGTGTATGGGTGTTTTAAGAAAATTAAAGCCATAATCAAGCATTTGGTTTTGAATCCAAAGCACTTAAGAACAACATGCAGAAGCAGCTATGTATTCTGCTTCAGCTATTGACATAGAGACATTTGTTTGTTTCTTGCACTGCTAGGAGATCAATCTTGATCCAAGAAACTGACAACCTCCGGTAGTAGATTTTTTGTTACTGTTGCATCCACCATAATCACTATGTGAGTATGCATATAAAGAGAAATCTCCATCTTTTGGATTCCATAGGCCAAGTGCAGGTTTACCTTTTAAGATCCAATGTTGCTTTCATCAATGAGACTGACTGAGTCCAGCTCTCAGGTAGTGTATACAACATCTTTTTGTTGATGTCCATAGATTCATACTTGAGACCATAGACTATCATCTCATTAACAATTTGAATAAATCTGTGAAGCTGTTGTGGAATGGATTCTCCCTGAACATGGTGAAAGGTTTCATATTGGGTCCTTAATTTCTGCTTTTTGATTTCCCTAATCTCTTCACTTCCTTCACACATGGTGTGAAGTACCTTCGATAGTTCATGAGCAGTTTTGAAATTTTCAACCCATGTCAAAATTTCAAATGGCAAGGTCATTGCCAAGATGTTGTATGCTTTCATGTCTGTTTTGACCTTCTTGAGGTCATCACCAACTACACTTTTTAGGCTAACTGGTTTCTGTGTTATAGTCAGGCCCAAGAATCAAGGGTATGTATGGTCCCTTGGTTATGGAAGTCCATATATCTGGGTCTTGAAAAATAATCCAATTTCTGAACATGATTTTCCATTGTTTGCAATCAGCTTTGTTCTTGAGTCTTGGTGGTTTGAGACCACTATTTGTTCCTGAAATTTCATCAGACAAGTTTGTTAAATTTTAACTTAATGATTTAAGTCAAATTTGATTGATTATTTAGCTTGGTGCTAAATTGGTTTTATCCTAAGGTCACTAGGATTTGTCTATTAGTGTTTTTGTTGTTTACCGAATAAAGGAGATTAATTAATTTTATTTTCAAATTAATTAATGTTCAATGATGTCACTTTCAAATCTCGGTGAAAAGAGAGGAAATTATGTTAAGGAATGTCAACTTTTAATGATGTCAGTCAATAAAAGCCAAAACTCTAAAAACAATTGTTTTGTTTTAAAAGTTAATTTTTTAGATCAAAAAGTAACTTTTTCAAAAATTCAAAAGAAGATTATGTTTCTTCTTTGATTTTGATGATAATCCAACACAACCACCGAAGATTATGAAGGTTTGTGAGTGAACAAAAACTCGAGTTTATCCTAGGGTTTGTTGGTGGCTGTACCATTTCAACAAAACAACAATCGGTTTGTTGTTTGATGATGATTAATCGCCTGATTTGAGTGAAAAACAACTCAAAATTGATTTTTAAATACAATGAATGGATTCAAAATATTCAAATGAGTGTTTGTTTGATGAAAAATGATAGAACAATATCCGTATACTGTTTTATCGAAAATCCTTAGAAACCGAAGTGGTTTCAGAGATTTTTGTGATGAACACATTTGAAAATCATGTATGAATGGTGTTTAGAGCTTTAAACACACAAAATCTTCTTCATAATGTATGAAAACAGATTATTCGATCATCTTTTGAACATTTGTTGAATGTTTGATGTAGAAGAAGGTTGTGATGATTTTCAGCTCGAAATGTATGATATGAAGCTAATGAACCACAGATATCATGTTGTTGAATGAGAGGATCAAAAATCAGTGTATGATTTAAGCCAAGGCTCTAATACCACCTGATCGAATCAACAAAGGCTGATTATGAACTTTAAGAACAGTAAGAACATAAATAGGTTGATTCCCCTAAGGATCTTTTCAAATCTCTCAAACAAGATATAACAACAGATTGTTATATTTGAATTCAACAAACAATAATCATGGTGCGGAAACCCATGATTAATTCTATGATATCAGCGTGTGTATGTGTGTGTGATTGCTAGTTATTGAATGCTTAAATGATAATAAGCTTGTTTGTATTGATTGTTCAAAAGCTTTACTTCATCCGTTGCATACTTCTTGTTCATCCATTATGGAATATTCATCATGGCTACAGACACTTTGCAAAATTTATCTTATCTACAAACCATAAAAAAGAAATTTAAACAATAATTAGTGTATGTTATGATTGCTAATGATTCTAATGTGTTAGTTAATGATTGTTTGGATGTTAGAACACATTATGTTTGATTATGGCAAGCATTATCCTTCTAAGCATTATCCTATTAATGCACTTGTTGAGTCCAACACAGGATGAGATGGAGTAGGCATAGCCCTTGGTTTACCCTCCTTAAACAAGTTTTGAATGAGTAAGTCCACATGAATATGGACCTAAGGAGGTTATTGAGTATCGATAATTGCAAGTGAGGGTGGTTAGTCCTCCATGTCCATACTTTGAGAGGAACTCACAAGTTCTATGATTGTAACTGAGACTTCTCCTTCTTTTTGGTAGCATCACCCTCTTGCACAGGGGAGCTAGGAGTTACGTCCACCACATCTATAGGTTCTTATGGGCCTGGTTGAGTCCGCTGGATGGGTCTCTCATCTAACTTGCCCTTGAGATCGGTGATCTTAAGGTTGGGGTTGTGAGCACATCAGGCTGAGCATGAGGAACCTCAGCATTGATCAAAGAAATGATAGGAGTGGTTTTCTCCTCAGGAGAAGTAGGAGCTCTAGAGTCTACTTCTTCCTGCATGGGTGGTGATTTGGGGGCCTGCTCAACCTGAGTAGACTGATCAGGGGTTTGTTTGGACTTTCTTTGGTAGGTGATGGTGATTTGTGGCTGTGTGGGGGTTATAGATATGAAGGTGCGGGTTCAACATTGGCTGGTGCTGCCAAGTTGTCACCTTAAGCAATGAGCTCTAACATTTTTTGAACCAGGGTTGTTTCTATCCCATGAGAAGCCAACTGTTGGTCCTTATGATCGATTCAACTGTGCACTTGATGTATAAACAATGATTTCCCACTGATTCAACATAATATTTTCAATAACATAATGAACAATTTAGAATCTAAACAATAACAATCAAACAAAGGCTCAACGATAATGATAATAAGCTTCCAGCCGCACACACAAACTTGCAACAAAGATATTTCGTATTAGGGTTTTGCCATACTCCTTACACATATAGAAAAATTACAATATATAAGCTATCCTAATTACGCTGGCAGTTTCGCTGACTAGCGAAACTGCTTGACTATTAACTAGGTTCACCCGGCAGTAAACTACAATTTTGCTGGGTGAACAGTCACAGCTGACTCCGGGCGAAACTATAGTTTCGCCAGTAGTTTCGCTGGAACAAATTACAAGAGAAAGACTAACATTTAACCTATTACATATCAAAATAAACCTATCAACTATAATGAGTCCAACCTATACTAGATCATCAATTCTCCCCCTAGGTTGGACCTCACTCTTGGTCTTCTTGCCCATCTCTCACTTCCTCTTCTGCTTTATCAGATGTTTCTTAATCCGTTCCTGTTGTACTTTCCTCTTCTGCCCTTGTACTTGCTGATGATCTAGTATAGGTTGGACTCATTATAGTTGATAGGTTTATTTTGATATGTAATAGGTTAAATGTTAGTATTTCTCTTGTAATTTGTATTTTGTTAAATTTTATTTTCCAACAAAACTTCGGGCGAAAATATAGTTTCACCCAGAGTCGTTGTGACTGTTCACCCGATGAAACTATAATTCACTGCCGGGTGAACCTAGTTAATAGTCAGGCAGTTTCGCTAGTCAGCGAAACTGCCAGCGAAATTAGGATAGCTTATATATTGTAATTTTTTCTATCTGTGTAAGCGAGAAATTGCAAAACCTTAATACGAAATATCTTTGTTGCAAGTTTGTGTGTGCTGCTGGAAGCTTATTATCATTATCATTGAGCCTTTGTTTGATTGTTATTGTTTAGATTCTAAACTGTTCATTATGTTATTGCAAATATTGTGTTGAATCAGTGGGAAATCATTGTTTATACATCAAGTGCACTGTTGAATCGATTATAAAGACCAACACTTGCCCTTTCAAATTGTCTTGTAAGATCCTGCACGTCCAACCTTAACTCGTCAGCCTTTGATACCTTCTCAGTGAGCTCCCTGACCTCTGCCCTTACGCCACGAGCTTTATTAGCCACATTCATAAACAAACTGGCTTCTTTTCTTGTTTCAGCTCCAGCTCCAGCTTTGATGTGATTCTCACATAGAATCACTAGATCCTCATCACATAATGAAAATACCTCCATTGGATCAAAAAGCTTAATCTCTACACCACCTTGCAATATAATTACTGCTTCCCTAGTATTGTTATCATAGAACCATTTTTTGAACTTTTGTAGTCTAGGGGGAAGTGGATTGGGCACCCTTACTATGTTTACAGTTTTAGCTGGCTTCAGCTTCAATACAATCTTTCCTTTGAAAGTGGCCTAGTCCAAGTCTTTCTTCGATCTTCTTCTTTCTGTCCTCATAAACTTGAATGCTTCAAAATTGTCATTCATTCCTGCCTTAATTTCCTTCTCCAAAATCATTGCACGTTCACTCAAATATGCATCCAATAATGGAATTTAAGACAATCTCCTCAATTCCCATCTAGGTAAGGTCTTGAAAGCCTTCCTTTTATGCATCTAAGAGATGTCCTCGCCCCTTTGTTTAATCATGAACATCTTTAATTCGTGGTTGTATTTCCAACTCACAATCTTCTTATCTGATGTCTTCTTGCTGGGTTCACTGATGTTTTGAAACAGTGGAGTCAAGGGTTCTGGTTCTTTCTCTTTTACAAACCAGTCTTCTTTACTTAATTCAAAGACATCACTTTTAACAGAACTCCTTTGCGCCACGTAAGTCATTGGACGCTCCTCTACTTCATAATATTCGGGTTCAGAATCATAGTCGACCAACTGTTCCTCATATTTATCTTCTTCATCTATAAGGTTCATCCATATATCCTTCTTGCTTTCTTCAGCAATATCTTCCCTAAGCACCTCAGCCCCAGTCAAGTCGGTTTCTATATCTAACCCCAGATAAAAAAACTCAACCTCAACAATCACAGGCTCCTTTCTCACATCACTTCTTTTATCACCCCTCTTCTCAGCCTCGGTTTCAACAACATTTGGACCACCATCACCACTACCACCAGCATCACCTCCTGTTGTACTGCATCTCCCCCTATCCCTAATAACTTTCTTACTTTCAGGAATGAATACTTAGATGTGTCATTCAGATCATCTAGCTCCTCTTGAGATAGCTGGTTTGGCCGGCTAGCATTAGCCTTGAGCTCATTAACCTCCTTAAGTAGTCTACTAATAAGTTCCTGCTGATCAATCATCATTCTTTTCATACTCTCCAGTTGTTCATCTTTCTTTTTTTCTCTTAATTCTTGATTGACCAGCTTTGTCTTTATCATACTCATTTCATTGGCCAGAGATGCATTTACTTTCCGAATAACATCTTGATCCAATTCGGATCTAGAATCCCTCCTTTCTTCAAATACCAGCTGTTCATGTTTGGACCTTCTTTTAGTTTCATAAGCCGGTTCCCTTTGATCAGATTTCCTTTTTGTCATTCTTTCTCTTTGAGCTCTCGGCTCCTCCTCTACCTCATCAATCTTAGCTTCTAGATCATATCCCTTCTCCTTTGCATACCTCTTTCTCTTCTTTATTGCTTCGGCTTGTTTTTCCTGATTGTCTTCAGCAATTTTTTTTTTCATTCTCAATCAGTCTCTTAATGTAGTTCTATCTCTTAGCTGGGTACATATTCTTTAGTAGATACATAATTTTCCCACTGAAGTCATGCCTAACTGCTGAGCAATCTGCAAATATTCTACTGTTCATTTGCATCAGCCTTTTAACCTTTTAACCTCTCCACGTCTTGGCAAATTTGGTTTCTCATCATTAATAAGCTTCTGAACGAACCTTGGATACAACAACCACTTATCCTTCTTTAATGCCATTACATTCTCAGTCATGCATTCAAAGATTAATCTAGAAATGTTAGCTTTTTGTCCTCTACAAAACACAATCATAGCCTTAGCCCATTGTACATTCAACCCATCCGATCCTCCCTTTCTGAGATCCAAGCAAATAATGAATACATGCGTAATATATCTCCACTCCTTCGATAAAAATGACTTCTTGATTTCCTTCTTTGACTCAAAAGAGGGTCCTTTATACCCAATCCTTCTATAAGCATTAAGAACTTCAGCATCAGTCATAATAACCTCATCACCACAGTCTTCCTCTAGCTTTAGAACCCTTGTCACCGTCTCAGCACTAACAACAATATCCTGCCCGAGGATTCTGGAAGTAATCCTGTGTGGATTTGATCTCAGATCACACTCTGCATTTAGCCAGAACTCTCTTATGTGAATATCATAAATGGTGGGAAGATGTGATATAGCATAGCTAATCGGAGACTGTTTCAACCACTTTATGCAGTCTCTGAATCCAATAGTCTTGGGATTGTTGTCATCCAGAAAGGCAACAATGTTCGTCTTCTCGTCAAACTTTAAATTTGCCATATGAACTGCAAAGTTTAAATAAAAATGCATTGGTTAAAACATAAAAAATAGAGAAATTAAACTAAATATATGAATATTCTGAAATTCAACAGTTTCGCCGACAAGCGAAACTGTAGTTTCGCCAGGCACATCTTGAAAGATTCACTATTGTTTGAACCTTAGTTTCGTCCAAACAAAGATGTAAATTTGCTGTAACTCAGGCCTAGACCAATGAGTTTAAATTCGCTGAGGACAAAATTATAATTCATACAATAGCGAAGTTGTAAATTCGCTGAACCATATACAAATGATACTAAAGATCAAGTGCTGAGCGAAAGTATAGTTTCGCTGAGATTGTTCAAGCGAAACTGTCAGGTATACTTGGATAGCATAACAAGATAGATTCGCTCGGAACAATGAACTTTTGTTCAGTTTCGCTGGAAAGTTTTGTAAATTCGCTAAACGAATGGGCGACTTTTCCGACCCAGCGAATCAACACATAACCTTTGATTAGGGTTTAAAACTGATCAAAGAATGGAAATACGTTCGCAACACCTACCAGAATGCTAAGTAAAAAAAACCACGCAACAAAACTCAGTGATTTGGAACAATGTACGTACGAACACAGAGAACCTAGGGTTTAGTTTCGCAAGGAAATGGGTGAACCGAAATACACACTGTGCAATATATAGGACATAGTTTCGCTGGTAGCTAAACTATAGTCTCGCTCGGCATCACAAAAGAAATCATGTAGTCAGTGAATAGCGATTATGCCAGGTGAATCTATAGATTCGTTTGGCGAAACAACCCACGAAACTGTAGTTTTGCTGGAGCCTAACACATAAAAATAAAATAAAATAAAATAAAATAAATAAAAAATTCTAAAAAAATAATTTTTTATTTACAAAACCTTTATGAAAACCATTCATTATCCCAAAATATCAACACACACAAAAAAAGAGACTAAGGAAAGATTAAAAATGAAAAAAAGAAGAAAAAAATAAAAATAAAATAAAATAAGTTAAATAACTAAGGAAAAATAAGAAAAAAAATTTAAAAATAAAAGGATATAGAAACTACTTTTTCAAGAAATTGATCCAGAGAGTCAAAGATTTGCGGGATTGCTGATATGTTTGTCCTTTTAAGCCCATGTCTTATTCTTTTCAACAAGTAATCTTTAGCTGTTTTATCATGTTTTGGATTCATTTCAGAAACTTTGATGACTTGGTTCCCACAGATATTCAGCAAAGTACTAATCCTGGTCTCATGGTTTATTGAGCAATATGATTAAATTTGCTTTAAATTTTTTTTTAGGATAGATGATGAGAGCTCCAGGTCTATACTTACGTATAACAGAGGAGATGACCATCTTATCTCGCTGATGAGAGCTTCAGGTCTATACTTATGTATAACAGAGAAGATCATCAGAATGTACTGATGAGAGCTCCAGGTCTATACTCACGTATAACAGAGGAGATCATCACTCCAGATCAATGTTCACACATAGCAGAGGAGATAAGCATGAGATATGTCACCCAGTTTTATATCAAAGCAAAGATTTGAAACTCTCAACCGTTTTTGACATGGCCTTGTAGCTTGTACAGGCCGAGATATCATGAGGATAATCCTTATCATCGAGTTCTTAAACTTTAATTAAGCCTCACGATCACTGTTTACTTTGATAACAGGCTGAGCCTACCATGCATATCCCAAACAATGCTATTAATTCTCCCTCAAACTTTTTGTCCATGAAGTTCCTGAAAAGACAAAATTAAACCTTAGACAAAAAGTAAATCTTTATTCTCCCCCGAAATTTCTTTTAAGCAGCCACAAAACAAAAAGAAATTTCTTTTCCCCCTTTTTTAAAATTTTTATTTTATTTTTAAGCAACCATGAAACTTCTTTTTTTTTAAAAAAAAAAACAAAGATGTGAAGAAATATGGGACCCAGAAGTTTATCGGTAAAAGTTTATAAACAAAAAGGAGTTATTTACAGTTCAATACACATTATGGTAAGAAAAGAGGATTTAGAAAGATATTAGACCCAATATAGAGATCAATTCATAAAAACGCGGTTTATCAAATGTTTTTGTGAAAAGATCCGCTCGTTGATTTTTTGTGTCAATCGGAATAATATCTATAAAACCCTTTTCCTGAGCGTCCCGGATGGCATGAATTCTCCTTTCAATGTGCTTGGTACGAGTATGATGAATTGGATTTTGTGCAATCCCAATTGCAGCTTCATTATCACAGAAAAGTGGTGTATGAAGAAAATTTATTCCATAATCCATCATTTGATGTTGTATCCACAACACTTGACAACAACAACTGGAAGCAGCAAAATATTCAGCCTCTCTCGTAGACAGAGATACTGTAGATTGCTTCTTGCTTTGCCAAGAAACGAGACAATCTCCTAGATATTGACATCCGCCAGAGATGGATTTCTGGTTGACCCTGCAACCACCATGATCACTGACAGAATATGCATGTAAATCAAAGCTTCCTCCTTTTGGGTACCAAAGCCCCAAACGAGAGGAACCCTTTAAGTAACAAAAGATTCTTTTAACAGCTTTTTCATGAGATTCTTTCGGGTTGGCCTGAAAACGAGCACAATAACACACAACAAATGTAATATCCGGACGGCTAGCCGTGAGATACATGAGAGATCCGATCATAGAACGATAGCGATGAGCATCCACGGATTTCCCATTATCATCTGGAGTCAAACAAGTTTGAGCAGTGAATGGGGTGAATCGGAATTGCTACAAGAGTCATATGATTCTTTTAATATTTCTTTTGTGACCTTTATTTTAGCAAATCCTAGTTCATTTACGTTAATACTGTTAACGTTCGAGGAAGTTGTCTCTGTATCTTTAGGGTTAGAAATCCGACTTGGTGTAAAAGATGGGATAGGATGAGAAAGAAATTTTTCAAAATAATTTGGGTTAAAATGTCTGTTTGAAGCTTTACTTAAACAATTATCATTTCTATTAACAGGAGTATTTAAAACATCATGGTTTGATTCATTAACATCTGAGGATAAACAAGCTGAACTAGAACTAGAACTACATAAGCTACTGTCTGTAACGGACGTTTGGGAAACAAATCTACTTAAACTATTGTCTATGGAAGACTTTTTGGAATATGAAATGTTAAGACTAGAGCTGCCCAGATCACTACTTGCACCATAATCATATTCCTCTCGAATATCCTTATGATTAACTCCTTCTAAACCTGCATATAAACTATCAGTATCTGTCTAAATTAATTCATTAGTTTGATGAGGTATAGGCATAGGAGAATAATAATAAGTACTTGGTGGAAGATAAACATGAGTGGTTTCTTTGCTTCCCAAACCAGTCTTAATTCTAGCTCCCCTTTGATTCTTGCAAAGCTCCTCAAGTTTCATCCCAGAGATTGTCCATTTTTCAAGTTTGGTTTGTAATTTGCTTGTTTCAAATTTAGCAAGTGCTACATGTTCAGTTAAAGTATTTATTTCAATATGTCTTTCCAGAAGATTTCTTTTTAAATGCTCATTTTCTTTTAATGCTTCATTTAACTTAACAAAATATTTAGACTCATTTGTCGTAAGTTCTTTATTAATTTGTTTTAATTGTTTTTGATTATCTAATAATAGTCTGTTTGCTTTATAAACCTTATAAACGAATTTTACATGGAGGCGAACACATGTCTTGAATTACCTCATATGGGAGACCCATAACTACTTTTTCAGCAGCCAGGGCCTTGTCACACTAACAGACCGGAGAGTTCTTCTTGTCTTGTTCATTTTCCGTTGCTTTCTTGTTGGTCTCCTCACCTTCACTTTCCTCCTTTGTTTCTTCTTTTAATTCACCTGTCTTCTTTTCATATACATTTCTATCAGTCACCTTGTTTTCAACACTCTCACAATCACCCTTTTTAGTTTCAACCTTTTCAACCTTCAACCCTTCAACCTTCAACCCTTCAACTTGAACCCGTTGCTCATTACTTTCACAAATAACCTTTTGAATCTCACTCTTGAACTCTCTAAAGGGATCAAAATCCTTAATAGAATCCACATCACTGTTTACTAACTCAGCCACTAGTGCATGATTGATTTCTTCTTCAGTTTCCTTAATCTCAACACTCCAATCAAAGTTTGAGATGAGAGCTGTTTCCTTCTTTGAGTTAGCTTCTTCCTTGTCAGTGATTGGAATAACTTTAGAAGCTCCAGAAGTTTCTGGTTCAGTAATGATAGTAGATGGACATTCTCTTTTAAAGTGCCCTAGCTGTTTGCAATTAAAGCATCTTAATTTTGACTTATCAAAGCCAAGCTTAGAATTCTGATTCTGATTTCTGAAGTTCCTTCTACCAGTTCGTTCCTTGAATCTTCTTGCACGTAGTGTGAGCATGGCCATCTGCCATTGGATATCTGCTTCCTCTAAATCATCTGGATCGACTTGATACATGTCTTTAACAATCATTCTTTTTCCCTTCAGCTCCCCAGCAACCAGAGCCTCATAACTGTGCATAAACATTCCAAATAATGCCATAGTATCTGATGGAATTTGAGCAGTGACAGATGGCTTTGAGCATGAACCAACACCCGTAGACCCCCCACTGGACTTATTTGAAGCACCATATCCTGTAGAACCACCATAAGCTGAACCATACATAGATGAGTTTGCAGCGGATGACATTAATGCAGTATTTTGTGGATATACGGTGGCTGGCATCATGGATTGATTGTATTCTCTCCTCTTCAAATCCAAATCAAAAGATTTCAATTTGTTGATTACATCCATAAGTTTGTAATTAGCAAAGTTTCTTTCCTGCTTCAACATCCTAACGTGCAGGCTCCATTGAGGTGGGAGTGAGTCCAAGAGTTTAGCGACTTGTTCATGATTACCCAAATTCTCATCATATTTCTTTAAGGTGCTGAGATGGACAAAAATTGATTTGTTATGTCAGTAAGGCTTTCATTTTTGTGTCCTACAAATGAATTGAACTCCTTTTCAGCTTGAGCTTTCCTATCCTTCCTCAAATCCTCATTTCCATCGTAAATTCACACAAGGAGTCAAACAAAGATTTTGAATTCTTGTGTTCAGCAAAGCAGTTATAGATATCTTTAGATAAACAGAAAGTTAAAGCTCTAAAAGCTTTCTGATCACGATCAATTAGCTTGAGGTTTCTTTTAGTGAAGGTAGATGGAGCGGTGTTTGGTGAAGTAACTTGACCAATAGTGACAGTTGGAATGTGTGGACCATTTACAATTGATTCCCATTGATTATGATCAGTGTAATAAAATAAGGCTTTTAAACACCTTTTCCAGTCCTCAAAGTTATCACTATTTATAAGCCTCGATGGACTATTAGGAGCAACACTCTCCAAGTCAGATATGGTGATATTGGTGGACGTCATTAGTTAAAATGTGATAGTTTCGCTGACAACAGGCAGATTCGCTGGTAGCTTTGCTGGTAAATTCGCTAATAGAATTGCTAGTAACTTTGCTGGTAGATTCGCTGGCAAGCAAACGGTAGTTTCCCCTGAATCAGAGATCAGCAAATCTAGTTTCGGCGATAGATTCACTGAGACTAGTAGAACTTTCGTTCTAAAATTAAATTCAACAGTACTTTCGCTTGCAATGACTAACAAGGAAGTTGAATTTTCGTTCAGAAGAGGCTACTTTCGCTGATAACAACACCAAAATTGAACACCACAAAATCACGTAAATTCGCTGGCAGTTTCGCTGGACGAAATATAGATTTGCCTAATGAATCTAAAAACTTTTTCAGAACAGAATCAATCCAAACCCATCCAAAACCCAACTAATTTGAGATCTGATGATTTCAATAGCTTCGCACACCCAAAACGCACAATCCTTAATCAATTTCCATGACGAAAACAAGCAAATCAGATACAAAATCGATGGAACAGTGACTTGACTTCAAAAAAGCACAAAAAACCAATTAATCAAGAGCACAATGGCTCTGATACCAAATTGTTGGTTCTTATGATCGATTCAACAGTGCACTTGATGTATAAACAATGATTTCCCACTGATTCAACACAATATTTGCAATAACATAATGAATAATTTAGAATCAAAACAACAACAATCAAACAAAGGCTCAATGATAATGATAATAAGCTTCCAGCAGCACACACAAACTTGCAACAAAGATATTTCATATTAGGGTTTTGCCATACTCCTTACACAGATAGATAAATTACAATATATAAGCTATCCTAATTACGCTGGCAGTTTCGCTGACTAGCAAAACTATTCGCTGCCTGACTATTAACTAGGTTCACCCGGCAGTGAACTACAGTTTCGCCAGGTGAACAGTCACAGTTGACTCCGGGCGAAACTATAGTTTCGCCCGTAGTTTCGCTGGAACATAAAAGTCAACAAAATACAAATTACAAGAGAAAGACTAACATTTAATCTATTACGTATCAAAATAAACCTATCAACTATAGTGAGTCCAACCTATACTAGATCATCACCAACAATGGTCTTTCTCATTGTCTTGAAGATGCAGGGCTTCATATGCCCCAATTTAAGAATATTACATGTTCCCCTTAACTGTGAGCCCAGTTCACAGTTAAGAATGTATTGAACATATCTAGGGAACATATAATATTCTAAGGAGTCTAAGTTTGCAAGCAGATTTGTATATAAAAATTGATAATACCTTAACTTGACCCCTTGTACCATTCCATGGACTATATAGGAAAGGTCCTTGGGAATTTGGTCCCAACATCCATGTTTGTTTGATAGGGAGTGGATAACCCCATGGAGGAGGTACTTCCACTTGGATGAGATCTTGCCTTTCTTGATGGTTCTTACAGAGTAGTCCCCTTCATAGCCCATCTGCCAGAATGAGTTGTTCATAGTAGACTTGGGGAAGGACAAGTCACCCTCTTTATCATCCAGCCTTAGATGAGAGTTGATAGTGGCTAGAGTGATGAATATTGTCCTCCCCAGCACTGTGGCAGATAGTGCCTTCCCAACATCCAAGATGACCTCTTGGTAGGTCCTCCAGAACTCCAAAACATGATCTTCATATAACGAAGGGTCGATTGTGATCGCAGTGAGGTAGTTGGTTAGAGATAAGATGCGGCAACTGTTTGAGAAACTAGGATATTTCTCAGATGATAACAGAGCAACTTGATTATGTTGGTTGTGTAAGTGCATGGAGAAATCTAGATGGTTTCGGGGATAAGGGTTGGCCATTTTGAGTAGCTTTGGGGTGAAGAAAGGTAAGAACAAGGTCGGTTTATGGGTGAATTTAGGGTTTGAATCTTACAGATGAAGGAGAAAGTGAAAGAGTGGGAAACGTTGTACAAATATATATATGATTTGGATTTGAGACAAAGTTAATGCACACAAATAAACTTTGAAATCCAAATGTGAGTCCCACCTCTGAAAAAAGTGCCCAAAAAGGTAGTTTTCTTGGATGTCGAAATCTTTCGAAGGTAATTTGTCTTCGGAAGTTTTGAGAAAACATCGATTTGGCTTCGAAAGATATTCCTTAGTTTTCCAAGAATTTTGCTTCTGAAGAAAAATACTTAGAGTATTTTTACTTCCTAGATAAATTTTGCTTCGGAAGATATCAAGTATCAGAAATTTTATTCAATGAGAGAATAAAGCTTTCGAGACTTAATTGCTTTGGGAAGAAAATAGTCCTTTAATTCATATAAGTACTTGGTGACAAATATAACCTTCGAAAGATATATCAAGATTTCTTCTGAATGTTAATTTCTTAGAAGTGGTTATTTGTTTTAAAGATATAATTTCATTTTGAAGACACCTTGATGTCTTCCGAAGGAAAACATATATGAAATTCTCAAACTTCTAAGGGATATCATTTTAAAAAGTATCTTCCAAAGTAAACTGGGCTTATATGGTGATAATATAGACAACTTAAGACACACATATTTAAAAATAATCTTGAGTTTAGTTTAATAAAAAAATCTATTCAAAGTTAATCATTCCAATAGCTGATACAAGATAATTAAATCTCTGTTCATCAAAAGCTTTTGTGAACAGATCAGCATATTATTCATTTGTGTTAACTTTGACTAGTTTTATCAATTCTTTTCAAAATTATCTCTAATCAAATGATACCTGATGTTGATGTGCTTTGCCTTGAGTGTTGGATATGATTCTCTGTAATAGATATAACACTATTGTTGTCAATGTGGATGGGAGTCTCCTTGAAGTTGAATCCATAGTCTAGGATCTAATTCTAAATCAAAAGCACTTGAGCATAGCAGCTTGCAGCAGCATTGTATTCATCTTCAGCAGTTGATTAAGATACACAAGATTGTTTCTTGCATTGTCATGAGACTATCCTTCCACCAAGAAATTGACATCCTCTAGAAGTGGACTTTGTAGTCATATTACAGCCACCATAGTCACTATCTGTATATGCATACAGATTGAAGTCCGAATTCTTTAGATACCAAAGGCCCAGTTTGGGAGCACCTTTGAGATATCTTAGAATTCTCTTGACAGCAACCATGTGTGTCATCTTAGGATTGGCTTGATATCTTGCACAAATACATGTAGCAAACATGATATCAAGCCTGCTGGCTGTGAGGTACATAAGAGACCCAATCATAGCTCTATATAAATGTTCATCAACACACTCCCCCTCAAGATCTAGTCCTAGAGAGTTGTTTCTGGCTATAGGAGTCTTAGCAACCTTGCACTCAGTCATATGAAATTTGGTAAGTATGTCCTGCACATACTTTGACTGGTTTATAAAGATGCCATTGTCAACCTGCTTCACTTGAATTACTAGAAAGAAATTGAGTTACCCCATGGCACTCATTTCAAATCAATTCTTTATTAGCTTTTCAAAGTCTTTACAGAGCTTCGGATTAGTTGACCCAAAGCTAATGTCATCTACATAAACTTGAACCAGCATCAAGTCATTTCATGTTCCTTTGATGAAGAGTGTTCCATCAATAGTACCTCTCTTGTATCCATGCTGACAGAGATACTGTGATAGTTTCTCATACCACTTCCTTAGAGCTTGATGCAGCCCATAGAGAGCTTTATCAAGCTTGCAGACATAATCAGGATGATCTGGGTCTGCAAAGCCGTGTGTTTGTTTGACATACACCTCCTCATCAATCACCCCATATAAGAAGGAACACTTGACATCAAGTTGGTAGACTTTGAAATCCTTGTATGCAGCAAAATCCAGGAATATCCTAACAGCTTCAAGTCTTGCTACAGGAGCAAAAGCATCTATGTAATCAATCCCTTCTTCTTGTGTGTACCCTTGAACTACTAGTCTTGCCTTGTTCTTGATGACAAGTCCTTTATCATCCTTCTTGTTCCTAAATACCCATTTGGTACCTATAGTATCTTCCCTTGAGGAAGAGGACATAGATTCCAAATCTTCTGTCTCTTGAATTGAAGCAGCTCCTCCTGCATTGCTTCAACCCATCTCCCATTCTTCAAAGCCTCTTCAATCTTCTTAGGCTCTATCTAGGACAAGAAATAAGAGTGAAGACAAACATTTTTATCACGGGTTTGTCCTATTGTTCTCACCCCAGTCTTAACATCTCCAATGATGTTTGTAGTGGGATGGGACTTATGGATTCTCAGTTGAGGAATCATAGCAAGTTGTTTGGATAGATCTAAATTGGTGAAATTCAGATCTGGTGTGTGAGAGTCATCCATCACATCAACACACTTATCAAGATTAACTTGATCCAATGAGTATGTTACATCATTGATGTTGTTTTCTATGGAGTGGTTATCAGCATCAAGGAATTCTTGATCACTATCACCACCTCTATCTCCTCCTACATTGGGAATTTCCTTCATCTGAGTTCTGTGCCTTTGTGCTAGAATTTATAGGCACTTCAAATGTATCAGTTGAAGAATTTGTCATGGTTGTGCTGACAGGATTTCCAACTGCAGGGCAAGTTACTACTAGAGCTGAAGTAGTTTGAACACTTGCTCTTCTCAGCTCAAATATTGGATCAAAATCTCTTGTTGATGAGGTATCTGTAGATCCTAAAACATATTCACAAGATTTGTTAAAACGGTTGGTAACTAAATCAAGATCAAGCAGCCAATCTGGACCGGAACCTTTCACACAGGGTGTGTGCCCATTAAAGGTCACATTGGCTGAATCCTTAACTACTCTGGTTCCAAGATTGTATACTCTATAAGCCTTAGCTTGGGAAGAGTATCCAATGAAATGTACATCATCTGATTTCTTAGAAAATTTGGCTATTTGATCCTTGTTATTCAAGATAGTGTAGGGAAATCCAAATGATCTGAGGAAACCAATGAAAGGTCTCCTTTTGTGCCATAGTTCATATGGAGTCTTACCATGAGTCTTTACCACTAAAACTCTGTTCTACATATAGCAGGCAGCGTTGACTGCCTCTGCCCAGAAGATGATAGGAAGTTTAAAGTCAGACGACATGGTTCTTGCAGCTTCAATAAGTGTCCCGTTTCATTGTTTTGCTGAGAAGTCATGGGAGCATTATATTGTCTTGAAATACTCTTTTCATCATAAAATGGATCAAGGATTTGGTTTTTGAATTCAGTTCCTTGATCACATCTTATGATCTTAACCTTGTGATCACATTGATTTTAAATAATCAAAATGAAGCTCTTCAAGATCTCACAGGTCTCATCCTTAGTTCTAAGAAAGAGACCCAAGTATATCTTGTAAAGTCATCTGTGATCACCAAGCAATAAGAGGTCCTTCCTAAACTCATTACACTGGTGTGGCCAAAGTGATCCATATGAAATAAGTGTAGTGATAGAGTTCATTTCCTTTGGCTTGTGAGATACCTTGTGTTGCTTCCCTTTCAGGCATGCAACACAATATCATCACTTGAAAACTCTTTCTTTGGCATTCCAGTTACCAAATCATTCTTAATTAATTTATTCATGTTCTTAAAGTTTATATGGCACATGCTTTTATACCAAAGGAAAGACTCATCACTATTGGCTTTAGATAGAAAGCAAGAAACTTCTCCTGAAGGGGATGTTTCCTACAAATCCATCTTGTACATATTTGCTTTCTTGGGAGCTCTGAGCAGGATATGCTCTTGAGGAATGACCACCCCGGGCTTGATAAAAATACACTCATGCTCAGTAAAGAGCATGTTGTGTCTCTGATCACAAAATTAGGATACACTCAGAAAATTGTACCCAAGCTCCTTGACAAAGTTTACCCTGCCCCTTCCAGTAATGTAACCACCAGATTCTCCTCCAAAAGCAACTGGCCCTCCATCAATTTTTTCAATGTTTTGAAGCAAAGATCCATTGCCTGTTATGTGCCTGGAACAACCACTGTCAATGATCCATACATTCCCTTTGGTCTTTAGCTGTTCCTACACATAAAGAGATGGTTAGTTACATTTGGAAACCCAAGCCTCTTTAGTCTTGGGCTTGTTAAAGTAATCAGAAGATAATGCAATAGTAATTGATCCTATATGCAAGTTCTAAGGATCATTAGTTGTTGTTGATAAAGAATTTTTAGTCACATAGCCTTCCTTCATCTTCCATACCATCTTTGGAAGACTAGACTTGGCCTTCTACACTTCAGAAGTTTTAATGACTTTAGAAGTTTTGGAGACTAGAGATTCGAAAGCATTTGCATCCACTGCAGCAGACTTTAGTACTTCGAAAGTATTCCTTTCTTCTGAGACCAAAATTTCTTCCGAAGGTAATTTTTCACTTATCTTCTTCTTCACCTTGGAGCTTTCAAAAGGAAGAGATTTTCTTTCCGAATCTATTTTCTTCTTCTTCTTCTTAGAAGTTTTCTTCTTATTCATGTGGATAGTACTTTTTGGATGGTAGATGCAATCCTTGGCAAAGTGAGAGGTACTACCACACATGATGCATTCAATTGGAATGTTTTTTAGAACCTTCTTTTGAGTAGGAGGCTAAGCTTGATCACTTTCCCTTTCCTTCTTCATCTTCTCAGATGATGCAGTAGGCGTTTTGGGATGTGGCTTGCTCTTGGAACTGGATGGTTCAAGCTGCGCAACACTGGTGCATATTTTATCAGCCTTTCTCTCTGGATCAGGATGATTAGGACATGAACTAGGAATTCTGGTACTAGAGTCCATGGTTGAGTCTTCAGTCTTTACCACTTCAAATCCAGGAGAGATGAAAACCTGCTTTTGCTTGGAGTTGAAAATGGCCTTGATCTCTTAGGCTTTCTTGGACTTTCTTTTGGCTACCCTGATCAAGTTCTTCCTTGCAAACTTGGTCATCCTTGATTATTTCTTTTTTCCAGGAGAATAGTGTCCCTTCTTAGGATAACCCTTGTCACTCATCTTAAGTTCATCCTTCACTATCTCCTTTTCATCTTCATCCTCTTCTTGAATAGGATCTAAGGAGGGCAGGTCATCTTGACAAGTTTCACACCTTGGAGGTCTTACATATAACAATGTATGTGGAGGCGCTATCTTACTTGAACCCAATCCTTGCCTGTTTTGATAAAAAAAATCTTTGCATGTTTGGATAAAGATATTATGTTCTTGAATGTTTCCTTTTCAAGAACACATTTTTCTGCCTTAGCTTTGCTGATCACAAGCTTAGCTTGACACTCAATTAACTTGGTAATGAGATCCTTAATTTGAGTCCTGTAATTTGTGTGCTCATGCTTAAGAGTTGAAATGGTTTTCTCTAAATCTTCTATTTTAAGTTTATAGTAATTTTCAGCTCTTTTAAAATTAGCTTTTAAAATGTTCAGAAGTCAAGATCAGATCTCACTTCCATGTTGCAGGACTTATACATGTTAACTTTAGCAATGTATTCGGGAGTACAAAGATGGTCCAATACCTTAGCTTCTTCATGATTGGTCATCAGTGCTTGGTTTGGAGAAGCATCCTCTACCTAAAAGCTCCAGTCAAAGCCTCCTTCTTTAATAACAACAGCATTTTGTTTTGGTTGGCTTAGCTTCTCAGTTGTTGGAACTACATCAGTCTTGTTTGGTCTGGATTGTGCTTGGCCACCATTTTTCCTTGGTGCCTTGCACTCTCTAGCAAAGTGTCCCATTTGGTTACAGTTGTAACACTTCACTTTGCTTTTGTCCAGTCCAAACTTTCCACTTGCCATATTATCGGGAAACTTTCTTCATGTCCTCTTGTAGAACTTCTTGGCTTTGTGAGTGAGAAGAGCCATCTATTGGAGTATCTCCATCTACTCCAAATCATCTGGATGGATGCAATCTAAGTCTTCAAGAGTGAAGAGAAAGTTATCATAAGTTTCATCAGTAGACACAAAGGCTTGTCTCTTAGAATAGGCTTCCTTGGATGTAGCTCTCCCTTGGTGTATCGGGGAAGGTGATAAAAGGACCCTTTTGTGAGTTTTCAGGGAAGTATATGAGATGATGTTGTGGTTTTATGCCATCCCTTTCAACCATATGAAGGGCTAAACTCTGTTGATTGTTGGATGAGCTGCTTGATGGATATTGCAAGTTCATATCCATCTGGTAACCACTAAGGATACCATACAGCTCTTTGAGAGTAAGTGTAAAGAGATTCTCAGTTCTCTTGATGGCCACAAAGTAGTGAGTCCATTGTCTGGGAAGAGAGAACATGAACTTGCTCACTATGTCTCTATTCTCAAGTTTTACTCCAACATCCATTAGAGTATCCACAATCTCAACATACCTGAAGTATTATCGAGTTATGGTTTCACCTGTCTTATAGATGAAGTTTTCAAATTGCTGCTTCATTATGTCTTTCTTGTTCTCCTTGGCATCCTCAGACCCCTCATACATGAGCTTTAGTGCATCCCAGAGCTGCTTAGTAGTTTTGCACTTCTTGAAGCCTCTGTTTATGGAGTTAGGAAGAGCAGTTTGAAGAACCTTCATAGCTTTCAGATCTACGTCTATCTTCTTCCAGTCTTTTTCAGAATAGTCAACCATTTCCTTTGGTATCATCCCACCTCCAGCAGTGGCTGAAGAGGTGCTTGGGATATGAGGTCGTTCAACAATAGATCTCATCCTGCTGTCTTGAGACTTGATGAAACCTTCCATACATTGGCACCAATTATCAAAGTCATCAGGAGTGATCAGTGGAGAATTTGTCATAGTACCGGTTTCCATATTAACCTTAGAAAGAGCTGCCATTTGAGTTGATAAGTGTTTTGTGAAACTGAGATGATCTAAGATGGTGAGATCTTACAATCAAGAGCCTGAAATGCTCTAATACCAATTGCAGGACAAGGAAGGATGGTTAATACAGTAGGTTCACCAGGTGGAGAGAGGTGGAACACTTAGCAGATCAAATAGGAAACTGGTTAGTGATGACACAAAGAACACAAGTAAAAGAACAAGAACAAGAACACTCAAATATGGTTTTCAAGAATGATGTATATTGCTCTTAAGTTCTTACAAGTGTTACCAAGTATATGTTCTGAAGATACAAGTACTTGAGATACTTTATACTATATCCTACAGCTGGCCATACTTTGAAGGCGAGCTGGAAACACTAATCTAGACAACAAGATCAATGTAAAGGCAAAAGGCAGATTGCCTTTTGACTAGTGACTATGACATGCCATAGCTCATATCCTAATATATTACAAAAGGATAAAAGTACATAGTTGGAAAGTTACAAAAAAAGACCTTAATCTACAGTTGACAAAAGCATGGACTTTTCACCAACTCATATAAGTTGGTGAGTTATCAGAAGTGGCAGTCGAAAGTGGTTCAGCTTTTATCAAAAGGTGATTCAGAGAAAGCATGTCTTCTCTATCTTTGGAAGAAATCAGTCTTTGGCTTTGGAAGACTTTGTCCTTGAAACTTCAGAAGACTTCATCTTTGGCTTTGGAAGATATGGTCTTTTGGCTTCGGAAGATTTGATACTTAGCATAATTCACTGAGTTATATCAAATCTTCTTAAGTAACTTTCTTGTACTTCACAAGTGCATGCTGAGAGCTAATAGGTTGTTCTTTGGTTGCATCAGCCTCTAAGTGTATTCCTTACAGGGACATCACTGATAAAGTATGTGCCAATATATTTCCATTGACCTTTTTATTGGCAACATCTAATTTTATTATTATAATATAAAAATATTGTCGGCTACTATAAATATAAATATTAATAACATGATTCAAATGATGAATAAAAAGTACTCTAAATATAATTAATTTCTTATTAAAATTAAAATCTATTTTTAATTGCAAAATATGTTTATAACTAATAAGCAAAAAGCAATCTACCGAAGCAGGAGAGGGTTGTGGAGTGGCGACAATCATGACTGTTGCTGGTAGTTTAGTTTATTAGATTACTTTCACTTAACTTTCATGACAGGTGAAAATAGGTCTTGAAACTCATTCCACTCAGTTGAATTGCCAGGTCTCTTATAGCTAGACGTGGCAAACCAGACTCGTAGAGTAAATTATGGGCTAGTTTGGACTTTCAATTTAAGGTCATGGGTTGTTTTGGGTTGAATGTAAATGGCCAATTAGCACTAACGATTCTAGGTTGCAGGATCGGCGTTTGTCTCACCGCATAAGATATTCTCACAAACTTACTTTATATCACTCGGTTAGATGAAGCAGAATCTCAACTAAGTTCACAAGTAATATAATAAGTTAATGAAAACAAGAACACACAGGAATGGTTTTTCAAGAAACTTGTATATATTACTTCTCAACTAAGTTTTACAAGAATCTTACAAGCATGGTTACTAAGTTACATTGAGAAACTATATATACTACTATCTACAGCCTGTTATACTTGGAAAAGCAGCTGGAATTTACAACTAGATAAAGACTACATTGCTAGAGGTAAAGTATCTAAGATAAAGTAATATCCTAGATTAGGTAGACATGACATGTCCATGACTTACCTTTTGTTACCAACTAAGAATGGCAACTGTATTAAGTTGAGAATGGTAAACAGTAGATTAAAGTATGGTCAACTACATAGTTCTGGAAAAGCGCCATGCAGTATATCAGAGTTGCAGCGGACTGTTAGACAGACCATACTTATGTCCACTGGTTCATAGTTGGTTCTTCCAAAGCTAAATGACTTCAGAAGAATAAATTCTTTTAAGGTCATTTTGGCTGCGGAAGAAACAACTTCTTTCGAGCCTTTGCAAGTCTTCAAGACTTTTATTCTTTCGAAGACTTTGCCTTTGATCTTCTAAGTTGTATACTTCGAAAGGAGAACAACTTAGTCTTGGAAGACTGAGTTCTTTCTTCTGAAGTTCTTCACTCTTTAAGCTTCAAAAGATCTTTAACTTAGCTTTGGAAGTGCAGCTTTGTCTTCGGAAGACCACTTTACTTAGCACTTCAAAATTCTTCTAAGTGTTGTTTTTGTTACACCAGCCTCATATGATCCAACAAACTCCCCCTAGGTTAATGCTACCAAAACTTCATTTCTTCCTACTCCTCAAGGTCTTCAACACCAGGGAAAGCAGATATTTGTCTGTCTCTTTGTTCTTCCCTGATGTGGTGGTGATGAGTTTGTGCAAGTCATCCATTGAAAGTAGATCTAATCTGTTGCTCTGTATGACATGTACCCTTTGTTCTGTCCCTCTGAAGAGAGTTAGTTGATGGAAACTGTAGTCATATTCCCATCTAACAATAGGACCAGAAGTTGGTCCTTCAACCATTTGCAGGAATGTTCTTCCTTTTCTGGTTGCTCCTTCTTCTTCTTCCTTTGCTCTCTTTTTAAACTCTTCTTTAGTTTTGGCTCTCTTTGTAAGCTTATCACCTTGAAGACTGCTCAGATGATTTCTTATGTGAGTAGCAATTTGAGAGTTAGAGGGATTGGAGAATGGTCTCTATGCTAAATCAGTAATGTCAAATCTGGTAAAGTGTAGCAGAGCAGATGTGTCAAGTCTGTTTACTTGACATTCTCCCTTTGCATAACAAAGCTATGCGTTTGTTCATCAAACCTCCACTAGACAATTTGGCTTCTAGGATTGAGGGGATTAGTTGGTAGCTTGTCCCCTTTTCTTGTGTCCAGTAGAGTCACCAGTCTCCTTCTTAACTTCTTTTCTTCTTCTTTAAGTGTGTCAGAATTGGTGGCAAGAAGTTGGAGAGCTTGGTCTAGTATTTCCCTTGGCTGATCAAGGAAGGTATCTCTTGTGAGGGAACAGGAAGAGCCATCAATGTATTTGAGATTTATAGACTCTTCCTCACAAGAGATGTCGCTCAGGGTTGTGCAGTTGGTAAGCTTCCTTTTGATCTCCTTGAATTCTTCTAAGGACAGGGGCTTAGATGGTTCAGAAGATGGTTTGGGTAGTGATTGGGTTCAAGGTTGTGTTTTGGGTTTTAGGATAGGTGGTGGTGGTGGTTGTTGAGAAGCAGGGGTGAAGGTGTAGGAATCGCTGACGATATGGGTTCAGGGGTGTAAGGTTTAGTTTTTGGATTAGTTTTCATAGGTTCTAGTTTGGGTGCTGGTTTGGTTTTGGGAGTTGGTTTGGGTGCCATCCTCTGAACACTTTGCCTTAGAGATACCTCCTGCCTTCTTTCTAAGCGAATGTCGGCCTTGATGTCGCTAACATGTCGTTGTAGGGTCTTCAGAGACATGGGACCTACCTGCCTGCCAGTGAATCCATGGACTTTAAGGTAGACTTTCATCCATTCCTTATCACCATCAGTCTTGGCTGCTGCAAGTTTTGCCTCTTCCTCCTTCTTCTTCTTCTCCTTCTGCTTCTCCCTGGCAGTCTTCTTTCTTTCTTTCTTGATCTGATCTTGTTCTTTATGAAAAAGGATCAAGATCGTATCATAGTGATGAGGTTCTAGCTCCTTCTAAGAGTAGCCTCTTGTACAGAGAAAGGCTATCCTCTCCTTCTTCTCATCTACCCTTGCCTCTTCTAACTTTCTTCTCTTCTCTTCCTCTATGGCCAACCTTGCTGCCTCTTCCTTTTCTTTTTGCAACAACATTGCCTTCTTCAGCTTCACAAGCTCATCAAGTGGGAGAAGAAGTTTTTTTTCATTGTCTACTCCCAAGCTGATGAGCCTATCTATGACCTCCACTCTCCTCTGATTATTGATATTTTCTTGGGCGACTGCTGCTGCTTTGCTGCTTGTAGCCAACAGCTTCCCAGTATCAAGTCTTCCGTTCTTCTTCAGCTTTTCCAACCTTTCTACCTCTAGAAGCTCTTCAGCAGTGAGCTTCTTCTTGCCTTTAGAATCAGAGGAAGATTCAGCCTTTGGAGACTCAAACTTGGAGGATTCAGGTTGAGGAGAGGGGGTTCGAACTTGTGGTGCATGGAAGATTGGAATTGTAGGGAAGTCCTCACTGTTGACCTCAGAAGCCATGTCAAGAATGGCCTCTATGATAAGCAGGTCATCGGACATAGAAGATATTTCAATTATTCCTTCTGCAGCTTGGACTTCAGCTTCAGAAGAGATTTCAAAAGCTTCGGAAGTAAATAGAGTTGCTTCTGAAGCTTGAGCTTCCACTTTGGAAGTTGTTCTCATAGCCTCAGAAGTAACAAGGATTGCTCCATCTGTCCCTCTTGATTCAGTTGCTGGGCCATCAGTCTTTGTATCTCCTTTGAAGTCAATCTTGGGTTCAACAAAGACCTTAGGTTGACCAACTTCCTCCTCAGAAGTAGATGATGCAGTCAACCTTTGAAGCTCTTTAGCTCCAAAGTAAGCAATGGCAAAGTCAGGTGAAGGTTGTTCAAGTGAGGAGCTTATCAGAAGCTGGGTTAAGAATATGTTAAGGTTAATAAGCATCCTTGGGTCCACTTGAATTGTGATAGAGGGTGGTTGAGGAAAGATGGTTGCAGGGTGTTGCTGTGGAGGAAAGAACGAAGAAATGGTATGAAGGGAAGTAATGGCAAGGTTGGGTTCCACTTGAGTTGATTTCTGCTCCAAAGATTGAGCAAATATCTCCTTAGCATGTCTTTGTTTCTGTACATTCTCCCCCTTTTTGGTAGAATCATCTTAAGAAGTAGATGAGCTGGAGGAGGAACTTAAAGGCTCTTCTGCAATAGCAGTTGAGCCAAGGGTTAAAAGTGTAAAGAAAGGATAGGGAGGTTATATCTAATGACCCAGGATATTGGTTAGCACCTAATGGCTCTTCTGCAATAGCAGTTGAGCCAAGGATGTGGCTATCCTTTTTTGGATACTCAGGGGAGTGTTGAGACACACCTTGAGGG
Source organism: Flaveria sonorensis (assembly GCA_025506505.1). Lineage (NCBI taxonomy): Eukaryota > Viridiplantae > Streptophyta > Magnoliopsida > Asterales > Asteraceae > Flaveria > Flaveria sonorensis. Next base: position 30,643,642 of record CM046437.1, read on the forward strand.
CTTAAGGCTTTGGTAGCGGGCTCATCAGATTAAGACTGAGGAGACTCAACATTGACATTGAGGTCAACGGTAGAGGATGGTTGGACCTCTGACTGAGTGGGAGCCCTGAATTCCACTCTAGCCTTTTTGGTTTGAACAGAGGGGACTTGACCAATTAGAGTAGATTGATCAAGGGTTCGTTTGGGTCATCTTTTTTAGGTAACTTTGACTAGGTGGGAAGAAGTAGATGGAATTAAAGTGGTGGTGTCTGGTGTGGGTTCATCACCTGCTGGGCTTGCAGAGATGACACCAGGAGCCATTGGCTCAAGCATACATGGAAGAAGATAAGTGAATCTTCTAATGAAATTGATGGACACCTTCTTCAGCATCTTGAAGATGCCAGGCCTCATGTGAGGGACCAGTAGAAAATTTTCACATTGTAGTTTGTCCTAGTCCATCTCACAGTTGATTATGTGCTGAATGAATCGGGGATACATATAGAATTGATCCCGGGTGAGATTACCTCACAGGTTGTTCAGTACAAATCTTGAGTAGTTAAATCGTAAGGCCTTTACCAACCCATGGACTAGGCAGCCCAAATCATATGGGATTTGATCCCATCCCCCTGACTTGTTGGATAGGCTGTGCAAGACGATGTGCAGCATGAACGTCCATTTGTAAGAGAAATTAAACATGTAGACCGTAGACTTGCTCATATCTCTGCGATATCCCATTTAAGTGTAGGTATCCTCCAACTCAGACTTGGGGAATTTAGTGGGGGCACCTTCATCATGGAGCTCCAGATGCTCCCTGATGGTTGTCTCACTTATGATGATCTCCTGTCTGTAGATCCTCGATCTGATGACCCCTTCATCATTTATTGTCTCGCTTCGACCATTGGCCCAAAATTTGGCCATGTGGTTAGAGTAGATGGTAGGGTTAACAGTGAGGGTAGTGAAGTAGGTCGATTGTGTAAGAAATTGGAGGATTGGGGCAAAATCAGCATTCCTCGATGAATCAAGGATGGCGACCTGGTTGTGTTGAGGATTCAAGGCCATTGTTTTGAGAGAAACTAGTTAATTGAAGTGAGAAGATTGCAAAAGTAGGATGAAGAAGATGAACAGTGAAATTTTGGGTTTTCGATAAACAGTAAAGAAAAGTAAGAAAGAGAAATAGCTATTAATTTTATACGGTGAAAAATCCACTAGATAAGGTGAAATGATGAGTGCAAAGATGTTTTTTGGTCCATGTGGATGTAGGCGGCAGATGATATGGTGAAAAGATTTAAAAAATTCCAGTTATTTACTGTTCTCCGATAGTATCTTTACTGTAAAATCAAGTGGGGTCCAAAGATTTCCGTTACACAGTAAAAAGACAAGTCTAAAAGACAAGTTTGCTATCGAGAGTAAGGACTTCTTCCGAGAAAAGAAGTTAGTAAGCTTCAAGAGTGGATTTCATCTAGGATTAAATGTCCTCCCGATGCTAAAAACTCTTCAGAAGAGAATACTTATGCAGAAGAATTTGCCTTCGGAAGAAGAATAAAGATCTCTTCCGAGGGTAAATTTCTCTTCAGAAGAATTCATACTTAGAAATTTTGAAGAAAACCTTTATGTAACAGGGCTTAGATTGTATTTAGAAAACATAGACAGGACATATTTGAAAGGCATTTTAAAAGAGATAGACTAGTCAATGTTAATCATCCCAATAGCTATGATTAAGTATTTAAATCTTTGTTCATCAAAGGCTTTAGTGAACAAGTCATCATATTGTTCATTTGAATTGAACTTCACTAGCTTGATTAGATTTTTCTCATGAATATCTCTGTGAATCCAAGGATCGCAATCAGGAATTATCAGTGTTAGATTGGTTTCGAATTAATGATCGCGGAATTATCAATAATCGTTGTTTAATTGATCAATAAATAAATATCAATGCCAGAGAAAATAAACAATAAATGATCCAACGATATCAACAATATGCAAAGAACAATGATTTGAATCAAACGTAATTCATTAAAACCAATTAATGATTACAAAGAATCAAATAATAATTGCTAACAAAATTCTATGCAATGATTGCATTTATGATTTATGGTGTGTTGATGTGACGACTGCTAGGGTTTGTGTTGATCGTGCGAAACGATGTGATGGTATATTTGTCGCCGTTTATTTCTGTGTGCTTGATATGAAACCTAGAACTCATATTTATAGACACGCGTGTTTCTGTTAAGGAAACAGCGAATCTCTTGGAGTCTGTGATTGACTTGTTGACTTGTTGACTAGAAACACTTGTATGATTTACGTGTCTGGTTCTTCCGTAGTTACTTTGTTCTTCCGCAGCTACTTTGTTCTTCCGCAGCTACTTGGTCTTCCGCAGCTACTTTGTGTGTTCAGTGAATATCCATATTCATCCGTAGAAGATCTTCTGATGAATGCCTTGTAAGAAAGATATCTACGGAAGAACAAAAATGTTCATCCGTAGATGTTTTTCACACTTAGTCAATTTCACAAATTGACTACGTATAATGTTTGTACCTGTAATCATACACATAAATCAACGCACATATGGGTTAACCTATATATATACATAATGAATTACAAATATTCATCACATGAATTGATTAAAGTTCTGAGCCTATACAAAATGATCTAGACCTATTATTCCTAGATCTAACAATTCTCCCCCTTAGGCTTAGAAACTTGTAATTAGTTCTTCAAAACTGAAATCTCTTTCACTCTTGCTATAATTTTGTTATAGAAGTATGAGACAGCAGTCTTCTGATCATCATACTTGTAATTGACCTTCATTTTGCTGATCTTTTGTAATGTTTCAAAACTGAGACCCAGAACATCTTTTTTAGTTGTAAGAGTTTCCAAAACATTATTGTTGTGGACTATCTCTAACTCATCTTGCTCTAAGATCCTCAGCTCACTCACTTCCTTAATGTTTGATCCTCTCAAAATCCCTGCCTCATATCTTCTTCTCTTGTAAGCCTTGGCATGCAGTTTATCAATCACTTGAACCATATGAACATGTAGGCATAGATCATTGTGAGCTCTTTCATCAGTCAGCTTTGGAAAGAATTTGTCATGTAAGTATGAAGTGGAGCTGGGATGGAGTAGCTTGATTTCCACTGGATCAAAGATCCTGATTCGATCAGCTCTTTTATTCTCTACATTCCTCAGCAGCACCAACTCTTTTGTTTTCTCAACATATCCCTATTCAGTTATTGGTAATGTATATTGATTACCATCAAAGCTTTTAGTAGTTGCTTCCTTCCTGTTTTGGTATCCAACCCTCTTTAGAAACTCATCATCTACCAATGTAGAGGAGTTGGATTTTGATCTTTTCATTCTCTCTATTCTTCTTTTGTGCTCATCATCCTCTCTCCTAGCTTCTTTTAGCATATCATCTCTGAATTTTATCTTTAACTTACCCACAAATACAGAGAAGTCTCTTCCTCTTGGGTGAATTAGGTAGTTAGTCATGATTAGGCTTTCTAGATCTCTGATGTCACATTCAGGCATGCACAGGACTTGTTCTAAATCATGAAAGTACTGCACCCTTCCAGATGATCTCTTTATGACTACATAATCCCACTCTTGATCATATTTCCAGGCCATAATCCTGTTGTCTTCCACAGAGTTGGGAGTTGTGAGGTGATCAAACAACTCTATCAAGGTAGACTTCTGTTCAGTTATTTCTCTGACTGTTGTTCCAAGTGGCCATACTTTGCTAGGTATCACTTCTCTTGGTTCTCTAATCAGTTTATCTTCCCCTTTATGCTGGTCTTTACTTTCAACAGTGACAGGCTCAGCAGGGACTTTGTTGTGATGCTCAGCAGCTAGATTTGGAGCTTCAGTCCAGAATTTCACACCAGTTTCAAGCTCAACTTTCATTACATGCTCCATCATCCTTCTAAGCTCTCCCACTAATCTTCCTTTCAGCTCATGTATCTTGTAGTTATGACTTTGTAACCAACAAATCATATTGTATTTGTTCAGCTTTGCTGTATCACAATGGCCTAGTTCTTTCTTTATTCTTTGAATTAATCGAAAGGTTGTGAATGTTTCATAATCGCAATCTGGAATCATGAAGCTTGCTAGTTCAAATTCCTTCAGTGCTTCCTTCATTTCTGTCATGTTCATTCTCTCAACCATGTCATACGGAAACCCATGATTGATCAGGGTCATAAACATAGTTGATTCAGACCTTTCTTCCAATATGTCTTTGATGGATAGTAGGTCATCAGCCTTTGATTCTTTTTGTTCTTTGGGAGACTCATCTTTAGTAAGCTCATCCCATTCAGCATCATTCTCAGTTTCAGCATGAGACTTAGTCTTTAAATTGGAAACATCCACTGAAGAAGTGTGCTCTGGAGTTGTAGGCGTTGATCTTTTTGGTGAATCTTCAACATTAATAACCTCTTTCTCTACATACCCCAAATACTTCCTCTTTCTTGAGTACTGAATGATTTGCTTTGAAGCTTCAGTAGATTCTTTTATTTTTATTGATGGAGCATCATTTGAGTCAAGTGCACAAATTTTCATCTTGAGCTCATCAATTAGTTCATCTTTCATTTTCAACAAAATAGACTGAGCAGTGAGAGAGTTGTTTGCTTGTTCAACTTCCAATATGAACTTCTCTTTTTCAGTCTTCTCATGCTTCACATAGTCTTTAAGTTCATCAACCAGCTCATTCAATGCATCAATTACTTCATTGTTGTTGGTTTGAGCATCTTCTCTTAATCTGATCAGTCTGGATTCTTGTTTGTTCATCAGCTCCTCCTTTTCTTTTTACATTCCTTTGAGCTCTCTAATTCTTTCCAACCTTTTGTTTGATTTGATAATAAGTTTTTTATACTCAGCAACCAGATAACTTTTGCTTACATCTATATCATCATCTTCCAGGTCATCTTTATGATTGGCTATAACATCAACATAGTTAGCTTCTTCTTCACCTTCTTGATGTTGTCCAGCAATCTCAACCTCATTGCCTACAATAGGAGCTATACTTGCTGAGCTTGAAATACACTCAACTGCTTGATCTGTTTTCTCTTGATCAGGTTGTTGTTGTTGTTGAGGATCAATGATTAGAGATATTAGTTTAGTTTACTTAGACATGATAGGGGTTTGTGTGCTGGTGATTGTGAGAGGAATGGTACTTGCCTGAGATACTAACTCAGTCTCACCAGTGTGTACTGAGTTTGTGTACTGAGTTTTGAGATTGAGTAACTGAGATAGGTTCTGTATGAGTACTCTCAGGTGATAGATTTTATGGAGTTAGAGGTTGTTGATGAATGGGTGATTGAGGGTAATTTGGAGAGATTGGTTGGGTGTGTTGACTGGCTGGAGATTGGATTTGTGTAGATTGATGATGGTGGTGTATGGGAGATTGAGGAGTGGAATGTTGAGGTAAGTCTTGCTCAGCATCAGTAGATTGACTATCTTGCTGATCTTCCCACATCAGTTCTGGTGAAATGTTGGCATTAGCATCTACCACATGTGCAAACATTGGCCTATCTTCTCCTTCATATTTTCCACTGATCTTATTCACTACAGATCTCCCCAGATGTGCTTGAACAAACACATCACCTTCTGTTGCTATCCCAGGCAATTCACCATTAATGATTAGTTGCATAAACCTTGGAAACATGTACATCTTATCAGCCTTTTGCACTTTGATGTGATCACACAGACAACTGAAAATGTACTTTGAGTAGTTGTATGTCCTTCCCTCAAAAATGCCAATAATGCCAGATGAAATGTGCCTTGAGAATCTATCAAGCCAGACTTCCTGTTGGAGATGCACTTTAAATATATATGACATAAGAATCTATATGGCTTGCACAATCTCCCTTTCTTTATCTCACCATTGTCAAAGTCACCATCATATCCCATCAGATAGAGCACTTTCTCTATGTACTCATTCTCAAAAACATCCGGGTGACCAACTTCTTGTTCTCCCAGTTCAAGTGCCCTTCTGATAGTTTGTTCATCAACTCTCATCCTTTCATTCTTGATTTTAGAAACTATCATCTCGGATTCTCCAACTTGCCCTATTTGAGCTGAATTCCAGAAATCAATGATGTGTGCTTGATGAATCACAGGCTCTGCTGATAAAGCATAGAAAAGCCTGGATCGTCTTAGGTATCTGATGATATCTCGACATCCTTCTGCTACAGGGTCGTCAAGATTTAAGAATGCACATACATTGTGCTCTCTTGCAAAACGATTAGCCATCTGTTCATAAGAATGAAGAAAATTATGTTAGAGCAAAATCATCACACTTAAGAATACGAAGAGTTTAGACACAGAAATGATGAATCAATCAGTTCATAATTTTGGATAATGATATATTTTACCTTGATATTATTGAACTTGTAGTGAACTGAGATCAAGAATCAAGCAATGTTTAAAGGTTATTGGTAATTTTGAATATTGTCGGACGGGGGTTTATCTGAACGTTTTTCTATGTTGAAAAAGTTGTTCTGAAAAAGTGAATGGAATTGACAAGTCAAAAACATCATTTATACTCCCATAGATATATTAATTTCATTTATTAAATGAGCTGGGACCCCCTATCCTTATTACCAATTTTATTGTTTCCGTAGATTTTAGTTCTTCCGTAGATCATCTATGGATGACTTAGAATTAAAAACTGATTTTTGATGAAGTATAATTTGAATTTTCATAGATTTCCAGTCTATGGAACTATTATACTTTTAAATACTACCACATCCGTAGGTTACCAATCTATGGATGGTCATATTCCTTTTTCGCACTGTAGCATCTACTGAACAGGAAAATGTACTGTAGCTTCTGCTAATGCTGCAAATACAAAGTTAACATCTTTGATTGTATGGTCCTATTCAACTGATAGAACCATTTATTGCTATTGGACCTTGTTGACTTTGTTTTCATGACAATTTGTGCACACTATATTTTGTGCAAGTTCATGTATCCTTCAGCCAAGTTAGTGCTCAAGTTCCAATTCTTCATTTGAATTTGGATCATTGAATTCAGCTTTTATGTTTCATGAATTTCATGTATTAACTACTCCCCCTAAATTTGTGATTAATGATAAAGTGTTGCATTCATCATAAATTTATGAAGTAAATAGCATGAAAGGCACATGACAGTCCAAAGATTACACATAATAAATAAACTAAAGTAACAAAATTGAATTAAAAATATGTACATGCTTATAAACACATATAATGAGATCATACTATGACACTAAACTTCTTCCTGATTGAGATGATTGTTGAAATGTGACCTGATTCTAGTCCTGATTGCAAGTATGTTTGTCCACTTAAATCCAAACAAGAGTATGGAAACAACTAGACATGCTGTTTATCATGTTTTCATGTTTATTAGTGATAAACTGTTATGGGCTCCACATTCAATGCACATTAGAGTTTGTCCTCAGTTTGTGAGTCAATTCATCACTTTTTCACACTTAGAAACTATGTACTTTAAGTTATAAATTCTATCTTGAGACATATGAGTTGTCTCATAAATGCTTTGCTACAAAAGCTCTTATGAAAATTTACAGTTGATCACTATGGATTCTTTTGAGAGCTTAGATATGATCCTCATCAGGTCCCCAGGTCATTACATACGTAAAACAGAGGTGCCTTTAACCCAGGTCTTTGTTTACACAAAACAGAGGGATGATGAGGATCATGATCTTTTCACCAGTTGAATACATATGTATCTCATGGTGAGTCTTTGTTCACACAAAACAGAGGGAATATGATTTGCAGAGATAGAAGTTATAAGGTATTTTACATAGTGTGCTTAGGTGAATGAATTGATCACATCAGGATAAGACTCACTTGCTTGATCCTCAAAATGAAGCTTCTCACAAACAGTCACCTTTTCATTATGTTAAGCATGCTCTTAGTATAGTCTTCACTCAAGTTGAATCTACTTACATATCAAAGAACTTTTGATCAGTTTTTAAAGAAATTTAAGAACTCAGGAAGCAAACAAAGGCACAGTGTACTATTATTTCCCAAACATATGTCAAGCAGAAATAGAAGACACAATAAATAAGGACAATAATTTTTTTATTTTTTTTATTATTATTATAAGGATAAACACATGCTTTTCTTGGTTAATGATGATTAATCTAAGTTAATCATGCCCAAAGACTCAATTAGAAAATTAAATCTAACTGAATCAAAGGCCTTAGTGAATAGATCAGCAAGCTGATTTGTTGTATCCACTTTGACTAACTTGATTAAACCTTTTTCTGAGCAATCTCTTAGAAAATGATATCTGATTTCAATATGCTTTGTTTTACTATGTTGAACTGGATTAGCAGTGATAAACATAGCAGCTGAATTGTCAATATAAATTGGAGTGTGAAGGAAATTATAACCATAATCAAGTAATTGGTTTTGCAACCAAAGGAGTTGAGAGCAACTAGCTGAAGCAGTTATGAACTCAGCCTCAGCTGTGGATATAGATACATTTGTTTGCTTTTTGCACTGCCATGAAACAAGTATTGGTCCTAAAAATTGACATCCACTAGTTGTGGATTTTCTATTGTTGTTGTATCCTCCATAGTCACTGTCTGAATAAGAATAGAGAAAGAAGTCTCCATCTTTTGGATACCATAGACCAAGGGCTGGTTTCCCTTTGAGATATCTGAAAATCCTTTTCATAGCATTCAGATGGGACTCTTTTGGATCTGATTGGTACCTAGCACAAACACATACAGTAAACATTATGTCAGGTCTGATGGCAGTTAAATACATAAGAGATCCTATCATTGATCTATATAATCTTTGATCAATAGATTTTCCTGTAGGATCAGGTACAATTTTGTCAATTGTTGAAGCAGGTGTTTTGCATGAAGATGTATCAGCAAGATTGTACTTCTTCAATATTTGATGAATATACTTTTCTTGATTGACGAATATACCATCTGTTTTCTAATGAACTTGTAGTCCAAGAAAGAAAGTTAATTCTCCCATTGAGCTTATTTGAAACTGAGATTTCAGCAACTCTTCAAAGCTTTCACACAGTCTCTTGTTTGTTGATCCAAATATAATGTCATCTACATATATTTGAACAACTAAGAGGTCTTGATGTTCATGTTTGAGAAAGAGAGTCTGATCAATTGTTCCCCTTTTGTATCCATGCTTGAACAAGAAAGATGATAATGTTTCATACCACTTTCTTGATGCCTGATGAAGACCATACAAAGCTTTGTCAAGCTTGTATACTCTATGTGGGTAATCAGGATCTTCAAAACCTGGAGGTTGAGCTACATAGACTTCTTCATCAATTTTCTGATATAAAAAGGCACACTTCACATCCATTGATAAACAGTGAACTTATTATATGATGCATAGGCTAGGAATACTCTAATGGCTTCAATTCTTGCAACAGGTGCAAAAACCTCATCATAGTCTAATGGCTTCAATTCTTGAGTATATCCTTGAGCAATCAGCCTAGCTTTGTTTCTCACAATGATACCTCTGTCATCTAGTTTATTTTTGAATAACCACCTTGTGCCAATTGGATGTTGTCCTTCAGGAAGATCAACTAGATTCCAGACCTTTTGCTTTCTGAATTGTTGAAGTTCTTCTTGCATGGCTTTAATCCAGCTATCATCTTTTAGTACAGCTGTAATGTTTGGAGGAACAACTTGTGAAAGAAAACAAGTGAAAAGACAGATGTTTGTAGCTCCCCCTTGGCTTCTTATGGTTCTTTCATTGAGATCTCCAATGATGTTGTTTATTGGATGAGTCTTATGAATTTTTGTTATTGGAATGGACTCAACTGGAATAGATGATTCCAAGTTAGTCATATGCATTGATGCAGATATATCCAGCTGAGATGATGAATTTATGAAGTAATCGAATTGATCATCATTGGAAGCTGAATGATTTTCATTTTGTACATCAGCTGCATTGTGAGTTCCATCCTCAAGAGTTACAGGAACATCTACGGATGTATTTTGTGCTTCCGCAGGTGTTACAGCAACATTTACGGATGTATTTTGTTGACTTGTTGACGATGACTCTTTGGAATGCAATGGACCATCTCCAATGTGTGGAATATCTACTGATGTGAATGGAACATCAGCTGATCCAATAATCACATCTCCGGATGTAGACACTCATCTACGGATGCAGAGTTAGCAGCTGCTGATGAAGTGTTTGCATATGAGGATGTAGATCCATTTGCTTGGTCTTGTGCTGAATTATTGACATTATTTGGTGTTCCTTGATCCATGATACTTGAAGTTTGTATTCTTGAAGGATCAACAGATAATGACACTTCATTCAAGTTTAGAGGAACAAAGGGATAGCATGTATCCTCACCTACAGCATTCAAATAACCAGAGTTAAATGAGTTTGTGAGTGCATCTATATCAAACAACTATGATGATCCTTTTACAGATTTAGGAAATAAGGATTCATCCATAATGTTTTGTTGTGGAATGTATATCATATATGATTTAGATGTTGAAGAATATCCAACGAAGAAACCATCATAGGCTTTCTCTGAAAATTTTCCCAATTGTTCTTTTGTGTTTAAAATAGATACATGACATCCAAAAGCTCTAAGATATCCTATGTAAGGTTTTCTTTTAAATAAAATCTCATAAGGTGTTTTATTGTGTTCTTTGACAATTAATGTCCTGTTTTGAACATTGCATGCTGTGTTCACTGCTTCAGCCCAAAAGGTGATTGGCAATTGTGAATCAGCTAGCATTGTTCTTGCTGCTTCAATGAGAGTTCTGTTTCTTCTTTCAATAACTCCATTTTGTTATGGAGTTCTTGGTGCACTGAATTGCCTTGCTATGCCTTTATTCCTGCAAAATGAATCTAAGACAGTATTAACAAATTCAGTCCTATTGTCACTCCTAAAAATTTTAACTTTTAAATCCAGTTGATTCTCAATCTTAGTGAAAAACTCCATTAATGTTTCTGATGTTTCACTTTTAGTTTTAAGAAAAAAACCCATGTGAATCTAGTGAAGTCATCCACAACCATTAAACAATATTGCCTTTTTCCAATGCTCATCACATTAGTTGGACCAAAAAGATCCATGTGAAGCAATTTGAGTGGTGTAGTGTTTGTGTTCATTATTTTGGATTTATGTGACAATCTATATTGTTTTCCTTTATAACATGAGGAACAATGGTTTGAACAAGAAAATTCTTTCTTTGGCAATCCAATGACTAAGTCATTTTTCACCAATTTATTCATGTTCTTCAAGTTGGAATGAACAAACCTTCTATGCCACAACTGAGATTCATCTTCTGATGACTTAGATAGCAGACATGTTTTATTGTTTGTGAGTGCTATGTTATTCATATCCAAAACATATGTGTTTCCTTTTCTTGATGCTTTAAGAAGAATCCAATCTTCTGGAACGGCAAAACCTGGCTTAAGAATGTAACAATTAGTGTTATCAAATAATGTGGTATAATTTTGATTGCAAATTTGAGACACACTCAATAAATTATATTGCAAATTTTTACAATAATTTACTTTCTCAAATTTAAGCACACCATTAGTTACCATTCCTTCACCAACTATTTTACCTCTTTTCTTATCCCCACCAAATGCCACATAAGAAGCATTCTTATGTTTGAAGTCATGGAGAAGAGAACAGTTTCCTGTCATATGTCTGGAACAACCACTGTCAACATACCACTTGTTGTCAGCTCTCCAAGATTGTTCCTGCACAATTAAGGAAATCAATTAGATTTGGAAACCCAAGTCTTAATGATCTTGGGTGATCCTGTGGAGTCTAAATTTGAACTTCCTCATGAATGAGTCTTGAAGATTCAGTATTAATTTTAGATTCAATTGATTCATTGTGTGTTGTTTGTGGTGAGGATGATTCTGTTGATGATGAACTTGTGGAATTTTGTTCTGATTGTTCAAACTCTTCCTCAAGTATCTTCTCTTTCTTTGTTTGCTGTTTTGATTTGATGATGATCCTTGACTGTTGAAAGTTTCATCATCCTTTGTTTTTGAATGTAAAACATGAGTTCCTTTTTCAAAATTATCAAAGAAAGTATCTTTAGCATTTGACTTCTTATTGTTCAATTCCACCTTTTTGTGAGGTGTCTTTAACTGTTGAGGAGTCTTTGATTTCTGTTCAGGTTGTCTTCTCTTCAAAGGTTCACTATCAACTGATGATTTCTCTTGTGGTTTTGTCACCTTTTGTTTTTGTTTTTGTTGTTTCTTTAATCTTGAATCTTTTTGATCTTCACTTGATTGAGATTCTGATTCATCCTTCTCAGGTTGTTTCTTCTTTGTGCTCTTTGTCTTGTTCTTTTTTTTAAAATAACATTCCTGATTGGAATGGTTATTTTTGTTACAAATAGCACAATGTTTGTTGAAGTAACAGTCTGAAGTCATGTGATTGTTCATATTGTAGATGGAGCAAAAGCTACTGAAGTAACAGTCTTCAGTGTTGTGATTTTTCATATCATACCATTTGCAATACTTTGCTTCTGACTCATTATCAGACTCAAATAATTTCTTCTTCTTTTGCTATTTTTGAGTCTTCAACTCCTTCTGAAACTTTACTGAAGCTAACTCTTTTCCTTTTACTAACATGATGTCAGAAGGTTCATGTTTATCAGCCGAAGTTTGTTGCTTTGAGCTCACACCTTTTTGAGTTTTCTTTTAGGTCGTTTCTTTTGCCTTCCGCAGATCATCTACTGATTCAGTAGATTTGCTTTTCCGCAGATCTGCTACTGAAGAATGTTTCTTCTTCCGGAGAAGTTCTGCTGATACTCGCTTCTTTTCATTTTCTAAGGAAGATTTGTGAACAGTAGATGTACACTTATCAATCACTTCAGTTGAAGGTTTTTGTTGCTGATGAAGTACTTGAAGACCTTCATTTAGCTGAGCTATTCTCTTGCAAATAGTCTTCAACATGTTTCTTTGCTTAGGAGGATATGGCAACTTTGTTTGCTCAAGTACTTTGGGAATGATAGTTTCAACTGAAACATTCTTACCAATGTTCAGTTGATCCGCACAGATATCATCATGTTCATTAGAATCATCCAAGTCATCACATCCATCAAAGTCAAATTCTGATTCATTTTGTTTGATTTTATCTGATTCAGAAGACTCAGTTTCACTCACCTCAGATTCATTTTATGAACTTGTTCAGTACAGCTTGTTTCAAACTTGGTGCATGGCACAAAATGATTTGACAAGCTATTTTTCATTGATTCAGGCAAAGGTGTATAGTTATCATTCAAAGGAGGTGCAACAGCATTATATCCCAACCCATACCTGTTCTTTGATTCAATATGAGAATTCAATAATTTCTCATATTGTGAGATGAAAGTTGAAATTTCTGAAGTTTCACTTCAGTTGATGCATGATCAGCCATGGATTTAGTTAAGGAAGTGGTCAGATACTCAACTTGGGCTTTTAAGCTATAATTTTCTGAAACAAATTTATCTAAATCGTTTTGTAGAGAGTTAATTTTGAATTGTTATACTTTATGTTCTCTTATATGAGATTCATTCAAAATCATTATTTCTTTAACTTTATCAGCCAGTTGTTGATCATGGACTCTATATCTTTCAACATCCTCAACACACATTGATGAACACAATCTATCTCTTACCTCTCTAGCCATAGGTTGAACTTTGTTCTCCATGTGGGCCATTAAAGCTTGATTTTCATCCAAAACTTCCTTCTCATACATGCTCCAGTCACAGGTTCCATCTTGGAGAATGATTATCCCAGTATCTTTAGACTTACTAGGTCCTGCTAATGCATTTGTGGCTGGTGTGGATGAGTTGGTTAGCTGTGGTTGTCTATAAGATCTCTAAGATGTTGTTGTTTGATAAGATTGATGCTGATGAGACTGATGTTGCTGCTATTGTCTCATGTCAGGATTTGATTGTTGATTACATTCTCTTGAGAAGTGCCCATAGAGATTGCATTTGAAACATCTTACCTTTGACTTATCAACACCAATCTTTGATGTTTTGCTTGCTGCAGCCAAACTTTTATTTCTTCTCAAGTATTGTTTAGCTCTATAAGCAATCATTGCCATTTGCCATTGAAGATCCATCTCCTCTACTACATCTGGATGTAGTTCTTCCAAGTCTTGTTGGCAGATATTTGCAGGTGTTAAGGTGCTTCCTAAGTAGGCTTGAAAACTTGAACTAAAAGCTGCAAATGCTGCTTTTTGTTCTTTAGAATCCAGAATCACAGTAATGGGCTCTGCTTGGTTGTTGTTTGTTGAAGACTTTGCTGCTGATGTAGATGCATCTTTTCTATCATCAGGTCTTCCTTTATCTTTTCCTGATTTACTTTGAGAAGATTTCTTTGAAGGCTTTGATGCATAAAAGCTCACTTCTTCTTCATCTTCACTCAAAGTACAAGAGTTGTCACTATCATTGTTAGAGATAAAAGCACTTCCAGCACTTTTGGTTTCTTTAAAATGATAAGGTGTGACATGTGTTCTCACACTCTTGTTTCTTGATTTTTCATCCATTTCAAGAGCCTTAACTTTAGCTACCAATGTATCTAAGCCAGTTGCTTTGAGATCAATGGTGTTCTTGAACATGGACACAGTTTGCTTCCAACTTTCAGGCAATGTATGGAGCATCTTTTTGTTCAGTTCCTCATTTGTATACTTCAATTCCATGATGTTCATCTCGGTTACCAATTGCATAAACCTATGGAGTTGTTGAGGAATTGATTCACCCTCAATTTGATGAAATGTTTCATATTGTGAGCGAAGTGTGTCCTTCCTAATGCTTCTGATTTCATAACTCCCTTCAGAAAGAGGATGAAGTATCTTCCACAAGGAATTTGCTGTTTTATAATTCTCACACCTGATTAGTATTTCTTCTGGTAAAGCCATACTGAGCAAACTGTATGCTCTAATATCAACTTTAACCTTTTTAACATCATCAGGTGACAGATCTTACTTATGGGTTGATTTTTGTCATTATAATCCGGCCCAAGGGTGGGTGGAATATAAGGACCTTCAGTTATTGATACCCATAAGTCAGAATCAGTGTAGTTCACATGATTTTTGAACTTGATCTTCCATGACTTAAAGTCTGCTTTTGTTTCCAACTTTGGAGGCTGGTACGATGATCCACCGACAAAGTTACTCATTTTAATCAAATATTGAAGTTTTTAACTAAAACAAGGTTTCTTATGAACAGTTAATGAGAGTCAGCCAATAACACAGATCTATGTTTCAATTAATTTGAATATAGATCAATGTTAACCGAGCAATGTAACAATACTCGCTGAATGACAAATCACTGATTTATTGAATTTCAAATCTTCACACCAAATACTTTTGCTTAAAAAAATTATAGATCTAGTCAGAAAACTGATAGATCTAGTTTTTGAATTAAACAATTCTAACACCGATAGATCAATCGATCTAGATCAATAAGCACTTGGCTCTATACCACCTGTGAATCCAAGGATCGCAATCAGGAATTATCAGTGTTAGATTGGTTTCGAATTAATGATCGCGGAATTATCATTAATCGTTGATTAATTGATCAATAGATAAATATTGATGCCAGAGAAAATAAACAATAAATGATCAAACGATATCAACAATATGAAAAGAACAATGATTTGAATCAAAAGTAATTCATTAAAACCAATTAATGGTTACAAAGAGTCAAATAATAATTGCTAACAAAATTCTATGCAATGATTGCGTTTATGATTTATGTTGTGTTAATGTGACGGCTGCTAGGGTTTGTGTTGATCGTGCAAAACGATGTGATGGTATATTTGTCGCCGTTTATTTCTGTGCGCTTGATATGAAACCTAGAACTCATATTTATAGACACGCGTGTTTCTGTTAACGAAACAGTGAATCTCTTAGAGTCTGTGATTGACTTGTTGACTTGTTGACTATAAACACTTGTATGATTTACGTGTCTGGTTCTTCCGTAGTTACTTTGTTCTTCCGCAGCTACTTTGTTCTTCCGTAGCTACTTGGTCTTCCGCAGCTACTTTGTGTGTTCAGTGAATATCCATATTCATCCGTAGAAGATCTTCTGATGAATATCTTGTAAGAAAGATATCTACGAAAGAACAAAAATGTTCATCCGTAGATGTTTTTCACACTTAGTCAATTTCGCAAATTGACTAAGTATAATGTTTGTACCTGTAATCATACACATAAATCAACGCACATATGGGTTGACCTATATATATACATGATGAATTACAAATATTCATTACATGAATTGATTAAAGTTCTGAGCCTATACAAAATGATCTAGACCTATTATTCCTAGATCTAACAATCTCGAATTAAATGATACCTGATTGCTTGTCTTTGAGTGCTTGACTGGATTTTCTGTGATAGAAATGGCAATTTTGTTGTTTATGTGAAAAGGAGTCTCCATGAAGTTGAAACCATAATCCAGGATCAGATTCTGAATCCAAAGCAGTTGAGCACAGCAGCTTGCCACAGCAATATACTCAGCTTTAGCAGTTGATGTGGATACAAATGATTGCTTCTTACATTGCCAGGAGATGATCCTTCCACCAAGAAATTGACATCCTCCGGATGTGGATTTCTTGTTGATATTGTAGCCACCATAATCATTGTCAGTGTGACCATAGAGGTTAAAATCGTAGTTCTTAGGATACCAAAGACCCAGTTTGGGAGCTCCTTTGAGGTATCTAAGAATTCTTTTGGCAGTAATTAGGTGAGACAACTTTAGAGCAGCTTGATATCTTACACAGATGCAAGTTGTAAACATGACATCAAGTTGATAGACTGTGAAGTTGTTTGATGATGCAAAACCAAGGAAGATTCATACAGCCTCAACTCTTGCAACAGGTGCAAAGACATCTATGTAATCTATGCCTTCCTCCTGTGTGTATCCTTGATTAACAAGTCTTGCTTTGTTCTTGATGATTAAACCTCTATCATCTCTTTTGTTTCTGAACACCCACTTAGTGCCAATGGGGACTTGGCCAGGTGGCAATGGACATAAGTTCCATACTTTTTGCCTCTTGAATTGAAGCAACTCCTCTTGCATTTCTTCGATCCAAGTGTTGTCCTTAAGGGCTTCTTCCACCTTCTTTGGCTCCATCTGAGAGAGAAAGTATGAGTACAAGTAGACATTCCTATTGTGGGTTTGACTTCTTGTTTTCACACCTTCTAAGACATTCCCAATGATGTTTTCAACTAGATGAGTGTTGTGTACCCTGAGCCTAGGAATCACATCCAGTTGCATAGATAGATCCAGGTTTGAGAAGTTTTGCTTAAGATTTTGAACACCATGACCAGCTGATGTCTCACACTTATTCAACGAGGACTGATTAAATGAATGTGTGACCTCATCAATGATATTTTGCTGAGAAGCAGCATCAACAGTTTCCTGTTCCTCCAGATCACTATCTTCATCAGCTTGGTGTTGAATACTTGAGTTGTCAGCTGTTAAATTATGAGGCTTAATTGGCTGACAACTTGTTGAAGCTCCATTAGGCTCAAGCTTGTGAATCCAATTATCGAAACAGGAATTATTAGTTTGATTGAACAATTAATGATCACGGAATTATCACAACTCGTTGTTTAATTAATTGTTTAAGAGATTGTAATTGTAACGTAAATAGATGAAGAATAGATTATAGAAATGGAAAACAAACTAAAGTAATATGATAAACAAATTTGCTTCAAATGATTTCCATTAATACTGAATTGGTTACAATCGGTTTTGATCTTTGTTGATATGATAATTGCTATGTGATGTTCTAGGTGTTCTTGGTGTTCTTGGTGTATTGTTGGTATATTGCTAGTCTATTGATATTGATCTATCGTTTTTGTGTATTTTTGTGTATAAAATGAGAGCACCCATGCCTTCTATTTATAGGCAGACAGATTCACTTTTTACATGGGCAAAAAGTAACTTTTCTTATTGTGGTATGAAAGTTACACAAATAAAATTCTTGATGTGACATGAAATATTCATTTCTGACAGATGTGCAGTCTTTCGCAGATGTTGACTTGATGACGTCACTCCAGAGAATTTGACTTATTGACTTCATGAGGCTTCCTTGATGAATGGAGTTCATGAAAGTATTTTGTTCTTTCGTAGGAGACAGCCTTCCGTAGGAGTTGGTTCTTTGATCTTCATGTTGAACTTCATCCGCAGAAGCAAGCTTTCTTCTTCCGCATGAGCAGCAGTAACTTGGGATCTCATAAGCAGACTTGTTCTTCCCTCAGATGTTACAATGCTTGAGGAGATCCACAGATGCATATTCCTTGACTTGGTCTTTCGTAGATGTTCTTGTACTTGGCCAAATTTCAAAATTGACCAAGTATGATGTTTTCCTGCAATTACACATATAATCAATACAAATAATAATTTGTGTTAACATATATATATCTTGCATACAAAACGATAAATATGTACAAGAGTTCATTTCAAGAGATTGAAAATCTTCTAAACCTATACAATCAATCTAGACCTAACAATATTCCCCCTTAGGTTTAGATGCTTGTAATTAGTTGTTCAATGTTTGTAGGACCCTCAACCCTCATTACCCTTCCAATTGATTGGATACACAAATGAGTTTATTCACAAGCTAATTCTTCTGCAGTACATCTACGGAAGCAAACTTACCTTATTTTATCCGTATTCAATCGACGGAAGTATACTTTACCATAGGATACCAGTCTACGGAAAGCAAATTTGTTATGTTTTTGCTGTATGATCCTAACATATGGTTAGATCATTTGTTGATTGCTGTTGGACCTTGTTGCTTTGCTTCATAGAAAATGTGCAAGAGATTGGTTTGGTTAAAAACTTCAGATATCCTGAAGCCAAGTTAGTGCTCAAGCTCTAATTTTCTTTATTTAAAAGTGAAACACATTTGATAAACTCATTTTTCATGCTGATGACTACACCCCGTAAATTTGTGATTAATCATGAACTTATGCATTTAGGAGAAATTTATGAAGAGAATAGCATGAAAAGCAATTATCTGTCCTTCTTATTAGCAAAGAAAAGAACATATACAAAATCTTTTTGTATTTTTGTTAATAAGCAGAAACTACACATAACATATTTACAAGCATTTAAACCATAACATGGGATCATACTATGACACTAAGCAACTTTCTGAAACATTTTGTATGATGATAGTAGACATAGATCTAGTGCTAATTATGAGTATTATGATTCACATAAATTCAAGCAAGAGTATACATTCAACTTGTCATGCTGTTTATCATGTTTTGGTATTGATTAATGATAGACAAATATGGACTCCACTTCAATTCACATTAGAGTTTGTCCTCCGTTTATAAGTCACTTCATCACTTTTTCACACTTAAAAACTATGTTCCTTAAATTATAAGCTCTATCTTAAGATTTCTTTGAAATCTTATTAATGCTGATGTAGTGATTTTCATGCTCTTTAAAATAATATACAATTAATCACATTGGATTCTTTTAGAGCTGTTCCTTTTTGGAACTTATTGATGATCAGCATCAGGTCACTAGGTCTTTACTTACATAAAACAAAGGTGCCTAAGAACCCAGGTCTTTGCTCACGCAAAACAGAGGGTCCTATGATGCGCAAAGGTAGAGGTTGTAAAGTGACGAAACATAGTGTGCTTGGGTGACTAAGTTGATCACAGCAGGATAAGACTTACTTGCTTGCTCTTCAAAATGGAATTGCCAACAATTAGTCACCTTGGCATTATGTTAAGCATGGAATTGGTTATTTTCCACTCAAGCTAAACCTACTCACATGTCAAATCACATCTGATCAGCCTTTATTATTTGTTTTAAAAATAGGCAAGTAAATACAGGTATAGTGTGCTATTATTTCCCATATGAATTGCTTTTTCAAGAAAACATATTAACAAGACAATATTTTTGAAGTTTTATATGTTTTATGGATGTTTTTAGCTTTTTCATATTAAGCATTTTAAAGGACAGATCATGCTTTTCATTGAGATGATGACTAATCTAAGTTGATCATGCCTAAAGACTCGATTAAGAAATTGAATCTCACTGAGTCAAAGGCTTTAGTGAATAAATCAGCAAGCTGATTTGTTGTATCCACTTTGATCAACTTGATTAAACCTTTTTCTGAGCAGTCTCTCGAAAATTATATCTAATTTCTATATGTTTTGTTTTACTATGTTGCACTGGATTAGCAGTTATGAACATAGCAGCTGAGTTATCTATGTGAATTGATGTATGAAGAAAATTGCAACCATAATCAAGTAGTTGGTTTTGCAACCACAAAACTTGAGAGCAACCGGCTGAAGCAACAATGTACTCAGCCTCAGCTGTGGATACTGACACATTTGTTTTCTTTTTGCACTGCCAAGAAACTAGTCTTGGTCTAATGAATTGACATCCACCGGTTGTTGATTTTCTATTGTTTTTGCAACCTCCAAAGTCACTATCTGAATATGAATAGAGGTCGACATCTCTTTCTTTGGGATACCAAAGTCCAAGAGTTGGCTTCCCTTTGAGGTATCTGAAGATCCTCTTAACTGCATTCATATGTGATTCCTTGCGGTCTGATTGGTACCTAGCACAAACACCCACAGCAAACATTATGTCAGGTCTGCTGGCAGTTAAGTACATCAAAGATCCTATCATAGATCTATACAATCTTTGATCAACTGATTTCCCTTTAGGATCAGGTACAATCTTATCTATAATTGATGCTAGTGTTTTGCATGAAGAAGAGTCAGCAAGGTTGTACTTCTTCAAGATTTGGTGCACAAACTTCTCCTGATTGATGAAAATTCCATTTGATTTCTGATGAACTTATAAACCAAGAAAGAATGTTAATTCTCTCATGGAACTCATTTAGAACTCAGAATTCATCAAAGATTCAAAGTCTTCACATAATCTCTTGTTTATTGACCCAAAAATAATATCATCCACATAGATTTGGACAACCAAGAGGTCTTGATGATCATGTTTGAGGAAGAGATTCTGATCAATGGTTACTCTTTTGTAACCGTGCTTGAGCAAGAAAGATGACAATGTTTCATACCACTTTCTTGGCGCCTGATGAAGACCATACAAAGCTTTGTCAAGCTTGTATACCCTGTATGGGTAATCTGGATCTTCAAATCTTGGTGGTTGGGAAACATAGACTTCTTCATCAATTTTACCATATAAGAAGGCACATTTTAAATCCATCTGGCAAACTGTTAACTTATTATGTGAAGCATAGGCTAGGAGGACTCTAATAGCTTTAATCCTTGCAACTGGGGAAAAGACTTCATTATAGTCTATCCCTTCTTCTTGAGTATACCCTTGTGCTATCAGCCTTGCTTTGTTTCTTACAATGATACCTCTGTCATCTAGTTTGTTCTTGAAAATCCACCTTGTACCAATTGGATATTGACCTTCAGGAAGATCAACTAGATTCCAAACTTTCTACTTTTTGAATTGCTAAAGCTCTTCTTGCATTGCTTCAATCCAACTGTTATCTTTTAATGTAGCAGTAATGTTGGGAGGAACCACTTGTTAAAGAAAACAAGAGAAAAGACAAATATTGGCAGCTCCCCCTTGGTTTCTTGTGGTTCTATCTTTAAGATCACCAATGATGTTTTCTATTGGGTGATACTTATGAATTCTTGATGTTGGAATTGATTCAACTGGAATGGATGATTCCAAGTTAGTGATTTTGATTAATGACGATAAAGATGGATCCAGCTGAGATGGAGAATCAATAAAGTCGTCGAAATCCTCATCATTTTGTTCTTCTGATGCTGAATAAAAACCATCTTCATGAGTTTGTGTTTCTGCAGATGTAGGAATAACTTCTATGGGAGTTACAGGAACAACTACGGATGTTGTAACTTGTTGATCTATAGATGTGAATGTAGTTGGAATATCTCCTGAAGAATTAGGAACTTCAGTTGAAGGCAATGAATCATCTCCGGAAGTAGATGGGGCATCTACTGATGTAGAAGGAACTGTTGCTGATGAATTGTTCACTACTCTGGATGCATTAGTAAGTTCTGCGGATGCATGGTTAACTTCTACTGATGTATTAGTTGCTTCTACGGAAGTTGAATTTTCATTTTCATCAGAATTTCCATTTGACTGAGATGAAGGGCCAGGATCAGCAACACTTGAAGTGTTTGAATATGATAATCTTGAAGGATCAACAGTCAATGGCACTTCACTCATACTTGGAGGTACATAAGGATAGCATGTATTCGAAGGACCTACAACATTTAAATAACTAGTGTTAAATGAATTGTTAATTCATCTATATCAAACAGCCAGGATGAACCTTTTACATATTTTGGAAATAAGGATTCATCAAATGATACATTAGGAGTTTCCTCCATAATGTTTTGATGTGGAATGTAGACTCTATATGATTTAGATGATGGTGAGTAACCAACAAAGAAACCATCATAGGCTTTTTCAGCAAACTTTCGTAATTGATATTTGGTGTTTAAAGTATACACATGACACCCAAATGCTCTAAGATATCCTATAAAAGGTTTTCTTTTAAACAAAAGTTCATAGGGTGTTTTATTATGTTCTTTGATAATTAAAGTCCTGTTTTGAACATTGCATGCTGTGTTTACTGCTTCAGCCCAAAATATGATTGGCAAATGTGAGTCAGCTAGCATTGTTCTTGCTGCTTCAATGAGAGTTCTGTTTCCTCTTTCAGCAACTCCATTTTGTTGTGGAGTTCTTGGTGCACTGAATTGTCTGACTATGCCTTTGTTCCTTTAAAAGGAGTCTAAAACATTATTAACAAATTTAGATCCATTATCACTTCTTAAGATTTTGATTTTTAAATCATGTTGATTTTCAATCTTAATGATAAACTCCATTAATGTTTTTGATGTTTCATTTTTATGTTTTAAGAAAAAGACCCAAGTGAATCTAGTGAAATCATCAACAATCACCAAACAACATTGCCTTTTTCCAATACTTATCACATTGGTTGGACCAAAAAGATCCATGTGTAGCATTTTGAGTGGTGTTGTGCTTGTGTTGATTGTTTTGGACTTATATGACACCCTATGTTGTTTTCCTTTATAACATGATGAACAATAATTAGAACAGTAAAATTCTTTCTTAGGAAGGCCAATGACTAAGTCATTTTTTGCCAGCTTATTCATGTTCTTCATGTTTGAATGAACCATTCTTCTATGCCACAGTTGAGCTTCATCTTTTGATGACTTAGAAATCAAGCAGGTTTCATTACTTGTCATTGATGTGTTGTTCATGTCCAAAACATATGTGTTTCCTTTTCTTGGTGATTTAAGAAGGATCCAGTCTGTTGGAATTTGAAAACCTGGCTTAAGAATGTAACAGTAAGTGTTATCAAATAAAGTTGTATAATTTTGATCACAAATTTGAGATACACTCAGCAAGTTGTAATGTAAATTTTCATAAAAATTTACTTTTTCAAATTTGAGTACACCATTTGTTACCATTCCTTCACCAACAATTTTACCTCCCTTCTTATCCCCACCAAATACCACATATAAAGCATTTTTATGTTTGAAATCATGGAGGAGAGAACAGTTTCCTGTCATATGCCTGGAACAACCATTGTTAACATACCACTTGTTGTCAGCCCTCCATGGATGTTCCTGCATAAATAATAAAATCAATTAGAGCATGGAGCCCAAGCCTTAATAGTCTTGGGCTTGCCATTGGTATCTAAAATTGTTACTCCCTCATGGATGAGCCTAGATGTCTCAGGGTTGTTTGGGGTGAGGATGATTTCATTGAAGATGAACTTGAATCACTTTGTTCTTGGTCCACAAGCACTTCCTCTATCACTTCTTCTTTGAGTATCTTGTTCTTTGAACATGATGACGATACTTGATTAGAGAAAGTTTTTTCATCTTTTATCTTTGATTGTGATACTTGATTACCCTTTTCAAAGTGATCATAGAAGGCTTCATCTTCCTGCAAATCTACCTTCTTGTGAGGTGTCTTGCTTTGAAAGTGTTGCTTCTCCTTCTTCCTCTTTGTTTGATCATCTGCGGATGTTGGCTTCTTTGTCTTTGGAACCTTTTGTTTTGGTTGCTGCTTCTTTTGCTTTGAACTTGCCTTGCTTTTAGTGGATTGTGATTCTGATTCAACATTCTCAGACTATTGCTTCTTTGGAACTTTTGAATTGTTCTTCTTGTTGAAGTAGTATTCCTGAGTAGAGTGGTTGTTCTTGTTGCAAATAGCACAGTGTTTGTTGAAGTAACAATCAGCAGTCATGTGATTGTTCATGTTGCATATGGAGCAATAGCTATTGAAGTAACAATCATATTTGTTGTGGTTATGCATGTCACACCACTTGCAGTATTTTCTTCAACTTCACTCCCAGACTCCACTTCTTCTTCTACTGCTTCTTCAATTCTCTCTCAATCTTTGCAGCTGAAGGATCTTCTTCTTGTTGCTTAGGATTCACAACCCTCTGTTGTTTCTTACCTTTCTTGTTGGCATTGTGTGGTTCAGTAGAAGATTGCTTCTTCTGTAGATCTTCTACGGATGTTGACTGTTTTGAAAGAACATTTGTCTTCTTCCGTTGATTTTCTACAGATGGTTCTGAGATGGTCTTCTTTGGATTTTCTACGGATGGTTCTGAAACGGTCTTCTTCTTCCACATGTGTTCTGCAGAAGTGATTTTCTCTTCTTCCGTGGATCCAACAGTTCTTTTTGATGAATGAGTTTTGTGCTTCTTGTTAAGCTCATGAATTCCTTCATTTAATTGATCAATTCTTGTGTAGATGGTCTTCAACATATTTCTTTGTTTGGGAGGATAGGGTAGCTTAATCTCCTCAAGAACTTTGGGAATTATAGGTTCAATTAAAACGTTCTTTCCCTTACCCAAACCAGCACATTTTTACTGTTTAGGCTCATCAAACTCATCCTGGTCATCACAATCATCAAAATCAAATTCTAATTCAATTTTTTTTAAACATTCTGATTCAGATGAATTAGTTTCACTGACCTTAGTATCTTCACCACTTATCAATTCATTAATTTCAATTTTTTGTTCAGTTTTGGTGCTTGATACAAAATGGTTTGACAAACTATTGGTCATTGACTCAGGTAATGTGGTGTAGTCATCATTCAATGAGGGTGCAACAGCATGAAATTCCAACCCATACATGTTCTTTGTTTCAATATGAGTATTCAAAAGTTTCTCATATTACTGAGATGATAATTGAAACTTTTGAAGTTTCACTTCAGTGGATGCATAATCACATATTGATTTTGTTAAAGAGGTGGTCAGATGCTCAACTTGTGCTTTCAAATTATATTTTTTAGATAAGTTTATCCAAATCCTTTTGTAGAGAAGTGATTTTGACCTGATATAATTTGTGTTCTCTCATATGAGATTCATTCAAAATCATGGTTTCTTTGATTTTATCAGCTAATTATTGAGCATGGACTCTATATCTTTCAACGTCTTCAACACATCTAGATGAACATAATCTATCCCTTACCTCTCTACCCATAGGTGGAATTTTGTTCTCCATGTTAGCCATCAATGCTTGATTTTCCTCCAGAACTTCTTTCTCATGCATGCTCCAATCACAAGTACCATCCTACAAGATAATTAACCCAGTTTCTTTAGTGTTACTTGTACCTGCTGAAGTACTTGTTGCTGGTGGGGATGAGTTTGTAAGTTGAGGTTGCTTGAAGTTTCTTAGGTTTGCTTGTCTCATGTCACTTGTTGATTGCTGGTTGCATTCTCCTGAAAAGTGATCATACAAATTACATTTGTAGCATCTCACTTTGGATTTATCAACACCAATCTTTATAGTTCTCCCTACAACAGCCAATCCCTTATTCCTTCTCAAATACATCTTAGCTTTGTATGCAATCATGGCCATTCGCCATTGTAAATCCATTTCCTCCACTTCATCAGGATGAAGTTCTTCAAGATCTTATTGACAAATGTGAGCAGGGGTCAAAGTACTACCTAGATAAGCTTGAAAGCTTGAAGAGAAGGCTGTAAATGCTGCTTTTTGCTCTTCTGATTCTAGTAACACAGTAATTGGATCAGATTGATTGAACAGGAATTATCAGTTTGATTGAACAAACAATGATCACGGAATTATCACAACTCATTGTTTAATTAATTGTTTAAGAGATTGTAATTGTAACTTAAATCGATGAAGAATAGATGATAGAAATGGAAAACAAACTAAAGTAATATGATAAACAAATTTGCTTCAAATGATTTCCATTAATACTGAATTGGTTACAATCGGTTTTGATCTTTGTTGATATGATAATTGCTATGTGATGTTCTAGGTGTTCTTGGTGTTCTTGGTGTATTGTTGGTATATTGCTAGTTTATTGATATTGATCTATCGTTTTTGTGTATATCTGTGTATAAAATGAGTGCACCCATGCCTTCTATTTATAGGCAGAGGGATTCACTTTTAACATGGGTAAAAGTAACTTTTCTTATTGTGGTAAGAAAGTTACACAAATAAAATTCTTGACGTGACATGAAATATTCGTTTCTGACAGATGTGCAGTTTTCCGCAGATGTTGACTTGATGACGTCACTCCAAAGAATTTGACTTATTGACTTCATGCAAGTATTTTGTTCTTCCATATGAGACAGCCTTCCGTAAGAGTTGGTTCTTTGATCTTCATGTTAAACTTCATCTGCAGGAGCAAGCTTTCTTCATTCGTAGGAGCAGCAGTAACTTGGGATCTCATAAGCAAACTTGTTCTTCCCGCAGATGTTACAATACTTCCGCAGGAGATCCACGGATGCATATTCCTTGACTTGGTCTTCCGTAGATGTTCTTGTACTTGGTCAAATTTCAAAATTGACCAAGTATGATGTTTTCTTGTACTTGGTACATCTGCTACCAAAGGACCTAAGAAATCCAACAAATTGTGACCTCTTGTTCCATAGCTCATAAGGGGTCGTGGGGCTTAACAATGAGAACCCTGTTCTGCATATAACATGTAGTACTGACTGCCTTTGCCCAGAAAGTTAGAGGTAGTTTAGAATCAGCTAACATAGTTCTTGCAGCCTCAATAAGTGTCATGTTCCTCCTCTCAGCAACACCATTCTATTAAGGAGTTGTAGGAGCGCTATATTGTCTGGCAATCCCTTTTGAGTTACAGAATGAGTCAAGAACTTGATTTTTAAACTCAGTCCATTGATCACTTCTAATAAATTTTACCATGTGATCTTTCTGATTTTCAATTTTAAGAATAAAAGATTTTAAGGTTTCAGCAGTTTCATCTTTAGTTCTTAAGAAGAAAACCCATGTAAATCTTGTGAAATCATCAACAATCACAAGGCAATATGATTTCCTTCCAATGCTTATTATACTTATGGGACCAAAAAGATCTATGTGCAATAAGTGTAATAGAGTGGTGATAGAGTTAACTTCTTTGGATTTGTGAGAAACCTTGTATTGTTTTCCTTTCAGGCATGCAACACAATTATCTTTACAGACAAACTCATTTTTGGTCACACCATGTACCAAATTAGTTTTAACCAGTTTATTCATGGTTTTAAAATTAACATGGCACATTCTTTTATGCCAAAGAGTTGACTCGTCACCATTAGCCTTGGAAAGAAAGCATGATACTTCACCCAGTGGGGAAGAATTGTTCATATCCAGCTTGTACATATCCCCTCTCTTAGGAGATCTAAGAAGCATCAATTCATGAGGAATTGTCATCCTGGGTTTGAGGATAATGCACTCATGTTCTGTGAAAAGCATTTGATGCTTTTGATCACAGAATTGAGAAACACTTAAGAGATTATGTTCAAGCTATTTGACAAAATTTACTTTGTCAAATTTCAACTTACCATTGGATACACTACCTTTACCGAAAATGTATCCTTTGGCTTCATCTCCAAACTAAACAAGACCTCCATCAAAGTGTTCAAACTTTTGTAGCAGAGATATGTTCCCTGTCATGTGCCTAGAACATTGATCATGAGTCAATAATTCAGTGTTTAATTGATCTAATTATGTGATTTAACATTGTTGTTATTATGGAATGGGATTACTTTGGTTGTGTTTTGTTTATAGGTGTTCAAAGCCTAAACAAGCTTAATTGGAAGTAAAAGAAGCCAAAAACAAAACTACAAGGACTAAATATGTAAACTTCAAAAGATACAAAAGGGCACAAAATTAGGCATACCGGCGTACCATAAGCCGGGTATGGGCTTATCATACGCCGGGTGGCGTATTGGTGACGTATTTATGGGTGTATTTGACCAAAATTCAAGAAAGTTGGGCGCATAAATGCTGAGGGCGGCGTATGATAAGGCGAGGGCGGAGTATGATACGGCGGTAGCTGAACAAACTCCGGATTTTTGGGATTTTCAAGTTTAATTAAACCAAATCAATCCCAATTCGATTAACAACTTTCCATATGTTGGTCCTACTGAACGATATAACAGTGCACTTGATTAATAAACACAAATAAATCCCACTGATAACATAGATATCAATAATATTTGTGTAAAATATAGATCAAACACTATAAAATATGGATGAACAATGATGAACACCTCAAGAACATTCAATAAAACCTTTGTTTGATCTGAATTGATTGTTGAAGATATTACAAAGTGAAAGTCCCTCAATCAATGGCTCATTCAAGCTCTACAAAATCTAATTGTCACTAATCTATATATAGTGATAATATTCACTAATGACATATTAAGCCCCTAGACTTAGACAATTAGAGTAATTACATATAAAACATAAAAATGACTTAAACATAAATAAATATATTTTGTTGAAACAAAATATATTTATTAAAAATAAACTCCTAGTCATTTATATCTTCAACATCTTGTCTCGGTTCTTCGTTTCAAACATGCCTGTTTACCTTCTCCGATGACTTTGATAGTGACGTTGACCTTTGTTGACTTTGACTGTGTTGATAATATAGACTATCCTTATCAGACCCAACAATACTCCCCCTTAGTCTATCATTATCAACGTCTTGTATCGTGATCAGCATCGATAAGTCAACCATAAAATGATCTTCACTCTTACCCTAGATTGATGATCTGGTATTGAAGATTTTTCATCTTTCAGGCTCCCCCTTTTTGTATACTCCCCTTCTTCGTGTGCATTCTTTGTGAATGATTAGAAACAACTTTTCCAACTCTCTATTCTTGAGTGCTTCAGAAGATGTAGGAGGAGGAATCCTAGCTCGGTATCTTCTGCAAACTTGAGGAACAGGTTCTCTGGTTAGGTACTTTGCTCAGCTGATGATCGGCCATCATTTGAAGCAAAAATCTGTAACACAATCACAACCACAATCTCGCAACTTCTTGTCAGATCATTTCAGTTAACAAATAAACCCGTGTTTATCTGTGTGTGCAATTTCTCGTGAAATACATGTGAAAATAATAACATTTTAATAGCATAATGTGGAAGACTTGAAATAACTTGAAATGAAAAACCCGCCCTTTTTTATATATATATATTTTAATCACCTTGCACCAAGAACTAATTCGATCATGAGATCACATCCTCAAGATATACTTAAGTACAAGGATGTATTTAAACATCGACAAGTTAGTGAGATCACACTGAAGCAGAGTCTACTCATAATTTTAAGTTTTTGAAAGCCAAAACAGTTCAAAAATGATTGTTGGTATATTTGTCCAATTTAAACCCATGCCTTATACTTTTCAACGAGTAACCTGCAACTGATTTTATCAAGTTTTAGGTTCGATTAGAGAAGCTCAGGTAACTTGGTTCCCACATACATCCGGCAAAGAACTTATCCCGTTATCAGGGCTTATGGAGTAATATGATTAACCCTGCTTGATTTTCTTTTGAGGTTCAACAATGATCTTAGTTTAAGAATCACTATGCTTTTATTTTAGGGAACAGATGATGAGAGCTCCAGGTCTATACTTACGTATAACAGAGGAGATGATCATCTAAGCGTGTTGATGAGAGCTTCAGGTCTATACTCACGTATAATAGAGAAGATCATCACTCCAGATAGCAAAGGAGATAAGCACGAAATATACATCTGAAGAGCTAACGAGAAGCTACATTCAGGACTTGGGGATAGGGAGATTTTAAGAATGGAAGGGATTAAGGCAGAAGTCATATACTCTCAACCCATTTTTTATGAGACTTGTAACTTTATGCAGGCCGAGATGTCATCGAAATGATCCTTATCACCGAGTTCTAAAGCTTTTGTTAGGCTACAGAATCACTGTGTACTTCATTTTCGGGCTGAGCCTACCATGCGTATCATATAATGAAACTGTCTTTTTTAGATTTTAGAATTTTAAGTGATACAGACATCTACATCAGTTACTATCATTTCTCACAAAGGTACAAGTCATGCAAATAAGCATACCAAGAAGACATACTATCATTTCTCAGTCATCCCAAATCAAGTTCTTAGTTCTCGTGAAATCTTTATTCTCCCCCGAAATTTCTTTTTAACCACCATGAAACAGAATTTTTTTTTTAAGTATATAATAAATGGAAATGAAAATAGAATTTTACTAAAGAAAGTCTTCCAAATTATACTAGCAAAAATATGAGAAATGAAGTGCCAAGAAAAATGCAGTGATTGTGACGTGTGAACTGTAATAGTGCAGATAAGAATCCAAAATGTGGATAAGATACCAAAACCATAACCTGTTTGTTCTGCCTCAAGTTTAAATAAGAAACATTCACTGTCGGTAAACCGGATTACTAACAGTCCTCCTGAACTGTTCTTGCACTTAGTAACAGATTAGTTAGAAAGGGGGACCCAGGCCATCATGGTCCTGGGAGTTCCTTTTTCATCAGTGTACATAACCTGCTTAAACACACACCCTATTGAAAAATCATTTATCTCTTTAACTTTTTGTTTTACTTTCCAAATTTGTTTTTGTTCAATTACTTTTGATTTGAAAGAATTGAATTTGGAAATCATTTTCTTTTTAAGACCCGAAGGAAGAGATTTTGATTTTGAAACATCGGTCCTTTTCATCTTTGAATCATATGAAACCGGCTTCACATGAGAAGGTTTGGATAGATTGTTCTTCATCCAACCATTCAAAGATCTGTGCTTTTTACTTTTTGAACCAGAGAAGCAACCCGTGCCCCAAGCCTATCTTTGAACTTGAGGGCACTTCTTTAGCACATGACCTTCTTTTCCACATCTAAAGCAAGCCTTGAAAGGCTTTTGGTTCTTTGTAGTCCCGTGGAAAGCAGGAGAGGGTGGAGCCTGCTTTGAGGTTGTTGCAGCTTGTTGACAACCTTGAAGCTTCTTCTTTTGGATATCAGGTAATTGAACCTTTTGAGGCTTTGTCAATATGGATTTCAAACTGGGCTGTGATTTGATTTGTGATGTTCCGGGAGCTGAGATCTGAACATTCTTCTTAGAACCTTTTTGTATGAATGGTGACTTGTTAGACTTCGAAGAACTTTTGTGAAGATCATGATGGAAAGCAGATGAAGATGGTGAGTGCTTCTGCTGAGCTTTGGAGGAACTGCTGATTTGCTTAGCAGTTGGAGATGAGATCCATATAGGTCTTGATTTGACTTTTGGAAGCATTTGACACTTGATAACTTTAGGTGACTTGATGATATCTGATTCATCATCAGAGCTTGTCCAGTCTTGTATACACAAGTCAGCTTCCAATGGATCTTGGTTTATAACTCTTGTTGTGATGGTTTGTGTTGTTGAGTTCTGATTGCTTGATGATTCCACAACTGTTCCTTCTTTGACAAACTTGACAGGAACAAATGAAGGGATATTACCTATCTTGAATTTGTTAAAGAAGTTACTGGAAACAACTGATACTGGTTTTGAAGCATCAGAGGTGGAGTTATCATTTTGCAGATCAGATCCTTGCTTGATGAGCCCCAAACCTGCAGGAAAGTCATATTCATCTCGAACCTCTTTGTGATTAACACTGCTTAAACCTGCATGTAAACTGTTAGTATTTGCAGCTTCAATTAAATCATTAGATGGATGAGGTTGAAGCATAGGAGAGTAACAATGAGTGCTAGGAGGAGGATAAACATATGAAGTTTCACCACATCCCACACCCTTTTTATCCTTGCTCCCCTTTGTTTAGAGAATAGTTCTTCCTGTTTCATCCCAGATATCATTCATTTGTCAAGTTTAGTTTTAAGCTTGCTAGTCTCAAATTCTGCTAAAGTGACTCGTTTGCTCAAAACATTAATCTTGACATTCTTTTCTAAAAGATTTCTTTTTAAAAGATCATTTTCTTTTAAAGCTTCTTTTAGTTTGATAAAATATTTGGACTCATTGATTTTAAGTTCTTTGTTTATTTGTTTTAATTCTTTTTCATTTTCTAAAAATAATCTGTTAGCTTTATAAACTCCAAATAAATGAATTTTGCAAGGAGGAAAACACATGTCTTGAACAACCTCATAATGAAGTCCCATAACTAGCTTTTCAGCAGCTAGGGCTTTTTCACATTGACAGACAGGAGTGTTCTTTTTGTATTCTTCCTCCTCAGCAGCTCTCTTCTTAGCTTCTTCGGCTTCACCTTCCTCTTGCTTTCCTTCATCCTGAACTTTACACCGGCTTTCACAATCACCAACATCACCAACACTCTCACCTTGAGTGTCACAGCTGAATTCTTTGAAAGGGTCAAAATCCTCAACAGAATCCTTATCGTTGTTTTCCACCTCAGCCATCAATGCATAGTTCACTTCTTTTTCAGACTCTATTGATGTTAGTACTTCAAGATACACCTCCATACATGCATTGATTGTACTCTCTTCTTTTCATATCCAATTCAAATAACTTCAACTTGTTGATAACTTCCAAGAGTTTGCAGTTTTAGCAACCTAACTTGTTGACTCCACTGTGGAGGAAGAGAGTCCAAAAGTTTTGTGACTTGTTCATGGTTCTCCAGCTGGTCATCATACTTCTTAAGATTGCATGCCACCATCAGAAATCGATCAACAAAATCATATATCTTTTTATTTTTCATGGTTGCAAAAGAATCAAACCAACTTTGTGCTATTATCAGATTTATGGAAATTAGCTACTTCTGAAGAAGACATTTTAGAAATGATCAGAGGCTAATTTCGCTGAAATTTCACTAAATTCGCTGACAAATTCGCTGAATTTTCACTAATTTCGCAGGCAAGTTCGCTGGTAATTTCACTTTTAATTTCGGCAGCAGTTTCGCCTAGCGATGGCACACAAATGCTAGTTTCGCAGGGTAATTTCGCCCGAAACTAGTTGAACTTTTGTTCAGAGAACAATTTGGCAGCAATTTCGCTGAGATTGGTACACAAACACTATGAACTTTCGTTCAACACATGTACTTTCGCTGGAATGAGGAAACCAGATACAAAAAACAAGAAAAGCTTAGTTTCACTGAAGGAACCCTAGTTTCGCCAGGTGAAACTATGTAGTTTCGCTGGACGAGTTGTAAATTCACCCGACGTACCTGGACAGCCTTTTTCAGCATGAAATCAGCTCAAACTCATCCAAATCTCAATGGATTTGAGATCTGATGATTCCTATAGCTTCCCACACCAAAATTGAGAAATCCTCAATCAATTTCAATATCCAAAACACTCAGATCAGATCGAAAATGAATGGAACAATGACTTAGAACTAGAAAACCAAACAAAACTCAAATAATCAAGAGCACAATGGGTCTAATACCATATTTTTGGTCCTACTAAACGATATAATAGTGCACTTGATTAATAAACACAAACAAATCCCACTGAAAACACTGATATCAATAATATTTGTGTAAAATATAGATCAAACACTATAAAATATGGATGAACAATGATGAACACCTCAAGAACATTCAATAAAAGCCTTGTTTGATCTGAATTGATTGTTGAAGATATTACAAAATGAAAGTCCCTCAATCAATGACTTATTCAAGCTCTACAAAACCTAATTGTCACTAATCTATATATAGTGATAATATTCACTAATGACATAGTAAGCCCCTAACTTAGACAATTAGAGAAATTACATATAAAATATAAAAATGACTTAAACATAAATAAATATATTTTGTTGAAACAAAATATATTTATTAACAATAACTCCTATTCATTTATATCTTCAACATCTTGTCTCGGTTCTTCATTTTCGAACGCGTCTGTTTGCCTTTTCAGATGACTTTGACAGTGACGTTGACCTTTGTTGACTTTGACTGTGTTGATAATATAGACTATCCTTATCAGACCCAACACCATACATGCAAATTGAAGATTCTAAGCTAATTTTTGGTGATTCCAAACCTTCACATTCATCCCAAATCATCTACAATCATCATCAAAACATGATTAAAGATTCAATGAAGACCATGAGTGGCTAGTTCGTTCGTGATTGCTTTCGGGTGGATAGTTCTTGCCAAGTGAGATGGTTAGTCATGTTTAGGGTTTTTTATGTTGAACACTTTGTGATTAAATGTAATTGATGGTTTTGATTGAGTTAAACAATTTGTTTATAAAGAAAGTTATTTGCTTTATCATCAGTTTTCGGTTTCCTTGCATCGTGAGCTCATTCAGACAAGTAGATAACTTGATATAGGTGAATTGGTAACTTTGTGAATGAACAAGTCTTAAAAGATTGTTCCTTGGTTATCACTTCAATCAAAAGCTAAAATCTTGAGTCGTGTTATACAACCCTAAGTACACTTGATAACCCATTGATCTTGTAGAACTTGAAACCCGAAAGTGATTGTTTCTTATTATTTAGTTAAATCGGTTTCAAAGATTCTTGCTTTTTGCAAATGTGTTCATTAATTCATTCAAAGTTTCAATCTTTAATTATAAAGTTTGTGTCCTTTAGTTAATCGAGTCACATTAATTAAACACTTTCAACATATTCCCTGTGGAGATGACCTTACTTACCCTTATGTAATAAAGGTAGCTAAGACCGATATTAACTTGTTTTTGATCGAGTCTCGACAAGCAGATCAAAATGGCGTCGTTGCTGGGGAAATAGTGCGCAAAGTCTTAATTTTTGTAATTTTTTTACTTTTATTTTCTTTCTTTTGTTTTGTTTTGTGCGGTGCTACGCTAGGTGTTTTATGTCTTGCAGGTTACTCTCAAGTAGTTAAAACTTACCATGAATCAAGTAGTTTACTATTCATGTGCTGGTTATGGGAGTCCAGTTCACACACAAGATGATTTTCCAGGGTACTTGCAAAAGTGTGAGGATGCGAGAAGAAAATTATATATTTATGACGATGTACCATCATCTTATCCGTACTATGAGGCATCTTCTCCATATTATGAAGGATATTATCAGTCAGAGGTGAACTACAACTTTGAGCAAGATTTGTATAGCAACAATTATGAACCAAATATGGCACAAGGCTCACGTTATCGGGAGAATTATAATGACTATCATCAAGAATACTCTCAGGTGACATACGAGGATCAGAATCAATGTCAATTTCCTAAACACGAGAATGTTATCCAGAATGTTATCTAGAATGTTATGCCATTTCAAAATGATTTTCAATCTAAGAAGGAAAAAAGTATTTCTCAATTGGAGTTGATATTGCCCGGGATCGATAAGTTGTTATCACAACATCATCTTTCAGATCAGGAATGACTTTACTACTTAACTATCAAGCGTGACACATTATTACTAAAAATAGTATTAGAAGAGTCCATCTCACCATCTGTAAAAGTTGAGGATGAGGCCATGAAGATTTATACCACACGAATTCCCTTGTTTGTTGAAGAGTCATGTGAAGAACAAGTGGTGGTTGATAGTTATGATGATAATGCAGAAGAAGAGCCGATGGATCTTCTAAAGTAAGAAAAAGAATATGCAGTCTCACTTAAAGACAACAAATCTTTTAAAAAGGCAATGGTTGATATAATCAAAGTTTATCCTAAACCTCCTCCTGTACTTATAATACCAATCAACAAAGTTATGGAAGAAGGTGTTAGGAAAAAGATTAGGAAAGTGGGAATGCAAGATGTCGGGCAATTTACTATAAAGTGGATATGCAACAATTTCTTAATTTACATGCCTATAATTGGGAAACAACAATGGAGCTGGCATGTCAACTTTCGAGCATTTGTTGGGAACTCAGTAGGCAAAGATGCAATTCGACCACCATAAGTGGTTACAGGTAAGGTTTGGCTGAAGACCT
This sequence comes from Flaveria sonorensis, assembly GCA_025506505.1. NCBI lineage: Eukaryota > Viridiplantae > Streptophyta > Magnoliopsida > Asterales > Asteraceae > Flaveria > Flaveria sonorensis. The sequence goes on from CM046437.1 coordinate 30,679,733, forward strand.
AAAACTTAGAGCTTGCGGGAGGCAACCTGAGAACTTTATGGGTGTGTTCACTAGAAACCCTCACGAGACTACAACTCGTCCACTTGGATCTACCGAGGGGTTTAAAGGCTTGTTGTATATGCTAAATGCAATCGTGATTCCTACAAAAGTGAGTTTTAACTCTTTTATTAGTTTTTGATTTTTTTCTCTGGTTCGCTTTGTTTTGTTTTGACAGTCAATCACGTGACGCAAGCAATCAAGTGTGGGGAGGCACAAGTCGGTTGATGAAGGCTTCTAATAATGATTTTCATCAGGTCCATGTGCTCTTTCCACTACTTTGGTTTTGAACAATATTTTTTTCATGCTTTCGTTTAAATTGATTGATAATATGCTAAGATATGGCATACTAGTCTCCCTTCGCAATGAATTGCCTTAACTAACAATAATAGGAATGAAATTAAGAATCTACTTCCCTATGTTATGAAAATACCAATTGTGACGACCATAAATTGAGGAGAATGTATCTCAAGTGTGGGGATAAGGGAAGAATTAAAAAAATTGAATCTTTTTGAAAAATAAATCTTCTAATAATCTTAAATTGTGCATGAGACCTAAAAAAAAAATTCATACATGGTTAATTATCACTTGTTTTTGCATGTATCCCTTGACATGCTTCTTTTGAAATTATAGTAAGCCACTCCCATTATGAGCTTTTATAAAATTAGGTAGAATTCTTAAAAGGCATAATGGACCTGATGGTAGATGACATACATGCTTCACATTTTTTGACCCTTTTCCACCGTTTTCATAAGAACTTGAGCCTAATTGAGCAATTCATAGCATATGTTGATTTGCTTTATATTTTTTCATAATAAGGGAAACCATAATATGCATTTAAGTTAGAACTCGTATAATTGATGCGTGTCAAGATCATGAACCAATGTGTGCATAAATATGATAGAGGCGTTAGGAATGAACCATTTGTTTGAACCTTTTCTTTTGAATTCCATACCTTGATAAATTTCCTTTAGACACCATGTTGAGCCCCAACTTATCGTTTGAATAACCCAACACAAAGCCTTTTATGAAACCTAGGGTGATGAAGTTGCAGGATCGGTGTTTGTCTCACAACATAAGATACTCTCACAAACTTACTTAATATCACTCGGTTAGATGAAGTAGAATCTCAACTAAGTTCACAAGTAATATAATAAGTTAATGAAAACAAGAACACAAGAAAGGTTTTCAAGATACTTGTATACATTACTTCTCAACTCATTATTACAAGACTCTTACAAGCATGTCACTTAAGTTACAATAAGAAACTATATATACTACTATCTATAGCTGGTTATACTTGGATAACCGACTGGAATCTATAACTAGACAAATACTACATTGCTAGAACTAAAGTATCTAAGATAAAATACTTATCCTAGATTAGGTAGTCATGACAGGTCCATGACTTACCTTTTGTCACCAACTAAGAATGGTAACTGTACTAACTGATAATGGGTGAATAGTGGATTCAAGTATGGTCAACTACATGGGCGTGGGAAAGCGCCATGCAATATATTAGAGTTTGCAGCGAGCTGTCAGACAAACCATACTTATGTCCACTGGTTCATAGTTGGTTCTTCCGAAGCTAAAATGGCTTCAGAAGAATAAGTTCTTCTGAGGCCATTTATACTTTGGAAGAATCAACTTCTTCCGAGTCATCTGCAAGTCATCAAGACTTTATTCTTCGGAAGAATATGTCTTTAGAATCTTCTAAGTTGTATACTTCGGAAGGAAAACTACTTAGTCTCGGAAGATAGAGTTCTCTCTTCGGAAGTTCTTCATACTTTGAGCTTCGGAATATCTTTGACTTGTCTTCAGAAGAGCAACTTTGTCTTCGGAAGATCACTTCAATTGTACATCAAAATCTTCTAAGTGTAAGTTTTGGTTGCAGCAGCCTCTTATGATCCAACAAACTCCCCCTGGGTTGATGCTACCAAAACTTTACTTCTTTTTACTCCTCAAGGTCTTCTATACCAGGGAAAGCAAATATTTGTCTATCTCTTTGTTCTTTCTTGATGTAGTGGTGAGGAGTTTGTACAAGTCATCCGTTGAAAGTAGATCTAATCTGTTTTTTTGAATGACATGTATCCTTTGCTCTGTTCCTCTAAAGAGAGTTAGTTGATGGGAAATGTAGTCATATTCCCATCTAGCTATTGGTTCCAAAGTTGGACCTTCAACGATCTGCGGGAATGTTCTTCCTTATCTGCTTGCTCCTTTTTCTTCTTCCTTTTCTCTCTTCTTCAACTCTTCTTCAGTCTTGGCTTTCTTTATAAGTTTTTCGATATGAGCAGCTATTTGAGAATTGGAGGGGTTGGAGAATGGTCTTTTTGCTAACTCAGCAATGTCAAATCTGCTAGAGTGTAGCAGAGCTGATGTATCAACCCTATTCACTTGACCATTCTCCCTTTCCATAGCGAAGCTGTGTGTGACTTCATTGAACCTCCACTAGACAATTTTGCTTCTAGGATTAAGGGGATTGGATGGCATCTTGTCCCCTTTTCTTGTGTCTAGTAGAGTCACCAGTCTCCTTCTTAACTTCTTCTCTTCTTTATTAAGTATGTCTGAGTTGGTTGCAAGAAGTTAGAGAGCTTGGTCCAGTGTTCCCCTTGGCAGATCAAGGAATGCATCTCTTATGAGGGAACAGGAAGAGCTATCAGTGTACTTTAGTTTTATGGACTCTTCCTCATATGAGATATAGCTCAGGGTTGTGCAGTTGATGAGATTGCTTTGATCTCCTTGAATTCTTCTAAGGTCAGGGGTTTAGATGGATTAGAGGTGGAGGTGGAGGTTGTTGAGAAACAGTAGGTGAAAGTGTAGGTATGGCTGATGGTATGGGTTCAGGGGTGTAAGGTTTAGTGGTTAGCTTAGTTTTAATGGGGAAGGGAAAAGGAGTAGGCATAGGTTGTGATTTTGGTGCTGGTTTGGGTGCCATCTTCTGAGTACTTTGCATTAGTGGTGCCTCCTGCCTTCTTCCTAAGCGAATGTCAGCCTTGATGTCACTGACATGTCGTTATGGGGTCTTTATAGACATAGAACCCACTTTCCTGCCGGTGAATCCGTGAGCTTTGAGGTAGACTTTCATCCAATCCTTATCATCTTCACTCTTGGCAGCTACAAGCTTTGCCTTTCATTCCTTCTTCTTCTTCTTCTTCTCCTTCTACTTCTCCCTAGCAGTCTTCTTTCTTTCTTTGTTGATTTGATCTTGCTCTTTGTGGAAAAGGAATAAGATCATATCATAATCATGAGGTGCTAGCTCCTTCTAAGAATAGCCTCTAGTACAGAGGAAGAATATTCTCTCCATCCTCTCCTTCTCCATTTCCTCCTCCTTCTTTCTCTTCTTTTCCTCCTCTAAGGCCAACCTTGTTGCTTCCACCTTTTCTTTTTACTGCACGGTTGCCTTTTCCAGCTTTACAAGCTCATCAAGTGGGAGAAGAAGTATTTCTTCATTGTCTACTCCTAGGCTGATGAGCCTATCAATGACCTCCACTCTCTTTTTGTTATTGATACTTTCTTGGGCGGCTGCTGCTGCTTTGCTACTTGCAGCCAACAACTTCCCAGTATCAAGTGTTCTTTTCTTCTTTATTTTTTCCAACCTTACTTCCTCTAAAAGCTCTTCAGCAGTAAGCTTCCTCTTGCCTTTAGGATTAGAGGAAGATTCAGCCTTTGGAGACTCAGGCTTAGAGGGTTTAGGTTGGGGAGAGGAGGTTTGAACTTATGGTACTTGGAAGATTGGAGTTGTAAGAAAATCCATATTGTTGACCTCAGAAGCCAGGTCAAGAATGGCCTTTGTGATAAGCAGGTCATCGGACAAGGAGGATAGTTCAATTATTCCTTCCGCAGCTTGGACTTCAGCTTCGAAAGAGATTTCCAAAGCTTTGAAAGTAAATGTAATTGCTTCTGAAGTTTGAGCTTCCATTTCAGAAGTTCTTCTTATGGCTTCGGAAGTAGCAAGGATTTCTTTATCTGTCCCTCTTGATTTAGTTGCTGGGCCATTAGTCTTTGTATCTCCTTTGACGTCAATCTTGGGTTCAACAAAGACTTTAGGTTGACCAACTTCCTCCTCAGAAGTCGATGATGTAGTCAACCTTTGAAGCTTTTCAGCTCTAAAGTAAGCAATGGCAAATTCAGGTGAGGGTCGTTCAAGTGAGGAGCTTATCTGAAGCTGGGTTAAGAATCTGTTAAGGTTAATAAGCATCCTTGGGTCCACTTGAATTGTGATAGAGGGTGGTTGAGGAAAGATGGTTACAAGGTGTTGCTGTGTGGGATAGAATGAAGAGATGGCATCAAGGGAAATAAGGGCATGATTGGGTTCCACTTGAGTTGATATCGCTCTAAAGATTGAGCAGATATTGCCTCGTCATGTAATTGTTTCTATACATTCTCCCCCTTTTTGGTAGCATCATCTTAAGAAGCAGATGAGCTGGAGAAAGAACTTAAAGAAACCTGAATTGGTACATGCCTAACAGATTTCTCAGTCTGTTTCTCAGCTAGTTGAGCCTTGAGATTTTCAATCTGGAGTTGCTGAGTGGAAAACCTATCTTCTAAAGTCTTAACCTTTAATTCAAGGTTTGTGACTTTAGAGAGGAGATATTTGAGAATGAGTTGCAGACTACCCTCATCTTCTTTCGAAGAACATTGGGAGATGAGATAACATACCTTGTATGTTCATAATCACCACCAGTAGTGGTTTCTTGGCGCCCTGGATACCCTTGCATACTGATTTCTCTTACAGAGGCATCAATTGGCAAGGTTGCCATAGATTCAGTCTCACTTATGTTACCACTATCCTGAGAGGCTAGTGAAACACTCTTAGTAGTGGCAGCTGAACATACATGAGTCACCTCCACTCCAGCAGGACTCAACTCAGTTTGGCTTAACTGATGTGGGCTAAACATTAGACGTTCCATAGGGCTCAGTTAATCTGGAGAGTGGTGGGGTAGATCAACTTCGTGGCCCTGATAAAACATAATGTCCTCATCTGGTCGGGTTAAAATGTCAAGAAAAGATAAGGAGGTTGTATCTAATGACCTGGGATGTTGGTCAGCACCTAATGGCTCTTTTGCTAAAGCAGTTGAGCCAAGGATGTGGCTATCCCTTTTTGGCTTCTCAGGAGAGTGTTAAGACTTACCCTGAGGGCTTAAGCCTTTCGTAATGGGCTCATCAGGTTGAGACTAAGGGGACTCAACGTTGATATTGAGGTCAATGGTGGAGGATGGTTGGACCTCTAGCTGAGTGGGAGCCTTGAGTTCCACTAGCGTTTTTGGTTTGAAGAGAGAGGACTTGACCAATCAGAGTAGATTGATCAAGGATTCGTTTGGGGTGTCTTTTGTAAGTGATTTTAATTGGTGGGAGGAAGTAGATGGCATTGTAATTGTGGTGTCTGGTGTGGGTTCATCACCTGCTAAGCTTGCAGGGATGTCACCAGGAGCCATTGGCTCAATCATACCTGGAAGCAGATCAGTGAATCTTCTAGTGAGGTTGGTGGACACCTTCTTCAGAGTCTTGAAAATGCCAGGCCTCATGTGAGGGACTAGTAGAATATCTTCATATTGTAGTTTGTCCTAGTCTAGCTCACAGTTGATGATGTGCTAAATGAACCTAGGATACATGTAGAATTGATCCTTGGTTAGATTTCTGTGTAGGTTATTCAACACAAATCTTAAGTAGTTGAATCTTAGGCCTTTTACCAACCCGTGAGCCAGGCAGCCTAAATCATACGGGATTTGATCCCATCCCCCGAACTTGTTGGATAGGCAGTGTTTAATAATGTGCAACAAGAACCTCCAATTATAAGAGAAGTTGAACTTGTAGACAGTTGACTTGCGCACATCGCCGCCATATCCCATCTGAGTGTAAGTGTCTTCCAACTCAGATTTAGGGAATTCAGTAGGGGTGCCCTCATCATGGAGCTCCAGATGCTCCCTGATGGTAGTTTCACGAATAATGATCTCCTATCCGCAGACCCTTGATCGAATAATCCTTTCATCATTTAGGGTTTCACAGCGACCATTGGCCCGAAAATTGGCGAGATGGTTTGAGTATATGGTAGGATTTGGTTAGGGCTGTGAAGTATGCGGACTGTAACAGAAATTGGACAATGGGGGCAAAATCATCATCCTTTGAAGAATCAAGGATGGCGACCTGGTTATGTTAAGGATTCAAGGCCATTGTTTTTTAGAAGAACTGGTTAATTGAAGCGTGAAGATTGCAGAGTAGGATGAGGAAGATGAACAGTGAAAATTTGGGTTTTTCGACTAAAGGTAAAGAAAAGCAAGAAAGAGAAATAGCCGATAATTTTATACGGTGAAAAATCCACTGGATAAGGTGAAATGGTGAGTGAAAGGATGTTTAAGGTCCAAGTGGATGTAGGCGGCAGATGATATGCTGAAAAGATTTAAAAATTCCGGTTATTTACTATTCTCCGACAGTATCTTTACAGTAAAATTAAGTGGGGCCCAAAGATTTCCGTTACACAGTAAAGGTTTTCTTCCGAAGGTAAAATTGATTCCGAGAGAAAACACTTGTTTTTCTCCATATTATCTTCCAAAGTCATTTTACTTCCGAAAGCAAATTATATCAAAATGAAAATTTGCTTCCGAGAGTACAGTCTTCTTCTGAGAAAAGAGGTTAGTAAACTTCGGAAGTAAATTTGACTTATAATCAAATGTTCTTCTGAGACTAAAAACTATTCAGAAGAGAATATTTATACAGAGGAATTTGCCTTCGGAAGATAGATAAAGATCTCTTCCGAGAGTAAATTTCTCTTCGGAAGAATTCACACTTAGAAATCTAAAGAAAGCCTTTTTGTAACAGGGCTTAGATTGTATTTAGACAACATGGACAAGACACATTTTAAAAGGTTTTCTAAGGAGATAGACTAGTCAATGTTAATCATCCCAATAGTTGTGATTAATTATTTAAATCTTTGTTCATCAAAGGCTTTTATGAACAAGTCAGCATATTGTTCATTTGAATTGACTTTGACTAGCTTTTTTAGATTTTTCTCATGAATATCTCTAATGAAATGGTACCTAATGTCAATATGCTTTGTCTTGGAGTGCTTCACTGGATTTTCTGTGATAGAAATGACACTCTTGTTGTCTATATGGAAAGGAGTCTCCATGAAGTTAAAACCATAATCCAGCATCTGATTCTGAATCCATAGCAGTTGAGCACAGTAGCTTGTAGCAACAATGTATTCAGCTTCAGCAGTTGATGTAGAGACACATGATTACTTCTTGCATTGCCAGGAGATGATCCTTCCACCAAGAAATTGACATCCTCCGGATGTGGATTTCTTGTTGATGTTGCAGCCACCATAATCACTGTCAGTGTAACCATAGAGATTAAAATTCTTATTCTTAGGATACCAAAGACCCAGTTTGGGAGCTCCTTTAAGGTATCTAAGAAATCTTTTGGAAGCAATTAGGTGAGACACCTTTAGAGCAGCATGATATCTTGCACATATGCATGTGCAAACATCAAATCAGGTCTACTTGCAGTGAGATACATCAGAGATCCAATAATCACCCTGTACTAATGCTGATCAGTATCCTCCCCCTCGAAATCAAGAGAAAGATTGTGATTTTTGGGTATTGGTGTCTTGGCTGGCTTATAATCTTTCATCTCAAATCTTTCTAAGATGTCCTTGACATACTTAGATTGATTGATGAAGACCCTTCTTCTATCTACTTCACTTGAATTCCAAGAAAGAAATCCATCTTTCCCATAGAACTCATTTCAAACTTTTTCCTCATGATGCTTTCAAAGTCCTTGCATATTTCGTCATTTGAGGAACCAAATATGATGTCATCAACATAGACTTGTACAAGCAGCAAGTCCTTCCCAAACTTCTTTATGAACAATGTTTTGTCTATTGTCCTCTGGTATAGCCATTCTTGAGAAGAAATTGAGACAGTGTCTCATACCACAGCCTAGGTGCCTAATACAGCCCAATAAGAGCTTTGTCAAGTTTGCATACACAGTTAGGGTGTTGTGGGTCTTAAAATCCAGGTGGCTGGCACACATAGACTTCTCTGTCAATATCCCCATACAAAAATACACATTTGACATCAAGTTGATAGACTGTGAAGTTCTTGGATGCTGCAAAATCAAGGAAGAACCTCATAGCCTCAAGTCTTGCAACAGGTGCGAAGACATCAGTATAATCTATGCCCAAGTAAATCTAGTGAAATCATCAATAATCACAAGGCAATATGATTTCCTTCCAATGCTCATTATACTTTTAGGACCAAAAAGATCCATGTGCAATAAGTGTAATGGAGTGGTGATGCAGCTGACCTCTTTGGATTTGTGAGAAACCTTATGTTGCTTTCCTTTCAGGCAAGCAACATAGTTATCTTTACAGATAAACTCTTGTTTGGGCACATCATGTACCAAATTATTTTTAACCAATTTATTCATGGTTTTAAAATTAACATGGCACATTCTTTTATGTCAAAGAGTGGACTCATCACCATTAGCTTTGGAAAGAAAGCATGATACTTCACCAAATGGAGAAGCATTGTTCATATCCAGCTTGTACATATCCCCTCTCCTGGAGATCTAAGAAGCACCAATTCCCTAGGAATTGTCATCCCGGGTTTGAGGATAATTCACTCATGTTCTGTGAAAAGCATTTCATGCTTTTGGTCATAGAATTGAGAAACACTCAAGAGATTGTGTTCAAGCTGTTTGATAAAGTTTACTTTGTCAACGTTTAACTTACCATTAGATACACTACCTCTACCAGAGATATATCCTCTGGATTTACCTCCAAACTGAACAAGACCTCCATTAAAATATTCAAATTGTTGTAGGAGAGATCTATTCCCTATCATGTGCCTAGAGCATCCACTGTCTACAATCCAGAAATTTCCATTCTTGTCATGTGGATGTCCTTACACATAAGGTGAAATGATTAGTTACTATTGGAATACCAAGCCTTGTTGGTCTTAGGTTCTTCCAATGTAGATGATATAACTGAACCAAAAATGTATGCATGGGGGTTCAATTATGATTTGTGAAGAAGAAGATTAGGCTGCAGCATCTTTTCTGATCTTCCGTTCCATCCTATGGTTGACCAGTGTTGATGAGCCTGAAGAGGCTTGTGCAGCGTGACTTGCTTCTGAGGCTTCTTTCAAGTTTTCACCACCTTTTCTTCCAAATCAGTCTTTTTCTCGGAAGGTTTCAAATAAATCTTTTTGTTTCTTTGTTTGTTCTTTAGCTTGTCTTCCGAAGCTATTTTCCTTTTGAAAGAATGAGTTTCTTCCGAAAGCAACTTGGCTTCGGAAACAAGCTTTCCTTTCCTTAACACTTGGACCATATGGTAAGGTCCAAATATGAAACCATCCTTGACTTCTTCTTTCTTAACATTGGTTGCATAATGTGTGCTTGCTAGATTGTAGTAACAATCTTTAGCCATGTGGTTATGCAGACCACAGATTATGCACTCAATGTTATTCTTGATGGGGCATGTGGGCTGTTGTTTCTTGCACTTCTTTTCTTATTCAAAATTCTTCCCCTTTAACCTTTGATCCTTCATCTGGATAGAAGTGCTGGTACTACATTTTTTTCCTGAATCAGGCTTTCCAACCACTTGAAATCCGGCTGATATGAATACACCATTTTGTCTTGGGTCTATCTTCATCTTAGTCTCTGCCACCTTCATAGCAGTTTTTCTTGCTACCCTGATTTTGTTCTTTCTAGATTTGGTGGTTAAGGGTAGATCATCAGCGGTGCGGATGAGGTTTTCTACCTTATCTTTTCCTGTGGTGGTTACCATTATTGTATCGCTCTTCTGCTCTTTAGGTAGTGGGTCAGCAGTTGGAAACTCTTGCTCCTCAGCACCACATCTTGGCTGTCTAATAGACACAAATGAATATGGTGGAGCAATTTCATTGGTTCCCAACCCACTTTTGTTTTGATAACACACCTTTGAGTGGGAGGATGATGTAAAGATGGTGTTGAACTTATGCTCTTCAATAGCATACTTCTTAGCTTTAGCCTCAGCTATTACTAGCTTGGCTTGAGCCTCAGTCAACTTGGAGATTAAATCTTTCATTTGAGCCCAGTAGTTTGAATGTTCATGTTTTAAAGAGGAAATAGTTTTCTCTAACTCTTCTATTTTGAGTTTGTAGTCAGATTGTGCTCTCCTAAAATCAGATTTTAATATATTTAAAGACTCAATATCAGATTTGGTTCCATGTTGTAGTCCTAATACAACTTGACCTTAGCAATATAGACTAGAGTACAGAGATGCTTATATACCTTAGTGTCTTTAGTTCCAGCCATGAGAGCTTGAGCAGGAGTGACATCTTGCACCATGAAGCTCCAAACAACTTCTTGAGCAACAGCTACAGTCTGTTGTTTAGTGGGTTTGGCAGCAGCCTTTGGGGTAGCAGGATGTTGGGAGGCTTGAGTTGCTCCAGGATTAGATCTAGGAGCTTTGCATTCCCTTGCAAAGTGACCAAGTTGGTTGTAGTTGTAGCACTTGGCCTTGGTCTTGTCAAACCCAAATTTGCTATTGGTTGGATTCTGAGGGAACTGCCTTCCGGTTCTTTGAAGAACTTCTTTGCTCTGTAGGTCAGAAGAGCCATCTGTTGGACAATGTCCATGTATTCAACATCATCAGGGCTGAAACACTCTAGATCATCAAAACAGAATTGAAAATCTCCAGAGTACTCACTTCCTGAAACAAAGGTACAGCTATCCTAGAAAGGATTTTGTTAAGCCTGTTGAGACCTGGGTGTCTCAGGGAAAGTGATGTATGGCCCAGAGGAAGATGATGGCTGTTGAGGGAAGTTCAGGTATAACTGGGGCTGGGGAGTTCTTGAAGTAACATGTAAAGCATTGCAAACAAGAAGGTTTGAGGGTCTGTTCATCTGTTGGCTTTTCTGAGTTTCCATCTCCATACGGTATCCATCATGGATTCCACATAGTTCAGTCACAGTGAGAGTGTTGAGATTCTCAGTTCTCTTGATTTAGACAAAATAGAAAGTCCACTCATGAGGAAGTGCACTCATGAACTTTCTTACTATGTCTCTTTTCTCAAAAACCACTCCCATAGACTAAAGAGAGGTGATCAAGTCCATCTACCTAAAGTATTGTTGGCTCAAGGTCTCACCAATAATATATGTGAAGTTCTCAAACTTCTGCTTAGCACATCTTTCTTGGACTCCTTGGATTCAGCAGAACCAGAGTACAACAGCTTCAAAGCATTAAAGAGTTCTTTGGCAGACTCGCATTGCTTAAGACCTACCATTATAGAGTTTGGTATAGCCATAAGTAAAACAGTCATGGCTTTGCAGTCAATGTCCATCTTCTTAAAGTCTTCATCAGAGTAGTCTTCAATATCCTTCTCAATCATGGCACCATTACCAGCTGGGGATTCCATCTTTGGTTGGTATGGACCATGAGTAATTGATCTCCACATGCGACTGTCTTGATACTTGATAAAGCTTTCACTACGTTTGCACCAGGTTCCAAAATCATTAAGAGTGATGATAGGAGCCTTGGTCATGGTTCCCATCTCAGACTCAGAAAATTTCTGGTTAAGAGTCATTTGAGTAAAGTGAGTGAGTGTAAAGAAACAAGGGTGATTTGGGATGGTAAGTTCTCATAATCAAGAGCCTAAAAAGCTCTGATACCAATTACAGGATTGTTGTTTGTCTCACAACACAAGATATTCTCACAAACTCACTTAATATCACTCGGTTAGATTAAGCAGAATCTCAACTAAGTTCACGAGTAATATAATAACTTAATGAAAACAAGAACACACAGGAATGGTTTTTCAAGATACTTGTATATATTACTTCTCAACTCAATTTTACAAGACTCATACAAGCATGGTTACTAAGTTACATTGAGAAACTATATATACTACTATCTACAGCCGGTTATACTTGGAAAACCAGCTGGAATTTACAACTAGACAAATACTACATTGCTAGACATAAAGTATCTAAGATAAAGAAATATCCTAGATTAGGTAGACATAACATGTCCATGACTTACCTTTTGTCGCTAACTAAGAATGACAATTATACTAAGTTGAGAATGGTGAACAGTGGATTAAAGTATGGTCAACTACATAGGCGTGGGAAAGCGCCATGCAGTATATCAGAGTTGCAGCGGGCTGTCAGACAGACCATACTTATGTCCACTGGTTCATAGTTGGTTCTTCCAAAGATAAATGACTTCGAAAGAATAAATTCTTCCGATGTCATTTTGGCTTCGGAAGAAACAACTTCTTCCGAGCCTTTGCAAGTCTTCAAAACTTTTATTCTTCAGAAGACTTTGCCTTTGATCTTCTAAGTTGTATACTTCGGAAGGAGAACATCTTAGTCTCAGAAGACTGAGTTCTTCCTTCGGAAGTTCTTCACTCTTTAAGCTTCGGAAGATCTTTAACTTAACTTTGGAAGAGCAGCTTTGTCTTCGAAAGACCACTTTACTTAGCACTTCAAAATTCTTCTAAGTGTTGTTTTGGTTGCACCAACCTCATATGATCTAACATAGGTTCTCACCCTCCTCACAACTTTCCCCGATCTGACCACAATCGTGTATGTTTCACGAGCTCACGACTGCAGTTGGCTAAATAGTCAACCGCTGACTAGTTCACCATCCTTTACTCATTCTCCTCTCGTCTCTGTCGGTTATTTTAGGGATTTTGAGTGTTCGTCGGTCATTGATGTCTAGGTCTACTTCTACTACTATTTTGACTTTTTTTATCTGTTTTCTTGTGTGTTGCTGCTTCTTGATTCTCCATTCTTCTGCTCAAGTACTCTTGATTTTTCTAGTCCAACATTATGCTAATTTGAAGATTTTGTGTGGTCAATTGCTTGAATGGTTGTATTTCTTATGGGTTGTTAATTCATGTTGTTCTGTTAATTCATGTTGCAGGATGTATGTTTGAATGCTTTTTCCGTTTGGATCATATCATTCTTATTGTCACTGTTATATATATATTGGGTTATGAAATTTTTAGTTTACTAATAGATCTGCTGGTGTGGATGTTGGTGTTTTCATGATTTTGCTACATTTGAAAATGATACTATACTATATAGATTTGTAATGGATTTCTAAATCCATATTTTTTGGTGTTAAAATCTTTTATGGAATTATTGTACTATGTGTTTGCCGGATATGTAGTATTGTTTGTTGTTCATAGAAATCATATTTTTGTTTTAAACAAACCCATCTTGACCCGAACATCGTTTAATCAAAACCTATTTTGGCCCCGACCAAATTGCTCCCCTTTCAAATTAGCCCATCCTAACCCGAACTCATCTTGACCCGAACTCATCCTGGCCCGTTAGACCGCCCGACCCAACCCACCCGTTTTGCCATTGCTTATCCTTTAGACAATTCTTGCTTATCCTTTTTTATTGACTATATGTTCTAGTTGTAAGGGGGATAATCTTCAAGCATAAAATAAATAATTAGTAGTTTGTCAAAACTTAAACTTATTGTATCATTAAAAGTAAGTTCATACCTTCAGAAAATGAGCAAGAGTTTGAGATCTTGTAGTGCTACAAGCACTGACAACGTAATGGCATAGTAGGGAACATGAGCGGTCCCATCACCGAAGAGACTGCCCTTCTTCCATGGTCATCAGTAAGTCGGGCATTGGGCTTAGTGTCAAGATAGTTTTAATTATACTACCACTCATGCGGTTTATATGAAATGTATTAGTTAGTTTATATAGCTTACTTAACTCTAATAATTTTACATTTCAATTTCATGTGTTAATAAGAATATTATCCTTTTTCGTGTGTGATAGAGTGGCAATAATACCACAAAAACCAAACATAACATATTCATAAAAACATGTTAAAAATTTAGTTGTCATAAAATCACTTCAATGAAGTCGATGACTCTTCTCTAGTTCAAGTGCATCCAGTAAAAAACATCAAAACTAGTTAATCACATCCTAAAGTTTATATGATAACAAAAGGTAATGTTAGTTATTGAAAGCTTATAAAACTCAATACAAAGTTTAAAACACAAACATACCCAGATCTTCTGATGATGTGTGGTACTTGGTTTTAAAAAGCGCATGACACACAAACGCAATATGGTCCTAATTTGAGGCATAGCGCGCAAAGACACATGGTGTAACATCTTGGTTTTTATATAAAATCCGAGTATTGAATAAAAAAGGGGAGTTTAAAGTTTTGAATGAGTGTAGGGGACTAAAGGTGGGAAAATAAAATTTTAACACCCTAAAACCTACTATAAGAGAAAAGATGGTCATCCATGCAAGCTTCTTGCAACCTTACCACCTACAGAGAGAAAGTGTTGTACTCTAGAGAGAGAAAGTCAAAGATCAAGTAAAGGTATCAACTTTCTCATGTGTTATGATAGATCTAGGCTTGATCTATCTTTAATGGGTGTTTATACACCATTTTTTTGGATAAAGTTAACACCTTTATGTACATATATGTAGATCTCGATAGTTTACTCTCGGGTTAGGTTTCATCAAGTTCTACGGGAAAGAGATAAGTTTTAGATTCCCACTTTTACTTGTTTTATGTATTTCGAATGCATACCGTGAATGATTTTGTTAATCTATGAAGAGATGAAGCTACCGAAAACTCAAGAATTTAGCACTAGCTGTCAACTGCTGATTTCTACCAAATGCTGAATCATCTGCCGATAAGCATATGTCGAATGACTACCGATCATCATATGTTGAACCACTGCCAAACAACACTTACCTGATGTACTGCTGCTGATTAGCACTAAACTCCATGAGCTGCTAATCAACTGCTACACATGACAAGACTGTCTGTATCGACGGTTGTTGTGTTCTGCCTTTTGGAGACAACATAGTACTGATGTTGCCTAACTCTGATATGCCGATTGTCTATCTTACTGTACATTGTGAACATAGAATAGTTTATTCTTATTGTTTAGATTTTATAGTATAAAATCCTCATACTTGTATAGTAGAGGTAAGCTTGTTTAGCCACTTGTGTATTTGCTGATTGTAACTCTTTGTACTTTGTTTTAGTTAATCAAGTGAATACTTTAAAAGAACAACTTGTGCACTTATCTTTACTCAAAGTATTTGTGTTTGTTAGTAAGTAGTTAACTTAAATTCCATATTTGTTAGCTACTAATCAAATAGAAAAGTATTGTTAATCCATAAACCCGATCCAACAAGTGGTATCAGAGCTTTGGCTCTTGATTTGCTCGAATTAACCTTTCAACAAATCTCTTGTTTTTCTTTTGATCACACTATCAAACACCACACTCCTTCATACCCTCTATCCTTTTAAAATGACTGTTGTAGCCATCTCAAGTAAGCATGACTTAGAGAATGGAACTCAGACCAAACCCCCTATGTTCACTCCACATTACTATGATACTTGGAAAATCTGAATGAAAGATTTTCTAAGGAATCAAGATATGAGACTTTGGCTCACTATTCTGAATAGGCCATATGATCCTATGGTTCAAGCTCCTGGTGAAGGTGGAGTCATGATACCCAAAGAGCCCAAAAAAGAAGATGGATGTGGATTCAAAGGCTCAATGGCTGATCAGAATGAGCATAGCAAATATCATCATCCATGGCTTCAAGAAATTCATAACTACTGAAAAGTTATGGGAAGCATTGAAGGCCAGATTTAAAAGAACTCAAGACATGAAGGAGAACAAAAGAGATGTCTTAGAGCAAAATTTTGAAAACTTTGATTTCACAAGGGGAGAAACCATGACTGTAACATATCTTAGATGAAGAATCACTTGGCAGATCTTCAAACCCCTCAAAGTCATCAGCTCTTATGGCACCTATTCATGAACCTTTTTACCCCCACTCCCACTCCCAATCCTACCAAATTCCTATGATGACTCATCAAGTACCAATGATCACCTACCCTGAAACTCCAACTTCTAAATCTTAGCGATCACCATCTTTCAGCATATGGAATCAGTAGACCTTACCATTGTTGGACTCAACAAGTGCATTAAAGGATAATGCTTTCCATAATCAAATATAATGTGTTCTTACATTTAAACAATCATTAACTAACACATTAGCATCATTAACATTTATAACAGACACTAATTATTTTTTAAAATTTCTTTTTTAGATTTGTAGATAAAAGAAATTTTGACAAGTGTCGATAGTGGATGAAGATATGCCCACAGGGATGAGTAAAGGTCAGCAGCGGATGAAGTCTAAAGAAGTCCAAGTGCTCACAGCGGATGAAGATCTCCAGAGCTGATGACCAAGAACTTATAGCGGATGAATAAGTTTCTATAGATGATGAACAAGTCCATAATGGATGCACATCCACAGCGGATGTAATTCCACAGCGGACAACAACAAGACAAACATTCATCAAGTGTTCACAGCGGATGTCTATCATACACAGCGGATGACTTATTCATTATCCACAGCGGACGTTTATACATCCACAGCGGACATGTTATCATCCACAATGGACGACTTAGACTTAGGATATTATGTAATTTTCATTTACATAAGGGTATTTTTGTAATTGCATATAGCTAGGCTATAAATAGCATTATACCCTAATCCTTTGTAAGCGTTTGGAATAATCAATACAAACAAGCATTTCTTATTATCATCTGAGCATTCAATCACTTGCAAACACACAATCATACACACACATAGATATCATATCTTTAATCATGGGTTTCCGTACTATGATTATTGAGTATTGATTATATAATAATCTGTTGTTATATTTGAGAGATTGAAATCGATCCTTGAGGGAATTTATTGTTTGTTCTTGGTGTTCTAAGTTGTTTTAAACCTAAGAACTACTTGAATTTCATCAGGTGGTATCAGAGCCTCCGCTCAAATCATTCACTGATTTTTTATCCTCTTAATCAATACAATGATATCCATGGTTCATTAGCTTCATATCAACCATTTTTGAGCTGAAAATTGTCACAAAACCCTCTTTTACATCAAACATTCAAAAAATGTTCAAAACATGATTCAATAATCTGTTTTCATTCATTGTGAAGAAGATTTTGTGTGATTAAAGCTCTAAACATCATTCATACACTGTTTTAAACGTGTTCATCACAAAAACTCTCAGAAAACCTCATCGGTTTAAGGGTTTTTTGATAAAACAGTATACGGATACTGTTCTATCAAGTTTTCATCAAACAAACATTGGTTTGAATACTTTGAATCCAGTCATTGTATTTAAACATCATATTTGAGTTATTCTATACTCTATGCACACTAATTTGTATAAATCTTTATATTTGTGGTTTTACACATTACATATAATCAGTTTAGATTGCTCTCAAGAGCATATGAGCTTTGATTCAACATTTGATAAGTTTTATTGTTGAAACTACTTGTGTTACTTCTTCATCTTGGGGAGTAAATTTATCACAGACTTACTTTCACTTCTTTGTGTCACTTTCCAGTTAGAGGTACTTTAATCTTATTTTACATTATATACAAAAACATAAAGGTGAGTGTTTGTTTGGAAAATTAGAAATATATTGTCTAGATGATTTCAAAGAAATGAATGGTACACATGTGTAGATTTTATCTATTTTATGCCTTGAGTCTTGATACACCCCTAGAGGGACTTGAATCCTTGTTTTCTTCGTGAGAGAGAGAGGTCATAACCATTAGACCATATGGGCCTATGGCCACCTTGATTCATAACTAAACTAGAAATAATACGTCCCGATCTCCTTTAGGAAATAAAAATATATTAGAAATATAAAGAAATACAGCAGAGGTAATTAAACTTAATATAACTCAGGCCGGGAGCCGCCTTTAGGAGATGAAAAGGAGATGAATCAAACCGAAAGCTCGTTAACTATTTTGGAGGTTAATGGTAATCAAACTTTACCACTAAACTACAACCTTGAAACTTGATTTCATTGGTCTTTCTCGTCTTTGGCTCTCTTATTCACAAAGGGGTCCGTGTTGGATGCAAGATCCTTTAGTCTCAAGGTAAGGTGCTTTACCAAAATATGATTTGATCACTAAACTTATATTGCACCCTAAGACATGCTATCAATTGACGACACGACAGGAGGGTAACATAAAGAAGAGAAAATACAGAAATATATATTAGGTATATTCACGCGTTAAGTTTTAAGTTAATAAACACAACGTTCATATATCATGTACTCAATATTCAAGTAAATTAGAATTTTTATACCGTTATACATTATAATATCATAAATTGAATCAGTTTTGAGATTCTAAAAAAATCCCAAAGCAGAGTAAACCTAAATGGTATAATTTTGTTTCTAGAAATGTTTTATCAATTTTATTCCAGTTGCATCTCTTAAAATCAGTTTAGTATCAATTTTTATTTAACCTATTTCATAGAATCCAATCAAAGATTCATATAATTGAAATTCCATCATTGCCAGATCTATATGATTTTCTTTGATAGATGAGTAAATACAAATTTTATCCTTTAAGTTTGTAGCAAATTTCAAGTATTGTTCTTAAACTATGGAAATTAAAAAAATTGTCCTTTATGTTAATATTGTATAACATTTTATGTCCTTTACTCTTGCACATAAGGGCAAATTGGTTTTTTTAGTCTTAAATGGACTATTACTGTAACTTAATAAAATACTATTAAATAAACAAAAATTAAAAGAATTAATAATTATTTTCACCCTCTCTCATCTATCTATATTTCTCTCTTTCATCAAACAACCACCATTAAAATTTAAATCAGCACCCATCACCATGAAACACCTGCCATCACCATGAAACACCTCCCACCACCATGAAACACTACAAATTTTAGTATCTTCAAAATTTCTTCTTTAGGTCTAAAAAGAAGAACAAAAGCATCAAAAACATTAAATATTTGGGTTTTCTTCATTTCATGATTTAACAATGATCTAACCCAAAAATCAACATGAAAATAAGAAAAGCTGACCATAAGAAATCAATAACCCACATAATCTACCAAGGTATCACCAATACCACCACCACCCCCAACAAATCTAACCAAGAACATCACCTAGGTTTTGTCGGTGGATCAAAAACGAGAGAGAGAGAGAGAGAGAGAGAAAGTTGATCTGCAGATGGGATGTTAGACGAACCAAATGATGGGGGTGCCATGGTGGTGGATCTAGGGAATATAGAGAATAGATGTTGGAAGGTGGTGGCGGAGGAGTGGCGACGATGGAGGAATGGCGACTACGGGGGGAGTAGATGGTGGCAAATGGTGGCGGGGGAGTGGAAACGACAGAGGAATAGAAACGATGGGAAGATCATATAGCGGCGGAGGAGGAAGGCGACGATGGAGGAGCAAATGGTGTTCTTTATAGAGAGAGAAAGAGAGAGAGAGAGAGAGAGAGAGAGAGAGAGAGAGAGAGAGAGAGAGAATGTGTGTATGAGAGAGAGAGAGAGAGAGAAGGAGAGAGAGAGAGAAAGAGAGAGAGAGAGAGAGAAAGATGAATAGGCTAAGGGATTTTATTAATTTATGTATTTTTAGTAAGGATAAAAAGATTAATTTACCCTCATGTGCAAGTCATGTGACATGACTTCATGAGTAAAACAAACGGACGTTAAGGAAAACGACTAAACATGTAACAAAACTTCAATATAAAGGACAATTCTTGTAATTTTCTTTGTTTAAGGACAATAATTAAAATTTGTTATAAACTTAAAGGACGAAATTTGTAATTTACTCTTTATACGATGAGCAAGGCAAAATGGAAATTTTTTTAAATACGATATGAATGAATAAAATAATTGACAATTTCAATATAATATGGGATAGACGCAATTTCCACTATACCTAGATTCAATGGGATACAATTTGAAGGATATTATAGGTTCATGTATCGGGGTTAGTAGAAGAGCTTTCTAAGTTTCAAAAAATAAAAGGTACAATTTAAGAAATTGACTTTGACTTAGTTTCTTTTGCATTATATATATCCGCGAGACTCAATTGAAAAAAATAATGATAGGCGTAGATATATCAAAGAACAAACAATTTTGATAGGAAGATCTCTCTAATGACTTCTCTGGGAGCTTTTATCATAAATGAAATCTATAGAATTATGATCAATCGAATATTGCAAAGTCTCCTTATTTAATGCTAGTAAAAATTAAACGATAACTGAATTTCGGTCTATATCGGCACCATAATATCAGATTGGGGAAAAGGATTAGAATTAGAAATTGACTGAAAAGCAAGGATATAAGTTCGTGTGAGTAGACAACAAAACTATAAATTCTAGTTCAATTATTAGCAATGAGGTTGTATATAAGAGAAATTAAAAAAAAATTGTTTGTTATCTTGAACTATTTTTGTCTTTTCTAAATGAAAAAAAAAATTAAGGTCAAAATATTTCGGAGTTTTATCAACAATTTGCTTGTGTAGAGGGAGATCCGGTATTTTCTGAATCCTTATCTAAGGATTTACGAAAAAAAATTCCTAATAAAGATGTGAATTTGGAGGGATTGGTTGGCGAAATATAAATCGGAGACTCAACCTTGAAATACCCCAGGACAATACATTTTTGAAACCCCAATATATATTAGTAACCACAGATCGTTTGATTCGAATAAAATTTGCAAAACATTTTAATCTTCACGCTTGATGTAGAGTTCCACGCACAATACGCGTGGAAAACAATTCTAGATCTATTTATCATTCAAACTTTTAATGCCTCCAAGTATTTCACTTTGGTGGTGAAGTTTGGGTTGAAAGCAGTAACATCATAGTAGTTTAGATTTGATGCTATGAATTGACACATCAATTACATTAAGACGTGTTTTTCCAACATGGCTCCGATGAGAGGTGTTGTGGGGCGTTGCAACACCGCATCGGCGGACACAAAAGGATGTGAGGTGGGGCGTGATGGTGATGTCTGATGGTTGGGGTAGAAGGTGGGGCAGTGTTGAGAAGGCAATCAAAACCCCTCTCACAAACCTACTAAAGACCCTTATATTTTAGGTAGAACCGTGTGTTTTTTCCCTAGTCTAGAAGGCAGGAGACGATGTTTTTGGTTGCCACTTTCCTTCTTTGTTGCACCTCCAATTCAAGAGAGGTGTATCGTTTCACATCTCGTCTCCTCCATCCCAATGTCACATTAAGTGGGAAATGGTGTTCCCATCGGTATCAAAGGCGCCATCCTGACCTTTCTGCATCAATGTCGCTTGCACACGCTCTACCCTTATCAACATATTGCCATTTAGGATCACATGTTTTAATCAAGTACGTCTTTTTAAATTATGGACATGGTTTTAATATTACAATCTCAAGGGTTGCATAGCAAAAATCATAGCATAAGGTATTAGTAAATCAGGTAAATCTTCTAAAAGACCTCCAACGTGAACCCTTAACATTCTCTTGGTTGATCACTTCAACAATTTTAGACGATGCCATAGAACTCCATCAATGGCATAACAGAGCAACTTTGGCTCGAACTCAAGGCCTGTTCTTGATCTTTTTGTTTTAGATGGCTTACTGTAAAAGGGATTAGATGACTCCAAATGATTTTGATATTGCTATAACAAAATTGAAGTGCAAAATAAAAAATCTAAAAACATAATGAATAACTGTTTTGGTTGAAACCAGAATTCATATATGAAAATTAGTCTTACCCTATTTGTGTAGCGTGTGGATTCTAGTAGCTCAACAAGAACTTATTTTCGAAGTATTAGTAATCATGTACAATTCAGTACATACATAAATTTGCTTTTTCATAATGTAAGTTTTTGTACATTCTCGTTTTAGAGACTTAAGAAAGTTATTGATTGTCAATCATCAAAATAAATAAAATGAATAAAACATTGCTCAAACAAACTAAAGAATCTAAAAAAGAAAAAGAAATAGAAAAGTGGCATTTCTTAGATGTGTGAAGTAACACCTTATATGATCCTACACATTTCAATTTTGTTTAATAGGTCGTTTGGAAATTCTGCACGACAATAATTTGTCAGGTGTAAGTTTTTAGTGACCAGAAAATGGTAATGATGATATAATTTCTGGCCGAAATGAGCATGAACCATAACTTCTCATAGATATAAATATATCACAGCACAAAACTCAACAGATACAAATGTCAATATATCATTCATATCAAGATTCTCATTAATGCTTAAGAAAAAAAACATAACAGCATAAAGAAAAAAGTAGAAAGAGCTCAGTATCTTAACAAAATTATTTGGGTCATAAAAATGCTCATAATGGGAACTAGATATTCTTCTTCCTTATCTTGCCCTTGCCTCTATACTTCTTTTTACTGAGCTTCAGTTTCTTCTTCAACCTTCTCCCTATAGGTTTTAATGACTTTGTGGTTTGATTACCTTCACCCATCTCCACATCTGCATAATCACACCGAGATTGAAAAACTACAAGCATAAACAACAAATAAAACATACAAAAAAAAGTATAATCATGCATAATCTCTCTATGCTGATATGCATTTTGAAGATCAAACATACGCCCCACTTAGGACCTAAAGCTTGTTTTATATATTTAGCACTATTATGACATTTATTAATTTATAACATCCAACAAAAAGAATTCATTCGATCAATCGCAAAGTTTAGAAGTATCGGGAAATAAATCAATCAATCACAAGATGTTCTCCATAAACCAACTCTATGCTCTTGAGTTTGCAGAAAAATTGACCAAAATAATAATAAAGAAAGGATATATATTTCCCATGCGTGTTCTTGAAAACGAAGTGTCACTAAAAATTATCCTGTGTTTGGGTCAAAAAGAAATTTTTTCTGAATATTAACAAATATAAGTTTCTTATGGAAAATGGGTTTAGTTTAAACAAACTTGATAAAAAAACTGTATGAAAACTAAAATACTGTAGTATACATCCTCTGCATTCTCTTCAAATTTTTCCAGATTTGGAAAGAAGCAACAAAAGAGCTCATGACACTTGTTCTAAATTTAACTCAAAAAACAGCATATTTAAATCTTTAATAATAAAAAGTCTCTAGTTTCTAAATCAATACTTAAATAAACTGCAATGATTGGCCAAGCCTTTGTTCCCACTTTTAAGAAAAGACCACGGTGAAGAATTGGAATGACTATCAAACAAGGTGAAGGGCTTAGCATCGTTGGGTGGGAATAAGAGAACATAGTAATTGGGTCAGGTTTGGTCATTCTTTCTTGCTGTTTTGGGACTGATAAGCAGGCCGTGTCGATTCACCTCCTTCAAAAAACTAATTTCTTTGGTTATGAACTATACTTGTTTGTTGTCAATGAGAAGATTTAAGAGAAAATGCAGCCCCCTTTGGCTGTGGCTGTATATAAACAGGCTAAAGCACCTTAGTATGAAAGAGGAATTTAGTATTGCTATTCAAACTGTCTCCTTGATAATATCCAATTTTAGGATTTCTTAAGGTCTTCCAGGAGTGTAATCTCATGGTTATCGAGATAATCATCTAATTCTACATTTGCATACACATTACAACATAAAACTAGCTCTATGTTGTCAATTTAAGCAAGAATCTCCTCTAAACACATCACTCTGCATCCATACCAAAGATTCCTCTATAAGACAGATTATAACAGATATAAAAAGCAATGAAGTACCCATATCAGCGGCGGCGGTTGAAGCAGAAGCATCCATTAACGTCGATTCGTCACGGCGAGTACGAACAGGGAGTTTTGGGGCGTTAAGGGCGGCTTCAAGAGCTGCGAGTTTGGCTTCTTCTTTCTTCTCGTACAATGGAGCTACCATCTCCCTTTTGATGGCCCTCAATCGCTTTTCTCTCTTGCATCTCATCGATTTCGCCATTTTTGCTTCTTCTTCTTCTTCTTCGAAGAGGTGGAGTTGTTAGGGTTTGGGAGAACAACTAGGGTTTTATACCGAGCACACCATATATAAAGAGCTTTGAAAATCACCTAGTGCAATAATGGTCCATGTACTTTCAACGAGTTTCTCTTTTTATGTATAATTTTTTTATGAAATTGTTCTACGATACAGGGAGTCATTATAAGGGTGTCAAAACATAAGTAAAAATGTGGGGATTATATATTTACTTTTACTAGTGTATCAGACTATAAATACCAACTTAATTTCATGTGATATAACAAAAAGTAGAGATTAGTTTTTCCTTCTTGTTTATAATTAAACGTTCTTTCAATAGTAGTTAGTTGGTAAAAGATGAATCTATATATGACTTAGAATTCTCATATGAGCAATTTTCGTGTGTTAGATATATCTTGAAGTATGCATGTTTATATATTTATTTACTTGCAAATATAAATTTATTTATGTGCTAACGTAAAAATACCAGACATTGAAGTTTTCTTAAAACACATTACTATGTAACATATATGCATAAGCATGTAGTATTAAAAATCACATGAGCGACACCATGGGAATCTCCCAAACATACCCTTTTGTAGAGGCACACCATTGACAAATTTAATTGTGGAGGAGATGTTGCTACACCATGCGAGACAAAGCCAACCAACATCTTAGGACCAGATGTATTCCTTCCATATTAATACATTTGATATTGATGAGGAATAAGGTTGACTTAAAAGACCAACGATGAAACATCACAAGAAACCAATATACTTTGTGCCCACATTAGAATAAGCAACTACAAATAATAACCACTCTAATACCCTTATTTCGTTATGTGAGCATAGTTACACCCAGATATAAAGGAACAAACTTTCTCACTCAACTCACTAAGCTCTGACCTCACATCTCTAATCAAATAAATAAAAAATGATATAAACGGAACAACTAGGGTTTTGATTAAATGTTTATTTAAAGAAATCATAACATAAGATATAGAGAAAATTGTTTCACTTTCAAGCTTTAATGAATCATCATGATTATACAGAGTATCAAAAGTAACTGATCACAACAAATATGTTTAAATGAATTATTTCAAAATATTAAAAATAACTACTAAAATAGGCTTAATGATCTATATCTCTAGATCTCTATGTACCAACCCTTTATATCATATATTGATCTCCATAAGAAAGCATTCGTTAAGTAACTTCGTTATCATGTAACTTCTTCAAGATAATTCATCAATAGTTACTTCTACCTTAGCAAACTTACCTTTCAGTAGTAACTTGATCATTGGTAGCAAGTTGCTTTCAAAAGCAACTTGTCTTCGGCATAATCTGGTCTTCATACTTCATCAACATCAACATGTATTAGCGCAAATTGTGTCTTAGTAGGAACCATTGCTCGGAAGTAAGTAATCACCCTCTACTAAGTCTCATCTATAGAAACATCCCCACTTTAATATCATCGGCAACAACTCAGTAAAGCTCCACGATAGCAAGTACCTTCAATAGAAATTCTCGAACCTTCAACCACGTCAGCATCAATTCTTTTTTTAAATCTGTGGTAGCAGGTATCTTTGGTAGCAATTCCCGAGTCAACCATGTCAACATCAACTTGAAGAGAATTAGTAATTTCCATGGATAACAATTGATTATTTTTTTATGTGCATTGATTCTTAAGATTTTAAACCTAACAAAGTTGGAAGTATGGGCAGTCATTGTAAGCATGTGATGGTGACTTTTGAAGTGTTTTAGTGACAAGAGTATGAAGAAGAACAAGGTAATAAACTGTTAGACGAAAAATCAACACTACCGCATGTTCTAACCTTTAATGAGTTTTAAGTAATCAATCATTTTAACACGCTCTCAAGTTTTTTTTTTTTAATTCAGTCTACTTTAACCCGTTCTTAAATTATAAATTTACCAAGGCCATTATAATGACCCATAAACATTATAAAAAATAACATTAAAAGCATTTAGATTAATCCTTAATCAAAATTTAGAAAACTAAAAAGGTTAAATCAACATAAACAAAAGAGCAATTAGTATGAATTGCAAAAAAAAAAATCAAAAGCATAACCTAAACCTACTAAAATTACTTTAAACATGAAATAACTAAACATATTAATGATGGGGTACAACAGAAATATTGTTTGTTGGGCAGTTAGTGGTGACATGATGGAGGTATGCAAAAGAGCATCCAGAAATACATACAATTGCTTCATTCTTTAACACTTTATTCTCTTCTATCTGTTACCCCTTTCTTCACCCCCAAATCCCCTCTCTTTTCACTGATCACTACACCTAATGGTTGGGAATCCCACTGTAAACATCCCAATTTGCCCTACCATGCTTCCTGCAAAATGGGTCTCCCCCAAATCCAGATTCATAGCCCTAAATACATTCCCATCAATACCCCCAAATAGACTCCCACTCACTGTCAAAGCAGCTTCTCAAGATACAGAAAACAGTCAACAACCCTCATCATCATCATCGTCTTCAGAGAGTAATAAGAAGAACCCACTTGCAGTTGTCCTTGGTGTTCCTCGAACCATCTGGAAGCAGACGCTGCGGCCTCTGAGCGACTTTGGGTTCGGTCGTCGGAGCATTTGGGAAGGTGGGGTTGGGTTGTTTTTGGTTTCGAGCACTGTCTTGCTCGCACTCAGTTTGGTTTGGTTACGAGCGTTTCAATTGAAGTCAAGATTTAGAAAGTATCTTGCTGTTTTTGAGTTTTCTCAGGCTTGTGGGATTCAAACTGGTACGCAAGTTCGGATCAGAGGGGTTACTGTGGGTAATGTGATTCGTGTTAATCCTTCTTTGAAAAGTATTGAAGCTGTTGTTGAGGTTAGAATCAAAGTTTGTTGAAAGATTTTGATGTTTTTGTGTTGTTGATTATGTAATTGTGAAGTGTGTTTGCAATGTAGGTTGAGGATGATAAAACTATTATACCTAGGAATTCGTTGATTGAGGTGAATCAGTCTGGTCTTCTGATGGAAACCATAATTGATATTACTCCTAGAGATCCGATTCCGACGCCTTCTTTTGGACCTTTGGACCCAAATTGTGTTAAAGAAGGGGTGATTGTGTGTGACAGACAGAAGTTGAAAGGATACCAAGGTGTTAGTTTGGATGCATTGGTTGGGATCTTTACGCGTCTTGGAAGAGAAGTTGAACAAATTGGTGTTGCTAACACTTATGAATTGGCCGAACGGGCTGCAGCTGTTATTGATGAAGCAAGACCACTGCTTTTAAAGGTTTGTGATGCACTGATGCCCATCTTACATTCTTTTCTTGGCAAGTTTTAGTGTCATTGTTCATTGTTGCATTTAAGTCACCTTAGCTTTTACCTTGGTGTCTGTGTTTTCATATGACGAATTTACATTCATTTCTTGGCAAATTTTAGTGTCCTTCACTGTACTATTCTATTAGTCCTCTGAATATATAGCCTTTCATGAATATATAAATGCTTAACTAGCATCGTCTAGTTTTTAAGTTTGATTGATGAAGGATTTTCGTTAGGTTATGTGTGATTTGGTGTTGTATAGGAAGGTAGGTCAAACACATACTAATGTCAATTTACTTTAATGAAGTGTTGATCGACTTCCACATGTATAATGTGATCATGATGGACAGTGTTATGAGCTATATTGACGACAACTTTATTGTCATATTATAACCACTTAAGAGTAGTTGTCGTGATCTTTAATTCTTTGAGCCCTCAGTTTTTAGATTTGGAAGCTGGGCCAACGATTGCTTTTCAAATAAAACCATCCCATCAGGCATTATTCTTTAAAACAGCTTCTCTTGATGTATAAATACTTTTGCTATAAATGCATAAGCAGGTCAAGAGTACATATGTTGAGTGAACCCGTAGCCGAATAGGCATAAGAAAACAACCTGGTAAGGCAAGGTTGCTCAGAAGCTACAATACGGAGTCACGATATACAAACAAAAACCAATCCAAATGTAAAGGTAGAATAAATGAGATTAGCCCAAATGCCCTCACATGATACATGAGCTACCACTTGTGAATCTTACCTTGCCATGTTACTATATTCCTTAGACATAGGTGCTTGACCGCCAATCGCTATGACCCTTCCCAATCGTCATGAGTGTAGATTTCAGTACCTTAGTTTTTGTTTTTTTTTTTGGTAGATTGATCCCCTTCCAGAGTTCTCATTAAGTGTCATCATATCATGTATACAGCCTCATGGTGTGATTGTTATCTGGACCATCTTTGTTGTATGTTGAGACCATAGAACACTCGTTTGGATTGGACTCTTGGCATGAATGACGAAGTCTTGATTGCCTTAGCGAGTGACGTATCATTGTATATAACAGTTTAACAGTTGGATGTGGTGTGAGGTGTTGTCCACGAGTCAGGACTAGGTGAGACGCTGTTTCAGTTTCATATATGGGTGGAAGTATGTGTTGGTCTGTCGAGGTAAGGTATTTGTCCAGTGTCACTTTCAGGCTCACAGAGAGAACACAATGACCCATCTTGACTCGGCTCAGATTTGAAATTTTTCATACAAAAACACACTTTTGAGTCGGCGATCTCATGTGTGACCATAGATTAACATAAAATGATGAGTTCTAATGTAATTCTCGTGCATCATCTTTCTCTCTTGCTTTTCTCAGATCCAGGCCATGGCTGAGGATGTTCAACCTATGCTAGCAGAGGTTCGAGATAGTGGTTTGCTGCAGGAAGTCGAAAGTTTGACCAAAAGTCTCACTCAAGCATCAGAGGATTTGAGGTATCAAATGGGATTTTTGTATATCTATACTTTCAAGCATCATATTACACTTTTAGTATCTTGTGGAATTTACATGTTCTATTTTAAATTTGGCAGAAAGGCACATGCATCTATTATGACTCCAGAGAACACCGAGTTGATTCAGAAATCCATATACACCCTTGTATTTACTTTGAAGAACATTGAGGTTCGCAACCTCATCATGTATCTTTTTTTTTCTTTTTCTTTCTGGCCTGTTTTCACAAGACAGGGGGGTTGGATTACTGATCAAAAGAGATTCAGGTTGAAATAGATCATTTTAGCACTAGGCTGAAATTGATCATTTTAGTATGGGTCAAGTTGATTCAACCCACATACATGTTTAGTATAGTTTTCTTTTCCTTTTTTTTTTTTTTTATAAACAATCAAAAAACAATATTATTATATCTTACATCAAATAAGCCAACCCAAATAGAGTATAACTTTTCATCTATTCTTATATTTGTTGATGAACACTTGCAACTTTCAGAGTATAAGTTCCGATATTCTTGGATTCACGGGCGATGAAGCTACCAGGAAAAATTTGAAGTCTGTCATCAAGTCACTCAGCAGGCTATTATGAAGACCAAAAACTTGATTTACAACCAAAATGTATTACATTACAGTGAAATTGTTTATAGATCCTGTTGTGATTCGGGTTTATTAGTCTGCTAAACAGGTTCATCAGTTTGGCCCGTTTACTAGCATTCATGATTGAAACATCAAAATATTGGTACTTTGTATTAGCTGATTATCTTATCATATGAACAAAACATAACAATAATGATAATAATAATAATAATAATAATAATAATAATAATAATAATAATAATAATAATAATAATAATAATAATAATAATAATAATATGTTGCATCAAATTCGATACAAATAATAACAGTTTAGAGGTCACATATTTCTATCCTAAATTCGTATACAGGATCATCATGCTTTGCCAATGAACTCGACATCGAACAAGAGAACTGAATCGGGTGGAATGATGCAAGAACCTGCAAATGCATGATTTGAACATCGTCAGATTCAGTGTTTTAATCTAATCATCGTTAGTTGGTTTTGAAATATCTGTTTACCTCCTTTGCAACCAGCTCCTCGCATGCCGTACCCAAGCTGTGGAGGAAGCTTCAATGTCCGTTTTCCCCCTGATTTCATCAATCAATCAATCGATCGATCGAATGTACGAAAAACGATTAATCAAAGAGGGGAGAGATTTCATACCAGCAAGCATCGGAGGAACACCATCGCCACCTAGAATACCTTGATCCCATCCCTTAATCACCTGCATTTGATTGTTCAACTTTGAGAAACCAAAAGTATTGAATCAGTACGAGTATGCATGATTACCTCGCCAACGCCTATACGAAAGGTGAGAGGTTTCCCTCGATTGTAGCTGCTATCGAAGACCTTTCCGCTTTCAAGCTTACCAACATAATGCGCCTGTTACAGTCGTAATGGAATGGAATGGAATCAATTAGCAGCTGATGAAGATGATGGATTATTGAAGGGAGATATGTTGTTGACCTTGATGAGTTGGCCTTTCTGAGGCTGAGCGCCGTATCCCACGAGCTTGTCACAAAACGCAAGCCCTGAATCAGCCACCGTGAGCTCGCATTCTACAGCGGCGGCGGAGGAGGCCGGCGGAGGAGGTGCAACGGCGTCGAAAAGGGGAAGACAGAGGGCGAATCCAATGGCTTCTCTTCTGGTGAAGTTGAGTGGTTGTTTGGGTTTGAGTATGCTGTGGCTGTTGGTGGAAGTGGAAGAAGATGAGGTTAAACTGATGTTGTGGTGGTGCGGTGGCGGTGAGGCGGAGGAGGAGCATTTGATGGGAGAGAGGAGGGAGGAAGAGGAGGAGATGGTGGTGGCCATTTCTGCACCGTCGACACTTGGTGGATAAGGTCGGACACCAGGCTTTTTAGAAGAGGGTGGTGATTCGTACACCGAGACATTGATATTTGATTACAGCGAGAACTTAGTTTGAATGATTATTTACCAAAATAAATAATGTAGACTGACAATTATTTATCAAAATAATGTAAATTTAATTTATTATGTTTTTTTTAAATAATTTCAATCTACATTATTTTCGTAAATAATTTTCAAACTACATTATTTTGGAAAAAAACTCGAATGCAGCCTGTATAAATCTGTAAAATATCAGATCAGTCAATGTATAGACTTTTACGGCACATATATGTCATGATGACCCGTAATAACTTTAGCTTACGGGGCTGTAACGAGGCTTATTACCATAAGTAAATTTTAGTATTTTTTTTTATTTTCAAATTTTATTTTTTTCTTATATTTTATTTATAAGTTGTTTTTTTTTTATAAATTTTTTATAATTTATTAAGCTATATTATTTTCTAAGTTTAATATTTACTTTTATAAATTTGACTCATTGTTTTACTTTCTTTTTTTTGCTTTAATAAAAAACTTGTTTATAAATTTAATAAATAAATTTATTATAGGGCGTGTTATAAATACACCTATTAGTTATTGAGACATCATCATCTTCTCTATCTCTCTCTATAGAAGAATGTTCTAATAACCAAACCGGTGTACCAATAACAAAAGTTGTTATTTAAATCTAAAAACCAAACGCTTGTATCAATATAAATTAATAAATCTTAAAAAATGTAAATAAAAGATCAGAAAATACAAAACTAAAAATTAAAAATTAAAAAAATCTTAGTTATGGTCATAAGGCTCATTACGGGCTATAACGGATAATATTGGCCGTGAAAAATCATTAATTGATTGATTTGATATTTTACATATCAAATACGGGCCATATTGATCAATACGGATGGGTGTATCTATAACACTATCTCTTTATTCTACTGTTGGTAATATTACTAAAAAGAGAGCAGTTTTATTTTTAATTTTATAATTTCTCAAATCAAACTCTCAAAACGGCTAAAAAGTGGTGTAAATATCAAATTTATGTTCAAAGCTAGAATCAAAGAGGACATGAAATACTTCAGGTTGGTGGTTGGATCCCATATATCTATTCATCTAAAATATATCAATTTTAACTCATACATACAAAAAAGTTATGTAAACATAACATAGCCTATTTAGCACATTTGACTAGGCCAATAAAACGTGTTTTCAGGTTGTAAATCTTTTAAAGAGTCAAAACGGGTTTGATGGTTTATGATAAATAAACTGATGGTTTGTTGAACAAACATAATCCTGTTTGTTTATTGAATTAGACATAACAATACAACTTATTTTTTTTATGTCATCTTTCAGGTTATGCTAAAGAAATCACTTATTTCTTATGATATATACACAAAAGTTTAAGGATTTCTACATACACCGAGTGATCAAAGCTCGACAAGAACTTAAAATCTAATTCTTATAAACTTGAAATCGAAGCATTATACGCACCTATACGAAGAATTAAACCCAATTTATCTCAAATCGAAAGTAAACTCCAATCAATTGAGGGGGAAATATTTTAAAATCAAAATATTAATATGCATCTTAAAAGTCTCCTTTTACGTTTATATGTATTTATACTTTTTGCACCAGTAATCATAGCTTGAGCTGAACAAATACCCTTGAAGAGATTATAATAGAAAACCAGTGAGATTCAAAACAAGACTTCTACTAAGGAGAAATAGATGCTTATTACTGTGCCACCCCTTGAAGGTTTAAAAGAAAAGAACCAAATCATTCACCAACTAATATATATTCGGATCATCATTTAACAAAACAATTTACACCACTCCCAGTTTGCACAATAGTTTTGTTCTTCAACTTCCCGCATTCTCTCTTTTCTGCTTCTACTATTATATACACTAATATGATATAATTCACATTAAAGAAAGGTAATAATAAAAATTACTGTCTCTTTGCCAAGTCTTCATCATTCCCTTAACAATCTTCCCAAACCACATCAAGTTCATAGCACCAAGCACTGATGGAACTGTAAACACCAAAAAGATCCCAAATTCATGCATCTCAAATACCTGCAAGTATGTCGAGGATACAACATTTCATATCAAATTCATGCATATATTCATCATCTTACGGGATGTTTGGATGTATGACTCGGAAGTGCATGACCAAAACAAGTTAATCAATTCTAATATAAGACACACTTAGTGTTTGTCAAATTCAATATATTCATGGAATTAACAGATAAATGACCGAAATGATATCTTTGTGAATAGAAAGAGACGTTTGTGAAGCAGGGGCACAATTTAATCAGATTAGGTTAAACAAAAGTATAGAGAGGTAATCTTTTTTACCCATTGATGATGAGTTTCTCTTGCAACAAATCAAATAATAAGAAACTGAATCTATTTATACAAACATAAAAATTGAGGTCAAAACAACACAAAAAGTATGAAGGAAAATGATATATAAACATAGATATAAACATTCCTAAAGGATGCCCATAGCTACAAATGTTCTTAAAACTACATTTGCTTACATTCAAATGTTTCATTTTTCAAGAAAGAAGATTTCCTCTTTATATTTTTCACTTAATATATATAAATATCTAATTTGGCATCATGACTATTACACAGTCGTCAATAACTGCAAACAGCCAGAAGGGTGTGAAAAAAAGTCACAATATTTCACATTCTTGAACAGTAAGATTGGTGGAACATGAAATTTACCTGATTGTAGTGCAAATACACATGGTAAAACATATAGACGAATAGAAAAATTCTAGCCACCTGCAAAGTCATGAAGCAATTGTAATGAACAAGTAACAAATGTATCTTTTTCTGATAAAAAGTTATTTATCTTGTGAACATAACGATAATCATAATGATGACAACTCTCAGTTAGCTGGAAATTTTCCATAGAAAAGAATTTTGGCATTTTTTGTAGACAAATAAGCACCAGAACAAATGGTGTATAATAAGTGGATTAGTTATTAAACTCACCATCCAAGCAAAGAATATCGCCATACCATTAATAAGATATGCATTTGACTTCTTTAAACCAGCTGTATCTAGGTACCTAAACCATTGTAAAAGTTAATTAGTTTGCAAGGGTATACAATGTAAATGGGCAATTCAATCCGCTTACTCATGAATGGGTTGATCCAGGTAATACACGTAAATAAAAGCATAAGCTTAAAAGAAAACGGGTTGATAGTCACCCAAAGTCAAATTTTAGATATCAAACATCCTAAATCATTAACATCATTTTTACACTCATTAGACACATGCTAATCATTTATCACAAACATACAGAATTTTGGACAAAAGTGCTTTGTGTTAACACAACCTGACCCGTTTCAACCTGCACCAAACATACCATCTCAAGTTGATCTCGGGTGTTGTCAACTCAGATATAAGAACCATAAATGTGTAAAGCTGCCCTTCCCCTGTAAACATGGCATATGCTACTGCAATTGCTGAAAGCGTGTGATGAACAACCTGAATTCAACAATTTGCATAAAGAATAAAAGAGATCAATTAAATTGAAAGCAGATATGAATGAACATTTTCTCTTTTCAAAATGCATATGTGCAATTTAGACTACATGTCTACATGTATAACTATAAGCTAATTAATTTACAATTTGCTTACTCAGATTAAGATGCTGCTTGATGAGGGAGCTTTAAGATGTAAAGAAGGGAAATAGTATACTTGAACTATCCAACTTCACACTAAATTTTAAATTAATTAAAGTTTAATGTCTTCAGGTGAAGTGATATCTTCACATATTGCAACAAATATGAACAAACTTAGAAATTGATAAATCATTGGATCACACTCGAGTTCAGAAATATTTTGGTACATAATATATATTTGTATGTCAGAGGGCTTCTATTTCAATACAGCACAAAGAAAGTTATATAAATTTGTTTCATCCTTGATGATTGGGGGGGGGGGGGGGTACATAAGCTGTTGAATCCAACCAAACCGCCAAAATCTAAGCAAGTAGGCCGGTCTGCCCAAATCATTTTAAGAACTTCAAAACATATTAAGGATTTTGAAAAAAAGAAAAAGATAAAAGAATCAGTTCAAACTGCCAAACCACTAAAATAGGCAGGTCCGGCCAACCCACCCAAATTGGACGTTTGTTTGTTGTTTTCCAATTTTCTAGTTAGCCGTTTGACCCATAGATTTTTTCAAAACCAGACGAACCACTGATGATGAACTTACATATTCTAATCCACCTAATGCAGGATATAGCCAAAAGATCATTCCAAGGTCTGATAAAAAATAGCCAACAGAAACCTGTATACGAGAATCATGCTACAATCATTATGATGGCCCAACAATCTTTAAATACATAGCAATGCGTAAGTAGTTGTATCAACAATGAGTATCTGAGCAGAAAATGCAACATAACCCTCTCTGAATTTTACATTTTACAACTTTTTTTAAAGAAGATCAAAAAACCAATTACTGTATCATCAATAAACTACAAAGTTCAAATTTTCTACAGAGAGAATGTGCAGAGTTAATTCAATATATGATAAATACTTACCCCTAATGCAAATGTAGAGAGTGGTGAACTTCTAAAAGTAAGAGAACCAGCAGTATAATGATCAGAATAAAGATCTGACCAGAACACAAAGTACAAAGACATTGTTGTAATGAAAATGGCATGAACACAGGACATACCCCTGCAATAAAATGATAAGAAACATAGAGAATTTTAAAATTATAAATAATGAAAAGAAATGGAGATTAATGGACAATAAAGGTGAGCAGCAAGATAATGCAATTGCATCTACCGGTTGTTCCACTCAATCCGCTGAATTTTTGTAAGGCCTGCATATGTTCTGAAGTAAAAAGTGCTTATCAACTGTGTAAGATCATAAACCTGTGGAAATTTCTCTAAAGCATCAGAAAAAACATATTAAGGTACTTTGCTGTATTTGTTGGTTATTTTTCTAAAGGTGGCAATGTGGCGGACTTGACAGGTTGGGTAAGGGGTCAAAACATGCTGCAGATGATATAGGCCATTTTTTAGTATGGGTTGAAACAAAACAGTAAAGTTCTCTTGATTGCTTGACCCACAAACAACTTTTTGCCCATTTTTTGTAAATGATTCATATGTTAAGTATGATTACAAGGACAGTATTATTAAAATAACAATCTAAATAACTGAATATTTGTGTAAAAACTGGAGACAGAAAATATTCTGTTCATTTCAAGATGAGCAAACCTCGTAAATATATGGACATATAAAAAGTATCTGAGAAACTATCTAATACCTAATCAGCTAATCTAAGCTTATCTAGGAAATAATTTAATCATAAAAACATGGACCTCCAAATATTCGGGAGCTAAACATCAAAAGCTATCTAGAACAATGTATGCATTAAGAATAGAGTTTCAGAACCTATTAGACCCATTTCTGTTATTCTTCTAGCTAAAAATTGGTATTTGATTGGTAGAGACATAGCCCAACCCAAATTGACCCATTCATAAGTATCTAAGCCGAAACTGCCACCACTCATATCATCAAATGCATAACAAAAATATATACAGTAATTAAATTAATAGATAAATAAAGGCATGTCACACCTACTGAGCAAGAACATATGAGGTTGGTCTGTAACGTCATATTTTCCACATTAACTAAAACAAAACAAATATTATAACACAGAAGGATTAAACATACCATTTTGGAAGCAAAAATGCCACCAAGAACACATGTGTATGGCATAAACGCATCTGCCAAAAGATAGGTTTTAACCAGCACCTGAGCCTGGCTCTGGTAAGACTTGAATGCTAAGGCTGTCTTCTTAGGAACTGCCATCTTGGCTTTTAGATGATCAACGGTTGACTTAACTATATCGACAAAATAGATCTTATCTCCATAACGGTCACATCTTCTATCCTGACCATATTTTCATACCATACGATTAGACACCCATTTTTACGTCCAAATTTAATGAAATATTAATGAACTACAGGGCACATGAAATGCTAAAGGTTAAAGCGAATTAAAACTGTTGGATTTTAAAATCAAACTAATCGATGACAAGATTGCACTTATCTTCAATATGCGATACTAATCTTAAGAACGCATAAGGTCCAAAGAAAAGTCTGTATTTTAATTAAACACTCACTTTTTCACAAAAAGGGCATGATTTATTTTGTTTTTGAAGTTTTGTTGTGTGAAAGCACAAAAAATATGTTATAAAATTGGTATTTAGTTAGTCAACTGGATTCAAATACCATAACCCTCCATCAGCAGAAATGATCAATTTCAATGCACCCAATGGCAATCTGCATCTCATTTTGGATCAAGCACATAAATCCCATTTGTGTACACTTAAGCTCATGACAGAAATCTACATTCAGACTCTGATCACAAGGTTAATCTCAAATGTTAAGAAATATGAATCATTTCCCCAATAAATCAAACAACATTAAGTGGTTACAAATAGGTTGATTTTACATGCATTACTCAAATATCAAACCCATGATCCCTAATCCATAGGGATCAAAAGAGCATGAATCCAATCACCATTTACCAAAACAATACATAGTTAATGGCAGTAATAGAGTTGGGTGTAAACATAAACTCTTGATAGATACAACTCAAAACCATCAATCGGGGGACAAGGGAGATGGGATTACAACTAGTTAACAGCACTTAATCAAGTAAATAAAAGATGGGTACCTTGAATCCGACGTTGATGATTCAAACCAAATAGAGAAATAGGAATAAAGAAATGTGATTGAAATGAGGAAGATAAACCTTCAAAGGACAGAGAGATGAGGGTGGGTTTAAGAGTGGTATGGTGATTAGGAAGGGGTGGTTAGCGGTTGGTGATGATAAAGATACATGAAGGTGTGTTGGTGATAGTAATAGTATAGTGGTCAATGGAAGATGGTAGAAGAAGCCAGCGGGTGGCATATCACATATTCACATGGACCGGAGGGATGCCCCATCGGTTTCGATAACCCATCTCCGATCCTATCCGGTTTCACTTACAAATTTAATTCGGTATCCATTACTTTGGGAATTTTACTAAAATAATATTTAAGTTGGCCGGTTTTTATTATCACAACATTCATGATTTTACAGTCTACAGGTCTTGTGATCATGTATGATTTAATCAATCTCTATCATTCATTTTGTATACTTTCAGCCTAAAGGCTAAGTCGGCGTGTTTCACACTGAAATAGAAGGAAGTTCCACAAGTGGTGGATTCTGGGACATACCACGTGTGAAATTAAAGGTTAAGCTAGCTCGTATGTTTAATCCACAAGCTATATAAGTTTAAAAGCCTACAGATTTAACCCATAAGTTATGGGCTAAAGCCCAAGCTTAATTCATAGTTTATGGGTTAGATCTTAGAGTCTTAACCAACATGTTATGTGCTAAAGCCTACATACTTAAACCACAAGTTATGGACTAAACCCATATGCTAAATTAATTATGAACTACAATTTACAGACTTAATCAACAAATAATGGGTTAAAGTCTGCAAGCTTAATTTACAACTTATGGGCTACAGTATACAAATTTTATCTTAATTTCGTAATACGATTTAACCCCCGAGTGTTCCATGGCATCTGTATCTTCATACTCAACCGGCTTTACGGAATTAGACAATATGTGTAGGATGTAGCTATAAGTTGTAGATTAAGCGTATAGGCTTTAACCTGTAAATTATGGATTAAACTTGTAAGCTTTAGATCATAACATACGGATTAAGACTATAGGTTTTAGCTTCTAACTTATGAGTTAAGTTTGTGGCCTAATTCAACTTGTAACTTTACACGGGCATGCCCTAGAATCTGCCATGTGTGGAATTTTCTTTATTTCAGTGCTCAACGCACCAACTTAGCATGTAACTTGTATGCTTGAAATGTGTGAAATGAACGGTTGAAATTTGTAACACCCGAAAATTTCAAAGAAATGAAGGAAGAATGAAGTTCTCGCGCGAAGAGAACTTCTCGCGAGAGAACCTCATGCGAAAAGTTTGAGTTGGGTATAAATAGCTGAGAACACCCAGTCTGACCCCATTTTTGCACGAGAAGTGCTGCTGTTAGAGAGAGAAAACGGCTGCGTAGAGAGAGAAAGTGAAGAATCCAAGTGTTTGAGGTATGTAACTCGTGTAGTAACTCGTGTTATGTACTAAGAATGGATTATTGATGAATATAATGCATGGTTATGTAGTTTTTGCTCGGCAAAAGCTTCAAGAAGGTTGTGTTTGAGCTAGAACTTCAAGAGGTGAGTTTCTAGTCCCCTTTTTACGCAAGTTTTATGTTTTGGGGCTATTATGCATACTAAAACGTTTGTAAATGCGTGTTTATGCTTGTGATGATGTTGTTTATGATGTTAAGCATGTTAGAACAGCATTAAACGCGATAAGTTATGACTAGGCGGAAAAACCCGTAGTTTTTGCACGAGCAGTTAAGTTGTACTTTATGAAATTTGAATCTGCGAAGTTCTCATACGAAAGAAGATAGTTCTCGCGCGATAGGTAGTTCTCGCGGATAGGAAGTTCTCGCACGATATGTATGTTTTCGCGCGACATGAGGTTTTCACGTGACTGGTAGTTCTCGCGTGACAGTGAAGATTGGATGTGTAGGATTTGAATGTGGTAAGGTTTTCGCGCGAAAGGCAGGTTTTCGCGCGAAAGGCTAGTTTTCGCGTGAAAGGCTAGTTTTCGCGCGAGATGATGATGATGTATGTTTAAGTTTTCGCATGGTATGCTGTGATGTGTGATTTGTTATCTTTTCACGTTAAAACGACTTTAAAACGTTATGTTTATGATGTGACTTTACTTGATATGTACGTATACGTAAGTAAAGTACTATGTAATGAAAATGAAAGATAACAATGATGAAAAAGTGGAACGAATGAAAGAATGAAAACGAGTGATGAATGGTGACGAATGATGATGAACTTGAATAATAATTCAAGAACAGTTATCAGATAAAGCATAGCTGTGAAAACGTTAAAGCGCGCTAAAGAAGTCTTGCAAGCACTGCTAAAGGAGAACTGTATTCATTGCATTCTCACATAGGAGCTACACATTGGTGTGCTCAAATCGCTAAGGGAGTTATGCTTGGTGCATTCTCACATAGGAGCTACACATCGGTGTGCTCACTTGCTAAAGGAGGATGGTATTCATTACATTCTCACATAGGGGCTATACTTTAGGTATGCCCTCCTGCTAAAGGAGAATGGCATTTGTTGCGTTCTCACCTGATAAAGGAGCTAAGCTTTGTGCTAAGATTAAATATAAAGTAAACAAATAAAGCTAAAGTACAGATAAAGTAAAGATAAAGTATGGGTAACGTGATGATAAAGTAAATGATAAAGTAAAAGGTAAAGTATAGTTATCGAACGAGTTCGATAAAGATGATGAATAAAGTTAAAGTTTATGCGATGCTAAAGTATGATAAAGTGTATGTTCATGACAAAGTTTCATTAAAGTAAAAACTAGAGCGCACTTAGCGTCGCCGACTGATCTGGTTGTCGAGACTCAATCAAAAACAATTTATTATATCGGTCTTAGCTATCTTTATTGTGTAAGGGTAAGTAAGGTCTTCTCCACAGGGAATATGTGGAAAGTGTTTAACAATATGACTCAATTAACTTAAAGACACGAATTTTGATAATTAAAGATTAAAACTTTGGATGAAATTAAGTATACTATTGCAAAAAGCAACAAACTTTGAAACGAATTTGATTAAATAATAAGAAACAATCACTTTCGGGTTTCCAATTCCGTAAGATCCGCAATTGATACTTTTATATTAGGTCTTGTAAGAAACAATACTTCAAGATCTTAGCTTTTGATCAAAGTGGTACCAAAGGAATAATCTTTTAAGACTCGTTCATTCACAAAGTTACCAATTCACCTATATCACGTTGTCCACTTTTCTTAATGAGCTCACGATGCAAGGAAACCGAAAACTGATAATCAAGCACACAACTTTATTTATAAGTAAACCTTTTAAATCAACCAAAACATAAGGTTTCATTCAATATTTCATTGTTCAATACAAAAAGCTAATCAAAGTATACCAATTGCCTCACTTGACAAGAATTGTACTCCCGAAAGCAATCAAGAAGAACTAACCACTCATGATCTTCATCGGATCTTCAATCTTGATTTGATGATGATCAATGATGATTTGGTATGAGTTGGGAAGCTTGAAAGCACCAAAAATCACCTTCAATTTGCTAGATTTCGGCTGGGAGGAGTTTTTTTGTTGAGTTAGGGTTGGATAGGTTTAAGTAGACATCAAAATCCATAAAATTCGGGGGTTTGTTGGTGACCGGCGTATGATACGCCCAGGGTCGGCGTATGTGACATCCGTCACCAAAATAGGTACGTTGGCTTTGGCATTAGTTTGAATTTTGACTTTTGACTTTGACTTTCGCCTTTATTTGGGCTAGGTCTTGATTTATGGTTCTTTTCTTGTTGGGCCCAAATTTTGGTCTAATGGGCCTACGTTTTTATGATGGGCCTGGAGCCTATATCATTATGTGACTAGTGGGCTTGTCATCGTATGAGGTTCTATGTATTGAGCCCAATCAAGGGTTTTCCTAAAAAGTAAAACACGAAATTACACTGAAACCCAACTAACTCTATATCCATGGGCTCTGCCTAAAGCCTGTTAAAACAACTTAAATTGGTTCTAAAAATATAATTTATCCAAATCCTAGGGCATGTGATAGTTCGTTGGAAACGTTATTGCGCGCGGAATTTGAAAATGTAAAAATTAGACGACGCGTGGCTCGAGACGTGATGGAATACACGAGACGGGCCAAGGGCCCGAAGGCCCTTCTTCCTCCCAAGTTTCGGCCACAAGGTTTAAGGGGGGTATTCCCCTTTGCCTTAGCTCATTTGCACAAAATTTAAGTTTTCACTTGAAACCCTAGCCACCTCCTTCTCCAAACTCTCTCTTTTCCCCTCTAACCATCGAATTCTCTGAAAATCCTCAAGCATCCATCGACTTTTGATAATCAAAACATCCAAGAACGTTAAACTCGGCTAGAAACATTCGTCTTCAAAGCTACGGTAAGCGAAATTCGTTTTGATGAAGTTTAATTCTAGTTACACTCTAAAATCGATGATACTCATCATCTATATTCAAAATCTTCATCTAATGATCTCTCATTCTTGGTTTTTGGTGCTAGATCGTGAAGATCTAAGCGTTACGATTGTCGGGTTCGTCACTTGGTAAAAACCCTAATCCTTGGTCTTGTATGGTAATCGAATCTAAAAGATTGGGATGTAATCTTGGATGACCTGCCCTTAATCGAGATTTTGGACCTATAAAACGTTTTGAAATAACTAGAATTGTTCCTTGAAAGTATTGATGTGTTGAACAAATCGAAACAACGAAACTAACAATCTGGGCAGTTTGCTGTCAGAAAAATGGGTCATCTTGTTCGTGTGATAACTTGGTCGAAACACGCCCAATTGGGGCAAACTCTGGGTCTAAATTTAAGCCCTATGAGTCCTCTAACTAACCCAAGTGGTTTCATGTCGTTTCGACATCGTTTGGTCCTCCAAACGTAGCAAACAAAACTGAAGGTCAAAACTGACGAATCTGGGCAGCAGATTGGTCTTTATTCTTCGTGTCATAACTTACTCATATTTTGTCAAATGAACCTTATTCTTTTTCTGGAGTTAATTTAATATCTCTTCTTTCAAACGACACCTCGTACGTGATGTTTCGTGGTCGTGTCGATCTCCTAACAGCCTATACAAGACTGATGCGCAATCAGATATGTATGCTGAATTATTTTGTTAAAACCTAAAAAATAAGGGTTGGGATTAAATAGTCTAAATTAAGACAATTTTGCATATAATATTGATTAAAACTCTTTACAAAAGAATTAAATTAATAAGTGTGATGATGGAAAACCTTGATACTAGTTAAGGGCTGGACTAACAGGATTGCACCCATTTTAGTCATCGATATTTGGTGTTATATTAATCCTTGTGTGAATTATATATTTTTAGAGCTTCCTCTGCGTGTTGTGGAATTTGAACTGTGACATTTCAAGGTGAGTTTCACGGCCCCTTTTTAATATATTTACTTGGGGGAAAAGCATGCTCATGGTTTTGGACTATGCCGTGTTTGATTTTCTTTTGAAATATTGTATGTGGTTTGGGTCATGGTATGAGTCTTGATATTCAATCATGAGTGTGTACTTGTGCTTGTGCTTGTGCTTGTGCTTCAACTTGTGTACTTGGATGTTATGGAGAGATATTGTTAGTACTAACGGGTTGACACCCCCACCCATGTTGTCGGTATACTAGTCGAGACCGACTTGGCCGGGCTTGCCCTTGGGTGAATATAATCCGGTTGTGTGCAAATTTTGGAATGTCTTGGACTTGGGTTACATTCGAACTTATGTTGATATCTTGACTGCTATGTATCCCTTTCACATACAATTTTCTATACATGTTTTACACGGCAAAATATTTGTACTTAAACCTGTGAACTCACCAACGTATGTTGACCCTTTAGAGCATGTCTTTTCAGGTAATGAAGTCTAGGTGTATGGCTGTGGACTTAGACGAGACGCTCCACTAGGAGCATTAGACGTTCAAGAGACTTTTAGGACATGTTGTGGATTGTTGGGTTTTATGGATTGTAATTTTGAGGATTTTGAGATTTTATTGTTTGACAATTGTGTTGATTTGTTTCTGTATGGAGCTTTGGTATGATTATGCATTTTGGTATGACGTTCTAGTAGTGACTATCCTTGACATGTGTTCCTATGTGTCGGACGACGTCATGACCCATGTACGGAGAATACCTTTAGATATTGTCTTGAACCCCCAATGTGTTATGACGATCCCGTCCATCGCATCCTCGTGTTTCCGCTTTAGCGAGGGTGTTACAGATTGGTATCAGAGCCATTGGTTATAGAGAATTAGGTGGATTATTCGACCTAGACTATAACCTAAGTACCCACATGTAGTATGCATCATAGGATTATGTGTGTAGTATTATACATGTGAATGTTTTATGTGTATTATATGTTGTGCTATGTTTCCTGCTTTATGTGTTATCTGTGATCATCTTATTTGGAGAACTTTGGTCGTTGTATTATATGTGCGTGCCTTGAGAAAGCATTAGGTAAGGACGTCCTCTTGTTATGCGCTTGATTATTATTTGGTCTGGTTTGACAAGTGCGGCTATAAGAACTCTTTTAAAGGACCTTGGTTGTTAAGCCAACCTTTATTATGTGCGTCTGCTGGTGTTAGCTATGTTGTACAAGGCCCTATTTATAACTCGTGGCCTGATTATTGGAAGATGAACATGCTAGCTTACATGACAACAACAGACAAGGGCCATGGCGTATTCAGGTCAGATGGCTACTTTATTGGATCTCAAACTATACTAAATGGACTCTTTTGACGGTTCCTTACCCAAGTGAATGCTTTGTCAGTCGATTCCTCTGCACAAATTCGGTTACTTAACCTTCGATTAGTGACCATATCCTTGATCCTCCAATCTTAGATAACACTCTGTACTTAACAAGACATGTTAACTCTGGTAGGAGGAGCTAGGGGTGACCATGCAATGCAAATTACCATTACGAGTGCACACGTAATCGCAATTTGCAGTGCATGCGAAATCTGGCAAACCCTTTCATGAGATAATAGTCATAGTTAGTACGAATCTTCCATCTTATTCATGGGATAGTGGAATTC
Organism: Flaveria sonorensis; assembly: GCA_025506505.1. Lineage (NCBI taxonomy): Eukaryota > Viridiplantae > Streptophyta > Magnoliopsida > Asterales > Asteraceae > Flaveria > Flaveria sonorensis. The sequence continues at coordinate 30,723,971 of CM046437.1, forward strand.
CTGTTATTATGATAATCAATAGTGTGGAAACACCAATCCCATTTATCCTTGTACAAGTACAAATAGATCTAGAGCATTCATGGGAATCATACTGGGACATTTTAGCCCAGTATCTATGAGACGTTTCTCTTGCTTTTATTTCTGTGATCGTAGAAATTGACTACATGTTCAAAGTGTACTTGGTCTTTGAAGATCTGAAGTAGGGAAGTGAGACTCCTTGTACCTATGTTGCTTTGTTTTCAAACTGATCATAATACTTGTTGCATTGGTTGTCGAGAGATGCTAGTATTATAATTGATGGAGTAAATGGATGTCATGTAACCAGTTTAGACGTCGTCCTTGGTATATCATCGGTGTGGTGGGAACGCTGCGGGGAACCCTATACATAAACATCTTTGCTATGCTAGGGATGTGTCTGAACTGGGCTACGTGATGATCCGAGAGGATTAGAGATGGACATGGTGAGACTGTTAAATTGAAAGAAAGTGGCACTGGAGGCAGGATTGGTTGTACGTACATGAAGTACATGATTTCCAAGCCAAAAGAGTTCGAAAGGAAGTTGGAGCAATAGCTCTAACCCGTTGCATTGAGAAAACAGAAATGAATATGGACATCAAGATCGGTGCTAATAATCAAAATGCAAAGAGTGTTATCCGGCCACTAGTGGGCAAAGCACTAACATGGTGGAATATTCAAGTTCAAGTATGAAGTAGAAAAGTTGTGATGGTCATGACTTTGTATGGGCTAAGCAGTAGTAACTGAGAGGTACTACCTCATGGACAAGATATAAAATATAGATCATTAGTTGTGGAATCAAGTAATGGTGGATCTAGTCATGCTGCTTATCCCTACCAATTCCATAAGTTGGCAAAGGTGGTGTCATATTTGTGGCACATAAATCAAAGTGAATGGAAAAGTACATCAGGAAGGTTGGTTCTATAGTTCGTGGAATGGTGGTCGCTACTACACCCCAACCATTTGGAGCGCATACTGAATACTTGTATTTAGTGGATGAGATGGTTCATATTAGACCCTTGAGAAAGCTAGTGAGACGTAGAGGGATGTTAAGGAACTCGGTGAGCTAGCTGGTGTTAAAGTAGACAAGAAGGACAAGTTCATACAAAAAGATAAAGTGATTGCATACGCGTCGCGACAACTTAAGAATCATGAGAAGAATTACACCACCCATGACCTGGAGTTAGGCGCGATGGTCTTTTCTCTTAAGATCTGGAGGCACTATTTGTATGGTACAAAGTGTGTCATTTATACCGACCACAAGAGCCTCCAGCATATTTTCGACCAAAATGAATTGAACATGAGACAGCGTCGATGGATTGAGTTGCTTAGTGATTACGACTGTGAAATCTGGTACCACCCGGGTAAAGCAAACGTAGTAGCGGATGCTTTGAGTCGAAAGGAAAGAGTCAAACCTGTACGTATCCGGGCCCTACAAATGACCACTCATTCGGATATTAAGACTCATATTATTGCTGCTCAAGTCGAAGCAATAAAGGAAACAAACGTACAGAGTGAAGGGTTGAGAGGACTGGACTGACAGTTCGAACAAAAGGATGATGGAGGGTTATACCTTATGGGTAGGATTTGGGTACCCATTACGGGGAATGTTCGGGAGATCGTATTGGATGAGGCACATACGATGAGGTATTCGGTACACCCTAGTGCGGATAAAATGTACCACAATCTTAGAGATATATACTGGTGGCCCGAAATGAAGAGGGATATAGCGGTATATGTTAGTAAGTGTTTAACGTGTGCGAAGGTCAAGGTAGAACATCAAAGACCATCAGGTTTATTGTAGCAACCTGAAATCCCTGAATGGAAGTGGGAGAATATTACGATGGACTTTATTACAAAGTTACCAAGGACTAGTAGTGGGCATGATACGATTTGGGTTATTTTGGATCGAATGACCAAATCTGCACATTTCTTGGCTATACGCGAAGACTACAAAATGGAAAAGTTGGCAAGGATCTATATTTGTGAGATTGTGTCTAGACATGGGGTACCCGTGTTAATCATATCTGATCGGGACGCACGATTCACATCCCGATTCTGGCAATCCTTACAGAAGTCACTGGGGACACGTCTTGACATGAGTACTGCCTATCACCCTCAGACCGATGGTCAGAGTGAGCGTACGATTCAGACTTTGGAAGACATGCTGTGGGCTTGCACGATTGACTTTGGCGGTAACTGGGACACTCACCTTCCATTGGTGGAGTTATCATACAATAATAGTTACCATACGAGTATTGGATGTGCACCATTTGAGGCGTTATATGGGCGTAAGTGTAGGTCGCCAGTGTGTTGGGCAGAGGTCGGGGAAAGTCAGATGATTGGACCCGAGATTATACAAGAGACTACCGACAAGGTGTTTCAGATAAGGGATAGATTGATGGCAGCCCAAGACCGTCAGAAAAGTTATGCAGATAATCGAAGGAAGCCATTAGAGTTCACCGTTAGGGATAATGTTCTATTGAAAGTGTCGCCTTGGAAAGGCATTGTTCGTTTTGGCAAAAGGAGCAAGTTAGCACCGAGGTACGTAGGTCTGTTCAAGATTATTGAACGAATTGGTCCCGTTGCATATCGACTGGAATTGCCGCAAGAGTTGAACGGCATACATAACACGTTTCATGTTTCAAATCTCAAGAAGTGTCTCGCTGATAAGACGCTGCATGTGCCACTCGAGGAAATTCAAGTGGATGAAAAACTTCGATTCGTCGAAGAACCGTTAGAGATCATGGACCGGGAAATAAAGATGTTGAAACGAAGCAAGATCCCGATTGTGAAGGTAAGATGGAACTCAAGGAGAGGCCCTGAGTTTACTTAGGAAAGAGAAGATGGAATGAGGATTAAGTACCCTCACCTATTTGCGGATGGCAGTGCAGTTGATGACTCTAGTTGAATTTCTTGACGAAATTCTTTCAACTGGGGGATACTATGACATCCGTCACCAAAATAGGTACGTTGGCTTTGGCATTAGTTTGAATTTTGACTTTTGACTTTGACTTTCGCCTTTATTTGGGCTAGGTCTTGATTTATGGTTCTTTTCTTGTTGGGCCCAAATTTTGGTCTAATGGGCCTACGTTTTTATGATGGGCCTGGAGCCTATATCATTATGTGACTAGTGGGCTTGTCATCGTATGAGGTTCTATGTATTGAGCCCAATCAAGAGTTTTCCTAAAAAGTAAAACACGAAATTACACTGAAACCCAACTAACTCTATATCCATGGGCTTTGCCTAAAGCCTGTTAAAACAACTTAATTGGTTCTAAAAATATAATTTATCCAAATCCTAGGGCATGTGATAGTTCATTGGAAACGTTATTGCGCGCAGAATTTGAAAATGTAAAAATTAGACGACGCGTGGCTCGAGACGTGATGGAATACACGAGACGGGCCAAGGGCCCGAAGGCCCTTCTTCCTCCCAAGTTTCGGCCACAAGGTTTAAGGGGGGTATTCCCCTTTGCCTTAGCTCATTTGCACAAATTTTAGTTTTCACTTGAAACCCTAGCCACCTCCTTCTCCAAACTCTCTCTTTTCCCCTCTAACCATCGAATTCTCTGAAAATCCTCAAGCATCCATCGACTTTTGATAATCAAAACATCCAAGAACGTTAAACTCGGCTAGAAACATTCGTCTTCAAAGCTACGGTAAGCGAAATTCGTTTTGATGAAGTTTAATTCTAGTTACACTCTAAATCTATGATACTCATCATCTATATTCAAAATCTTCATCTAATGATCTCTCATTCTTAGTTTTTGGTGCTAGATCGTGAAGATCTAAGCGTTACGATTGTCGGGTTCGTCACTTGGTAAAAACCCTAATCCTTGGTCTTGTATGGTAATCGAATCTAAAAGATTGGGATGTAATCTTGGATGACCTGCCCTTAATCGAGATTTTGGACCTATAAAACGTTTTGAAATAACTAGAATTGTTCCTTGAAAGTATTGATGTGTTGAACAAATCGAAACAACGAAACTAACAATCTGGGCAGTTTGCTGTCAGAAAAATGGGTCATCTTGTTCGTGTGATAACTTGGTCGAAACACGCCCAATTGGGCAAACTCTGGGTCTAAATTTAAGCCCTATGAGTCCTCTAACTAACCCAAGTGGTTTCATGTCGTTTCGACATCGTTTGGTCCTCCAAACGTAGCAAACAAAACTGAAGGTCAAAACTGACGAATCTGGGCAGCAGATTGGTCTTTATTCTTCGTGTCATAACTTACTCATATTTTGTCAAATGAACCTTATTCTTTTTCTGGAGTTAATTTAATATCTCTTCTTTCAAACGACACCTCGTACGTGATGTTTCGTGGTCGTGTCGATCTCCTAACAGCCTATACAAGACTGATGCGCAATCAGATATGTATGCTGAATTATTTTGTTAAAACCTAAAAATAAGGGTTGGGATTAAATAGTCTAAATTAAGACAAATTTTGCATATAATATTGATTAAAACTCTTTACAAAAGAATTAAATTAATAAGTGTGATGATGGAAAACCTTGATACTAGTTAAGGGCTGGACTAACAGGATTGCACCCATTTTAGTCATCGATATTTGGTGTTATATTAATCCTTGTGTGAATTATATATTTTTAGAGCTTCCTCTGCGTGTTGTGGAATTTGAACTGTGACATTTCAAGGTGAGTTTCACGGCCCCTTTTTAATATATTTTACTTGGGGGAAAAGCATGCTCATGGTTTTGGACTATGCCGTGTTTGATTTTCTTTTGAAATATTGTATGTGGTTTGGGTCATGGTATGAGTCTTGATATTCAATCATGAGTGTGTACTTGTGCTTGTGCTTGTGCTTGTGCTTCAACTTGTGTACTTGGATGTTATGGAGAGATATTGTTAGTACTAACGGGTTGACACCCCCACCCATGTTGTCGGTATACTAGTCGAGACCGACTTGGCCGGGGCTTGCCCTTGGGTGAATATAATCCGGTTGTGTGCAAATTTTTGGAATGTCTTGGACTTGGGTTACATTCGAACTTATGTTGATATCTTGACTGCTATGTATCCCTTTCACATACAATTTTCTATACATGTTTTACACGGCAAAATATTTGTACTTATAAACCTGTGAACTCACCAACGTATGTTGACCCTTTTAGAGCATGTCTTTTCAGGTAATGAAGTCTAGGTGTATGGCTGTGGACTTAGACGAGACCGCTCCACTAGGAGCATTAGACGTTCAAGAGACTTTTAGGACATGTTGTGGATTGTTGGGTTTTATGGATTGTAATTTTGAGGATTTTGAGATTTTTATTGTTTGACAATTGTGTTGATTTGTTTCTGTATGGAGCTTTGGTATGATTATGCATTTTGGTATGACGTTCTGGTAGTGACTATCCTTGACATGTGTTCCTATGTGTCGGGCGACGTCATGACCCATGTACGGAGAATACCTTTAGATATTGTCTTGAACCCCCAATGTGTTATGACGATCCCGTCCATCGCATCCTCGTGTTTCCGCTTTAGCGAGGGTGTTACAGCATATCATACGCCCCCCGCAGCATCCATACACCCAACTTTCTGTAATTTTTGTCATAATTTTTGTCAAATACGCCCACTGATACGCCGCCCATACGCCGACCGACGTATTATATGCCCATACCTGGCGTATCATACGCCGGTATGCCTAATTTTTTGCTTTTTTGTAACATTTGATGTTTACATCTTTAGTCCTTGTAGTTTCATGTTTGGCTTCTTGTACTTCTAATTAAGCTTGTTTAGGCTTTGGACACCTATAAACAAAACACAACCAAAGTAATCCCATTCCATAATAACAAAGATGTAAAATCACATAATTAGATCAATTAAACACTGAATTATTGACTCGTGATCACATCCCCACACTTAACCTTTTGTTTGTCCTCAATCAAACTTACTTGCATAATTCACCTTAATTAATCAAACATGCTAAGTTATCACAACTTTGTATAAGTTAAGGTCCCGAGGCATATTTAGTTTTAACTTTCATCATGTAAGATTCACAACCCAACATGTAATACCACTTATGTTTTAAACTTAGAATCTTTAGATGGCATAACTTCACCTTTTGCTTCAAACATTCATACATTCACATTTCTCACAATGAACACTCCTCTCGGTTTGTTTTGTGGACTAGTGAGTATATACTAGTATATCTGGAACTCTCAAACCAAGAATATACATTTTTATCATAAGCTCATATATTAATCGTATCGCCATCAATTAACACAGTATAATACATAAATCAAGAGGTCTTTCATGGGTTGTAATGTCAGGCTAAGGTTTAAGGTGGGATAGAAAGGGATTTTAGAGAGGATAATGGTAAATGAAATCCAATTTTAACATTCTAGATGTCTTATTTATCAATCTCTATCCTTTAATAGCAATAATATCACCGAATTCTCATATTATTTTTGTTGCTTCATATTTTGGTTATTTTGACCTCATATTTAGCTTTTTCTTTTTCTCTTTTGTTTTCTTTTTTTATATATATCTATATAACCAAATTCAAACCATACGTACTATTATTGCACTAATACTTAAATGACACTTCTAGACAAGTCATGGATTGGACTTCATCACCCTAGGTTTCATAAAAAGGCTAAGGCTTTATAGTCTTATTGTATTGGGTTATTCAAATGACAAGTTGGGGCTCAACATGGTGTCTAAAGGAAATTTATCAAGGTATGGAATTCAAAAGAAAAGGTTCAACAAATGGTTAATTCCTAATGCCTCTATCACCTTCATGCACATATTGGTTCATGATCTTGACACGCATCAATTACACGAGTTCTAACTTAAATGCACATTATGGTCTCCCTTATTATGCAAAAATATAAAGCAAATCAACATATGCTATGAGTTGCTCAATTAGGCTCAAATTCTCCCGGAAACGGTGGGAAAGGGTTAAAAATATGAAGCACATATGTCATCTACAATCCTGTTCATTATGCCTTCTAAGAATTCTACCTAATTTTATAAAAGCTCATGATGGGAGTGGCTTACTATAATTTCAAAACAAGCATGCCAAGAGATCTATACATGCACAAACAAGTGATAATTAACCATGTATGAAAAAAAAAATCATCTCATGCACAATTAAGCTTATTAGAAGATTTATTTTTCAAAGAGGTTCAATTTTTTCAATTCTTCCCTCATCCCCACACTTGAGATACATTATCCTCAATGTATGGTAGTCACAATTGGTATTTTCATAACATAAGGAAGTAGATTCTTAATTTCATTCCTATTATTGCTAATCAAGACAATTCATTGCGAAGGGAGACTAGTATGCCATATCCTAACATATTATCAATCAATTTAAACGAAAGCATGAAAAGAATATTGTTCAAAACCAAAGTAGTGTAAAGAGCACATGGACCTGATCACAATCATTATTAGAAGCCTTCATTAACCTACTTGTGCCTCCCCACACTTGAGTGCTTGCGTCTCGTGATTGACTATCAAAAAAAACAAAGCAAACCAAAGAAAAAAACAAAAAAACTAATAAAAGAGTTAAAACTCACTTTCATAGGAATCACGGTTGCATTAGCGTATGCAACAAGCCTTTAAACCCCTCGGTAGACCCGAGTGTACGAGTTGTAGTCTTGTGAGGGTTTCTAGTGAGCACACCCATAAAGTTCTCTGGTTGCCTCCTGCAAGCGCTAAGTTTTAGGTCTTCAGCCAGACCTTACCTGAGACCATTAAGGTGGTTGAAGCCCACATTTTCCTAGTGAGTTCCAACAAATGCTCAATAATTAACATACCAGTTCCATAATTGCTTTCCAATGATTGGCATATAAAATGAGAAGTTGTTGGGAAGCAACTTCATGATAGCTTGTCCAATGTCATGCGATGCCACCTTTCTTTTCTTCATCCTTAAATCCTCTTCCTTAACTTTGTAAGTTGGAGTAGTAGGTACAAGAGAAAGGTCGGGATAAACTTTGATTAACTCAGTCTTTGGTCTTTTAAGAAGTTTCATGTCTTGCTCCGAAAGATCCATAACTAGTTCTTCCACTGTTTCCTCAGCCATGGTGGATTCAACCTCTGATTCTTCTACAACCGAAGGAAGTAGTGTGGTATTAGTATCCACAACCTCCATCATTACCTCGTTTTCTAGCGACTCTTCAATCTGGATTTTCATTAAGAGCACATCACATTTTATACTAAGGTAGTAGAGTCATTGTTGATCTGAAAGTTTGTATTATGATAAACTTTCATCGATACTAGACAACATCACTTCGAATCGAGCAATCTTTTCCTCCTCCTTAGATTGATAAGTAGGTTGAAATTGCTTAACATTTTGGATATCAACATTTTCTTATTTTTGATAAGGAAACTGACATTTATTTTGATCATAACATTGAGAAGTATTTGAGTGGTTTGAGTTCCATCAGAATCTCCTTGATTATGCCTATTAACATCCACATATGTTGCCTCAGAGTATTCTTGATGATAGTCGTTATGATCTTCCTTATAACTGGAGCTTTGTATCATCTTTGGTTTACAATTGTTACAATACAAATCTTCCTCAAAGTTGTAGTTTGCCTCTGACTGATAATATCCTTCAGAATATGGAAAAGATGCCTCATAATACGGATAAGATGATGGTACATCATCATAATAAACATCCAACATATATAATTTTCTTCTCGCATCTTCACACTTTTGCAAGTACTCAGGACAATCATCTTGTGTGTGAACTGGACACCCGCAACCAGTACATGAATAATTGACTCGATTCATGGTGAGGTTTAACTTCTTGAGATTAGCCTGCAAGACATAAAACACCTTGCGTAACACCGCATAAAACAAAACTAAAGAAAGAAAATAAAACTAAATTTTTTTTTAGAAAATAACACTTTGAACACTAATTCCCCGGCAACGGAGCCATTTTGATCTGGTTATCGAGACTCGATCAAAAACAATTTATTATATCGGTCTTAGCTACCTTTATTGTGTAAGGGTAAGTAAGGTCTTCTCCATAGGGAATATGTGGAAAGTGTTTAACAATATGACTCAATTAACTTAAAGACACGAACTTTATAATTAAAGATTAAAACTTTGGATGAAATTAAGAATACTATTGCAAAAAGCAACAAACTTTGAAACGAATTTGATTAAATAATAAGAAACAATCACTTTCGGGTTTCCAATTCCGTAAGATCCGCAATTGATACTTTTATATTAGGTCTTGTAAGAAACAATACTTCAAGATCTTAGCTTTTGATCAAAGTGGTACCAAAGGAATAATCTTTTAAGACTCGTTCATTCACAAAGTTACCAATTCACCTATATCACGTTGTCCACTTTTCTTAATGAGCTCACGATGCAAGGAAACCGAAAACTGATAATCAAGCACACAACTTTATTTATAAGTAAACCTTTTAAATCAACCAAAACATAAGGTTTCATTCAATATTTCATTGTTCAATACAAAAAGCTAATCAAAGTATACCAATTGCCTCACTTGACAAGAATTGTACTCCCGAAAGCAATCAAGAAGAACTAACCACTCATGATCTTCATCGGATCTTCAATCTTGATTTGATGATGATCAATGATGATTTGGTATGAGTTGGGAAGCTTAAAAACACCTAAAATCACCTTCAATTTGCTAGATTTCGGCTGGGAGGAGTTTTCTTCCAAGTTGGGGTTGGATAGGTTTAAGTTGACATCAAGATCCACAAAATTCGGAGGTTTGTTGGTGACCGGCGTATGATACGCCCATGGTCGGCGTATCATACGCCTCCCTCAGCATCCATACACCCAGCTTTCTGTAGTTTTTGTCAAATACGCCCACTGATATGCCGCCCATACGCCGACCGACGTATTATACGCCCAACTAATTTTGTGCCTTTTTTGTAACATTTGATGTTTACATCTTTAGTCCTTGTAGTTTCATGTTTGGCTTCTTTTACTAGCATGTTTAGGCTTTGGATACCTATAAACAAAACAAAACCAAACTAATCCCATTCCACAATAACAAAGATGTAAAATCACATAATTAGATCAATTAAACACTGATTTATTGACTCATGATCACTGACTTTGTATGCATAGTAGTTGGCAGGTAATTGTTGATGCTGAGGAGGTACAGACATGGATGCATAATCTACTAGCGATGATTCGAGTCTGGCATCCATATTTTTGAGAATGTTATTGTATTAATACAATTTTTGAGATGAAAATAGAATGATATGATACTCGACACGAGTTTTAATGAAAAGTTTATATTCTGCTGCAAAATGATATGTTTTAAATGGTTTACGCTATGAATGACCAACTGTAAGAGTTCGCGTTCCGGGAATGGGGCTTTACAAGTTGATATTAGAGCTAAAGTTTAAGTGAATTGGGTAAAATATTTTCAAAACCTAAACTTAAATTGAGAATGGGACGAAAGGGAAAGGGATGCCAGTTCTAGTAGCTACATGCCTGCAGGTAAATGTTTTATGTATGACAATGGAAAAAAGAGTTATGTGCATGTGCTTTGTCAGTTATGTGCCTTTAGTAGATTTGGATACTGATGTAGTCAGAATAGGGAATGCTTGGAGAATGAAGAGTAAAGTAAGTGGCTAATCATAACTAGCCACTATAATTAAGGACTTACTATACTTGACATAATATGAGCTATTACCTTGAATGATCGCATTGGTGTTTGAATCTTATAGTGCTTAGAGGATGGTGTGATAGAATTAGAAGGTCATAGGTTTCCTGCTAGACTGTTTATGATGCCCTTAGGTGGATTTGATGTAGTCCTAAAGATGGTGGCTGGCAGCCTATGAGGCAAACATCGTGTGTCGCAAGAAGATGATTCGATTGACCTCACCCGATGGGAGTTCGGTGACGATTTATGGCTATAGAGTTAGTATGGTTCCGAAGGTAATTTTGATGGTTTTGGCAGAGAAGTGTATGAGGCATGGATGTGGTGCCTATCTATCATATGTGAAGGATGCAGATGCGTCAGTACCATGATTGTCGGACGTACCGGTCGTGTGTGACTTCCCTGACGTATTCTAGGAGAATCGATCAGGTGTGCCACCTGACTCGCGAGATCGAGTTCAGATCGATCTGATACCTGGTGCCTAACCTGTTGCTAAGGTGCCGTATTGTTTAGCTCCCTCCGAGATGAAGGAACTGATGACCCCACTGCAAGAGTTGCTAGATAAAGGGTTCATTCGACCGAGTATCTCTCCATGGGGTGCTCCGGCCTTATTTCTAAAGGAGAAGGACGGTAGTATGAGGATGTGCATCGACTACCGAGAGCTAAACAAGTTGACGGTGAAGAACTGGTATCCGTTACCGAGAATTGATGACTTGTTTGATCAGCTCCTGGGTGCCAGTTGGTTCTCAAGGATAGACCTCCGATCTGGTTATCATCAACTAAAGGTGAAGGAGCAAGATATTCAAAAGATAGATTTTCATGCGCGTTATGGACACTACGAATTCCTCATGATGTCCTTTGTTTTAACCAACGCTCCAGCTGCTTTTATGGATTTGATGAGTTGGGTGTGTCGGCCTATGTTAGATAAATCAGTGATTGTGTTTATCAATGATATCCTGATTTATTCAAAGAGCGAAGAAGAGCATGCCAGTCATATTTGGGAGGTGTTGGAGATGCTTAGAAGGGAGAAGCTGTACGCCAAGTTCTCCAAGTGTGTGTTCTGATTACGCGAAGTTCAGTTTTTGGGTCATGTGGTTAATCCTGAAGGGATTATGGTAGACCCTGCGAAAGTTGAGGCGGTGATGCAATGGAAGTCTCTGAAGACGCCATCCGAGATCCATAGGAGAGCTACTACAGAAGGTTCATCCAAGACTTCTCCAAGATAGCTTCACCATTGACTAAGTTGACCCGTAAGGAGGTGAAGTTTATATGGGGCCTAGAGCAGGAGAATGCTTTCGAAGAGCTAAAGACGAGATTGACTCAAGCTCTTGTCTTGACGTTGCCCGAAGGGAGCGAAGACTTGGTGGTCTATTCGGATGCTTCTTATTCGGGATTGGGTTACGTGTTGATGCAGTGGGGGAGGGTTATAGCCTATGCACCTCAGCAGTTGAAGATCCGTGAGGCTAACTATCCCACTCATGACTTGGAGTTGGCTGCTAAGGTGTTTGCATTGAAGATTTGGAGGCATTGCTTGTATGGGACGAAGTGCACTATCTTCACTGACCACAAGAGCTTGAAGTACTTCTTCGGGCAAAAGGATCTCAATATGAGGCAAAGGAGGTGGTTAGAATTGATCAAAGATTATGATTGTGAGATCCACTACCATCCGGGCAAGCCAACGTGGTGGCGGATGCCCTTAGCCAAAAAGAGAGACCTGAGCCTATCCTGGTTAAGGCTTATCAGTTGGTTATAACCTCTGATGTGATGAAGCAGGTTAAAGAATTTTAGGACGAAGCTCTGAAAGAGGATGGGATTAACTCTGAGCAGATGAGGGGTCTAGTCGCGGAGTTGGGTGAGAACACTCTTGATGTGAGAACCCAATCTAGGCGGATGTGGATTCCTCGTTATGGAGATCTACGAGGAAAGATCATGGATGAGGCTCATAAGACTCGATACTCGATTCACCCGGTGCCACGGAGATGTATCAAGATATGAAAAAAGATTACTGGTGGCCAGGAATGAAGCATGACGTAGCGGAGTATGTGAGTAAGTGCCTTACTTGTCTGCAAGTGAAGGCGGAGCATCAGAAACCTTACGTGAAGATCCAACCTTTGGATATACCAGAGTGGAAGTGGGAACACATCACCATGGACTTCATTACGAAGTTACCGCATACGGCAAGTGGGTACGATGCCATATGGGTGATCGTTGATCGTCTGACGAAGAGTGCTCATTTCCTGCCAATGCGTGAGACGTATTCGTCTGAGAGATTAGCGGATCTGTTCATTAAAGAGATTGTAGCTCGTCATAGTGTACCGGTGTCTATCGTGTCTTACCGTGACACTCTGTTTACATCTAAGTTTTGGAAGAGATTTCATGATGCGATGGGGACGAGGTTACATATTAGTACGGCTTACCATCCTCAAACAGATGGTCAGTAGGAAAGAACCATTCAGACACCGGAGGATATGCTCCTGGCATGCGTCATTGATTTCGAAGGAAGTTGGGATGAACACTTATCGTTAGCCGAGTTCTCGTATAACAACAGTTATCATGCGAGCATTGGTATGCCTCCATATGAGATGCTATATTGTAAGAAGTGTAGAATGCTCGTATGTTAGGGTGACATTGGACAAAAGGAGCTAGGGAGCATTGAGGTGATTGAGGCTATGACCGAAAAGTTGGAGAAGATCAAGGCCTTTATGAAGGCAGCAAAGGATATAAAGAAGTCGTATGCCTACAGGAGATGTAGACCGATCGAATTCAAGGTGGGTGATAGAGTTATGTTGAAGGTCTCACCTTCGAAAGGGATCATCCGGTTTAGAAAGGGAAGGAAGCTAAGCCCGAGGTATATAGGGCCTTTCCGAATCATTGCTCGAGTAGGAGAGGTGGCTTACAAGTTAGAGCTACCAGATGAGTTAAGTTGAATTCATCCGATGTTCCATGTATCTCATCTGAGAAAGTGCTTAGCTGATGAAGTTATGATTACGCCACTTAAGGATATCGAGGTAGATAAACGGATCAATTACGTGGAGCAACTAGTGGCCAAAATTGATAGAAAGGAGGAAAGGATAAGGAATAAAGTGGTTCCGCTTGTACGAGTACGATGGAGACACAGAAAAGGGTCCGAGTCTACATGGGAGATAGAGGAAGAGATAAGACAGCACTATCCGCAGCTATTCGAGGACTGACAGGTTTCGAGGATGAAACCTAAATAAGGGGGGTGAACTTGTAACGCCCAAAAATTTCAAAGAAATGAAGGCAGAATGAAGGTCGCGTGAGAACCTCATGCGAAAAGTTTGAGCTGGGTAGAAATAACTGAGAGCGCCCAGTCTGACCCCATTTTCACGCGAGAAGTGCTGCTGTTAGAGAGAGAAAGCGGTTGCGTAGAGAGAGAAAGTGAAGAACCCAAGTGTTTGAGGTATGTAACTCGTGTTATGTACTAATATAAGATTATTTATAAATATAACCCATGGTTATGTAGTTTTTGCTCGGCAAAAGCTTCGAGAAGGTTGTATTTGAGCTAGAACTTCAAGAGGTGAGTTTCTAGTCCCCTTTTTACACAAGTTTTATGTTTTGGGGCTATTATGCATACTAAAACGTTTGTAAATGCGTGTTTATGCTTGTGAGGATGTTGTTTATGATGTTAATGTAAGAATAGCATTAGACGCGATAAGTTATGACTGGGCGGAAAACCCGTAGTTTTCGCGCGAGCAGTTAAGTTGTACTTTATGAAATTTGAATCTGCGATGTTCTCATGCAAAAGGGGATAGTTCTCGCGCGATAGGTAGTTATCGCGTGATAGGAAGTTCCCGCACGATATGTATGTTTTTGCACGACATGAGGTTTTCGTGCGACTGGTAGTTCTTGCGTGACAGTGAAGATTTGATGTGTAGGATTTGAATGTGGTAAGGTTCTCGCGCGAAAGGCTAGTTTTCGCGCGAGATGATGATCATGTATGTTTAAGTTTTCACATGGTATGCTGTGATGTGTGATGTGTTATCTTTTCACGTTAAAACGACTTTAAAACGTTATGTTTATGATGTGACTTTACTTGATATGTACGTATACGTAAGTAAAGTACTATGTAATGAATGTGAAAGATAACGATGATGAAAAAGTGGAACGAATGAAAGAACGAAAACGAGTGACGAATGGTGACAAATGATGATGAACTTGATGCTAAAGAATTAAAGTACGTGTATATATATATATATATATATATATATATATATATATATATATATATATATATATATATATATATATATATTATAATTGTAGTTAAAGGCTAAGGAACGATGGTAAAGTCATATGTGAAACGTTAAAGAACTTGAATAATAATTCAAGAACAGTTATCCGATAAAGCATAGCTGTGAAAACGTTAAAGCGTGCTAAAGAAGTCTTGCAAGCACTACTAAAGGAGAATTGTATTCGTTGCATTCTCACATAGGAGCTACACATTGGTATGCTCAATCACTAAAGGAGTTATGCTTCGTGCATTCTCACATAGGAGCTACACATTGGTGTGCTCAAACTGCTAAAGGAGTTATGCTTCGTGCATTCTCACATAGGAGCTACACATTGGTGTGCTCAAACCGCTAAAGGAGTTATGCTTGGTGCATGCTCACAGAGGAGCTACACATCGGTGGGCTCACTTGCTAAAGGAGGATGGTATTCGTTACATTCTCACATAGGGGCTATACTTTGGGTATGCCCGCCTGCTAAAGGAGAATGACATTTTTTGCGTTCTCACATGATAAAGGAGCTAAGCTTTGTGCTAAGTTCAAAGATAAAGTAAACGAATAAAGCTAAAGGACAGATAAAGTAAAGATAAAGTATGGGTAATATGACGATAAAGTAAATGATAAAGTAAAAGCTAAAGTATAGTTATCGAACAAGTTTGATATAGATGTTGAATAAAGTTAAAGTTTATGCGATGCTAAAGTATGATAAAGTGTATGTTCATGATAAAGTTTCGTTAAAGTAAAAACTAGAGCTCACTCAGTATCGCTGACTTTTGTATGCATAATAGTTGGCAGGTAATTGTTGATGCTGAGGAGGTGCAGGCATGGATGCATAAGCTACTGGGGATGATTCGAGTCTGGCATCCATATTTTTGAGAATTTTATTGTATTAATATAATTTTTGAGATGAAAATGGAATGATATGATACTCAACACGAGTTTTAATGAAAAGTTTATATTCCGCTGCAAATGATGTGTTTTAAATGTTTTACGCTACGAATGACCAACTGTAAGTGTTCCGGGAATGGGGCCTTACAAAACTGACTGGTTCATGCATGATCATAAAACTTGTAGGTTGAAAAATCATAAACATTTTACTAAAAAACTGGCTAGCTTTTCTATTTTAGTAAAGTTCCCTTTTATTTATTGGGTTTTGAGTATAGGAAATGCTCGTTAAAGAAATATGGTATTAGTCCATACCCGTTTTGTAACCAAACCGAAGCCTAAAAGGTAACCACATATGTTTCATAGTCCGTCCCATCATACGTCAGTCTTGTGAAATAACAACCTATTTGTTAACTGACTTGAGAAGCAGTTAGCAAAAGCAGTTAGCAACAACTCTTACTCATGATCTAGAAGTCGGGACTGAGTTGCTAAAGTAGAAGTCTAGAACGGCCGTTCAGAGGATTTAAGGAAAGTTGTTGGGCTATATAATGTCGTTATCTCTCACCTGTTTGATCAAATTAAAATTTTCTTCTTTATATTTGGTCTCCATCTTTTGTTTACGGTTTTCACCCTCTCTATGTCCTCTTCTCCGTTGATCGAGTCCGTAATAAGTTATTATGTGGTTAGAACTCATGTGTGTGAAAGAATTTTAGGTTTTATGTGTGTCTTCTTGGTTAGTATCTTATCTCGTTGTGTTAATGTCCCCTTACTGTCCATTATCTTAATGTCCTTAGTGTACATGATAGTTGTAAAATGTCTTTATTTACAAAAGTCGAATGTCTAAATCATGCAATGTTCAGATATAAGTGGTTGATAGAAGAATACAAAAAGTAGTTTTAAAAAAATCTTATTATGTGAATGAGAGTAGAGTTCAGATTGAGAGTTCGAGTCGGAGTTCTTTTGTTTCTTGTATACATATGATCCAGATAAATGATTGGAGGACATGATAGTTGTAAAGTATCTTTCTATACAAAAAGTCAAATGTTTAAATCCTGCAATTCAAATATAGTTGTTTAATAGAAGAACACTATAAGTTATTTTGAAAGAATCTTATTGTGTTAATGAGAGTAGAGTTTAGAATGAGAGTTCTGAATCAAAGTTATATTGTTTCTTGTATACATATGATCCAAATAAATGATAGGACTTTTGCCACTACACTTGTGTCAACAACTATTTTAGTAATCTTTTCATATGTCACTCCATGGGCGACCCTTCCTTAGTCTATCTTGGAGTAACTTAAGGCTATTAGTTTTCCGGATGAATCTTATAACAGTGTTCGATTCTAATACGTTTAAGTTGCGAATATTGTATTCTAAATCATCCGTAGTCAATCTAACTCGTGGGAACGATTCCGAATTGTGACTATTTGAATTTAGACTCAAGGTGTTGACTTCTAAATTCACAGACCTCATAATGAATGACGTTGGATGTAACTCGCCACAAACCATCTTCGTTATAATATGCTTCAATATTGGTATACTCATTTAGTATCCTCTGACCTGAGATACATATTAAAACTTCCATTTACCAAGGGTTATTTCTTGATCACTATCAACCATTTTCGCATAACTACAAGTCATAAAGGCTTTGGTTGGGAATAATTCTGAAGCTTAATAGGAGTTGTATGTAGTTAATAAGGGATTCTATACTCTTACATTGTATGTAACAGTTAGACATCATGGCACACTTATTGATTCAAACTGGTGAAGTGTGAGGCCTCACCCAAAATGACTATGTGTTTGATTAGACCATTTTGAATATGGATCGTGAATAATAATGATTGAGCAATACATGAGAATTAATCTCAATGACTCAATTGATGTCTTTTATAGAAAGAATAAATGACCATGATTACCATAAGTCTATTGTCTTGTTGTAGTAAGGTGCTACTAGATCAAGATGTTTTGGTTAATAATTTAAAAGTGCCATACCTTGTTTGGAGGGAGCCATGTGCAGCTAGAGCGTCGCTGATTGTCTACATAGAATTTAATCGAATACCATCCAAGTGGAAGTCTGTTGGGTTTTATATACGTGTTCTATTAATTTGATGTTGCCAACCAAGCTATGGCCCGTAAGAGTTACACATTGGGCAACAAATATTAAGTCAACTTAATTTGATTAACTGACATTTACGAACTATTTATCAAGTTTTTAATAATTTATAATTGTTATGAATTATTACTTTAACATTTATTTACTAAATGTTACTTGTCTCGGTTTCGGTTGTTAATGTGGGTTACTATTAATCTAACCAGGCTCACGGTTCACGAAAAGATTAATATTAGTTAATTTATAAAGATAATTAGAGATTAAATCTCTTATCTTTTTGTTTCTTTTGAGGATGACGATTTTAAAAGGGATGATTTCTTTCAAACTCAAAAATCCCTTCTTAACCTTAATACCCCACAATATTAAACTAGCGGATTTTACACGTGCTTCGCCGCGGTTCGACTTTGAACGTATATGAAAACATTGTAATGATTGTTTTAGGGTTATTTTGGTTTCGATGAGTTCAACGATATGGATTACCATGTATAACTTATTTTTTTTGAAACATATTAAATAATATGTCTGCTCAAAAATTATTAAATACTCAAAATCCCTCTAAAAATATTATTATTATTATTATTATTATTATTATTATAATTTTAATTTTACTATTATTATTATTATTATTATTATTATTATTATTATTATTATTATTATTATTATTATTATTATTATTATTATAACTATGAATTTAATTAGTAGTTATATACTTAGATATTTAGATAAAATAAT
Organism: Flaveria sonorensis; assembly: GCA_025506505.1. Classification (NCBI taxonomy): domain Eukaryota; kingdom Viridiplantae; phylum Streptophyta; class Magnoliopsida; order Asterales; family Asteraceae; genus Flaveria; species Flaveria sonorensis. The sequence continues at coordinate 30,742,567 of CM046437.1, forward strand.
ACTTAATGTAAATAGTATCTAGTTACAAAAATTTAAATAATAAATATAAATTTACATATTAAATTTAAATTATTATAAATAAGATAATATTTAATATAGTAAATCAAATAATCTCATATTACTAAATAATGTATTAATAATAGGGAAAATTTCCAACCTAGGCATTTGACCAATGTGATTTACAATAATAGCCATTGACCTACGAAATTTTTATTTTAACAATTGTATCGCCACGTGGCGATATAAACCCATGTGGTATCGCCCACGTGGAAAAAAGAAAATTTTTTTTGAACGAACGATACACCGGCGATACACCTGTCATTTCATATCGCCCGTACCGGCAATACACGGGCGATACACACGTCATTTTGTATCGCCCGAAATAAATTTATTTTAATTTAATTTATAATTATCATTTAATTTATATTTATCAAATTTATAATTATCATCTAATATATAGAAATAATAGTTATAATTCTTTTTAAATTTCATAAATAACAAATTTAAAAATGTATTATTTTATTTCAAAAATAATATCTAGTCAAATAATAGTATTAGTGAAAAGAACCATAATTATTAACAAAAACAACTTATTATTTAGTTTATTAACAAAAGAAAAGTTAAAAATCTAATATTTGTGAATATTGACGTTAATTGGGCTACTAACTTGCTAAATGACCCGGTTTAAAACAGATAATACTTGTGTTACACATATTTCAAATAGTAATTATGTCATTACTTTTTTCTAATTTAAAAACAAAAAAACGAATTTAAAAATAAATCTAAATTACTAATATGTTATGGTTGTATAAATAGATAACTTCATTCATTATTCAACACAAACACTCTTCATTTCTCAATTCATACATAATGGATAAACATCAATACCCTTTTCAACCCTCTCCAAAACCGTCATCTTGGATTATGAATAAGTGGAGGCGCCTCCCAAAGAATCAATCCGAATATTCAACATCGGATGTTCAAAACCCGGAAGAACACGTCAAAACCATTCGAGCTACTGTACGTAAATGGGCTATTCTAGATGATGAAGCGAAACAATGGTCAACGGATGTTTTAGAATTTTATAATAAGGGAGATGCCTCTTTTTGTTATTCTGCTATTTTTTTACACCAATAAAACTTGACAAGAATCTTTGGGGTATTTTAATAGGTTACCGACGTAATGGTTATTTAACCTAAGTGGTAAACTTTTCTACATATTATTAATTAGAGTTATTTATACTAACTTGTATTATTATAATAAATGCATTTTTATACAGCATGTTGAAGGTTGGGTGTTAAGAATGATGAATCAGAGACATAGAGAGCTATTCAAAGACAGACTATCAAATATGCGTTGGAGTATACTACCTCTACAATATTTTCTTAACCGATTCATGTAGCAAGCATGTTGTTTTATTTGCTGATGAAAAGTTCAAGTCGTATCCTTCATTTTTTGATGTTGACTATGTATATTTCCCTTTCTGTATTCAGAGTCAAGAATGGGTGCTTGTTCGTGTTATTTTGCAAACAATAAAATTGAAGATTTTTTGTGGTGAAGAAATAGGTGGTGATAAATTTGGTCGGTTGGTTCACCCGGCCTTGATGAAACTCTCTATGTGTTTCGGCGCTTTATTAGTAAACCTTCGTTTTTGGAAAAAGACTGAACAACCAGAAAAACCATTTGGGGTTGAAATAAGTGAAGATTATATTGTATCACCTCAAGACTTAAGAGGTAATGAAGGAGTTTATGTTTGCATGTTGATGAAACATTTGGTTACTTAAAACCGTTAGATTGTGGTGGAAATTTTAAAGATACATGTAAGTTGTATAGGCGCTTCATGGCTGATCAGTTCTATTTCTGGCGCAGTTTACCCCGTCCTTGTTAGAAATTTGTTGTATAATTTTTATGATTTTATTATAATATTTTTCTATGATGTTTTATTTATATTATTATTCAAGTCATTAAATTTAAACGATATTTCTAAGACTAAATTATGAACTTTTATTTAAAGATCGAACATCTATTACATTCTTAAACCATACATACGTTGATAGATTACGTTAATTAACAAACACAAATACAAGTTCAAAAATTTAAAAGTCTGAGTTTTGTGGTATGTGACAACACTTGTAAAACTCATTCGCCATGTAGCATCGGTAGTTGACACAAATGTTTTTAATGTCGTCTTCAACTTGGAGCGTCTTGTTACAAACAATTTTTTCCATTAGTAAGTAAACACTAACCCCCAAGTCACATTCAGTTACACCGACGTTTATAGGCCGTACTTCAGTTTCCTCCATTATTAGTTCATTTACCTTATTTTTTTCTACCTTTTCCCAATAACCAATTTTATCTAATAAGTTTAAATATATCGACTCAAATTTAAGAAACACCGGATAAATAAGCCGATGAATGCAATCGTATGTATCGTAAATCGACTGCCCACATGTTTTATTTAAGTACATATGTACTTTCATAGATCTCATATCGATGCTGGTAAGTATCCAAATTCTATCTTCGATGCAAATAATAAAATTAAGTATCTATAATTATAGAATTAAATAATTTAAAATATTTATACCAGATCTACATCCCATACTAGAGGAAAAAGATCTTTGGTCCCATTCATCATCGTTGTCTCTATTTCTTCTTTAGTGTTAGATACAAGACCAAAAAATATGAGTGGCTAGATCGTCTATCGAAACTTTCTCGTGAACATGCAATGTTCATTAATTTGTGACCATCTATATCGTAGTAATTTGTTAACCCACCCACGTATATGCTGTAAAATATTAAAACTTTATAATTGTTTTATTTAATATAATATTTAAATATAGAAAGCATAAATACTTACATATAGAGATAGATAACCGTCGTACAAATAACCAAGCAGGATGCTTCAAAATCCCTTATTTAACCGTGGACCACCAAAAAAAACATAATAACAAAATGAATCATCTCCATTCTTGTAAAATATATCTACATTTTTTGACCAAAATTTTGACTCTTCACTTTGGATTGCCCAAATAGAGCTTGTTTTTTTGAGTTCTTCTTCTGGTGTTTCAGCAACGTACGACGATGATGCATTGATTTCATTTTTATCTTTGTAATGGCGTCTTCTACGAACTGTAATCTTAGTACACGAGTGAACAATCGGTTCAGATTGATAGTCATTATCATCATCTTCTAACTCACGAATCTATGTTTGAAGCTAATCAACTGTTTGCTAAAGGTTTTTAATGTTTTCCTCATTTTGTGTGTTTTTCATTGTATTATAAAGATAATTTGACAATTGCATGATCTTGAATGATAGAAGTTGGTAATATTTATAGTAGCTGTGAATTTATTTTTAATTTAATTTATTTTAAATTTATTAATACAAGAAATCAACACATATAAGCTTAGGGAGATGTACAACTAATAAAAATTAATTTTAATTTATACAAATATTTTTTTAAAATACAAAGGAATCAACACATATTATTAATTTATTTTTTCCTATCAACACATGCTATTTCTTCGTTTTTCCTTTCAACATATAATAATTCTTTATTTTTTCCTGTCAACACATAGTATTTCTTTGTTTTTACTCTCAACACATAATAATTCTTCATTTATTCTATCAAGACATAGTATGCCTTCGTTTTTTTCTGAGCACATAGTGTAACATTTGACCATTTTCAAACTAGAAACCCAAACCCAAACCCAAAGCTGTTTGAGTCAATCTTGTAAATCAAATTCATCATTTAGTCATTTTATTTAATTTGTGTTCCAAAAACAATAAATGTGTCACTTAATCAATTTAACTTAAATTCTATAATTTATAAAATAAATTTTATAAATTTTGAAAAGGTTATTAATATTTATAAGATTTTAAATATTCAATTAAAATAAATAATCAAATTGTAAAGTTTTTGTGAGATTTATAAAGTCTATAAAGATTTGATAAAAAATAAGTTGATTAAATTAAAATTAGGGTTTTAATATATTTAGAGTTTAAATTGTAAATATTCTTTTATTTATTTATTTGATTTAAGTTTATATTTATTTCAAATACCAATCATAACCCCCTATTGAAAGACTTGTAACTCACCATTAACTCCGTTCATAACCCCCCTCCTAACCTCAACTATAAAAGCAAGCTTTAGGCTCACTTTTCATTTGCCCATTCTCTAAAAATCTCACTCACAAATCTTCTTTCATACATTGGTTTTGATGAATTTCAAGAATTTTCTTTTACAAGTAATTTCAAGAATTTTCTAATACTAAGGTAATCTTATATTGCTTTGGTAATCTTATATTGCTTTTATATTATGCATTTCTATATTGTTTCAATCATCCTAACATCTAATTTTTCTTGTGACTTTATGTTCTTACTTTTATTATTCTTCTACTAAATCTATTTTTATTTTAATCATCATCATTTGATCATTAACCTTCTAACATTCACTAACCTTCTAACAATCACTAACATTCCTAAATCAAGCTAACAACACGCTAACGTAAACAAAGAATCCTGTTTGCACATGGACGACTATGCCGCCGCATTCGGTTGTTCCATAAGATTGTTTCTCTAAATGATGGCTATTCTGAAGTCTTGGAACATTCTTTATAACTCAAATGGAGTCTAATATACTATATATCGACATATCAAGATTTTTTCTAACCTGTTTCATGCTTAAACAATTTTAAAAGTGCACATAAGTGCCTTACTAAAATTTTGGCAGTATGTAGTCTGACTTCAACTAAACATAACTTGGTCATAAAAAAATAAATTTGAGTAAAATCAGACTCCAATATTAAGTTCATCGAATTACCTTTTTAACGATAGTTTATACATCTTCAAACTTGTGACATCCATCACCAAAATAGGTGCGTTGACCTTGACTTTGACTTTCACTTTTGACTTTGATTTTGTCTTATTTGGGCTTGGTCTTAATTGATTGTTCATTTCATTATTGACCTAAATTTTAGCTTCATGGGCCTATGTCATAGTGTTGGGCTTAGGGTTTTTGTCAATAAGATGACCATTGGGCTTGCCATCGTACAAGGTCCTGTGCATTAAGCCTAATCAAGGATTTTCTAAAAGGTGAAACGTTAAAACCCAACTAATTATATACATTCATGGGCTTTGCCTAAAGTCTAGTAAATAAACTTGAATTAGTTCAAAAATATAAATTATCCAATTTCTAGGGCATATAATAGCTCATTGGAACCGTTTTAGCGCGCGGATTTTAAAAACGTAAAAATTGATCGGCACGTGATTCGAGACGAGACGGATTAGACGAGAAAGGCCAAGGGCCCAAAGGCCCTTGCCCCTCCCTTGTTGCGGTTGAATACTAGACACGGGGGAATTCCCCTTTGTTTCCTCACTTTTGCAAAAATTCTTCTCCAAGTTACTTCCATATTGCAAACCCTAGCCATCACAACCCAATTCCACTTTGTTCTTCATCATTCCAATTGAAAATCATCTTCATTGTGTCATTCTATGGAGTTTTGAGATAATCAAGACATTCAAGATCTTATTCAAAGCAAGACTCGTTCATCTTCTAATCTCCGGTAAGAAAAATTGTTTCTTGATGATTTTATTCCTTGATCTACTTCTATCTCGATGATATTCATCATCTAAACACAAAATCACCATCTAATATTCTTATATTCTTTTTTTGGACATTGGATCGTGAAGATCTAGGTGTTACGAGTGTTGGACTCCCTAACAGGTAAAACCCTAATTCTTGGATTTTGTATATTCTTGGATCTATTGAAGTTGGGTTGTAATCTTGTGTGACCTAATCAAAATAGACATCTTGGTCTTATAAATTGTTTTTGGAAATCATTAATTTTTTTTCTTGGATGGATACGATCAAAACAATGAACCGATTAATTAGTATCGTGAACCGGAAGACTAAAATCCAACTAACTGTTTTGAGGACTGAAAATTGGAATAATCCAAGTGTTTAATTAAAGTTTTGGACAATTAGAACATGGAATAAACGTTCTTTATATACTCGGGTTGATAATGGTCAAATATTGAGGTTTGGGATGCAAAGGAACAAGACTAATGAACTGGACAGCTTGCTGTCAGGAAAAGGAGGCATTTTGTACAGGTCATAACTTGGTCATAATACGTCCAAATGGGGCAAACTTTGCATCTAAAATCAAGTTCAATGAGTCCTCTAACTAATCCAAGTGATATCGTGTCATTTTGACATCGTTTGGTCCTCCAAACATGGCAAACAAAACTGAAGGTCAAAACTGACGAATCTGGGTAGCAGATTGGTCTGTATTCATCGAGTTATATCTGTCTCATATTTTATCCAATAGAGATGATTCTTTTTCTGGAGTTTAATTTAAAGTTCTAACTTTCAAATGATACCTTTTACGCAACGATTCGTTACCGTTTTGATCTCAAACAATTTATACAAACTGGTGCGCAATCAGATATATGTGCCGAAATATTTTGATAAACTTAAAAAAATAAGGTTTGAAACTAAATAATAAAATAAAAGCAAGTTTTGTATTTAAAAGTGGTTAAATAATTTTTTAAAAGAATAAGTTAATAATCCTACAATTCATCGAATATGGATTAATAGATGTTCATAGAAGGCCGTTAATAAATTAATATAAAGTGACAATAAAAACCTTGATGGGCGTTAAAGACTGGGTTACAAGGATTACAACCGTGTTGGTCATTTTTGTTCTTTAGTAATCCTTTTGTGATTTGTACTTTTAGTGCTTGCTTTGCATATTGTGGGATTTGGACTATACCATTTCAAGGTGAGTTTCATGGCCCCTTTTTAATATATTTTACTTGGGAAAAAAGCATGCTCATGGTTTTGAACTATGCCGTGTCTTAAAAATTATTTTGGAACATTGTATGTGGTTTTGGTCATTGGTTAAGTCTAGATGTTTATTCATGAGTGTGTACTTGTGCTTGTACTTGTTCTTGGGCTTGTTCTTGTGCTTGACTGTCATGAAGAGGTATTGTTAGTACTAACGGGTTGACACCCCCACCCCTTTTCGTCGGTATGCTAGTTGAGACTGACTTGGCCTGTGCGTGCCCTTGGGTGAATATAATCCGGGTAATTGGACTTGGACTGATCTTAAACTTATGTTGATATCTTGACTGCTATGTACTCTTACTCACATACAACTTTCTGTACATATTATACACGGCAAACTATTTGTACTTTTAAACCTGTGAACTCACCAATGTATGTTGACTTTTTAGAGCATGTCTTTTCAGGTAATAAGGCTTAGGTGCTTGGCTGTGGACTTTAGACAAGACCGCTCCTTTGGGAGCAATAGACATTTCATGGGACTTTTGGACTTGTTTGTTTTGTTGAATTGTTATTGTTGGATTTGTACTTGGGATTATTTTGGTACTTGTGCTTCTTTGTTCTGAATGGAACTTTGAATTATTTATGGATTTATGGTATGCCGTTTTGGAATTGACTGTACTTAACATGTGTTCCTATGTCTCGGGCGACGTCATGACCCATTTACGGAGAATACCTTTAGTGATTCTCTTAGACCCCCAATATGTTATGACGATCTCGTCCGTTGCATCCTCATGTTTCTGCTTCTAGTGAGGGTATCACAAAACTCAATTGGATGACTCAACAATAGCCTTCACAAGATAAGTGTGCATTTCAGCACCTTCTGTCTTGTGCTATCGTTTTGACCTATTTTCAGGTCCTTTCATAAAAACTTTCCTGAACGAAAGTTATCCGGGAGACTCTGAACTAGTTAACTGTAAATTTTTATAATTTTATAAAACCGTTTGATATTTTGAAAACCTGTTCAAACACATATCAAACATTCTATCCACATTCTAAAATTGGTGCAATAATCCTTTTTCAATCTAGCTTTCATCTTTTGGCATTCTCTAAACGTCCTAACTTTTTGTAATGAATTCCAACTTCAAGTTATTATTTTTTATCCTTTAGGACATCACCCTTGGCTCTTGAACATCCAAGCTTTCTTATGAACCCTATAACGATCATTATACAATGTGAGTATTCATTGTCTTTTTATGTGTTTTATATTTTGGGTAAATCATGTGATTCAATATTTAATCATTGATATTCATTGTTATTCTATTTCATTCTAAATTCAATTCAAAACATGCAACCACGGTAACAATGATAGATCTATTGGTTTGACAAACCCACTCCATTTGTTTAGTCGCGTAGTGATTGGAACCGGAATCATTCATTCTATAAGGCTTCATTTGCGGACCTAGTCAATTCAGTCATTAGGTTTGATTGTGTTGGTTTGTCTTTTATGTTACACTATTGCATTATAAGTCTTGATATTACCATGTGAATTGAATTGTTTTTAATCTATTTAATCTATCTATATATGTATGCAAACCTATGTTCACTCACCAGCTAATTCGTTAGCTGACTCGTTATTTTCTCACATGATTTTAGGAATACAGATTAGTAGATTTCTTCATGCTCATTTACGAATTGGACCTAGTTTAATAAAAGGCTTTTGTTATATTTATTTGGATTATTGTTAATTTGTAATGTATCATTTGATTAGTATCATACAATGAAAATGACATTTAATATTATTTCAATGTATTTACTACCATGTGCTATGAGCAATCGATTCACATTCGTCTGCCCCGATGATTCTACCGTCGGTCGGGGTGTGACACATAGTATTTCTTCATTGTTCCCTGTTAACATATACTTTGTAAACACATAGTATGTCTTCTAAGAAGGTTGACCATTCAAGCCATAATCAGAGTTTGCCGACTATATTGGGCCAAGCAAGATGCAAGATGTAGTACACAGCTTAGCCACTTTAGTGTGGGAGTTCTTACTATCGGTTATAATTTTTTTTTTTTATCTTGTGATCAGTATTATTTAGATAAAAAAATATGAACAAGATAGTGAACCTTTTTGATCGGTATTATGTAGATAAAATAATATTGTAGCTGTATTTTGTAGGAAGGTTTTGGAGGAGGACGTATGTAGAAGAGGAATAACATTTTAAGGAGAATGGATGGATTTGAAGAAGTTTTCTTCTGTGTTAAGGAGAATGATAGTTTTTAAATAAGAAATGATGTATGGATGGTTGTTGTTGCATGTGTATATACAATGGTTGAATAGGTAATGAAAGATAATATTAAAACTACCAACATCATTTAATTAAAAGTAAAATTAAAACATACATAATCTATATTTTAGTAACATTTTGTTTACTTCTGCTCACAACATTATCCGCTATTAATCCTGCTATTGATATCCGGATATGTGCGGCGCCAAATAACAGAACCCCATGGGTAATCATTTCAAGCTTGAAAATCATTAACTAAATCTAAAAAATTGTTATTTAAAAAGTTCTTTGCTTCTAACCCCCAAAATCCTTGCTCAAGTAGTAATAACAAACAAACACGAACGGCGTCCATGTCATCTAAATACTCCATTTTTGTTCCAAAAACATTTTTTAAATTATCCAACGTAGGTTTAATAACACCATATTTACCAAATACTCTGTCTACGAAATAAGGTGGTTCTGACAAATTAATTTATTTGGTAGAGTCTCTAAACTAAAAGCCACTTATTAGACAGAATTCTTTTGGCCCAAATGTTAACTCATTACCTTGAACTAAAAACTTTAAACCCATTTCTGGTTTTCACAAGAAATCTGATTTTGTAACATTACATGTACTGGATCGTTATTAACGCACTCGCATAATAACCGGTATTTAAAACATGTTGAATTTAATATTTCCAACTGATTTGGATGATTTTGTAAGTGTAACGAAATATTTTTAATCACGCTAAGGGTCATTCTAATGCAAACATGACCTTTGAAATATCCCTACGCAAATATATTATTTTATCATTACATATCATAAAAATACTGTAAAAATGTATAAAAAATTATAATGGCACTTACTTGTGAATGGAATCTCTGAGGTAGATGGCGGTTGATAAAGGAAGCTGCAAAAACGACGGCAGCGATACTACATGGCTTTTCCTTCCTTTTGCCATATTGCGCAACTCGAATATGGAATTCAAAGGGAGAAGGGTGTGATACCACCACCTATCAGGGCCGACGAGTGGTCCACGGAGTTGCATCGAACCACTCCGTTTTGGTTCTTCTCCACATTCTTAGAGTACTTTGATTCCGTCTATTAGTTCGATGACTTCGCCTTGAATTTGAATATAGGTGCATCGTCCTATTCTAGTATATCCATAATTTTAAAATCTTCGTATTGCTCCTGTATCGCTTTGAAATAAACAAGTATCCCTATATATATACACGTAACCTTAGCGATACGTCGGTCAAATCATATCTCTTACATATCGCCTCGTCATATGTGTAATCACCCTAGAAAATTGAAAGATTCTCTGAAAATCTGAAAATTGTACTAGGCGATACACGGGTCTAATTGTCACACCCCGAAAATCGCAGCGGAAAGTCACGTGACGTGGTGATAACGGAAGTTGGAATTATTCCAACGGTCGTAGCCAAACGTTAACATTAATTAAGTTGACTATCTTACATGACAAGATATTCATTACATATTATCATCTTTAATTGACAAAACAACAAGTTTATTATTAACAGACTTAACAGTAGTCAACATAAAGCGTTTGGCCTTTCCAAAGGCACATTCCCATCATTTCCAAATCAAGCATACATATAACCCTGAAAAGCATGAGAAAATACTAGTCAACTTAAAGTTGGTGAGCATTCGGGTTTTCATAATTTGCAACATTCGGTTTCCAAGAAAAGTTATATGATGTAGCGAGATAATATACTCAACATAGACTAGCTAGGTACTATGATTAATTCAGGTTATAAGTCCATAATCAAGCCAAGTAACACGTCATTGCCCCACAACTATCCAGACATATAAACTCTCTCGCTACAACCTAACCAGCGCGACTGGTCGCGATAGCGGGCCCTTCTAACCCAATAGATCTACCAATATAGTCTGCGGCCTCCCCGAGGTTAATGATTATAGGGGGATTTAGAGCCCAATAGTAATCACCGATACTATTGCCCGAACTTATACCGTCATAACATATATTATACTTGTTTACCCATCATATATAAAAATAATTAAACATACATGCTTTTCCCCCAAAACAGTTTAGATAAACAATATTTAAAATTGGGCCAAGGAACTCACCTTTTTTTGCGATCAAATCTCTGATTTAATGCGTCTTGTAGCGATCTTATCAAGATCCTAAACGTGAAAGACTTTCTTTTAATAATTGAAAAGCTTGTTTAAGAATGTTGTTCACCCAACTTATTGACCTTTTTAATTGTAAAAATGCTTTTAAAACTGTTGCAGGAGTTTTTTTTAAGAAATCATTTTATTTGGTGCGTGTTTGTAAGGCCCCGTTCCCGGGACGCTTACAGCTGGTCAATCATTGCACATAAAACATATATTTAGGTGTACTAAAACAACGTAGCGGAATAATTTAAAATCATTTCATTCATTGCTTTTGCAAAATAATACAACATTCATAATCGTTACAAAATCTTGTTTGTTCGCATTACAATGCAAAAACGTCATAATTTAAGCAATAGATGCCATCCCAAAAAAGCCAAGTAGCTGCCCCGTGCCATCCTCAGCAACATTACCTGCCAACCGGAAACACATAAAAGTCAGCGTTGCTGAGTAAGTTCTAGTTTTATAAATAAAATACTTTTCTTTCGTTTAAAACCGTACTTTACTTTCGTAAGCGTTCATACATCATACGTACACATAGATAATAATTTATTATTATCTTTCATTCCGTATATTTCATTCATTACATCGTCCTTCGTTCATTCCTTCCGGATCAAGGTCATCGGCTATACCCCAAACGTGGGCACAAAACGGGTACTGGGCCGAAGTTTATCATACTTCCATTCATTGTGCACAAAGCCTGGCACCAGCACCGGGGTAAGCGACAAAGATCCGTGTCAATCTCATGGATTGAATCCCTTACGAGTCTTTTGTGACAACTCGGTCCCTCACCTCAATTTTGGCATACAAGTCTTTTGTGACAGTACAGTCACTCACCTCAACCTTTGGCATACAAGTCTGTTGTGACATAACGGTCACTCACCTCAACCTTTGGCATACAAGTCTGTTGTGACATCACGATCACTCACCTCAACCTTTGGCATACAAGTCTGTTGTGACATCACGGTCACTCACCTCAACCTTTGCTTGCAAGACTTTTCCATTCATTCATTACATCGTTAATGCATGCATTCTCTCAATCCTTATGTTCCCTTTTCATTATCTTCCGCTTTACATTACATAATACTTTCCATTTACTTTTCATAATCATACCACATAAAGCCACGGAAAATAAACATACATAATAAGGAACATAACATAAACATAACCATACCATGCATAGCATCATCACATAAGACATCATAAGGTCAACATACATTACCCCCGGAAACATCCCAAGTCAAAGCCTACACTTAAGCTCTACATCCCAAAATCTCAGAAAATTCTGTCCTTAAAGAAATGCGGATGAGCAAACAAATGCGGATGAATAAGCAAATGCGGATGAATAAACAAATGCGGATGAACACCTCAGAAAATATTCCAAGTGTCCCAAAGAAATACGCATGAACCAAATGCGGATGACTGAAGCAAATGCGCATGGACAAAACAAATGCGGATGAGCATACAACAAATACGGACGAACACTTAGCAAATGCGGGTGAACAAAATAGTCGATGTGTTCATCAAATGCAGATGAAGACTTAACTAATGCGGATGAACAACACATGCAAATATTCAAACTTAATGCGGATGATCAACTAACTGGAAACCGCGTCTTACACTATAATCAGTTCCCTATCCTCATTCTTATACATTCATCGCACTGATCTAACATGCTAATCTCTCAGAACAAGCATACAACCACATAAACCGAGCAAAACATGCAGACCCTAACACACCTAATAAAAGAACAGGGCCAAACCTATGGTATAACATACTGGACATAATAAAAAGTTAGTTACATGTATTTCCAGCCCCAAAACAGGTTTAAAACATAGAAAACGGGGATCTAGAAACTCACCTTATGCAAATCCTCGAGTATGACTTCCTTCAAACCCGAATGCAATGAGTTCAAACAACTAAAACCCAACAAAACACAACCCAAACACAAACAAACACACATAAGCATGCAACCGAGGCATAGGCGGCCAAGAACAACTTAAAACGATGAATTCTTACCTTGAATTCGAATTCCTCTTCTTCCTTCTCTCTAAAACCGAAGCTCTTCTCTGCTTTCTCTCTCTACAATCCAGGTGAAAAGAAGATATGCAGAAAGGTGTGGGCGGCCATCACCTTTTTACACCCACTTTTATTCTTTTTGTCCTTTTTGACACATTTAGCCCCTCAACTTGGGTTAAATTGTGTTTCTTCCTTTGTCTATACGTTTATACTTTCTTTCTCGTCTTTTAAAATTTTCCGGGTGTTACAAGTCCACCCCCCTTATATAGGTTTCGTCCCCGAAACCTGTTATTCCTCAAACAGATGTGGGTAATACTGCCTCATCTCTTCTTCAGTCTCCCACGTAGACTCGGATCCCTTCCTGTGCTTCCACTGTACACGCACCAGGGGAACCGCTTTATTCCTTAACCTCTTCTCCTTGCGATCAATGATTGCCATTGGTTGCTCCACATAAATGAGCCTTTCATCAACTTCAATGTCTTCCAGTGGTACAACCATATCTTCGTCAGCTAAACACTTCCGCAGATGAGATACATGGAATGTAGGGTGAATTCCACTTAACTCATCAGGTAACTCCAACCTGTAGGCCACCTCTCCTACTCGAGCAATGATTCGGAAAGGCCCTATGTATCTCGGGCTCAACTTGCCCCGCTTCCTAAACCGAATGATCCCCTTCCAAGGTGAGACTTTCAACATAACTCTATCGCCCACCTGGAACTCAATCGGTCTACGTCTCTTATCAGCATACGACTTCTGTCTATCCTTGGCTACCTTCATAAAGGCTTTGATCCTTTCAAGCTTCTCAGTCGTAGCCTCAATCACCTCAATACTTCCCAACTCTCTCTGACCAATATCACCCCAACAAACGGGTGTTTTACATCTCCTACCGTATAGCATCTCATAAGGGGGCATACCAATGCTGGCATGATAACTGTTATTGTATGAGAACTCCGCTAACTGTAAGTGGTCATCCCAACTACCTCCAAAATCAATGACGCATGCCCGAAGCATATCCTCAAGCATCTGAATGGTTCTCTCCGACTGACCATCCGTCTGTGGATGATAAGCCGTGCTAATGTGTAACCTCGTCCCCATTACATCATGAAATCTCTTCCAGAACTTAGATGTAAACCGAGTGTCACGATCAGAAACAATAGACACCGGCACACCGTGATGAGTTACAATCTCCCTGATGAATAGATCCGCTAACTTCTCAGATGAATACGTCTCTCGGATCGGTAGGAAGTCAGCACTCTTCGTCAGACGGTCGAATATCACCCATATGGCATCGTACCCCTTCACGGTACGCGGTAGCTTCGTGATAAAGTCCATGGTGATATGCTCCCACTTCCACTCGGGTATATCCAAAGGTTGGATCTTTCTGTACGGCTTCTGATGCTAGGCCTTCACTTGCAAGCAAGTAAGACACTTACTCACATACTCCGCTACATCGTGCTTCATACCCGGCCACCAAAAATCTTTCTTCATGTCTTGATACATCTTTGTAGCACCGGGATGAATGGAGTATCGAGTCTTATGAGCTTCATCCATAATCCTCCCACGTAAATCCCCGTAACGAGGGATCCACATCCGTCCGAATCGGGTTCTAACACCGAGAGTGTTTTCACCCAATTCCGCGACTAGACCTCTCATCCTTTCAGAGTTAAGATGATCTTCCTTCAACGCCTCATCTTGAAAATCAATTGGTAAGCCTTCACCCGAATCGGCTCGGGTCTCTCTTTTCGGCTGAGGGCATGCGCCACCACGTTGGCTTTGCCCGGATGGTAATGGATTTCACAATCATAATCCTTTATCAGTTCCAACCATCTCCTTTGCCTCATGTTCAAGTCCTTCTGCTCGAAGAAGTACTTCAAGCTCTTGTGGTCCGTGAAGATGGTGCACCTCGTCCCGTACAGGTAGTGCCTCCAAATTTTTAATGTAAAGACCACAGCTGCTAGCTCTAAATCATGAGTAGGGTAATTAACCTCATGAACCTTCAATTGTCGGGATGCGTAAGCTATAACCTTTCCTCGCTGCATCAGTACGCAACCCAAACCCGAGTAAGAAGCATCTGAATAAACCACCAGATCCTCACTCTCTCCAGGTAATGATAAGACAGGAGCTTGAGTCAACCTTGCCTTTAACTCGTCAAAAGCACTCTCTTGAGCTTGACCCCATACAAACTTCACATCCTTATGGGTCAACTTAGTCAACGGAGAAGCTATTTTAGAGAAGTCTTGAATGAATCTCCTATAATATCCCGCCAACCCCAAGAAACTACGAATCTCGGATGGCGTCTTTGGAGACTTCCATTGCATCACAGCTTCCACTTTTGTCGGGTCCACCATAATCCCCTCGGGATTCACCACGTGACCTAAAAACTGAACCTCGCGCAACCAGAACGCGCACTTGGAGAACTTAGCATACAACTTCTCCCTTCTCAACGTCTCTAATACCTCTCGAATGTGACCGGCATGTTCCACCTTGCTCTTTGAATAAATCAAGATATCATCGATGAACACAATCACTGATTTATCCAACATCGGCCGACACACTCGATTCATCAGATCCATAAAAGCAGCTGGCGCGTTGGTTAAACCGAAAGACATAACGAGAAACTTGTAGTGTCCATAACGCGTACGAAAAGCTATTTTAGGAATATCCTGCTCCTTCACCTTCAACTGATGGTAACCAGATCAGAGATCTATTCTCGAAAACCAACTAGCACCTTGGAGCTGATCAAACAGGTCATCAATCCTCGGCAATGGATACCGATTCTTCACCGTCAACTTGTTCAGCTCGCGGTAGTAAATACACATCCTCATACTACCGTCCTTCTTCTTTTCAAACAAAACCGGGGCACCCCATGGAGAGATACTCGGTCTAATGAACCCCTTATCAAGCAACTCCTGCAGTTGCACCATCAATTCCTTCATCTCGGTCGGAGCCAACCGATACGGTGCTTTAGCCACAGGTTGAGCATCGGGTATCAAGTCAATCTGGAACTCGATCTCGCGGTCCGGTGGCACACCTGGTAAGTCTTCGGGAAACATATCTGGGAACTCACACACAACTGGTACATCTGACAGTTGTGGTGTTGGCGTATCTACATTCATCACGTAGGCCAAGTAGGCACTATATCCATGCCTCATGCACTTTCCCGCCACCGCCATCGAAATCACCTTCAGAATCGAAGTAACTCGATCATCGTAAATCATCACCGAACTCCCGTCAGATGTTGTCAGTCCAATCATCTTCTTGCGACATACGATATTCTCCTCGTAGGCCGCTAACCAGTCCATTCCCAGGACTACATCGAAACCGCCTAAGGTCATCACGAACGGTCTAACAGGAAACTTATAACCTTCTACTTCTATGACACAACCTTCCATCATCTCAGAAATCCTGGTAGACTTACCTATGGCAGTTTCTACATCGAAGGGATCCTCAATACTCCTACTCCTTAAAGGCAACTTAGCACAAAAGGCAGCAGAAATGAAGCTCTTACTAGCACCGGAATCAAATAACACGGAGGCAAGAGTTTGGTTTACTAGGAACGTACCTGAAACAACATCGGGGTCCGTCCTAGCCTCCTCCTGAGTCATCGTGAATGCTCTGGCGCTTGCTTTCTGCCCTTCGGTTCCGGTCGTCTTCTTCGCCCCGGAACTCTCAGCCCTCGGCTTCTTGCATTCCCTGATCATGTGGCCCTCCTCGCCACAGTTATAACACCTCCTTACCCTGCAGTCCTTCGCCACATGTCCTGTCCTCCCACACCGGAAACAGACATCGGATCTCAACCTACACTCTCCGGTGTGCTCTTTCTCATATTTGCCACACCTCTTCGACCCCGCACCGGGTGCGACCACGCGTCGGTCATCCATCCTCGCAACTTTGTTGTTTGGAGCGGCTTCTCCACGTCCAAACCTCTTCCCATTCCAGTTCCGGCCACCACCACCTTTCTTACTCACCTCAGCCACCACCACTTCCCGTTCATTATACAGCCTCCCTGCCAGATCAACCACTGACCTAAACGTGCTCGGTCGGGCGGCGATCGTGTGCCTGCGAATGTCCGTCGGCAAGCCCTGAATGTATCTCTTAATCTTTCGTGACAAGGGTGTCACCTGATCTTGCACCAGCCGTGCCATCTCATTGAATTTGGTGGTATATTGCTGATGTGTCATGGTTCCCGCCTCCAGCTGTAGGAACTCCCTCTCAACCTTGTCGAGCTCTCGGTGAGGAGAAAACTCCTCGATCACCAGTTTCTTCAACTCATCCCACCTCATCCTGCCAATCGCTCTACTACCCTCGGCTTGGACAATATTGTCCCACCAACATAGGGCCGAGTCCACAAATGAGTGGGTGGCAAACTTCACATTCTGATCTTCCCGACACTCGCTGATATCTAGAACAGCTTCCATCTCTCTCACCCATCGGTGAGCAGCAGCAGCAGTGCCATTCCCCTCAAAAGTCGGGGGCTTGCATCTTTGAAATGCCCCATAGTTACAGCCTCGTGCTGCCTCCGGTACAGGCTCTTCTTCTTCTTCCTCATCAGCTGAGACAACCGCCTCAGTAACCGGTTGCTCCCTTACTCCCGAGGACCGATTCCTCTCCTTCCTTTCCCCTTCTCTTACAACCTTTATTACTTCGGTCACTACAGACGGTAAGATTGTCTGCATGACCTGGTGAACCTCTTCCACCACCGCCTCCTTCACTAAGGCCCTCAAGTTAGCACTCTCATCACCACCTTCCGAATGAGGGGTCTCGGGCTCCTCATGAGCCACCCCTTCAGCTCTAGGCCTTCCTCTTGTGACCCGTGGTCCAGCACCACGTCCACCACGGCCTCCACCTCGAGAAGCCTTTGAAGATCTACCACTGGCCATCCTTGAACACGCTATAAGATTCAAACACCAACACGGTCATTCAAGGTAACAACTCAGTTTGTGTCAAGTATAGTAAGTCCCTAATTACAGTGGCCAGTTGTGATTAGCCACTTACTTTACTCTTCATACCCCAAGCATTTCCTATCCTGACTTCATCAGTATCTAAATCTACTAAGAAGCACATAAATCACATAACATGCGCATAGAATACCGGTTAACATTAAGAAAATACCTGATGGCACGCAGCTACTCGAACTGGCATCCCTTCCCTTTGTCCCATTTTCAGTTTAAGTTTAGGTTTCTTTTGAAAATATTTACCCATTTCACTTAAACTTTGGCTCTGATACCAACTTGTAAGACCCCGTTCCCGGGACGCTTACAGCTGGTCAATCATTGTACATAAAACATATATTTAGGTGTACTAAAACAACGTAGCGGAATAATTTAAAATCATTTCATTCATTGCTTTTGCAAAATAATACAACATTCATAATCATTACAAAATCTTGTTTGTTCGCATTACAATGCAAAAACGTCATAATTTAAGCAATAGATGCCATCCCAAAAACGCCAAGTAGTTGCCCCGTGCCATCCTCAGCAACATTACCTGCCAACTGGAAACACATAAAAGTTAGCGTTGCTGAGTAAGTTCTAGTTTTATAAATAAAATACTTATCTTTCATTTAAAACCGTACTTTACTTTCGTAAGCGATCATACATCATACGTACACATAGATAATAATTTATTATTATCTTTCATTCCATATATTTCATTCATTACATCGTCCTTCGTTCATTCCTTCCGGATCAAGGTCATCGGCTATACCCCAAACGTGGGCACAAAACGGGTACTGGGCCGAAGTTTATCATACTTCCATTCATTGTCCACAAAGCCTGGGACCAGCACCGGGGTAAGCGACAAAGATCCATGTCAATCTCATGGATTGAATCCCTTACGAGTCTTTTGTGACAACTCGGTCACTCACCTCAATTTTGGCATACAAGTCTTTTGTGATAGCACAATCACTCACCTCAACCTTTGACATACAAGTCTGTTGTGACATCACGGTCACTCACCTCAACCTTTGGCATACAAGTCTGTTGTGACATCACGGTCACTCACCTCAACCTTTGGCATACAAGTCTGTTGTGACATCACGGTCACTCACCTCAACCTTTGCTTGCAAGACTTTTCCATTCATTCATTACATCGTTAATGCATGCATTCTCTCAATCCTTACGTTCCCTTTTCATTATCTTCCACTTTACATTACATAATACTTTCCATTTACTTTTCATAATCATACCACGTAAAGCCACGGAAAATAAACATACATAATAAGGAACATAACATAAACATAACCATACCATGCATAGCATCATCACATAAGACATCATAAGGTCAACATACATTACCCCCGGAAACATCCCAAGTCAAAGCCTACACTTAAGCTCTACATCCTAAAATCTCAGAAAATTTTGTCCTTAAAGAAATGCGGATGAGCAAACAAATGCGGATGAATAAGTAAATGCGGATGAATAAACAAATGCGGATGAACACCTCAGAAAATATTCCAAGTGTCCCAAAGAAATGCGCATGAACCAAATGCGGATGACTGAAGCAAATGCGCATGGACAAAACAAATGCGGATGAGCATACAACAAATGCGTACGAACACTTAGCAAATGCGGGTGAACAAAATAGTCGATGTGTTCATCAAATGCGGATGAAGACTTAACTAATGCGGATGAACAACACATGCAAATATTCAAACTTAATGCGGATGATCAACTAACTGGAAACCGCATCTTACACTATAATCAGTTCCCAATCCTCATTCTTATACATTCATCGCACTGATCTAACATGCTAATCTCTCAGAACAAGCATACAACCACATAAACCGAGCAAAACATGCAGACCCTAACACACCCAATAAAAGAACAGGGCCAAACATACGGTACAACATACTGGACATAATAAAAAGTTAGTTACATGTATTTCCAGCCCCAAAACAGGTTTAAAACATAGAAAACGGGGATCTAGAAACTCACCTTATGCAAATCCTCGAGTATGACTTCCTTCAAACCTGAATGCAATGAGTTCAAACACCTGAAACCCAACAAAACACAACCCAAACACAAACAAACACACATAAGCATGCAACCGAGGCATAGGCGGCCAAGAACAACTTAAAACGATGAATTCTTACCTTGAATTCGAATTCCTCTTCTTCCTTCTCTCTAAAACCGAAGCTCTTCTCTGCTTTCTCTCTCTACAATCCGGGTGAAAAGAAGATATGCTGAAAGGTGTGGGCGGCCATCACCTTTTTACACCCACTTTTATTCTTTTTGTCCTTTTTGACACATTTAGCCCCTCAACTTGGGTTAAATTGTGTTTCTTCCTTTGTCTATACGTTTATACTTTCTTTCTCGTCTTTTAAAATTTTCCGGGTGTTACAGTGTTATTATTAATACACTTATATCTAACAATGATACTAATCATTTCTTATATCTATAATCGTTCCTTATGCAACTATTATAATTTCCTACCAACGATCTATGTCAAACAATTATACTTAATTATTCATTGGCTCTCACTATGTTTGTGCATATTATTTCCAAATATCGTTTTGTTTCGACTTAGTCATTTTCTAAGAATGTTACACCCAATATCATAATCCATCTTTCCTAGTCTTGGTATCTTTTATTTCACTCAAAAATCCTTATCATCCAAGAGTTCTTAAAGTGTTAATATTATCCATTTGTCCATGGTTCTAACTAATAATCCTTATAAACCATAATTAATAAACCATTTCACCTACACATACATACATACGCACCATATACATGCATCTCTATGCATTCTTACAAATCCAAAACATACAAATAATAGGATTTATCAAACTAAATCTACAGCAACATCCAATTTTCAGATTATAAACCAAATCAAAAACCCATTTTTTCATCAAAACATAAATTTTCCAAGAATAACTAAGCGGGTGAACTATGTTTCATCAAGATCTCAATCTTGATCATCCATGCATGAATAGATATAGACAAGTAAACCCAAACAAGTATACCTCGAGCCTAAACCAACGATCTATAGCGTTAGTTCAAGAATCTTCGTGACCCGGTTTCACCTTCAAGCCCTAAACTCAACTTCAACTCAAAAATCCTCTTGATTAAACCCGAACGAGTGAGGATGAAACTTCCTTTTAGTGTTTAAGAAAACTAAATGGAGTGTAGAGAGGGGAAGGGGGGGGGTGACTGAAGGTGACGGGTGAGTTGGTGCCGTGGTGGAAAGGTGGTGGTTGTGAGCGTTGGGGTCGCGGTAGGTAGTAGCCGGCAACCGCGATGTTGGCGTGGAAGAGGTGGCAGTCGGTGGTCGATGGAGATGGTGGAAGTGTCGGTCGGTGGTCGATGGTGGTTCGGTTGATGATGGCAGAAGGTGGTGCGATAATGGTTGATGGTTACGGGAGGGATGGTGTTTCTCGGCTGGGATGAGGGTGCCGATGGGTGGTGGTTCGGTGGGTAGGGGGAACCAATGGGGGAGATGGAGATGAGAGAAATGTGAAAGGTTTGTGTGTGTGTGGAATGTGTGTAATGTGTGTGATGATGATATAAGTAGGATGCAAGTTAGTATGAATGAGTTGTCTTGCATGCAAGACATGGTTATTATTATTGTTATAATTATTATTATTATTATTATTATTATTAGTAATTATTTGTATTAGTTTAGTCTCAACCGGTTAACAGACAACGGGATTCACATGAAACATTGGTCAAAGTTTTCTGATAGTCAAACGTGTCAGAAAGTAATAAATAATCGTTATTATTATCAGATAGAATTGAGCTGGCGTTGACCTGATTTTGACTGGCTGTCACACTAATCGTATCTCTGACGTATTGCCTCGTCCTACGTGTAATCACCCTATGAAATTGAAAGATTCTCTGAAAATTTTATCGGGTGATACAAAGGTCTAATCGTATCTCTAACGCATCGCTTAGTTTAATGTGTTTCGAATCAGATTCTACCAAGTGTCGAGGTGTTAGGTGGGGCGCTACACAGGTCAAGTCGTATCGCCGGTGTATCGCCTAGGGAAATGTGGTTCGTTTAAGATTGTGCCAAGTGTCATGCGATTAGGTGCGGTGATACACCCATCTAATCGTATCGCTGGTGCATCGCTGCAAACTATCTTTGACAATTTATTTTTTCGTAAAATGTGAAGCAACCAGATCAGAGGTTATAAATACTCATTCAACTCTTTTTTTTCAACAAACAATCAATTCGTTTTTATCTATGGAGTTGTTATTTATAAAGCACCCAATCTTTAAACCTCCCATAAACACTTTGATTTTCATAGTTTATCTACATAATACTGATCAAATTTTTATATCATTTTCAACGGCGACAACCTATAAAATCATTTTCTTTTATCTTAGAAGAAAATGATTGTCGTTAAAATAATACATTTCATGTTATGATTCATACAAGCACGAAATGTATTATATTATTGTGTGAAAATAAATTGTTGAATATTTTATAGGTTCTAAGAAACTTTGTATTATTATTTGATTGTAATATCTTGTTTGTAATTGTAAATTTTCGTTTGTAATTGTAAATTTTTGTTTGTAATTGTAATGTAGATTTTATTATTATTTCATTGTAATATCCTCTTTGTAATTATAAATTCTCGTTTGTATAATAAAAAAATATTTATCGTTAACTTTCTTGTGTTTTTGATTACGTGCAGAATTAAATGAATTTTTTTTTTCTCAAACACTAATATATTACATAAAACATTACTAATACAAAACATAAATAAAATAAAGTTACATAATTAAGGTCGATTCAAATCAAACTCCCATTTTTGCGAGCCTTCAACGGTTGCATCATGTACATAATCAAGAAAATTTTGAGGATCAACATAAGTGTTGGGTTGATTAAGACTTATCCTTTCACGTCCAGTTGATTTTCTTGATACTTGAGATGGAGCTGTGCTTTTACACTTGTCATGGTGGTGTCCTGTCGTTTTACAACGACTGCAAAAAATAAATGTGACTTGCTCATCACGATAAGGTATAAGTTTGTTTTCACATGGCCACCCGGCTTGTCTTTTATTCATTAATGGTGGCTTAAGAGGGACAAAATTAGTAGGAATCTCCCGTTCTGATCGATCTTGTAAAGGATTTATAGTCACTTCATAAGTTGCCTTATATACATCTTTGGAAAACCAATGCTGAGCCATATTACTACATTTAGTTATATTTAAAAATTTTGAAACAACAATTGCATGACCACATGGTAAACTAGATAATTCCCATTTACGACAACTACATGTTTGATTATGAAAATTAACCAAACCTTTTTTACCACCGTCAGCAACCTCAAATGAATAATCGTTGATGCCTATTACCATCCATGTCACACTTTTTTTTAAATCTTCTTCTAATCTTATTCTCAGCCCATTTTGTAAGTGTGTGCTGCAAATTTGCTATCATTTAAAATGTATAAGTTAAAATTTAATAATTGAAATAAATATACAATTTAAATGCTAAATAAAATATAAATTACCTTCAATCTGTCTACGGTTAAAATACCACTTCTGGTAAGTACTCACAGAAAAATTCAATAAGGTCGGTTATTGGGAGTTTTCTTGCATGTCGAGATAAAGCATTGATAGACTCAGTACAGTTAAACGTCATGATATTGTATCGCTTACCAGAGCAATGTAAAGTGTTTTGCACACGAGGAAGGGTGGAAGTTAGTCTAAACATTCCCTCTTCAAAGTCAGATATTCTGTAAGCTTTACAAGTCTGCCACCCTAACGACTCAAAATTCATGCCTTTCATTGACTTAAGTCGTAGGTTCAACATCAAATGACGATAACATAGGCCATGAAAGGCCTCGGGAAACACTGTTCTTATTGCTATATCAATTGATGCAGCCCTGTCAGATATGATTGCTAAGTGCGAATTACTACCGATACACTCTTTAAGTTTCATGAGAAACAAGGTCCAAGCTTCATCGCTCTCGGTTTTCCCGACACAATATGCATTGGTAGAATTTGATTGTTGCCATCCATTCCTACTGCCAAAAACATAGTACCCAAATACTTACCTTTTAGATGTGCCCCGTCTATGACTATCAACGGCCGCAAATGTGTCACAAAACTTCGAATCTAAATAAAATTACATAAAGTTATACTATTATTAAAAATAACGAATTATAATTTCAAAAAAAATTATATCAAATTACTAACCGCAGCACCGGTAGCCACAAAAAACATTTCAAACCGCCCAATTTCATCTATTGCAAAGTGAGTCACCGTACTAGGGTTCGCCTTTTTTAGATTATAACAATAGACAGAAAGTTTTTCAAATTGCTTCTCGGTGGAACCATTTAAAAGTTCAAGAGCAAAATTTTTTCTCCTCCAAGCTTGTTGATACGATAAATCAATTTTATAATGGAGTCTAAAATCGTTCATAATTTCTTTGCCCCTGTATATTCGTCCATTGTCTTTAAGTTGATCTTTAATTATATGACCAACAAATTTTTTGTTTTCTTGACGAATATTGGGATAAGTTTGTGTTCTCGAACAAGTGTGATTATCGTTAAAATGTCTAAGTTGAAAAATGTTTGAACTTTCAAACGCATATGCCCTGATACACCAACTGCAATCTTTGTTAAGACATGATGCTTCAAATCTTTTCTTTGATGATCGCTCCACTTTTAGTTCAAATCACTTACTAACACACATTTTACCTAGTTCCAATTGAAGATCATCTTTATTATTAAAACATTGACCTTCTTTCACATTTGAAAATGTTGACTTGTAACCTTTAAGCTCATTATCAGTAGGATCCGACAAAGACTCGGGTAATGAACGAAAATTTTCAACTGGAACTTTATACTCAAAATCGTGATCCAAAAAAGTTGAAAATTCAACCTTTTCAAAATCATCATTTAAATCCAAATTTTTGTTCACAAAACTAAGATTTTCTTTAATTACTGAGCTACTACCAAAATCATCCTCCTCGCTAACATATAATGTAAAAATATGATTTGGATCATTAACAATAAGGTTTGTAAAAAATGAACAATCATTATCATTCAATATGTCAACTGTACGAGTATACCTAGACATTTTATAACATAAACATATACCTTTATGAAAACCAAATATATTGAAGATAAGATTTTTCAATTCTTGAAATGTAATACTCACCGGTAAAGACACAGCCTGTCTATTACATCGAACATTCAGAGGTACATACTCTTCAACTTCATTATTAAACTTCCATCTTCCACTAGACATATTTGAAAGTATGAGATTGAAATAATAAGATTCTTGAAAAGTTTGTCAATTGAGAGAAACAATAATTCCTTTGAAATTTATACACAAAAAGTATTCATTAATTAAGGTAGTTAGTTATTTATTAATTATAAAATCTAATTATTTTATTTAAAATTACTTACATCTCAAGTCAGTTTTTACAAGTTATAAGAACTAGTTTAATAACTAATTTACATATATTAAATTCTCTATAATCACATACACTAATAAATTTTCTATAAAATATACATATATTATTAATAATATAAATTATATATATTATTAATTTTATTTATTATTATTATTAATTTTCTATAAATTAAGTATATTATTTAATAATCTGAAAAGCGGCGATACGGGAACATTAATTTCCCGGCGATACGTATCGCCGATTGGCGATATATTTTTAAATATTTTTAATTTTTTTAGCGATATAGAACCATGATGTATCGCCCAAAAGTGATATGCATTTTTTTAGCGATATTCCAGCGATACCACATGGATTGGTATCGCCGAACGGTAAATCTAGGCGATACCACATGGATTGGTATCGCCGAACGGTAAATCTAGGCGATACCACATGGATTGGTATCGCCGGTCGAAGATATTTGTCCAAATGGCACCATTTGATTGGTCAAATAATTTGGTAAATTACAAAGTTAATGAATATTAATGAAAACACATTTGGTGAAATGGCTAATCTGGTAAATTTCCCTTAATAATATGGATTAAATAATATATTAGTTATAAGAAGTTCATTAAATGGGGTTAAAATTTATTATTATTATTATTATTATTATTATTATTATTATTATTATTATTATTATTATTATTATTATTATTATTATTATTATTATTATTATTATTTATTATTATTATTATTATTATTATAACTATGAATTTAGTTAGTAGTTATTTACTCAGGTATTTAAATAAAATACTTAATGTAAATAGTATTTAGTTACAAAAATATAAATAATTTGGGTTAAAGAAGGTGGGGGTTTTAATTAAAAACTAAAACTAGAAGTAAATTGCAAAAAATAGTAAAAATTCCAGCAAGCTAACACGGCCGTGTCAAAACTATAAAAGAAATTCCACGCGGCCGTGTTATGGTTCTGCCAGAAAAACGAAAATTGACATTTTTGAGTTTTTTAATTATGAAAAAGAATTATTAAAAAATTAAATTAAATTGTGAAGTAAATTCAAATATGAAAACTAGTTCCAACACTAAGGTAATTTCTTGATTCGATTCGGCTTACGATCATCAACGATTACGGTGCAATGACTATTATTAATTAATGATTTGTATCGATACTAGACATCATGCCGTTCGGTTATCCACTCTATCTAATGTCTAATCAAGCGTAGTTCGTTGATTAGAGCCAACCCGCTACTCTAAGCTCATGCCGTTCGGATTTTAGCGTGCGAGTTACAACGATAGAAGTATCAATTATAATTAAGCACACACGCCGTTCTGTATGCCTAACTAGATTGTGTGATTCTATAACGAGAATAAATTCATTAACAAACTCAAACTGTTAATTGTTCCTTATATCAAAAATTAAAACTTGATTAGGGTTTTAAAACTTGAAAAACTTTATTGGAGAAATTAATAAAATGGACATTTTTATTAACAATCTTCTATATACCGGATTAGATCCGGGTTTATGATCAAGAATCAAACAAACAAACCATTAAACAAAAACATCTCATAAAAGTTTCATATAAGTTCAAACCAAATCGAAGAAATTAAACCTTAATGTTAAAACTAAATTTTTTCTAGCCGGACATGACGACTAGATCAATCAAAACTAAAATAAAATAAAATGTACGGATCAAAACACTAATAATTAAGTATCTTGATAATGAAGAAAATGCCACTAACAAAAAGAACCCAATTTGTTGCAGCTCCTTCTTGCTTTGTTGAACTTGATTCTTCAAAATAAAGTCTTCAGGATGCTTCCTTTGATCATCATCTTCTGTTTTATTTATAATAAAGCTTGATTTCCAGATCGACCTTTTTAGGATTTAAGTTTCTTTAATTTTATTCAGGAAAATCTAGTGATAATCATAAAAAAAAAGAACTCTTAAATTTTTGGAATTTTTTCATGCGAGCTTGCACGGCCGTGTAAAATTTGTGAACAAACTTCCGCGCCGCAGTTAGGTGTTTCTGTTGTGTAGATTCCTTCAAGCTTCAGCATTTTTTCAAAAATACTTTTTCTGCTGCTCTATGTTTTTCATCCTTCTCACAAACTCATCAACCCTACAAAATCAACCAAAACAAACCAAAGCAGATTCCATTCTACCAAAACAAGTGTTGCATAAAATAACAAAAATGCATGCAATATTCATATAACATGCACCAAAGTATACTTTATAACTATGAAAAATAATGCTTAAAAATATAACTAACAAATCTTCTCAAGCTTAAACCTTTCCTTGTTCTCAAGGAAGTCAAGAATAAGAATAAACTGAGGAGTGAAAACACATACTAGCATTATTAGAGTATTGGCAAACCTATCTTTGTTTCGCATAAGAAGTCTGAGCATAAAATCATCTTATTATACTAATCTTTCAGTTTTCATGCATAAATGAGTCTTCAAGATTTTCATTAACATCACGTACCCAATTTGCTAGTTATGATCCTTTAACCCTTAAGTTCCGGACTTATCGTTTCATGTTAGTTAATTCATTTAAGTTGATTTTTTAAGTGTACCAATACCTTTCTTCACACAGTGGAGACCTTCCTAACCTCAAGGAGTATACAGAGCAAGTGGTCAATTTGTTACCACACGAGATCACAAATGATTTGCTTTTATTGCAATCAATTTATGACTGTTTTTTTCTTTTATTTTCCTTTCTTTTTTTTTCTTTTTTATTATTCTTATTTTTTCCTTTTTTTCATCAAATGGGTTCGGATCTCAAACTATTTTTGCTAGGTCTCGGTCTCTTTATGTGACCAGATTAGAATTAGATACACATGGATATTAGGCGTTTTATTACTATAAATCCAAAACAAAGGGCACTAGCATAACAGAGTGTAACATCCGGATTTCCATGGGGGCGAAAAGTGGAAAGAAAGAAAAGAGTTTTGAATAAAGAAGGCAATGACAAAAGATAAAGGGTGCATTGTGTAAATATGTATAAAAGTCAAAAAAGTATGAGTATAAGAGCATGGTCTCCCATGCTCTTTCTGTTGCTGCTATGACCGAAGGAGAAAGGGTTGTGTTTCTGGTTTTCTCTCGGTTTTGTGAAGAAGAAGAAGATGGAATCTCCGAGGTATGTGTGTTTGCATGTTAATTGGTTTGGTTTCTTTGTGGTTTCACCCTTAAAAACCGATTTCTATGTGTTTTTGGTGTTTTAGTGCTTGTTTATGTTTGCTTTAGGTGTCTTGAACTCTAGTGCAGCCAAGTTTGGTGAAGTTTTACTTGTCTTCTGCAAAAGGTGAGTTCTAGACCCCGTTTACATGCATTTTAAACTGATTTTGGGGCTGAAAATGCATGGTTAAAAGATTTTATGGATGTATGTTTGTACCCGTGAGCTTGTATGAGTATATGTTCATGTATGAAGCTTGTTTATGTGTTGGGAATGCTTAGAAATGTTTATTTAGGCTTTGAATTGGTGCTACAACAGGTCTGAACTGATTCTGATATGTAGAGGTGCACAGCAGGCAGTCACGCGCCTGTAAATTTCCTTAGAAAATTTTAAGTAGGGGTTCATGCGCCCCAATAGTGCCCGTGCACCCAAAAGTTTTGCCTAAGTATGCAAGTGTAGGTTCATGCGCCTGAACAGTGTCATGCGCCCAAGACCTTCCTCAGGAGCCTGTGTTTGCCCATGCGCCTGGGAGGCTCATGCGCCTGGGAGGCTCATGCGCCCAGAAATATTGCGGAAATGTCTAAGTGTAGAGATCATGCGCCTAAATAGTGTTGATGCGCCCATGCAGTGCTGATGCGCCTGCATAGTTCCCATGCGCCTAAGACACTTGGAAAATTTTCTGAA
Organism: Flaveria sonorensis; assembly: GCA_025506505.1. Lineage (NCBI taxonomy): Eukaryota > Viridiplantae > Streptophyta > Magnoliopsida > Asterales > Asteraceae > Flaveria > Flaveria sonorensis. The sequence goes on from CM046437.1 coordinate 30,772,014, forward strand.
ATTTTGGAGAAAGCTGAATTTTAAGGTTTGACCTAGAGTTGACCTGTGATTATTATTTGATTATTCTATTCATGTTTTATGATTGTTCTTGTGTTCCTATTACTATATAATGTGACTTTATGTGGACTGCTCATGATCATAAAGTATTATCATTAATAAAGGGGAAAGATTAATGTTAATGAAAAGTGGAACATAATGAACGAATAAAAAGTCTTGCAAGCAAATGAAAAGGAGGTTCACAGCCAGGGGTTGTTAGCTCAACTGTGTGCGGTTTAGCTAACCCATAAGGATTCACGCAGGAGTCAATCTTTGAGATTGACTAATATGTACGAAATGGGATCCTTGTCGCTTGACCCCAAGATTGAAGTTGCTTTATGCACAACGATGGGGCATAGCATATGACAGGATCTAGATTACATTGAAAGATAATAATAAAAGTGCGAAACGAACGATTATGAACGAGGATGAAAGATAATAACGTTATAACCTCGATGTATGTATGATGTATGATCACATTCGAAAGAAAGTTATGATATTTTGAAAGAGTATTTTCATATACAATTCTTCCGAGGTATTTTTATGATTTTAAAACTAGAACTCACTCAGCAAAGCTGACTTTATGCATTTTCAGTTGGCAGGTAATATTGCTGAGGATGGCACTCGGGGAGGCTACTCGTTGGGGCAAGGCTGACATCCATTCATGATCTATAACATTGTTGTTTTGTACTGCAAATTAAGGATTCTTTTGTAACTGTTAACAAACCTGTATTGCTTAGCAACAATGCTTATAAACTAATGAATGGCTTTTGATGTTTAATTTCGCTGCATTGTTTTAATGGATTATGAAATGTTTATTTTAATTATGCTATGATTGCCCAACTGTGAGGTCTCCGGGAACGGGGCTGCAGGATTGTTAAAGGGTTCTTAACACTTAGTTAACACACTTAGGAGGATATTAATATCACTTAACAGTTCAAATAGGGAACTGAGAACTTTTACAGATGATGCAATGCACAACACAAGTAAGTAAAGAACAAGAACACAAGATATAAGTTTTCAAGGAAGTAGTATATTGCTTCTCAAGTTCTATTACAAGTGTTTACACTGCATATCTAAATACAAGAACCTTAGACTCTTTATACTAATCATACAACCGTCAATTTACAAAAGATAGTTGGAAAGTGGCTAATCTAGGCAACAAGATCAGCCTAAAGTTAAAAGACAGATTGCCTTTTGACTAGTGACTATGACAGGCCATAGCTCACTTGACTTTTCTACTACAAAAGTCCAAAAAGAAACAAATACAGAAATTTACAAACAAAGACCTTATCTACTTTATCATAAAGCATGGGAGTTTCACCAACTGATGATAGTTGGTGAACCACCAGAGTGGGCAGCGGACAGATGGTTGCTTTATGATAAAGTTGATGGAAAAGGTGACTTTTCTCTCTCTTCTAAAGGTAAATCAGTCTTGTATTTATTCAGCTTTGGAAGACTTTGTCTTGAGAGCTTCGGAAGACTTCATCTTTATACTTCGGAAGAGTTGAGTCTTTGGCTTTGGAAGACTTGACACTTAGTGTAAAGCTTCCTTATCATTTTCTTCAGAACTTATCCTTCAGAAGATTTCACACTTGGCATTCTTCTTTGTATGTGTAAATCTTTTGAAGTTATTTCTTCTTTGTTCTTTAGTGTATTTTGGAAGACCTGGTTGTTTTGGCATCTTTTGGTTGATCCTTTGGTTGCATCAGCCTCTTAACCTCAGAGGTTGCTACAAGGGCCTTACAAGTTGGTATCAGAGCCAAAGTTTAAGAGAAATGGGTAAATATTTTCAAACAAAACCTAAACTTAAACTGAAAATGGGACCGAATGGAGGGATGCCAACCCGGGTAGCTACATGCCATCAGGAATGTCTTTTCTTATAATGTTAACCGGCATTATGTGCGCATGCTATTTGATTTATGTGCTTTAGTAGATTTGAATACTGATGTAGTCAGGATAGGAAATGCTCGGGGGATGAAGAGTAAAGTAAGTGGCTAATCACAACTGGCCACTGTAATTAAGGACTTACTATACTTAACATTAACTGAGCTATTACCTTGAATGACCATGTTGGTGTTTGAATCTTATAGTGTTTAGGGTATGGCTGGTGGAAGATCGTCGAAAGCTTCTCGTGGTGGAACGCGGGGCGTTCGTGGTAGGCCACGTAATGCAAGAAACAAGACCAAGACCGTAGAGACGGCTCCTGCTAGGCCCGATCTTCATCACCCGGAGGGCGGTGATGAGAGTGCCAACTTAAGAGCCTCGGTGAAGTAGGCAGTGGTGGAGGAGGTTCACCAAGTCATGCAGACAATCCTACCGTCTGTCGTCACTGAAGTGATCCGAGCTGTTAGGTAAGATGAAAAGAAGGAGAAAGAGGAGGGACGGAGAACTACTGCTGGTAGGAGAGGTGATGTGAGGGATCACGATGAGGAGGGGGAGCTACATGCTGGAGGGGGGACCTCTAGTGATGATGAAGAAGAGGTGGTGCGGGAAACCACGAAAGGATGCAGCTACGGGGCATTTCAACGATGTAGACCCCCTACTTTCGATGGCAATGGTGATGCTGCTGCTGTTCACCGATGGGTAAGGGAGATGGAGGCTGTTCTGGAAATCAGTGAGTATCGAGAGGACCAAAAGGTGAAGTTCGCCACTCACTCCTTCGTTGACACTGCACTGTGTTGGTGGGACAACCTTGTCCAAGCCGAAGGCAATCGGGCCGTCGGAAAGATGAAGTGGGGAGAGCTAAAGAGGTTGGTGATTGAGGAGTTCTGTCCTCATCGAGAACTCGACAAGATCGAGAGAGAGTTCCTACAGCTTGAGGCAGGCACTATGACACACCAGTAATACACCGCCAAATTTAATGAGATGGCGAGACTGGTGCCCGATCAGGTTACGCCGGCATCAAGGAAGATCAAGCGGTATATCCAAGGGTTGCCAGCTGACATCTGTAGACACTTAATCGCTGCCTGACCGAGCACTTTTAGGTCGGCAGTGGATTTGGCGGGAATGTTGTATGACGAAAGGGAAGTGGCAGTGGTTGAGGCGAAGAAGACTGATGGTGGTGGTAATAACTGGAGAGGAAAGAGATTCGGGCGTGGTGGTTTTACCCCAAATAACAAGAGGCGAAGGGTGGATGATCGCCGAGTTGTTACTGCAGGCTCGGGGTCGAGGAAGTGTGACAAGTGTGGAAAGGAGCATAGTGGGGAATGCCTCTTGGGGTCGAATATTTGCTTCAAGTGTGGGAAGCCCGGCCATATGGCAAAGATGTGTGGGATCCCATGGTGCTTCAACTGTTGCGAGGACGACCACATGAGTAGAGACTGCATGAAGCCAAGGGCAGAGAGCTCCGGGGCGAAGAAGAGAGCCAAAGAAGGAGGGCAGAGGGCGAGTGCTAGAGCCTTCACTATGACGTGGGAGGAAGCCCGGGTAGACCCCGACGTCGTGTCAGGTTTGTTTCTAGTACATCACACTTGTGCCTCTGTATTATTTGATTCTGGTGCTAGTAGGAGTTTCATATCTGCTGCTTTCTGTGCTAAGTTGCCTATTAGTAGTAGACGTATGGATGAGCCTTTTAACGTAGAAACTACTATTGGTAAGTCATCCAGAATTTCTTGTATGATTGAAGACTGTGGCATAGAATTAGAAGGTCATAGGTTTGCTGCTAAGCTATACGTGATACCCCTTGGAGGATTTGTTGTAGTGCTAGGGATGGATTGACTAGCAACCTATGAGGTAAACATCGTGTGTCGCAAGAAGATGATTCAATTAGTTGCACCCGATGGAAGTTCGGTGATGGTATATGGTGATCACGTCACTACGGTCCCAAAGGTGATTTCGTTGGCGGTGGCAGAGAAGTGCATGAGAAGCGGATGTAGTGCCTACCTGGCGTATGTAAGGGATGTGGACGCGTCGATACCATAATTTTCTGAAGTGCCAATGGTTTGTGACTTCCTGGACGTGTTCCCAGAAGACTTACCAGGTGTGCCACCTGACCGCGAGATCGAGTTTCAGATTGACCTGATACCCGGTGCACAACCCGTTGCCAAAGCACCATATCGGTTAGCTCTGACCGAGATGAAAGAACTAATGGTTCAACTGCAGAAGTTGATGGATAAAGGATTCATCCGACCGAGTATCTCTCCCTGGGGTGCTCCGGTCCTATTTGTTAAGAAGAAAGACGGTAGTTTGAGGATGTGTATAGACTACCGTGAGTTGAACAAGTTGACAGTAAAGAATCGATACCCCCTACCGAGAATTGAGGACCTATTTGATCAGCTTCAGGGTGCCAGTTGGTTTTCCAGGATAGATCTTCGATCTGGCTACCATCAGCTGAAGGTAAAGGAATAAGATATCCCGAAGACAACGTTCCGCACGCGTTATGGACATTACAAGTTTCTCGTTATGTCATTTGCTTTAACTAATGCGCTAGTTGCCTTTATGGATCTGATGAACCAAGTGTGCCTGCCTATGTTAGATAAATCGATGATTGTGTTTATTGATGATATACTGATTTATTCGAAGAGCGAAGAAGAACATGTCGGCCACATACGTGAAGTGTTGGGGACACTTAGGAGGGAGAAGCTATATGCTAAGTTCTCCAAGTGTGCTTTTTGGTTGCGCGAGGTTCAATTTTTGGGTCACGTGGTAAATTCTGAAGGAATTATGGTGGACCCGGCGAAGGTTGAGGCGGTGATGAAATGGAAGTCTCCAAATACGCCGTTTGAGATTCGCAGTTTCTTGGGTTTGGCGGGCTACTACCGAAGGTTTATTCAAGACTTTTCCAAAATAGCCTCACCTTTGACCAAATTGACTCGCAAGGATGTGAAGTATGTGTGGGGACGAGAACAGGAGGATGCGTTTGAGGAGTTAAAGGCAAGATTAACTCAGGCTCCTGTCTTGAAACTGCCAGAAGGGAGTGAGGATTTAGTGGTCAATTCCGATGCCTCCTATTCAGGACTGGGTTGGGTACTAATGCAGCGTGGAAGATTGATAGCATACGCATCCCAACATCTGAAGACCCACGAAGCCAATTACCCCACTCATGACTTAGAATTAGCGGCAGTGGTCTTTGAATTGAAAATTTGGAGGCACTATTTATACGGGACAAAGTGCACAATTTTCACTGACCATAAGAGGTTGAAGTATTTCTTTGAGCAGAAGGTCCTCAACATGAGACAAAAGAGGTGGTTAGAGTTGATCAAGGACTATGATTGCGAGATCCATTACCACCCGGGCAAGGCCAACGTAGTGGCCAATGCCCTTAACCGGAAAGAGAGACCTGAGCCAATTCGGGTGAAGGCGTATCAGTTGGTGATGACCTCTGACGTGATGACACAGGTCAAGGAATTTCAGAATGAGGCATTGAAGGAAGAACACCTTAATTCTGAACGAATAAGAGGTCTAGTCACCGGTGCCACCAAGATGTATGAAGATATGAGGGAGGACTACTAGTGGCCGGGTATGAAACGTGATGTAGTGGAGTATGTGAGTAAGGGCCTCACTTGCTTGCAAGTGAAGGCAGAACACCAGAAACCATACGGGAAGATCCAACCATTGGATATACCAGAGTGGAAGTGGGAGCACATCACCATGGACTTCATCATGAAGCTGCCCCGTACTGCAAGGGGGTACGATACCATTTGGGTGATAGTCGACCGCTTGACGAAGAGTGCTCACTTCCTACCAATCCGCGAGACGTATTCATCTGAGAGATTGGCGGATCTATTCATCAAAGAGATTGTAGCCCGTCATGGCGTGCCAGTGTCTATTGTGTCAGATCGCGACACCCGATTTACATCTAAGTTCTGGAAGAGGTTTCATGATGCCATGGGGACGAGGCTACACATCAGCACAGCTTATCATCCTCAGACTGATGGTCAGTCTGAGCGGACGATTCAGATACTGGAGGATATGCTTCGTGCATGTGTGATCGACTTCGGAGGGAGTTGGGACGATCACCTACCATTAGCAGAGTTCTCGTACAACAACAGTTATCATGCCAGCATTGGCATGCCACCATACGAGATGCTATACGGTAGGAGGTGTAGGACGCATGTATGTTGGGGAGACATTGGGCAGAAAGAATTGGGAAGCATTGAGGTGATCGAGGCTACGATTGAGAAGCTAGAAAAGATCAAAGCCTTTATGAAGGTAGCCAAGGATAGGCAAAAGTCGTATGCCGATAAGAGGCGTAGACCAATCGAGTTCAACGTGGGGGATAAGGTCATGTTGAAGGTCTTGCCTTGGAAAGGGATCATCCGATTCAGAAAGAAAGGCAAGCTGAGCCCGAGGTACATAGGACCTTTCCGAATCATTGCACGAGTAGGAGAGGTGGCCTATCGACTAGAATTGCCTGATGAGTTAAGTGGCCATTCCATGTATCCCATCTAAGAAAGTGCTTAGCCGACGAAGACATGATTGTACCACTAGAGGATATCGAAGTGGATGAATGGCTCAACTATGTGGAGCAACCAATGGCAATCATCGATCGGAAGGAGAAGAGGTTAAGGAATAAAGTGGTTCCACTTGTGCAGGTGCAGTGGAAGCACCGAAAAGGATCCGAATCTACATGGGAGACCGAGGCAGAGATGAGACAACACTACCCACAGTTATTCGAAGAGTGATGGGTTTCGGGGACGAAACCTCTTTAAGGGGGTAGACTTGTAACATCCGGATTTCCATGGGGGCCAAAAATGGAATGAAAGAAAAGAATCTAGAATAAAGAAGGCAATGACAAAAGATGAAGGGTGCATTGTGTAAATATGAATAAAAGTAAAAAAAGTATGAGTATAAGAGCATGGTCGCCCATGCTCTTTCTGCTGCTGCTGTGACCGAAGGAGAAAGGGTTGTGTTTCTGGTTTTCTCTCAGTTTTGTGAAGAAGAAGAAGCTGGAATCTTCGAGGTATGTGTGTTTACATGTTAATTGGTTCGGTTTCTTTGTGGTTTCACCCTTAGAAACCGATTTCTATGTGTTTTTGGTGTTTTAGTGCTTGTTTATGTTTGCTTTAGGTGTCTTGAACTCTAGTGCAGCCAAGTTTGGTGAAGTTTTACTTGTCTTCTGCAAAAGGTGAGTTCTAGACCCCGTTTACATGCATTTTAAACTGATTTTGGGGCTGAAAATGCATGGTTAAAAGATTTTATGGATGTATGTTTGTACCCGTGAGCTTGTATGAGTATATGTTCATGTATGAAGCTTGTTTATGTGTTGGGAATGCTTAGAAATGTTTATTTAGGCTTTGAATAGGTGCTACAATAGGTCTGAACTGATTCTGATATGTAGAGGTGCACAGCAGGCAGTCATGCGCCCAAACAGGGCCCATGTGCCTGGAAATTTCCTTATAAACTTTTAAGTAGAGGCTCGTGCGCCCCAATAGTGCTCATGCGCCCAAAAGTTTTGCCTAAGTATGCAAGTGTAGGTTCATGCGCCTGAACAATGTCATGCGCCCAAGACCTTCCTCAGGAGCCTGTGTTTGCCCATGCGCCTGGGAGGCTCATGCGCCTAGAAATATTGCGGAAATGTCTAAGTGTAGAGATCATACGCCCAAATAGTGTTGATGCGCCCATGCAGTGCTGATGCGCCTACATAGTTCCCATGCGCCTAAGACAATTAGAAAATTTTCTGAACTTTTAGAGAAAGCTTAATTTTAAGGTTTGACCTAGGGTTGACCTGTGATTATTATTTGATTATTCTATTCATGTTTTATGATTGTTCTTGTGTTCCTATTACTATATAATGCGTCTTTATGTGGATTGCTCATGATCATAAAGTATTATCATTAATAAAGGGGAAAGATTAATGTTAATGAAAAGTGGAACATAATGAACGAATGAAAAGTCTTGCAAGCAAATGAAAAGGAGGTTCACAGCCAGGGGTTGTTAGCTCAACTGTGTGCGGTTTAGCTAACCCATGAGGATGCACACAGGAGTCAATCTTTGAGATTCACTAATATGTACGAAATGGGATCCTTGTCGCTTGACCCCAAGACTGAAGTTGCTTTATGCACAACGATGGGGCATAGCATATGACAGGATCTAGATTACAGTGAAAGATAATAATGAAAGTGAGAAACGAACGATTATGAATGAGGATGAAAGATAATAATGTTATAACCTCGATGTATGTATGATGTATGATCACATTCGAAAGAAAGTTATGATATTTTGAAAGAGTGTTTTCATATACAATTCTTTTGAGGTATTTTTATGATTTTAAAACTAGAACTCACTCAGCAAAGCTGACTTTTATGCATTTTCAGTTGGCAGGTAATATTGCTGAGGATGGCACTCGGGGAGGCTACTCGTTGGGGCAAGGCTGACATCCATTCATGATCTATAACATTGTTGTTTTGTAATGCAAATTAAGGATTCTTTTGTAACTGTTAACAAACCTGTATTGCTTAGCAATAGTGCTTATAAACTAATGAATGGCTTTTGATGTTTAATTTCGCTGCATTGTTTTAATAGATTATGAAATGTTTATTTTAATTATGCTATGATTGCCCAACTGTGAGGTCTCCGGTAACGGGGCCTTACACGGAGTACAGTTGTCTTTTATTACTATCGACCTTTTAGCATGCCACTTATGATTAGCATAATAAAGTTAATATCATCTTTCATGATACACTCAAAAATCTTTTCAGGGAAAATGCAGGTATGCCTTTTTTTGTTCATGAGAAGAACTACATAGCACATGACTCAAAGTTGAGAGTCATTGATTTGCATAAAAGATATAGAGGTATTACTTGTACGGTAGTAAATGCATCATTACACTAATCATAAGAGCCTTTAGTATATCTTTGAACAGAAGAAGCTGAACATGAGAGTACGTCGTTGGGTCGACCTGTTGAGCAACTATGACAATATGATGAAGTATCATCTGAGCAAGGCTAATTTGGTGGCCGATGTCTTAAGTCAAAAGGAAACACCTAAACCAAAGTGAGTGCGAGAATTAAAGTTTGCCATTCACACCAGCGTACCTGATAAAATCCGTAATGCTCAAATTAAGGCTTTGAAGGACAAGAATTTAAAGAAGAGTCCATGCGAGGCATGGAATAGAAATTAGTGGCAAACATCATAGGAATTCGTGATTTCATTAAACGAATATGGATTTTTCTGTACGTGAATTTACTAGATCTAGTAATGGATAAACTCATAAGACTCGATATCCTATTCACCGAGGTTCAAGTAAGACGTACCATGATTTGAAAGTTCTTTATCAGTGGCAGAATGTGAAAGGTGATATTACCATGCATGTAAGCAAGTGTTTAACTTGTTCTAAAGTAAGGTGGAATGTCAAGGACCATCTGGTTTAATCCAATAGCCATAAATTCAAGAATGGAATTAGGAGTAGATCTTAATAGATTTCATTATAAAGTTACCTTGAACTCTTAGGGATACGATAACATTTGGGTAATAGTAGATCGCTTGGCAAAATCCGCAGACTTCCTAGAAATTATATAGGCTGATTGAATTAAGAAGTTAACTCGTACCAATCTAAGAGAAAAAGTATCTAGGCACGGGGTGCCAGTTTTTCCATCATCTCCGATCATGACACTCGATTTATTCCTTATTTTTGGAGGTCATTAAGAACGTCATTGGGAACATGGTTGGATATGAGCACTGTCTATCATCCTCAAACTGATAGATAGAATGAGAGTACGACTTAGACTCTAAAAGACATGCTACGATCATGTGTCATTGATTAAGGTTTCCTATGATAACAGTTATCACACGGCGATCAAGGCCGCACTGTTTGAGACACTCTATGGAAGTATATGTCGATCACCTATCTGTTGGGTAGAAGTTGAAGGAAATTCAACTTACTGGTCCTGAGCTTGTGCACGAGACGACTAAGAAGATCGCATAAATTTGTAACCCCAGGACAGAAGCACGTGACTAAGAAAGGATTTACGTGGGTTAACACAAAAAAAATCCATCGAATACCAAATCCACAACAAGGTACTTTTAAAAGTGCCACCTTGGAAAGATGCAATTCGTTTTGGAAAAACATGGAAAGTTAAACCCATGCTACGTTGGATCTTTTAAGATTGTCAAAAGGGTTGGTCCAGTAGATTAACAACTCAATTTGCCTAGAGAACTCAGTGAAGTACATAACGTGTTACACGTTTCAGACATGAAGAATTGTCTGTCTGATGAGACAGTAGTCATTTTGTTAAATGAGAAACAGATGAACACGCAGCTGCGATTCATCGAGGGACTAGTTGAAATCATGGACCAAGTGGTCAAAAACAGTCAAGCGTAATTTTACCTCTATCGTTAAAGTTAGTTTGAAATCTAAGTGTGGACCAGAGTTTACTTGGAACGCGGGAATCATATAAAGGACAAATGTCCGTAGTTACTCAAAGATGTACCATTAAGCGCCAAGGTTACCAGTTGAGAATTTCGGGGCGAAATTCCTTCAACAAGGGGATAAATGGCAACCAGAAATTTTCGTCCATCTTTTACCAGAGTTAGTTAAATTTCGGGACTTCAATAAGGGGATAATATGACACCCGACATTTTCAGGTCACTTTTCGATCAACACAAACATAGTTTTCCGATCATACATTCATGCATTTAATGTTTTTTACTTAAATGTGTCATTTATTGCACAAACATTCACAAACCTTTCATGTAACGGTAATTCAGAGAATTGCCAGATCGCACACGCGTCTGTCCCTGAACGTTGGTGATTTGTAGAAATAGTTTTCAAACAATTATTATTGGTATGAAATTATGTGTTTATGTGATTAAATGTTTAGCTTAGTTGCGAAAATTGGGATTTTTCTGGCATTTACGCGTTTTTGCACATTTTCTGCTTTTAAAGCCTAAAAATTATGAAAATGCCTTTGAACTAAAAAAATAAATATCATTTTATGTTATTAATGTTTATTTGATATTATGTGAGCATTTGGTGGTTCAGGTGTAGAAAAAGTTCAATCCCGTAACGTTAGAACGATTTTTATAAAAGACGGAGGCCTTTCTTGTAAAAGAAAAAGATTAAAACTTAAACCCCCACCCCTTTACCCTAATTCGGCCGCCCCCATCTCCCCACCCCATCTCTATTTTGAACACACACACATGTGAACACATACACACCTTGATTCTTCCTTGCAATTGATGATGATTATGGATTGTTCTTGCATAAAAAACATGCTAGCTTGCTTCTATGCATCATTACAAGTAAGTTTTATGTTAGATTTCATATCCTTTAATTATCATGATGAATATGAACCCGAGTTATCCAAACGCGAATCAAAACTTGAAATTGGTTGAATTAATGATTGATTATGTGTTAGTATTCAATATAATGATGTTTGTATGATTGGTTTTATGAAATTGTGTTGTCTTGATCAAAACCCAATACTTACTTACAATGGAAACTTTAATTTGGGGCTTTTGTTGAAATTGTATGATTTTGATTAAATTGGATTGAATTGATTGGTTCTAGGATGTTAGTTGATGCTAATGGATGAAAAGTCATGTTTTGAACTTTTGATTTTGGCTCGGTTTTTGGGTACTTTCTATTATAGGAAATTTTTACGCATCTTGGTTTATAAATGATGATTTATGCATGTTTGATGAGATGTGATAGTTTTTATAAGATGTTTAGGGCATAATAATGGATTGGGAATAATTAAATGGTGAAAAACGCATCGTATGGACATGCTTTCTATTTATGGAAACGTTTGAGATATGATGTGTTGTGTGCTGAGTTTGTTATGTGTAGAACATGTTATGGTGATTTGGATAAAACTTATGCAACTTGTGTTCTTATGTTTTAAATTAGGAAATTTTGGGTATGATGAAGTTTCTTGGTCATGTTAACATGTCATGGATAATTGTTGGATATGTTACATATATAATTGAGATGGTTTTTGTGATATGATTCATAATCTTTAAACAGATTGCACATGTGTAACGATGTCATACTTTCCAAAAATAGATTTTCGACATGAAACTTTATATGAATCATTATTTGAGCTATTTGTCATGACTAAACATGTTTTTACTTGTTTGAATCACCAACGAGTCGTCGGGTCAATCCAGTCAACATTGGTCAAAAAGTTAACTTGGTTAAACTTGTCAAACATTTCTCGAACACGCTAACATTTACTTTGTTTGGATACAACGGGGTTCATTTGGCCATTATGAACACACACTCATGGGTATACATTTGTTAGGTAACAATCAGCTTTCGGTTGTTACACTTCATGTTTTTTCCTATGCATATAAGGTGAATCTTCACAACCCCACCTGTACTTACTTTCCTTTTTGGGGGTGAAGAATGCAAACTATTTTTATCTGGTTTTAATATTATTGGTATATCGCTTGTTAATGTAGTGCGAACATTATCACACAAGTCCTTACACACTCGAACCATTAATAACGGGATAGCGAGGTAATTGTAGGTAGTACTACTGGGTTCCACAAACCCCACCCGCGTTAGTCGTGCTAACTCGACTAGAGGTTGAACGAGTGTTTAATTGACCTAGACACTTTCCATTGTCCTGTGATAAGACATGGCGGAAGGCAAAACAACTCATAAACAATCAGCTTCAGTTCAAAATGCTAAGTAACTCGATATATAGGATTGCTACCTATGGTATACCTTTGTTTACTTTTACCAGGCAAACACTCAAGCATATTTACTGATTTAAACCTGTGAACTCACCAACCTTGTGTTGACAGACTTTAGCATGTCTTCTCAGGTCGCTGGCACGTTTAAGGCTAGGGTTGCACATCTGAAGTTCACGCATCATCTATACTATTTGAAAACAAATTTATTTACATTTACTATTTTTCATTGGGCGCCTTGTTTTGCGCATTCATTATCTATGGTTTTACAAAAGTGTATGCTTCCTCATTGTTTAAATTAAGAACTGTGTTTTATTCTGATTTAAGGTCAAATGCTTATTTTATAAATGCATATAGTGTCGTTTGATATGACTGTGTCTGAGATCCTGGTTTGTTACGCGCATCACAGTAGAACTCTGCTGGTGGATTTTGAGGGTGTGACAGTAGTCATGATGTAACACCCGGCCCCTCACACCACCAATATTGTCCGCTTCGCCCACGAGTAGCTCACGAATTTGCTTTTGGTTGCTTGGTGAAAACTTCACAGGGAGGTCACCCATCCCTGGATTGTTGCCACCTGAGCACGCTTAACTGTGCAGTTCTCCTCTCATCCACAGCAAATACGACCAAAACGCGTTGGTGATATTAGATGTCAGACATTACTTATGAACCACGAATCTCTCCTATCCACGGCTGATATGGGTTATATCTAGGGTGTCACAATCACCCCCCCTTTGGACTCATCTCCTCAATGAGCCCAAGAAGTTACCATCCTTGGTGAGGTATGTTCCACATCCCAAATGGCACAGGAGTGGCTCTGATACCATTCTGTCACACCCTCAAAATCCACGTGAGGGGTTTTACCGCGAGGCGAGTGAACAAACCAGGATCTCAGTCATTAGTTACTCAAAACGACACTATATGCAACATTTAAAACAATTCAGAGTTTAAAACTTTAAAGTATTTGCGGAAGTGTTTTGTAAATATTTCAAACACAAGGTACTAAATGTAAACAGCGCAAAACACGCGCCCAAACCAAAATACATAAGTAAATGCTAAATTAAAAGTAAACAATGTTTGAACAAAGCATGCTTGACACGTGCGTGCTCCTATGGGCAGCTGCTAGAAACGACCTGAGAAAAACATACTAAAAGTGTCAACATGATGGTTGGTGAGTTCAAGAGTTTGTAATCAATCATAAGCAGTAGCGTTAGTAAAAATATAAACAAGTGAATTGAAACAGATAGCTAGTCTAATTTCATTAGTAAAGAACAATAGTGATTTCGCGATCGAAGCTGACTATGTTTGTCTGTTTGCCTCCCGCCACGACATACCAGGTCGTGACGCTGTTAGTCGTTTAGGAAAATATTGCACCCGTTGACTTCTGGTCACCCGGCTGGGGCTTGTCAGACCCAATAGTACTACCCAAGATTTCCAGCTAGATTCCTTAATTAACGATCCGAAAGTGTGAGGACTTTCTATGGTATAACCCACTATGTCTTACCAAACACATGTTATATCAGTAAAGCATTTTAAAAACAAGTATGCTCTCTCCCCCAAAAAAGAGAAGTAGTAAAAGTGGGGCATTGAACTCACCTGGTAAGCAAATAAATGATTGTAGAAGCTAATGATGAGTGGAAAGACAACCCTTCAAAAGTTACCTAGAACACACAAGTACATAAGTACGTGTACATAGAAAACTTAACAACCCCAAGGGCTCAATAACCACATTGACCCAAGGTTTTGGAAAACAAGACTCATTTGACCAAGTTGACCCGTTGGTGACATGTCAAGTTAAATTCTTGTTTGATCAAGTATAGAAATCCATCATACATGGTTATCACACAAGTTATTCATGTATGCCATATTACAAACCTTTAAGTGCTATAAAGCTCATCATACACCATCCATTATCATGTATATTCCATAAAAGCCTAAATTTCCAAAGTTGTACATCAAGTATGCATACAACCCAAACAACACAATCTACCACCTTAGACATCATCAAAAAGCATTCTAACATGATCCTAACATCATAAACATGCTCAATTAACAATATCCAATGATCTACATAAATAAAATTTCCCTTTCGGGAAAGTAACCTCCCAAAATCTACCCTTTCATCAATTTCAATCCAAATTCATCAATAACATACCCTATCTAGTTCATATCAATCATAATCATCCATCTAACATCAACGATTCATCAAAACACAAATTCTCTTGAAGAAAAGTTTCCACTTTTGGCAATGTAAGAACTAAATAACAACACCATGGATTTCTTGCACAATCAACATAGATAATCGTTCATACAACCTAACTACCATCATAACATCATCAATCCATCATCAATTCATCATAATTCATCAATTTCATGCATAAAAGTTACTATTAATAGTAACGTATGAACAACCACTCAATTTCTTGAATTTCTTGCATAATCCACGTAAACTAACATCCATACAATACATCTAACATCATACAATCATCAAAAAACATATATTTCGACATTCACTATGAAAATTAAACTAGGGTTCAACCATGATCAAAATCCATGAAAAACTAATCAAAATCTAACCTTTAATCGTGTAATGGTCAAGAATTGATGCTTGCTACACGTTAGAAACACTTGGAACTAGCCAAAATCGATGATTGATTGTTGATTGGATCAAAATCGAAGTGTGTGTGTGTGTGGGAGAGGTCACGGCCAAAGGTGAGAGGGAGGGGGGCTAGGGTTTTGATTTTTGATTAAATTTGGTAATATTAAGTTTTGTGGTAATTACAAAATAACCCTCCTTAATCAGCTTTTGTAAAAATTGATTCTTTTAATATTTTTAACAACTTTAACTTCAAAACACAAACATTATTAACCCGTAATAATAATCATGTATATTTTCCACTAATCACAAACACATGAAACAAACATAACACGTTGTCACGTTAAAAGGTAAAATTCACAAATAATACTTAAATTCACAAATCACATAACTACAAATTAATAATGAATATTATTAATCAAGTTATTATCAAATAACCATTGTTAATTATTATTAAGTCACCAACGTTCAATGACAACTAGTGTGTGCTCACGACATGTGTATGCAAGACCTAACGGAACTAACGGAGTTTGGTAACGGAAAATTACCGGATATCACACGTGCCAACGTGTTGGATTTGATCCATGTGTTTTGTTGCTAGCTAAAAACTTATGATTATTATTGTTGGATAATAATATATGAGTTTTGTAGTTAAAAGATGTTAAAAGTGCTAAAAAGATTAATTTTTACAAAATATAATTAAGGAGGGTTTATTTGTGAAATAGTAATTACCAAATTTAATTAAAATCAAAACCCTAATCCCCTCCCAAACCCCCCTTACGGCCACGACCTCTCCCACACACACACACTTTGATTTTGATCCAAGCAACAATCAATCATCAATTTTGGCTAGTTCCAAGTGTTTCTAACGTGTAGCAAGCATCAATTCTTGACCATTATGCGATTAAAGGTTAGATTTTGATTAGTTTTTCATGGTTTTTTATTCTTGAACAACCCTAATTCGAAAATTGTGATAAATGTCGAAATCTATGTTGTTTGATAATTGTTTGATGTTAGTTGGATTGTATTGATGTTAGTTTAAGTAAGTTATGTAAGAAATTCATGAAATTGAGTGGTTGTTCATACCTTACTATTAATAGTAACATTTATGCATGAGATTGATGAATTATGATGAATTGATGATGTTAGTCATGTCTAGATGGTTGTTATGGACTTGATTAGGCATAAAGTTGGTGAATTTACGAATGAATTGGATGTTAGATTGGTTTTGGGTGTTACTTTCCCGAAAGGGAAACTTTATTTATGTAGATCGTTGGATATTGTTAATTAAGCATGTTTACGATGTTAGGATCATGTTAGAATACTTATTGATGATGTCTAAGGTGGTAGATTGTGTTGTATGAATTCTTGAAGCACAATTTGGGAAATTTAGGTCTTCATGGAATATACATGATAATGGATGGTGTTAGGTGATTATGGAATTATGTTAGAATTATGATAGAATCATGATGATGCATGATGTGTTAGTTAAAATTGTAATTGTGGACTTCTTGGGATTTATATGTGTTGTTTGATAAACTATGGTGTATGATAAGCTTTATAGCACTTAAGGGTTTGTAATACGGCATTCGTGAATAACTTGTGTGATAATCATGTATGATAAATTGCTATACTTGATCAAACAAGAACTTAACCTGACATGTCACCAATGGGTCAAACGGGTCAACTAGGTCTAATGAGTCTTGTTTTCCAAAACCTTGGATCAATGTGGTTATTGAGCACTTAGGGTTGTTAAGTTTTCTGTGTACACGTACTTATGTACTTGCGTGTTCTAGGTAACCTTTGAAGGGTTGTCTTCCACGCATCATAGCTCTTTGTTATTGTTCGTTACGCACCAGGTGAGTTCATGCCCTACTTTTAAACACTCTCTTTTTGGGGGAGATAGCATACTCTTTACTAACGCTTTATTATTGCAAGTTGTGTATAGTGTAACATAGTGCGTTATACCTTGAAAGTCCTCACACTTTCAGATCGTTAATAATGGTAATTAGAGGGAAATTTTGGGTAGTACTACTGGGTCTGACAAGCCCCACCTGTGCGACTCGAGGTCAAACAGGTGCAATATTGTCCTAACACAAACATTGTCACGACCTGGTATGTCGTGACGGGAGGCAAACAAATGAAACACAGTCAGTTTCAATCGCGAAATCACTCTGGTTATTACTTATGAATATAGACTATCTATCTATTTCAATGCACTTCTTATGTTTTACAACTGCTACTGATTATGTTTATCGTAAATGAATATAGACTATCTATCTATTTCAATGCACTTCTTATGTTTTACAACTGCTACTGATTATGTTTATCGTAAACTCTTGAACTCACCAACCGTTGTGTTGACTCTTTTAGTATGCTATTCTCAGGTCGTTACTAGCAGCTTGCCGTAGGAGCATGCACGAGTCATGCATACCTTGAACAAACATTCTTCTGTTTGAAATTTTTACAAATGCTTCCGCAAATGTTTCGCTTCCGCCCAAATGTTTTAAAGATTCAAACTTTGAATTATTTTAAATGTTTCATATAGTGTCGTTCTGAGTAACTAATGATTGAGATCCTGGTTTGTTCACACGCCTTGCGGTAAAACCCCATACGTGGAATTTGAGGGTGTGACACATGAAGTCGAGGTCGGAAAAGAAGGCAAGTCTTGATTATGGTTAAGGAATGATGTGAGCCTTTCTTTTTTTTTCCAGAAAGCTTACGCGGCTGTGTCTAACTTACAAAACAATTGTTACGCGGCCGTTTTCCAATTCTAATTTTTTTTCATTCCTGACGCAGCCGTTTTATTTTTAAGAAGAGTTTTTGACACGGCCGTTTCAACCTCTGTTTGACACAAAAAAAACAAAAAAAAATTATTTAGCATGAAACTAAATGAAAAAGAAAATAAAAATAAAAAAAAATACAGAATATACGGGTTGCCTCCCACATAGCGCCTTTCGTTAACATTTTTTGTTAGACTTTTTGAAATCTCATTCAGTTTGGTGTAAGCTCTAACAAAACCTCCCCAAGCTTATGCTTTTTAATATGTTTTTTTGTTGTATCCTTATCAATAATTTTGGTTGACACTGAAGCTGGAACATCAAGGTTAGCTAACTGAATACATTGAACACTTAGTGGTTCAATTGTATCTAAATAGTTTAAGGATGAGATATCGCTTGGTTAGCGCATTGCATCATCTATGTTAAAATTGATTATCTCCCTATCAAACTCCATAAAATGAGTACCATTATAAACATCAATATTAGTTCTAGCAGTATTTAAAAATGGTCTTCCCAACAAAATAAAACTTGACTTTGGAAAGTCATCATCCTTCATATCTAACACATAAAATCAGCCAGGAAGACTAGTTCATTCGCTTGAACCAACAAATCTTCTAATACACCTTTTGGGTGTACTATAGACTTATCGGTCAATTGAATGACTACACCGGTCCTCTTTAACGATCCTACATTAAGTGTTTTATAAATTGAGTATGGTAGAACGTTAATAGAGGCTACAAGGTCAAGCATTGCTCTAGGAACATTAACATTCCCCAATTTACAAGGAACGGTGAAGACACCTGGATCCTTGCACTTTTGGGGTAATCTCTTTTGTAAAACAGTAGAAACATTTTCACTTACCTTTACCATTTCATTACCTTTTAGCTTCTTCTTTGACGTGCAAAGTTCTTTTAAAAATTTAGCATACTGTGGAACTTGTTCAAGAGCATCAAGAAGTGGAATGTTTACCTCTATCTTCTGAAAAGTCTCCATGATTTCTTGTTCTTCCTGTTCTTTTTGTGTGCTTCTTAGTCTCGAAAGGAATGGAGGGGGAGGGGTAAATCTCACATCATTTTTAATTGGCTTTGATGCTTTATTCTTTTTATCCTCCTTATTTGCATCAACGGTCTCTTCCTTCTTGTATACTCATGTATTCCGAGTCCTTTACAACTCTCCTCACTTCTCAAGGTAATAGCACAAACATTATGCTTAGGATTTGTCTCGGTTTGGGCAGTTAGTTTACCTTGAGATTCTATCTTACTTACGGAATTGGCAAGTTGAGCCATTTGTTGCTCTAAGTTCTTATTGCTATCTCTTGTTTCTTATTGGAATGCTATCATCTCTTGTTGAAATGTATGCATGCTAGTTGCTAAATTCTTGACAATGTCTTCCAAAGACATTCTCGAATTCCCTGCTTGTTGTTGTTGTCGAGGCTGAAAGTTTTGTTGATTGTTTTGCATCTGAAACGGAGGTCTTTGGTGAAATTGTGGAGGTTTTTGTGGGTAGCCAATGTTGGGTGCTTGTCCCTAATTTTGACTATTTCTAGGTTGTTCATAAGGTCTTGAATTATGTCCCGGATAACCTCTTATTACTTGTGTCTCGTCTACATCTTCTTGAAGTGTGGGACACATATCAGTGCGGTGTCTAAATTGTAAGCATATTCCATAAGCTCAAGGTTTTGGCTCAACATCCTTGCCTTTTGTAAGTTACATTACAGCTTTAGTCAATTCAGCAAGTTGACTTTCAATATGAGGGGTGCTCACTTCTTTAACCGCCTGTGGTACATCATCATACCATCTATCTTCTTGTGAGGAATGTTTGGTATCTTCAGCTATAGATGTTATCAATGCTCTAATTTGAGTCGGTGTTTTGTCAAGTAAAGCTCCCCCACTAGAGGCATTTATCAAACGCCTCTCTAGTGGTGCTAACCCTTCACAGAAGTACTGAAGTAGTTGATGTTCCAAGATGCCATGTTATGGGCATCGAGCATATAGCTTTTTGAATCTTTCCCAGTAGGTATGCACAGCTTCTCTTTTTGCTTGTTTAATCCCGATGCTTTTCTTACGTAGAATAGAGGCTTTGACTTCCGGGAAGTACTTGTCTAAGAACAGCTTTACAAGATCATACCATGTGTTTACCGACCTCGATGGTAGGTAATATAACCATTCTTTAGCCGAATCTTGCATAGCGATGGGGAATGCCCTAAGCTTGATTTGATCTTCAGTAATATTGTGTGTTCCGGGGCTTCATTCTGGAACACACAACATGGAATTCCTTGAGGAATTTGTGAGGGTCTTCGTTCTCAAGGCCCGAAAAGAGTGGTAACAAATGGATGAGGCCGGATTTTAGCGTAAAGTTCACTATAGCGGGATAGTTTATGCAAAGGGGTTGTTGGGTAACATCATGGGTTACCCACTGCCTAAGGGATTGTTTGACTTCAACTGCCATGGTTGGTTCGGGTAAGAGTGGTTCTTGATGGGTAGGTAATTATGGTGGAGTGATGGTTGTTTGTGAGGGTTGTGGTGATTTGGTTTCAGATTCAGATTCACTTGACAAGGGTATATCTTGCCAAACGTCGGTGACTGGAGGTGAAGTAATTGGTGTTGAGGAACTTGCTAACTTCTTTTGCGCTTGTTTCGTTAACCTCTTTGCGGTTTTCTCTATCTCCGAGTCAATCTCGAGGGTGTACATGCATGAAAAGATCTTGGCATAAAACAATTACAATCTCCGTATCCCCGGCAATGGCGCCAATTTGTTGGATGTCGAATCCAGCAAATAAATAATGAAAATGTCACACACTAAAAATAGTATGAGCGGACGTA
Organism: Flaveria sonorensis; assembly: GCA_025506505.1. NCBI lineage: Eukaryota > Viridiplantae > Streptophyta > Magnoliopsida > Asterales > Asteraceae > Flaveria > Flaveria sonorensis. The sequence goes on from CM046437.1 coordinate 30,792,827, forward strand.
GGGTTCGTGTCCTCATGGATACGGGTTAATTATTTCATACCAAAAACATTTTAGCACGATTACTTTAGTTGGTTATGGGTTAAAGAAGGTGGGGTTTTATTTAAAAACTAAAACTAGAAGTAAATTGCAAAAAGTAGTAAAAATTCCAGCAAGCTGACACGCCCGTGTCAAAATTGTGAAGGAAATTCCACGCGGCCGTGTTAAGGTTCTGCCAGAAAAACAAAACTTGATATTTTTTTTGTGTTTTTTAATTATGAAAAAGAATTACTAAAAACATAAATTAAATTGTGAAGTAAATTCAAATATGAAAACTAATTCCAACACTAAGGTAATTTCTTGATTCGATTCGGCTTACGATCATCAACGATTACGGTACAATGACTATTATTAATTAATGATTTGTATCGGTACTAGACATCATGCCGTTCGGATATCCACTCTATCTAATGTCTAATCAAGTGTAGTTCCTTGATTAGAGCCAACCCGTTACTTTAAGCTCACGTCGTTCGGATTTTAGCGTGCGGGTCGCAACGATAGAAGTATCAATTATAATTAAGCACACACGCCGTTCGGTATGTCTAACTAGATTGTGTGATTCTATATTGAGAATGAATTCATAGACAAACTCAAACCGTTAATTATTCCTTATATCAAAAATTAAAACTTGATTAGGATTTTAAAACTTGAAAAAAATCTTTATTAGAGAAATTAATTAAGTGGTCAATTTTATTAATAATCTAATATATACCGAATTAGATCCGGGTTTATGATCAAAATCAAACAAACAAACCATTAAAACAAAAACATATGATAAACGTTTCACATAAGTTCAAACCAAATCGAAAAAATTAAATCTTAATGTTGAAACTAAAATTGTTCTAGCCGGACATAACGACTAGATCAATCAAAACTAAAATAAAATAAAACATACGGATCGAAACACAAATAATTAAGTATCTTGATAATGAAGAAAATGCCACCAACAAAAAGAACCCCATTTGCTACAGCTCCTTCTTGCTTTGTTGAACTTGTTTCTCCAAAATAAAGTCTTCAAGATGCTTCCTTTGATCATCATCTTGTATTTTATTTATAATAAAGCTTGATTTTCAGATCCATCTTTTTAGAATTTTTGTTTTTTTTATTTTATTCAGGAAAATCTGGTGATAATCATCAAAAACAAGAATTCCTAAATTTTAGGAATTTTTTCCAGCGAGCTTGCACGGTCGTGTAAAATTTATGAACAAACTTTCGCTTGGCCGTGTGAAGTTTATGTTGTGTAGATTCCTTCAAGCTTCAGCATTTCTTTAATAATACTTTTTCTGCTGCTCCATGTCTTTCGTCCTTCTCACGAACTCATCAACTCTACAAATTCAACCGAAACAAACCAAAGCAGATTTCATTCCACCAAAACAAGTGTTGTCTAAAATAATGAAAATGCATGCAACATTCACATAATATGCACCAAAGTATACTTTATAACAATAAAAAATAATACTTAAAAATATAACTAACAAATGACCATTTTGTCTTCCTTTCATCCTTATATATATAGTATAGATAACCATTGGATTTGGTCTACCGGAAGCTGCAACAATCAAAAGAAGCAAAAAAAAAAATTTTTCTATTGATCCACCATACACGAGTGACCACTCCCGCCTCTTTTTTTTTTTTTGTTGGCGACTACCGCAGGTCAGCGCACCATTGCTGGGGTTTTCTTGGCTTATCGTGTGATCACCATAAAGACCTGATAACAACCATGAACTATGCATCTTGAAGCCACGATCACCATGTTCCCTTAGCAATCAATTCGTTGAACCCTCGGTGTCTCAAACGGTTAATAATTAACTAAAAGGTATAATTATCTCATTCAGCAAGTTAATATCATTCTGTATTTGCATTGTTTGTAACCCAAATCCCGTCTGTTTACTTTTGGTATTTAATCTTTATTCTGCTACGTTATATATATTATTAATCATATCAATATTTATCAAAATCGTTTTGATCAAATAAATTTAACCAAGATACCACTAAACCTAAGAATTTCAATAACGTGTAATCTATTTTATAAAAGTTTAATTTATAAATTTAAGTGAGAAAAATAAAACAAACTAGGGTGTTCAATCTCGTGCGTTGTGTGTGTTTTTAAAACCAAAATCAAGGTAACGTATTCATTAAACATTACCTTGGCTCAGATCCGTTCTATAGTTATGGCTGCAAACCAAGGATACATGGTTGCCACGCCAAGTCAACAATATGTTCTTACTGAATCATCACAGCCACGCAATTTTTAACAAACCACAAACCAACAACGTACGCCAAAAACTGACGTGAGAAGAATCAAAGAACACCTATAAATTCACTTTATAATGTTAAATGTAAGGTTATTACTAGTGCATCGTCATCAATAGACTCAGCATCATTGAGCAAACACTAAATTCAAAATAACCATTCAACGACGTCTCAAATGAGCTCAAACCCATTATCATTGACAAACCAAGTACAACCGTAACAAAAACAGGTAGTAGTGCATGAGCACGACCCTCACAACAATCCAATCGTAAGCTAAGCAGGTAGCGAAGACAAAGATTAAACCACAAAAAACTTGATCAGGCAACTAAAGGCCAAGAAGGTTTCATATTATACAAGTTTACCATCACAAACCCAACATAAACACATCATCAAAATCAAATATCAAACATCTGTAAGGAACAAATGTCGAAAGCATGGCCAAGCCATCACAACATGGGGCTCGAAAAACAAAGAAGGGACACGAGTGCACCATGGCCACCAAGTCATCGCCACCTAAGGCTCGATAAACAAAGCACAGACGGCTACCGTGCACACACTCCTGATGGTGATGTCGGAGGTTAGTGACCGGAAACCCTTCCCTGCTATGGCGACGACAGAAGTCAGGTAGCCGGAGAGCCACCGCCATCACCTGACGGCCGACGTCACAAACCCTCTCAATAGGAAACCCTAAACCCCATCTGTCCACATCTTTATTCTATTTAAATGACAGCCAGAGGGTCCAAAATGTAAGCTACATAAATTCTGGTGGCTAAATTCATATAAACCAAAAATAAACTATCCTTTCATTTGGTTTTTAAAAATATTGGGGAATGAATCTTAATTACTAATAAGTGATTTGTTTTTTTCAATTAACTTAAAATACAAGGTAATAGTAAAGAAAAATATTTCACTACATAACGGCCAAGTTCATGATTGTTAAATACAAGTCAAACTAAGAAAAAATAATTAAATAAATAGTAACTAAAACTCGCATATGTTTTATATGTATTAATTTAAATATATTAAATTTCTAAAAATATTACATATAATTGAAATATGTACTGGAAAATCGAGTCACTTTAGAAAATTAAAATTTTAATTGACTTGTGTAAAACATTTAACTTAATTTTAATTACTATTGTTTAAAGTTATTTCTATTTCTAGAAAAAATTACATAAATGATCTTATGATTTAACCAGATTGTGTGTTTAATACTTAAACTTTAAAGTTACAAAATTAGTCAAAACTTTTGTGAACTTATTATACTTTTAGTCCATGGCATTAAATAAATTTAATTTTTATGCATTTATAAAGTTTGGAATAACTTTCAAATTTAACTTTAAGTACCAAAAACGTAATGTCCATATAAAAGTTTGGACTAACTTTGCAATTTTTAAAAATTTATGGATTAAACTTGCAATGGCTAACAAAAGTTTGGATTAACTTTGCAATTTTTAAAGTTTGTCAATCAAACATGCAATTTGGTCAGACCACGTAAACCATTTTTGCAATTTTTCTTATTTCTATGAATTTTTTTCATTTGAATTTTTACTTTTTCATATTTATATCCAACATTTCATAACCATTACAACATTTATCATCAAATTAATAAACAATAAAAGATTAAATCAACAAATTCATTTTACGATTAGAAATTACATATCCGTCAATACTTTTAAGCTTGACACCATCAAAAATTGTAAAGGGAACCAAAGTTTGCAAACCATCTCATTTTGTTACATTCCATGCGGTATTTTTTTTGTCCCATGTCAATAGTTAACACGATTGCAAGTGATCCGGACTTCACCATTTTCTTGAGAGTTGACATCAAGAATATTAGCAAGCTTTACCATGGAGACACTAAATTGGTTAGAGAAGAGTGAAGATTGGAAAGACAAAGCATCGGCTATCGGTTTAGTCCTCGAGTCGGAGTAGAGCCATTGATCGGTCGACAAGAGCCCCATCTTCTTCTTAAGATTATGATAGTATTGTACATCAAACTTTTTCGGAGTTGTGGCATCAAGATACACATTTTCAGAAGCCCAACGACATTTTCTTCTCAAGTAGTTCAAGTATTCGCGGTTGATGGAAGGGTCGGGTTTCTTTGTTCCTTTGTAGTCGTATAGTCGATGTTGAACCGACTCACAAGATGTCCTTCCTATCGTATGCGCGCCTACACACCGAGAAATATTATGTTGTTAGCATTTTTCATCGAGGGAACGAATTGGGTTCAACATAAGGTTAAAACATTTACCTGAGAGAACAACCAAGTCGAGAACATTTAGTCCCTTGGACTGAAAAAACTTGATAAGTTTGGTAATACTTTCACGACCCATAGGGACCATTGCGGCTTCCTTTGCTATCGAAACACGACCATCTTTCCGTCCAAAGGGTATCGCCCAAAAAGGTCCACCGGCTAAAACAGTGGCATCTCTAGCCGCAGCGGTCAAGATATCAGCACACGTAACGGTTTTGGGGCATTTTTTCTCAAGTTCCCCTTTGATATCGTTGATCACTTCGAACCCTCTTAATGTCTTGCTTACATTCGCGGACCGTTCGCTTCCACTATGGTCTAAAAGTATAGAAGCATCACACCCCTACAAAATTAGGGTAAAGTGAATATGTTGTTGTTTTTAATGCAAAGCGAGTGAGAAACAATAACCATAGATAGTAATATTACCCTAACGGCACAATCGTGAAAATGTAGTCTCATGAGACTCGGAGCGAGGGTCGGGTCCCTCTTAACCCATTCGTTTACTTTGCGGTAGATGATTCCTTCGACGTGAGGGCAACTTTTATGATATAAAGAGTACGAAAGATCATCCTCAAAGGATGTGATATCGGGTAGGCTCGGTACTTTAAGAGAATGTAACAATGAAGCTTCGTTGGAGGCCGAAACCGACAAGCTAAAGATCGACAAGAGCACGACGAATGTGCGACACATGATCGCACAAATCTTCATGGTTCTGATCGAAAATGTAATGGGTTGTTGTGATGTTATAAATGCTTTGTGTTATGTGTCTATATATACAGTAAGTTTATACAAAGTGTTCGTGTAGCGCACCATCCTATTTTGATATTATCTTATCAACGTGCCAACATGAAAGTCGTTGAAAATGGTTCTATAAGTAGAGTATGTGATGTTATTTATTTATTTATCATTTGTTCTTTTGATGAGCTCTGAGTCCACATTATGTGACGTTTTTTCTCGTTCACGATACGAGACACTTGCAAATTTATTAGCTTTTATTCGAGCCTTTGAATGACATTATTATATTTAGCATTACTTAATAAATATAATTTATCTTTTTCATTATTTCAGTTTCGATATAATAATGTATCAATAGTTATTATTAAATTTTTTTTCATATAACAAAATGCAACCTCATAAGAAGCCATAAAGTTTCATCTAATTACAATATTACCAAAAATCATTATAACTAATGTTGGTGCTTAATACAAGGATTAAGAGTACACGGATTAGTAGTATACGTGGTAATGACTTTTGAAGTGTTTAGAATTCAACTTATCATTTTATTTTAAAATATTGTTAGTTATTTCTTAAATACATTATAATAATTACTTTTAAGTGTGGTCGGTGGCTACACACGGATCCATCATTATGTAACGAGTTAATTTTAATTTGGCTGCTTAAGATTTGACAAAAACAACTATTTTTTTAAAGAGATTAGAAACATCAAATTTCATTTAAACCTTTTATAATTTGTTTCAATTGCAATTCAAAAACTTCATGATTTTAGATTTAAGCTGAAATAACTAATAAAACTTATGGATTGATTCAAACAAGTATATGAAACATTTGAAGGTATATTTATGTGTATAATCTTTTGGATGAAAATGATTATTTTTGTGAAATTTAAGGGAGAAAAATCGAACTGAACTATTATCTAAAATTTCACATTTCATTTAAACAATTTAACAATTACCTTTTGGTTCAAATTGTTTATTTAGTAATCACCATTGTGGTCTCAAAAATATATAGACCCAGGTTATAGGTACACTCAAGAAGATATCCAGACACATTGAATACAATCTGTAATGAACAATGTGAATTGTATTCCCTTTTGTCAAACGGCCAAATCTATAACCTGTCGCACCGGTCATTCTTCGCCCCTTACAACCATAAGCCATTTATGATCTTTGTCGAATATGGGACATGAAAACGGTATACAACCATTTGTATGTTCTTGGTTACGAGCGGTTAAGCTAAATACGACCTATAATGGTTTTGATTTTAGGTTTTCTAGAATAATTTGACACTACTCAATATTCCTTGATGTAAAGTTATATTATAAGGCTGATGCAACCAAAGAAACCAAAACAACCAAGAAGCTTCCTGCATGCATGCACTGATGTACAAGGTAGAAGTTACTTCGAAAGTTTTACACTCATTACAGAAATTATTCTAAGTGTAAAATCTTCTGAAGCCAGAGACCAGATCTTCCGAAGCCAAAGATGAAGTATTCTGAAGCTTCAAAGACAAAGTCTTCCGAAGCCAATGAAGTGAAGACTGATTTCTTCCGAAGACAGAGAGGACATGCTTTCTCTGATCTACTTTTTCATAAAGCTGACTTACTTTCCGCTGCAACTCTGAAGACTCACCAACTTGTATGAGTTGGTGAAAAGGTCCATGCTTTAGTAAACTGTAGATTATGGTCTTGAGTCTGTAACTTTCTACTTTGTACCTTTTATCCTTTTTGTAATATATTAGGATGTGAGCTATGGCATGTCATAGTCACTAGTCAAAAGACAATCTGCCTTTTGACTTTACATTGATCTTATTGTCTAGATTAGTGTTTCCAGCCGGCCTTCAAAGTATGGCTGGCTGTAGGATGTAGTATAAAGTATCTCAGGTCCTTGTCTTTCACCTTATGCTTTGTAATCCTTGTAAAAGAACTTGAGAGCAATATACAACATCCTTGAAAACCATACTTGCTTGTTCTTGTTCTTAGTTCTATCTCAACTGCTTTACTTGTGTTATTAGTATCATTTACACAAACCCGGTTCCATATTTGATCTTTTAAGTATTCTAACACTCTCCTCATTGTGAGAATGATTGTATTGACCATCCCTTAACCGGTCCTGCAATTGGTATCAGAGCATTTCAGGCTCTTGATTGTAAGATCTCACCATCTTTAATCCCTTTAGTTCCACAAAACACTTAACATATTAAATGGCAGCTATCATAAAGGCTGATATAGAAACCGGTACTATGACAAAGTCTCCACTGATCACTCTTGATGACTTTGATACTTGGTGCCAAAAAATGGAAGGCTTCATCAAGTCTCAAGACTTCAGGATGTGGGGATCTATTATCTATGGACCTCATGTACCATCCACCTCTCCAGCTGCTGCTGGTGGTGGTATGATACCAAAGGAAGTGGTTGATTATTCTGAAGAAGACTGGAAGAAGATTGACATATATCAAACGGCCATGAACGCCCTCCAAACTGCTCTTCCAAACTCTATCTACAGAGGCTTTAACAAGTGCAAGACTGCCAAACAACTATGGGATGCACTGAAGCTGATGTATGAGGGGTCTAATGAAGCAAAAGAGAACAAGAAAGACCTCTTGAAGCAGCAGTTTGAGAATTTCACCTTCAAGACAAGTGAAACCATGACTCGACAATACTTCAGGTGTGTTGAGATTATGGATACTCTAATGGATGTTGGAGTAACTCTTGAGAACAGGGACATTATAAGGAAGTTCATGTCCTCTCTTCCCAGACAATGGACACACTACTTTGTGGTCATTAAGAGGAATGAGAACCTCAAGACCCTTACTCTCACTGAGTTGTATGGTATCCTCAGTGGCTGCCAGATGGAGATGAACATGCAAAGTCCATCTGGTAACTCCAACAATCAGCAGAGTTCAGCCCTTCATGTGGTTGAAAGGGATTACAGAGAACCATAACATCATCTCATCTGCTACTTTGACAACTCATAAAATGGTCCTTTCATCACCTTCCCAGAGACACCAAGAGAGAGCTACACCCAAGGAAGCCCATTCCAAGAGACAAGCTCTTCACAAGCCTTTATGTCTACTGATGAAAGCACAAGCAACTTTCTCTTTACCCTTGAAGACCTAGACTGTATCCATCCAGATGATCTGGAGTACATGGAAATAGTCCAGCAGATGGCTCTTCTCACTGACAGAGCCAAGAAGTTCTACAAAAGGACAGAGATGAAGTTTCCTAGCAATGCAACCAGTGGAAAGTTTGGGCTGGACAAAATCAAAGTGAAGTGTTACAGCAATAACCAAATGGGACACTTTACTAAAGAGTGCAAGGAACCAAGAACAAGTGGTGGCCAAGCACAAACTAGACCAAGCTACACTGATGGAGCTCCCCAGAATGAGAAGCCCAAGTAGCAAGTTGTAGTTGTTGTTGAAGAAGGAGGATTTGACTGGAGCATTCAGGTTGAGGATGCATCTCCAAACCAAGCATTAATGGCAAATCATGAAGAAGCCAAGGTATTAGAACATCTTTGTACACCTAAATGTATTGTTATAGTTAACAGATATATGTCCTATAACTTAGAGATGAGATCTGATATTGAGTCCTTAAACATCTTAAAAGCTGATTTTAAAAGAGCTGAAAATGATTAAAAACTTAAAATTGAAGATTTAGAGAAAACCATTTTAACTCTTAAGCATGAACACATCAACTACAGGACTCAAATCAAAGATCTCATCACTAACTTAACTGAATGCCAGGCTGAGCTTGTGATCAGTAAAGCCATGGTAGAAAAATGTGTTCTTGAAGAAGAGACCTTCAAGAACATGATATCCTCATCCTTGCATGCAAAAGTTTGTTATCATAATAAGCAGGGACTGGGATCTACTGAGATAGCTCCTCCACACACTCTATTGTCTATAAGATCTCCAAGGTGTGGAACTTATAAAGATGAGCTTCCCCTCATAGACCCCATTGATGAAGAGGATGAAGAGGAGACAGTGAAGGATGATTCTGAGAAGAGTGAAGAAGATCATCCTAATAAGGGTCACTATTCTCCTGAGGAGAGGAAAGAGTCTAGGATGACCAAGTCTAAGAGAAAAAACTTGATCAGAAAAGCCAAGAGGGAATCAAAGAAGGCTCAAGAGATCAAGGCCACTTTCAAATCTAAGCAGAAACAAGTGTTCATCTCTGTAGGATTTGAAGTGGTGAAGGCTGAAGACTCAACTATGAACTCTAGTACTAGGAGTTCTAGTTCATGTCCAACTCATTCCAGCAAAGAGAAGAAGGCTGATTAGCTGTGTACCATGGCTACACAGCCTAAACCATCCAGTTTCAAGAGAAGCCCAACCCTAAGAAGCTTGCTACATCATCTGTGAAGATGAAGATGGAAGTGGAAAGTGATCAAAGTCAGTCTCTTTCTCAAAAGAAGACTCTCAGAAGGAAGCAAATAGACTGCATCATGTGTGGTAGTACTTCTCATCTTGCTAAGGATTGCATCTACAATCCTAAAAGTATTGTCCATATGATCAAAAGGAAAACTTCTGAGAAGAAGAAAGAAAAACTAGCTTTGGAAGGAAAATCTTTTCCTTTCGGAAGCTCCAAGGTGAAAAAGAAGACAAGTGAAAACTTGCCTTCGGAAGAAAATTTGGTCTCGAAAGAAAGGAATGATTCCGAAGTACTGAAGCCTGCACAGTGAAAGCAAGATCTTCCGAAGGTTCAGTCTGCAAAACTTTCGAAGTTGTCAAAACTTCCGAACTATTGAAGGTCAAGTCTAATATTCCAAAGATGGTGTGGAAGATGAAGGAAGACCAAGTGATAGAAAGTTCTTTATCAACAACAGCTAATGATCCTCAAAGCTTGAACATAGGATCACCTACTATTACATTGTCTTCAGATCACTTTGAAAATCCCAAGACCAATAAGGCATGTGTTTCCAAATGTAACTAAACATCTCTTTTTGTGCAGGAACAACTAAAGACCAAGAGGAATGTATGGATCATTAATAGTGGTTATTCCAGGTACATGACAGGCAATGGCTCTTTGCTTCAAAATTTTGAGAAAATTGATGGAGGGCCAGTTGCTTTTGGAGGAGATGCTGGAGGTTACATTACAAGAAGGGGCAAGGTCATAAATGGTAAGCTCAGCATTGAGAAGGTAAATTTTGTCAAGGACCTTGGGTACTATCTACTGAGTGTATCCCAATTTTGTGATAAGAGACATAACATGCTCTTCACTGAGCATGAGTGCATTGTTCTCAAGGCCGGGGTGGTCATTCCTCAAGAGCATATCCTGCTTAGAGCCCCCAGGAAATGGAACATGTACAAGATGGACTTGTAGGAAACATCTCCCTCGAGAGAAGTTTCTTGCTTTCTATTTAAATCAAATAGTGATGAGTCTTTCCTGTGGCATAAAAGAATATGCCATGTAAACTTTAAAAACATAAATAAATTAATTAAGAATGATTTGGTAACTGTAATGCCAAAGAAAGAGTTTACAAGTGATGACCACTATGTTGCATGCCTGAAAGGGAAGCAACATAAAGTGTCTCACAAGCCAAAGAAAAGGAACTCTATCATTACTCCCCTACACTTATTACATATGGATCTCTTTGGCCCCACCAGTGTAATAAGTTTAAGAAGGACCTCATATTGTCTGGTGATCATAGATGACTTCATAAGATTCACTTGGGTCTTTTTCCTTAGAACTAAGGATGAGACTCCTGAGATCTTGAAGAACTTCATTCTGAAAATTGAGAATCAATGTGATCACAAGGTCAAGACCATAAGATGTCATTAAGGAACAGAATTTAAGAACCAAATCCTTGATACATTTTGTGATAAAAGGTTATTACAAGACAATATAATGCTCCCAGGACTCCTCAGCAAAACGGTGTTGCTAAGAGGAGAAACAAGACACTTATTGAAGCTGGAAGAACCATGTTGTCTGACTCTAAACTGCCCATCACCTTCTGGATAGAGGCTGTCAACACAGCCTGCTATATGTAGAATAGAGTTTTAGTGGTTAAGACTCATGGTAAGACTCCTTATGAGCTGTGGCACAAAAGGAGACCATTTATTGGTTTTCTCGGGTCATTTGGATGTCCTTGCACCACCTTGAATACCAAAGATCAAGTAGCCAAATTTGTTGAGAAATCAGATGATGGACACTTTATTGGATACTCTTCCCAAGTTAAGGCTTATATAGTATACAATCTCAGAACTAAAGTAGTTGAGGAATCAGCCAATGAGACCTTCAATGAGCACACTCCTTGTGTGAAAGGTTCTGGTCTTGATTGGCTGTTTGATCTTGATTTAGTTACCAACTGTTTTAAAAAATCTTGTGAGAATGTTTCAAGATCTCTAGGTAATTTATCAACAAGAGATCCTGACCTAAGATTTGAGCTAAAGAGACCAAGCAAGCATACTACATCAGCTCTAGTGGTAACTAACCCTATAAAGGAAGATCCTATCAGCACAAGCATGACAAATTCAGCTGATACATCTGAGATGCCTACAAATTCTAGCTCAGAGGCTCAGAACTCAGGTGAAGGAGCTTTAAATGTAGGAGGAAATAAAGGTGGTGATAGTGATCAAAAATTTCTTGATGCTGATAACCACTCCATAGAAGACAACATAAATGGTGTCACGCACTCATTGGATCAAGCTTCTCTTGATAAGTGTGCTGATGTGGTGGGTGACACTCCATTGCCAGATCTGAATTTTTCAAATTTAGATCCTTCCAATCAACTTGCTATGATCCCTCAACTCAGGATCCACAACTCACACCCCACCATAAACATCATTGGAAATGTTGATACAGGGGTGAGAACAAGAGGACAAACCCATGACAAAAATGTTTGTCTATACTCTTGCTTCTTGTCCCAGATAGAGCCAAAGAAAGTTGATGAGGCTTTAAAGGATGGATGTTGGGCTAAAGTAATGCAAGAGAAGCTGCTTCAATTCAAAAAACAAAAGGTTTGGAACCTATGTCCTCTTCCTCAAGGAAAGACTACCATAGGAACCAAGTGGGTTTTTAAGAACAAGAAGGATAATAGAGGACTTGTCATCAAGAATAAGGCCAGACTAGTTGTTCAAGGATACACACAAGAAGAAGGAATTGACTACACAGATGTCTTTGCTTCTGTGACAAGACTTGAAGCTGTAAGAATATTCCTGGCATTTGTTGCATCCAAGGATTTCAAGGTCTACCAACTTGATGTCAAGTGTGCTTTTCTATATGGGGTGATTGATGAAGAGGTGTATGTCAAGCAACCACCTGGCTTTGCAGACCCAGATCATCCTGATTATGTCTGCAAGCTTGATAAAGCTCTTTATGGGCTGCACCAAGCTCCAAGAAAGTAGTATGAGACACTATCTTAGTATCTCTGTCAATATGGCTACAAGAGGGGTACTATAGATGGAACTCTTTTCATCAAAGGAATAAGGAATGACTTAATGCTGGTTCAAGTATATGTAGATGACATTATCTTTGGGTCAACTAATCCAAAGCTTTGCAAAGACTTTGAGAGGGTGATGAAGAATAGATTTGAAATGAGTGCTATGGGGGAACTTAATTTATTTCTAGGTATTCAAGTGAAGCAAGATGACAATGGCATCTTCATAAGTCAGTCAATGTATGTACAAGACATACTTACAAGATTCAACATGACTGATTGTAAGGTCTCAAAGACACCCATAGCTAGAAACCACTCCCTTGGACCTGATCTTGAGGGGGAGTGTGTGGATGAACATCTCTATAGGGCTATGATTGGGTCTCTTATGTATCTCACAGCCAGCAGGCCTAATATCATGTTTGCTACATGCATTTGTGCAAGATATCAAGCCAACCCTAAGATGTCACACCTGGTTGTTGTCAAGAGGATTCTTAGATATCTTAAAGGTGCTCACAAACTTGGTCTTTGGTATCCAAAGAATTCTGACTTCAATCTATATGCCTATACAGATAGCAACTATGGTGGCTGCAATATGACTTCAAAGTCTACATCTGGGGGATGTCAATTTCTTTGTGGAAGGATAGTCTCTTGGTAATACAAGAAATAATCCTGTGTGTCTGCATCAATTGCTGAAGCTGAATACATTGCTGCTGCAAGCTGCTGTGCTCAAGTGCTTTGGATTAAGAATCAGATGTTGGACTTTGGATTCAACTTCAAAGAGACTCCCATTCACATAGACAACAACACTGCTATCTCTATTACAGAGAATCCTGTGCAGCACTCAAGGACTAAACACATCAACATCAGGTATCATTTGATTAGAGTTAATTTTGAGAAAGATAATCAAACTAGTCAAAGTTAACACAAATAAACAATATGCTGATCTGTTCACTAAGGCTTTTGATGAATAGAGATTCAAATATCTTGTATTAGCTATTAGGATGATTAACTTTGAGTAGATTTTTCTAAAACTTAAATCAACTTTATTTCTAAAACTGTATGTCCTAAGTTATCTATTTTATTACCTTTATAAGCCCAGTTTATTTTGGAAGAAAATCTTTTAAAAGATATTCCTTAGATTTTTGAAAATTCTTCCAAACATTTTTTCTTTCAGAAGATTTCAAGTTGTCTTAGGATGAAAATTATGTTTTCAAATCAAATAACTACGTATAAGAAATTTACCTTCAGAAGAAATTCTGAGATATCCTTAAATATGCTTCTAAGTACTTACATGTATTTAAAGGACAATTTTCTTCTGAAAGCATTAAAGTCTCGGAAGATTTATTCTCTTCGAAAGATAAATCTCCCAAGTCTTAATCTCTTCAGAAACCAAACATGTCTCAGAAGTATAAAAAAAATTCCCTAAGTATTTTTCTTCCGAAACCAAATTTTCACAAACCTTAGGAATATCTTCCGAAGCCAAAATTAGTTTCAGAACCTTTTTCTAAAAACTTCCGAAGAAAAAATTACCTTCGAAAGATTTTCAACTTCCAAGTTTATTTGGATTTCAGAGGTGGAACCGAAATTTGGATTCAAAGTTTATTCATTTGCATTAACTTTGTCTCAAATCTATTTCATATATATTCTCTTAACGGTTCCCCCTCTTTTCACTATCTTCTTCGTTTGCATTTTCCCTAACCTAAATTCACCCACAAACCGCCTTTGTTCCTATCTTTCTTCACAGTAAAGCTACCTCAAATGGCCAACCCTGACCATTGAAACCAACCTTCTCTATGCATCTTCACAGGAAACATAATCAGGTTGCTCTGTTAGACTCTAAGAAAGATCCTGGTTTCTTAGAGGTTTGCCGTTTCCTTTCTTTGACGTTTCTTCACCTCCCTCATCATAGATCCTCCACTCTATGAGGATCAGCTTTTGGAATTTTGGAGGACTGCCAAGAGGTCACCATGGATGGGGAGAAGGCACTGTCTGCCATAGTGTAGGGGAGGACAATCTTCATCACTCCAGCCTCCATAAACACCCACCTTTAGTTGGATGATGTAGAAGGTGATTTGTCCTTTTCAAAATCTGCTGTCAACCACTCCTTTGAGCAGATGGGCTATGAAGGTGACTTCTCAGTCAGAACCTTCAAAAACGGGAAGGTCTCCTATCAGTGGAAATACCTCCTCCATATGGTTATCCATAGCTTATCCAACAAGCACGAAGGTTAGGACCAGATTCCAGAAGACCTTTCTTTTATAGTCCATAGGATGGTTCAAGGGGTCAAGTTCTGGTATTCATAATTTGTTTATACCAATTTACTTGCAAACTTAGACTTCTTAGAATATTACATGTTCCATAGATATGTCCAGCACATTCTCAACTGTGAACTGGGCTCACAGTTGAAGGGAACATGTAATATTCTAAAATTAGGACAGATGAAGCTCGGCATCTTCAAGACTATGAGGAAGCCAACTGTTGGCTTCTCAGGGGTAGAAATAGCCCTTTTCTGAAAAATGTTAGAGCTCATTGCTCAAGGTGACAACCTAGCAGCACCAGCTAGTATTGAACCTACACCTTCTACTTCTCAACCCTACCAAAGCCACAAATAACCATAACCTACCAGAGAAAATCCAAACGAACCCTTTCACATGCTACTTAGCTTGTGTAGGCCCTTATATCATCACCCATACAGGATAAAGTGGACACTGGAGCTCCCACTTCTCCTGAGGAGCAAACCACTCCCATCTCACAAATGATCAGTGCCGAGGTTCCTCATGCTCAGCCTGATGAGCTCACAACCCCCACATCCTTAAGCCTTCACTTAGAGTCTCAAAACTCTAGTGAACAACCTTCAGGGGACAGTTACCATCCCCCATCTCTTGATCTAAACCAACCAATCCCAAACCTTGAATTCTATCATTATGAAGATATGGAATTCAGTGAGTATCATGAGTCTCTCTTCTCCACCCCTACTCAAGGAGAGATGAGTACTCCTGTATCTCTCATATATAGCCCATATCATCCACCTAATACTAAGGTGGATCTCCCTGAACCTGCACAGGAGGTCCATATGGAAGAGGCTCTCACATTAGCAAGTGACTACATCATTCAGACCTCAACCAATGCAACACAGCCTCTTGACACTTCTTTTGAAGTTGTCATGATGCAGAAGAAATCCAGCAGCCAAGAACAAAGTGCTGGTGATGAGGAAGAAGACCTTGGTCCTATTCTCTCATCCCCCCATGATTCTTCTGATGAAGATGAGGGGAGTCTGAAACTAAAGGTGTAAAAACTGGCAAAAACATACACCTATTTAGTCTCAAAGATTAGTTACCTGGAATCTCAGGTGAATATCTTACAAAGGAGGGTCAATGACCAGCAACTTGAGATCACCGATCTCAAGGGCAAGTTAGCTAAGAGACCACTCAGAAGTACTCAACCAGGTCCATAACAACCTATGGATGTGACAGACCTAACCCAAAGCTAACCTATACAAGAAGGTGATGCTACCCAAAAAGGGAAGAAAGTCCAAGCAATCATAGAACCTGGGAGTTCTTTACAGAGTATGGACTTTGAGGATTCACCATGCTCACTTGGAATGGTCCATACTCAACAACCTCCTCAAGTCTACATGGATGTAGACTCACTCATACAAAGTCTGTTTGAGGAGGGTATTCCTAGAGCTATGTCTACCCCATCTACTCACTCTGAGAATCCAATCATGGGATAGAGGTATGACACTAAGAGAAGAGCTCTAGTCATCTCTAGATCTCAAGGTAAACAAAAAATCTTCAACTTCTCAAACCCAAGCTTCTATGAGAGCATCCATCTGATTGATCTTCCACTTGTCAACCCAAGTCAAAACAGACAAGCTGCAAGATTAGCAGATAGGATTCAAGAAAGGGTGCTAGAAGAATTCAAGATGAGGTCAAGATTATATAGACAGAGGCTAGCAGGTGAGAGTTTTGGTCAACTGGATGTTGAGGTGGACCCTAAGATTAGATTCAAAGGGAAAGCCTTGACTGAAGGCCGAGAAGTTGAACCTGTGAACCTTGAGACGGGAACTTCTTTGGCACCCATTACCCTTAGTGAGGCACCAGCTGGTAATGGTGTTTCACAGCCTCTCTCTGGCCAGAGCTTGACTGCTGAACCAAGCAATGAAGGCCAAAGCTCTCTCCAGCCTGATTCACCAAGGCCTGTGAGTGACAAAGGGAAAAGGAAAATGACTCTTGAGGAGATTGAGGAGGAGGAAAAAAAGAGGAAGAGGGATCTAAGGGGAGAGAGTTCAAGAGGTTCTCCAGGCTTCATAGAAGCTGCCATCAGGGCTACCCCCCAACCAAGTACTCAGGATGATGAGTTGAGGGCAGCCAGGCTAAACTACCTAGGGACCAGGAACTACAATATAGATGAAATCATCCCTCTTCCCTTAGAGCAACTAAATGACTTGGCAGACACAGAGCTGTTAAAGGAGAAGAAGGAGGCAGAGGATGCAGCATTACTTCTTAAAATCAAGGAAGAAAAGAGACAAAAAAGGCTCCACAAACATGCTCCTACCCTCTTCCCAGTTCAAGAAGTCCTGAGACAGAGGCTATGGCAACTGCATAACCTCAGGTAGACAAGGAAGCTGATAGACTAAAGATGATCAACTACCTGAGTGCCATAGGCCTCTATCAGGCATCTGCACTTCTTCCCTTATCATATGAGTATGTTGAATTTGAATATCTCAAGCGGATGGAGCAACAAGTCATTAAAGAGCAAAAGGCTGCTAAGAGAAAACTAAAGGAAGAAGCTGCAAAGTCAAGAGCCATCATCCGAAAGACCCAAAAGAAGTCTGCTGACAGACAAAGGATGATGAGCTTCTTGAAGCTATATCGATTCTCCGGAAGGAAGCTTGGTCCAATGTCTCTATCCACTATGGATGAGCACATCAGGGTGATCAAGCAGAAGATTAAGAAGGGAGAGCTTGTTGACTTGCATTCTCCACCAAGTCCAGCTCAACCTGAAGTTGAGGTAAAGGTTGAACCCCCTGAGACAACACAACTTGGACCTAGAGCTGCATCTGAGCCAACTTCATCTTCTGATCCACAAGAGGGTCCTCTTCCCTCTCCTTCTAAACATGTGAGAGAAGAGAACCAACTAAGAGAGACACAGTAGAACAACCTGGTGCTGAAAACCAATCCTCTTAGTTAAGGACTTCAAAGAGGAGGAAAAGGATGGCCATGAAGAGTGTTCCCATGAAGAAGTCCAAGGCATCCACCTCTACACCTCAGGATGAGTCAAAGCATCCTAAGGTAGTGCAAGAAGAGGCTGCTTAACCAACTCCAACTCAAGTAGAGCCTCTTGTAACCGGAAGACCCATCATGTCCTAGACTTTTGCTGCTAATCCAGACAGATGGTATGTCATCAGAGATCAAGGAGGCTAAGATGTCTATTTCTGGTAAGACATGTTTGATCATCCTCTACATGATCTCTATGACATGAGAAGGTATTATGAGAGTCTGAGCGATCCTGACCAGATGACGAAAAAAGGTATGGTCTTGATCCTAATAAGGACCATCAACATCTGAATAACTTCTCTGTTTTGGTAGCATCAACCTAGGGGGAGTTTGTAAGTTTATATTATAAGGTTGATGCAACCAAAGAAACCAAAACAACCAAGGAGCTTCCTGCATGCATGCACTGATGTACAAGGTAGAAGTTATTTCGGAAGTTTTACACTCATCACTGAAATTATTCTAAGTGTAAAATCTTCTGAAGCTAGAGACTAAATCTTCTGAAGCCAAACATGAAGTCTTCTAAAGCTTCAAAGACAAAGTCTTTTGAAGCTAATAAAGTGAAGACTGATTTCTTTCAAAGACAGAGAGGACATGCTTTCTCTGATCTACTTTGTCATAAAGCTGACTTACTTTCCGCTGCAACTCAGAAGACTCACCAACTTGCATGAGTTGGTGAAAAGGTCCATGCTTTAGTAAACTATAGATTATGGTCTTGAGTCTATAACTTTCTACTTTGTACCTTTTATCCTTTTTATAATATATTAGGATGTAAGCTATGGCATGTCATAGTCACTAGTCAAAAAACAATCTGCCTTTTGACTTTACATTGATCTTGTTGTCTCGATTAGTGTTTCCAGCTGGCCTTCAAAGTATGGCCGGTTGTAGGATGTAGTATAGAGTATCTCAGGTCCTTGTCTTCAAAGGTTAAGGGATGGTCAATACAATCAGTCTCACAATAAGGAGAGTGTTAGAACACTTACAGATCAAATAGGGAACTGGGTTTGTGTAAATGATACTAAGAACACAAGTAAAGCAGTTGAGACAGGATTAAGAACAAGAACAAGCAAGTATGGTTTTCAAGGATGCATATGTAATAAGTGTAGGGGAGTAGTGATAGAGTTATTTTCCTTTGGCTTGTGACACGCCTTGTGTTGCTTTCCTTTCAGACATGCAACACAATGGTAATCACTTGTAAACTCTTTTTTTGGCATTCAAGTTACCAAATCATCTTTAATTACTTTATTCATGTTCTTAAAGTACATGGCATATTCTTTTATGCCAAAGGAAAGACTAATCATTATTGGCTTTAAACAGAAAGCAAGAAACTTCTTCAGATGGTAAGGTTTCGTGCAAATTCATCTTGTACATGTTTCCTTTCCTCGGGGCTCTGAGCAGGATATGCTCTTGAGGAATAACCACCCCAGGTTTGAGAACAATGCACTCATGCTCAGTGAAAAGCAAGCTATGTCTCTGGTCACAAAATTAGGATACACTCAAGAGATTATACAAAATATCCTTAACATAGTTTACCTTCTCAATTCTGAGCTTACCATTTATGACTCTGCCCCTTCCAATGATGTAACCACCTGATTCTCCTCCAAAAGTAACTGGCCCTCCAGTAATTTTTTCAAAGTTTTGAAGCAAAGGGTCATTGCATGTCATGTGCTTGGAAAGCCACTATCAATGATCCATACATTTCCCTTGGTCTTCAGCTATTCCACATAGAAAGAGATGGTTAGTTACATTTGGAAACCCAATCCTTGTTAGTCTTGGGCTCATCAAGATGAAATGAAGATAGTTCAATAGTTACTGATCCTATATTCAAGCTTTGATGATCTTTGGCTATTTTTGATGAAGAAACTTCAATCACATGGTCTTCCAGTGGTCTTCCTTCATCTTCCACACCATCTTTGGAAGACTAGACTTGAGACTTCGGAAGTTTTAACAACTTCAAAAGTTTTGGACACTGAAACTTCAAAGCTTTTGAATCTACTGCAGCAGACTTTAGTGCTTCGGAAGCATTCCTTTCTTCCGAGACCAAATTTTCTTCCAAAAGCAATTTTCCACCTATCTTCTTCTATATCACCTTGGAGCTTCCGAAGGAAAGAGATTTTTCTTCCGAAGTTATCTTCTTCTTCTTCTTCTCTTCATAAGTGTTCTTTATGGTCATATGAATAGTACTCTTAGGATTGTAGATGCAATCCTTAGCAAAGTGAGAGGTACCACCACACATGATGCATTCAACTGGCATACTTCTGAGAGTCTTCTTCTTGGTAGAAGGCTGAGCTTGATCTCTTTCCACTTTCTTCTTCATCTTCATAGATGATACAGCAGGCTTTTTAGAGTGCGGCTTGCTCTTGGAACTAGATGGTTCAGGTTGTGTAGTAGTGGTGCACATTTGATCAGCCTTTTTCTCTTGACAAGGATGAATTGGACATAAACTAGGACTCCTGGTACTAGAGTCCATAGTTTAGTCTTCAGTCTTTACCACTTCAAACCCAGCAGAAATAAAGACTTGTTTTTGCATGGAATTGAAAGTGGCCTTGATCTCTTGGGCTTTCTTTGATTTTTTTTTTGGCTGCCCTAATCAAGTTCTTCCTAGCTAACTCAGTCATCCTTGGTTCTTTCTTCTCTCTAAAAGAATAGCGACCCTTCTTAGGATAACTCTTCTCACTCACTTCAGGTTCATCCTTTTCATCTTTATCCTCTTCTTGGATAGGATCAATGAGGGGCAGCTCATCTTAACAAACTCCACATCTTGGAGATCTTACATATAGTAATATGTATGGAGGAGCTATCTCACTTGAACCTAGTCCTTGTTGGTTCTGATAGAAAATCTTTGCATGCAAGGATGAGGATATTATGTTCATGAAGGTTTCCTTTTCAAGAACACGCTTTTCTGCCTTGGCTTTGCTGATCACAAGCTTAGCCTGGTATTCAATAAACTTGGCTATGAGAGTAGAAACTGTTTTCTCTAAATCTTTTATTTTAAGTTTATAATCAGTTTCTGCTCTTTTGAAATCAGCTTTTAAAATGTTCAAGGACTCAAGATCAGATCTCACTTCCAAGTTATAGGACCTATACATGTTAACTTTAGCAATGCGTTCAGGTGTACAAAGATGTTCTAACACCTTGGCTTCTTCATGATCAATCATCAGTGCTTGATTTGGAGAAACATCTTTTACTTGAAAGATCCCATCTAAGCCTCCCTCTTTAACAGCAACAGCAGCTTGTTGTTTTGATTGGCTTGGCTTCTTAGATCTGAGAGCTGCATCAGTGTAGTTTGGTCTGGATTATGCTTGGCCACCATTTTTCCTTAGTGCCTTGCACTCCCTAGCAAAGTGTCCTTTTTGGTTACAGTTGTAACACTTCACCTTGCTTTTATCCAGTCCAAACTTTCAACTAACCATATTGCTAGGAAACTTTCTTCCGGTTCTCTTGTAGAACTTCTTGGCTCTATGAGTGAAAAGAGCCATTTGCTGGACTATTTCCATATACCCCAGGTCATCTGGATGGATACAATCCAAGTCTCCAAGAGTGAAGAGAAAGTTGTCACAACTTTAATCAGCAGACACAAAGGTTTTTGATGAGCTTGTCCCTTGGAATGGGCTTCCTTGTATGTAGCTCTCCCTTAGTGTCTCTAGGAAGGTGATGAAAGGACCCTTTTGTGAGTTTTCAAGGAAGCAAATGAGATGATGTTGTGGTTCTCTACTATACCTTTCAACCACATGGAGGGCTGAACTCTGTTGATTGCTGGAAGAGCTGTCGGATGGATTTTGCATATTCATCTCCATCTGGTAACCACTAAGGATACCCTATAGCTTGTGAGAGTAAGGGTGGAGAGGTTTTCAGTTCTCTTAATGGCCACATAGTAATAAGTCCATTATCTGGGAAGAGAGAACATGAACTTTCTCACAATGTTCCTATTCTCACGTTTTACTCCAACATCCATGAGAGTATCTACAATCTCAACATATCTAAAGTATTGTTGAGTCATAGTTTCATATGTCTTATGGGTGATGTTCTCAAACTGCTGCTTTATGAGGTCCTTCTTGTTTTCTTTAGCCTCATCGGATCCCTCATACATGAGCTTCAGTGCATCTCAAAGCTATTTAGCAGTTTTGCACTTCTTGAAGCCTCTTTATATAGAGTTGGGAAGAGAAGTTTGGAGAGTGGTCATGGCCTTCTGATCTATTTCTATCTTCTTCTAATCTTCTTCAGAATATTCAGGCACTTTCTTTGGTATGATCCCACCACCAGCAGTAGCTAAAGTGGTGCTTGGGAGATGAGGTCCTGTGACAACAGATCTCCACATCCTGCTGTCCTGAGACTTGATGAAACATTCCATTCTTTGGCACCAAGTATCAAAGTCATCATGAGTGATAAGTGGAGATTTTGTCATGGTACCGGTTTCAATATCAGCCTTTGAAAGAGCTGCCATTTAAGTTGGTAAGTGTTTTGTGAACTGAAGGGATTTAAGATGATGAGATCTTACAATCAAGAGGCTGAAACGCTCTAATACCAATTGCAGGACTGTTAAAAGGGGTCAATACAATAGTTTCACAAAGGTTGGAGAGACATAGAACACTTAACAGATCAAATAGGGAACCGGTTGAATGAAACAAAGAACAAAGTGTAAAGAACATAATAAGAACACATGCCGTTAGTTTTTAAGAATGTTGTATATTGCTCTCAATTGTTTACAATTGTTACAGTTGCTTGTCCAATGGACTTGTAGCATGAGACACTTTATACTACATCCTACAGCCAGCCATACTTTGAAGGCTAGCTGGAAACATGAATCAAGACAACAAGATCAATGTAAAGTCAAAAGACAGATTGCATTTTGACTAGTGACTATGACATGTCATAGCTCAAATCCTAATATATTACAAAAAGAATAAAAGTACAAGAGTAGACAGTTACAGACTCTAAAACCATAATCTACAGTTAACAAAAGTATGGATGTTTCACCAACTTGTATAAGTTAGTGAGTCATCAGAGATGGTAGCGGCAAGTGGTTCAGCTTTTGTCAAAAGTGAGTCAAAGAAAGCATGTCTTCTCTGTCTTCAGAAGAAATTAGTCTCTTGGCTTCGAAAGACTTTGTCTTGAAGCTTTAGAAGAAATGGTCTTTTGGCTTCAGAAGAAATGGTCTTTTGGCTTCGAAAGATTTGATACTTTCATTAAGTTGTATCAAATCTTCCGAAGTAACTTTCCTTGTACCTTACATGTGTATGCTAAGATAACTTAATTAAATCGTGAAGTTTCGTAGCATTTTTAAAGCAAAGCTCCCGATAAGTCTTTATAATCCATGCTCTTTATTATATTTTTTTCATAACTCTCATCGCAAATCCGTTAAGTCTATTACTGGAAGAGTCAACAACACTCTATATGCAATTAGTGCATTAGGAAAATCATCAAGCTCCTTCAGATTGTTTAAAGCATTAAAAGGGCTAATAACTTTACTAGATAAATGCATCTTAAAAAATTTCAATTCCATAAGCCTACGATGCTAAAAAATAGTCGATATTGAATACAACATTGTATAAAAAGAAATATATCTGAGTGTCAATAAAAAGAAATAATAAAGACAATCGCATATTTTATTTTATTAAAAAAGCCTATAAACAAAAAGTCTATTAAAAAAGTCTAGTATGCATACCTATATGCAAACTTTTGTTAAATCTATGTTTTCTTAAATAAAGGTGATATTTCTACGATGAGGATAAGGTTTTGAACATGTTTTTATGATGATGTTTCATGCATGGTGTGTTTTAGTGATGAACCTGAATCATGTGAGGTCTAGATCTGTGGAATAAGACCATGAACTACTTGATTTTGGATTAGAAACACTGAGAAAAAATCTGGACAGAAAGTTTTACTCATTCGCATTTGCCACCATTACTTGCATTTGGTCACCCGCATTGGGTGTCAGCAGTTGTATTGTTCTGCTGCATTAGTTATTCATCAGCATTGGTACTATACTTCGCATTGACTAAGCGTTGGTCACCCGCATTAGGTGTCTGCATTTGTCCCTTTCGCATTTGTTACTATTGACCGTATTGACCAAGTGTGGTCACCTGCATTGGGTGCCCGTATTGGTCCCTTCACCTGCATTTTTTCCTATTAGCCGTATTGACCAAGTGTTGGTCACGTGCATTGGGTGCCAGCGTTTCTCCCTCATCTGCATTTGCTACTAATGCCAGGATTCACCAAGAATTGACCGCCAGCACTAAGTGTTTACCCATTCATATTTACTGATAACCATGTTAGGAGACACTTAGGATATTTCACCATGGGTTTGACTAAGTACTAACCGTATTTCCTAGTGAATGTCTTTTTAAAATGAGTTCTCGTATATATGACTTATAATAAAAGCGCTATGTAGTGTTTCATGTTACGTGATGATATAGAAGATATTTAATAAAGTATTACTTGTCATGAAGTGGAACTTTAAATAATGAAAGAAATGACTTTAAAACCTAATGAATGTTACCCAGACCCTAATGATGAATGAAAGCCTTGCAAGCACATATGGACTTCACTTAGGGAGTCAAATCAAAGGAAATGGGTCTGTATATATGAGCAGGCTATGTGCCTTGTAGTGTGGTTCAACTGTCAGGTGTTAGTTACAATTTTATATGTGTACTTGCAGGGGTGGACATTTGTTGTCGACCTTATGTTTGGGCTCTTGCTTTGTGCAAACCCGGTTTATGAAAAGAGGAAAGATGATGAATTAAAAGAAGATAATAAACATGATAAAAGATATTATAAAAGTCAATAGGACTAATATGAATGTTAAATGTGTGTTCATTAATGTAAATTAATAGTATATTTCCAATATATTATAAAAACAAGAACTAACTCAGTAACACTGATATTGTATGCATATTAGTTGGCAGAAAATGATGGGTGCTGAGAATGGCATGGGATTGGAGCTACTTGGCATTTCGAGATTGGCATCCACATAAATTAAACCTATGTTTTCATTTGAGAAGAAAAGTTGTAATGTTTAAATTCAAGAATAATTTTTTGACATTAAAACTTATGGTTATGAATTTATTGAATGATTTGAGTTATTATTCGATGATATGTTTTATTATAAAATGCTTTATTATATGATTAACCAACTGTGAGAACTCCTGGTATTAAGACCTTATAAGTGGCAACCAGATTTATTTGTGATAGGTTATAGACACCACAAATATGATGCAAAGCAAACTACTTACCCCTTTTTTTTTGAAAATTTTGTCTTTTTCACTCTAATCATAAATGTATGGTTTGCTTCTTGATTACTTTTAATAGTTAAACGTAAATAATGAATAGTCTTAAGTGTTATGAACCAAACATGAGAATTCAACCCAAAAGACTAGTTTGATGAGTCAGGGAGCCTATTTGGCTTATAAACCCCACATCATTTGTCCATACAATTGATGAAAGGCAAGTCTCATACCTTGAAATGATTCAGTCCATAACATTCACCCTTCATTAAAGGGCCAACGTCCTTGTTGGTCATAACCACATTGGTTATGGTTGGCTCTCTCCAGGCCACCATTCAATGTTTGGCTTTGATACTACTTTTATAGACCAAATAAGAGAACTCAATGCAAAAGACTACTCGGATGGCTGAAGGACCCATTTGGCCTATAAACTCCACATCAATTTCCCATATAACCAATGTGAGACAAGTCATATACCTTGTAATGATTTGGTCTATAACATCATTGTTACGGACCAGCCATGAGAACTCAACCCAAAAGATTAATATGATGGGTGAGGGAACCTATTTGATCTATAAACCCCACATCAGTTGTCCATACAACTGATGTGAGACAAGACTAATAACTTTTGATGATTTCAGTCCATATATTTGTCCCTACATAAGGGCCAACTTCCTCATTAGTTACAGCCACGTTGATTACGGCTGGCTATCTACAGGCCACCACTGTGTGGACCACCCTTCGAATTTGGCTCTGATACCACTGTTACGGACCAAACAAGAGAACTTAACCCAAAAGACTAGTAAAATGGGTGATGAAACCCATTTGGCTTGTAAACCCCACATCAGTTGCACATACAACCGATGTGGGACAAATCCCATACCTTACAATGATTCAGTCCATAAGATTATATGAGGAAAATAAGTATGGATTCTATTTGTAACCGAGCAATAGCCATAGTTCTTTCTTGAAGTCAATATGGATCATAGCATACATTTAATGATGCATTTACAAACTCTTTTAATTGACCAAGGCTCCTTAACGTTTAATCAATAAAGATCTTCAACATGAGAAATTAGAAGTGTTTTCACTTAGTTATGTACACTCAGATGTACAATTCATGTCATGTTTATCATAAACCCATAAGTATGACTGCGAACTGCATAGATAGTTACTTCATGATAAATTATGTCTCGTTTGTAGAAGAACGAAATTGTGACATATTGCATGCATTTATGAACTCCATCTTATCGTGAAAGCTATCCTTGTGATTCTTTTAAGGAAAGCAGGTAGCGACAATGTCTATCCTTTTTGTTAAACACGATTTAAATTTGTGTTCGCCTATTTGCGATAGTGGTTTTAATTGTTCTTAAAACTACAATTGCATATTTCCTGTTAGTGTAGATGCTAGAAGGTTAGGTGTTAGAGCATGGAAACCAAAATTTAAAAATTATACTTGTAGAAGTAGAACAAATCATATTTAATTTCATTTTAAGTAACATTAGAAATGACGGGTTTTTGAAACGATAGAAAAAGATCATGAAAAATAACTGAAACAAGTCATTTGGGGTAAACAAACAATGCACGATCAAAAATTTTTCTTGGGGCGCTGCAAAACACGTGGGAAAAACTTAATGAACATGAGAGTCCGAAGCTTTGATATTGGTTATTAGGTATGAATGGAATCACAAATCACACAAACATAAAACAAGCATGAATCAATGAGAATAAACAAAGAGATTTATAGTGGTTCAGTTGATGTAACATACGTTTACTGTGTTACTACTAGGGTTTATATTATTTAAGTGCTCAAAGATATTACAATACACAATACTAATATATATGCTATGATAATGTTAACATCTTATGTAGCAAGTTAACCACAATCAGGCCTAATCAAATAGGCCTTGGTCGACCATTGACAAAGGGCCCCCTATGTTGACACTTTCTACCACATCTAAAGATAAAATCTAATTGCTACATCTAAAACTGCATTGTTTGTTTGTAAACATCCTATGGTGTATGGCTTGGTAATTTTCTATACAGTTTGTTCCAGTCGAACCTCTCGGTGGCAAAATACAAGTTATATGTTACTCTTTGAGAAAATGATGTTCACTACCAGAAAATGGTTTCTTTTGCTACAAAACTTCAAGACAAATTTCCCACATTACACTTTTTCTACAAGTTTGCGATAAGTTTCAAAAAATAAAGTTAAAAACAAAAAAAAAAAAAAAGAAAAAAAAAACCTAATATTTCTCACAACTTTTCGACAAATTAACAATAAAAGTTGATCTTCTTGTAATTTCGTCGCAAATTTAAAAACCTTCACGGCAATTTATCTACAATTTATGGATGTTTTTATTAAGTATAAGTACTCAAATTAAATATGATTTTGTCTCAAATTTGTAACAATAATTACAACTTTTGCTGCAAACTTGCTAAAAACATTTTTTTTAATTAGTTAACTTTATTTTTAAATATAAGTAATTTATTAAATCTAGAAAAATTGAATTTTAATAACTCAAACTATTAGCTATTAGCTAATATCAATCGCAACTAACAATTTAACCGGTGACAAACCCAACTTTTAATTTTGTTATCAATAACGACCCAGTTTAAAAAATCGTTTTAACTTCGATTATTTCTGATCATATGACATGTGACATGATAATTACATGGTAATGACTTGGAATTTTTCAAATTAGTTTTTATAAAATATCAATATTTTGAAAGTATTCAATCATATGTTATCCTCCAATGTATTCAATGGATTGCGTTTTTCCAATCGGTTATTGTCTCTTCCAAATTATAATCATTTTCTAAAAGGTAAGTTTTGCATCAATTTCATTCGTTCCTATATTAATTAAATTTTTTCAGTTCGAGCAACATATATTTTGTATGATTTTTTGTTTAAAGAGAATTGTTCGTTTTCACGACATGTCACATGCCACGTCACTAAAATAAAAGGAATTAACGATATGTTAAACTAGGATTGTTATTAATAACAAAAATGAAGTTTAAGATTGTCACTAGTCAAATTGTTAGTTAGATTAATATCGGCTAATAACTAATATTTTTAATTATTAAAATCTAATTTTTCTTAAATTAATAAGTTTCTATCGCAAGAATTGCAACTTTTGCTACAAATATCTTTTGCTACAAATATCCGACAAACATATTTTTTTATTAATTAGTAAATTGTATTTGTTAGTATAAGTAGCTTATTAAATTAATTAATAACCAAATATGATTTCCTATCAAAACTTGCAAATTTTGCTACAAACATGATAAGTGTTGATACGAACAGGACACAATAACTAATCGTGTTATTTTTCTAGACACAAACACGAACCTGTTTAGAAACAGATTACACGATAAAACCTGTTAAAAAACATTATATAAATCACACATTTAGTGAAATAAAAGTTGACAAAAGTCCATAGAGGTCATTAAGAATACATAATCATTAATATGATAATCCTTGACATATTTGAAACAAAATATATACATATATATACATATACATTAAGGTTCAATTGTAAACCATTAAAAATTATGTAAACTAAAAAACTATTTACACCAATCACAATATAACATGTGTCTTGTTTTATTAAAAAAAAAATAATGTTAAAGGCAATCTAGTGTTTTTCATGTTTTCTCTCCTTTTGTATTAAGCTATATGTTAATATAATATTAACACATGAACCAATGTATTAATGATTTGATTGTCACTTTTAAAAAATCATTACAATTAACCTATATGTATTACTGATTTGATTGTTATTTTGATTGTTAATTTTATAATAAAAGTTATATCAAAATAATATATTTTTATACAGTTACTAATATGTATAGAATTATATACATTTAAAACAATATATAAATTCAAAGGTTAATTAAATTTATATATAATCAAAACGTTATGTATATTTAAAATAATTTAAACAACTAAATATATATCACAATAAAACCAAATGACTATATTAGAAATGAGTATATATTAGTAAATTTCCTTTGATAATCTTCAATGTTGGTGTAATATACTTGTACCTGAAGTTCAATTAAAAAATATGTCTTAGATAAACAGAAAGAACATTAATATATTAACATTTGTTGTATTCCATTTTAGAGAGAGAAAACTAAGATGTAGTTTTAGAGAAAGAGAGAGATGTTCCCATCATTGTCGTCATCACTGTAGTCGCCACAGTAGATGGTGGCCATCCATCGATGAATGGTTCTATATCTCACTTTTCTCTTGATTTTTCCTGTATTACACTTAATAAAGAGAAAACACTAAGTAGTTTTAGAGAGAGACGGATATGGTCTCATGATGATTATGATTTAAATAGTTAAATTTAAATAAGTAGATGGTGTGAAAAAAGACTATATTACATTTTTTGTCCTTTTGTAATAAATGTCTCACCTAAAGTATCATATTTATATTTTATTTTAAAAAATCTAAACCATTGATCTTAATACAATCAAGGGTTGAGATTTGGTTTTTTTAATTTACATAATTTCTAATGGTTTACAATTAAACCCAACTCTCTCTCTCTCTCTCTCTCTTTCTCTTTATATATATATATATATATATATATATATATATATATATATATATATATATATATATATATATATATATATGATGTTGTTCAAATAAGAACCCATTCTTTTTATGAAAACCTTTTAACCTCATACCAACCTTTGATTAAAAAATTAATGGACTAAATCTTCTAATTCTTGTTTTAATACAAAAGGACACAATAGTCATTTTATTCACCTTTGAAATCAGTTTTTAATAATAATATGACATATCTCACCCTAAATATTTTTTTTTTCTATTTAAAAATTTTACCCCCTTTGTTTTTATAACTTTTTTATACATTGTTAAAATTTTTATAAAAATTACATCATTAAACTCGTCTCATTATTCTCTTTAATTCTAATATAGTCTCGAAATTTTTTAAAAATTTTTTTTGGACGTTACATATTACAATGAATTACATCATTTTCATATGGAAAACCTACTATTTACTATGAATTACATCATATTATAATATATATATATATATATATATATATATATATATATATATATATATATATATATATACTATTGTAACCTATAACAAGTTTTATATTATACCATTACAACAAAACAATATGTACGAAATTACACCACTACAAAAAAAAATTTAAGTAATAAAATTAACAAACTAACTACATCGACCATAAAGTTCATCCCAACCAAATCATGAACCAACAAACATTGAATTACATTATGTTTATTGTAACACCCAAAAATTTCAGAAAAAGAAAAGAAAAGTAAGGGAGCAAACGGGATTTTATTTCAAAAAGCAAGGGTTAAAAGTGTACAATGGCAAAACGGCCCATAATGGGGTTTAAAAAGAAGATATGGCCGCCCATACTTTCTCTCCCATGCACTCAACTTACAGCTTTAGAGAGAGAAAAAGGACTCCCACCAGTTCTAGAGTGAGAAAGTAGAAGAAATCTTCAAAAGTAAGATTTTAAGGTGTTTTCTTCTCGGTTTCAGTCGGATTCAAGCTTCTGGACCGATTTCTATGTGTTTCTATGTGTTTAGTTGCTTGTTTTCGTGTGTTTAGGTGTTAGAACTCTAGGTGCTCTCGGGTTTGTTGTGAAGGCTATTTAAGGTGAGTTCTAGATCCCCTATTTTACATGTTTTCTACTTGTTTGGGGCTAATATGTAAATTAAACTTATGTTTCTAAACCAAACTATGATTTTCCATGAAAATACGACTGTTTATGAAAGATGAAGGTTTTCTTTTAAAAGACCCTATGATGTTGAATGGTTGTGTATTATGTTTTAAGTGTGTAACTGATAGATCTATGCTAAGAATACGCTTAAGATGATGTATGAGACTAGAAACTACATAAGTTGGATCGTAGGTGCTGGACTTGTTGTCCGCTGTGGACACTAGCCGTCCGTTATGGACACTTGAACATTGCTAAGGTGTCCGCTGTGGACCCTTAAGCATTTAGACTATCCGTTGTGGACCTTTAGCCGTCCGCTGTGGACTTTGGTCATCCGCTGTGGACTTTGGCTGTCCGCTGTGGACACTTAGTATTTAAGTCCTCCACTGTATACCTATTTCATGCGCTGTGAATACTTAGGGTTATCCGAAAATTTTGGGAATAGAAATTAAGTGACTGGTACTTATGTTTTAATGGAAGTTTATGCTTGTTTAATGTTTCTAATTAGGAGATATAAAAGTCAAATCAATCTAGCTTCCGAAGGTTGTATTCTTCCGAAGTACAAGTTTTCTTCCGAAGCTAGTTTTCTTCTGAAGCTTAAATCTTCCGAAGCTTAAATCTTCCGAAGCTTAAATCTTCCGAAGCTTAAAATCTTCCGAAGCTTAAAATCTTCCGAAGCTTGTTAGCCTTCAGAAGTATTAGTATTAGTGTTTTGTTTGCTAATTGATAGTTAGCATAAGTTCAGGGGCTTAAATTATATGTTTGTTAAGTTGCATGTGTTGGGTGTTAATAGTTAGTTAGTTAGTTATGAACTGTGTATATAGTGTGATGAATTCTCATTTTGAGAGATGATCAGAAATAATAATCTGTGCAATCGTTCTTCTCTGATGTGTGAATTCTAACACTAATGTTATATTCTTTTCTTATGGGCTGCTGTTATGAATAATATTTAATGTTTCATAATATGTGATTATAAAACAATAGATATCTTAAAAGTATTATTCATAAATAAATGGTCACAAAGGAATAAAAGAAAGACAATGGAACTTAATGAATGTAACCCCCGGGCCCGTATGATGAATGGAAAGCCTTGCAAGCAAATTGAACGGAGGTTCACGACCCTGGGTGTCGTTTTTCCAACTGATATGCGGCTGTTTCAGCCCAAAGGATGCACATCTTGGGTCTAATCCTTGTGATTGACCAATGAATGAATGGGACCCGTATTTATTTTCAGGCTTCGTGGCTAGCAGTATGGGTCAACTGTCAGGGGTTAGCTACCATGATAAACGTGTACTAGCAGGGGTTCGGCATCTGTTGCCAACCAACAATGTAGGCTCTTGCTTTATGCAATCCTAGTTAATGAAAGAGAAAGATAATGAAAGAAAGAAAGATAATGAATCTCTTAACGAATGATTATGTATAATGATGGATGAACACCAAGTGAAGCTTACGAAATGTATATTTTCTATATTATCAAAACTAGAACTCACTCAACAACGCTGACTTTTTATATGCATATAGGTTGGTAGGTAATGATGTTGTTGGGGATGACACGAGGTTGAAGCTACTGGGCAAATAAAGACTAGCATCCATTTATGCAGAAATGATATTTTTGTCTTGTAATACAACTAAATGTTCTTTTAAAACTTGTAATAATGATATATTTCTTTGCAAAAGTTATTATTAATACATGAAATGGTTTATGCTTAACTATTCCACTGCCATGATTTCTTACTTCAATATATTTTAATGTGTAAAGTAGTATGCATGACTAGCTGTGGGGTTTCCCGTGAACTAGGCCTTACAAGTTGGTAAATAGCCAAAGTTTAAGAGAATTGGGTAAATTATTTTCAAAACCTAAACTTAAACTGAAAATGGGACCAAATGGAGGGATGCCAGCCCAACTATCTATATGCCATCAAGTAATTTTCTTAAAGTTAACTGGTATTATATGCGTGTGCTATTTGATTTATATGCTTAGTAGATTTGGATGATGATGTAGTCAGGATAGGAATTGCTTGGGGAATGAAGAGTAAAGTAAGTGGCTAATCACAACTGGCCACTATAATTAGGGACTTACTATACTTGACATGATCTGAGCTATTACCTTGAATGACCTTGTTGGTGTTCGAATCTTATAGGAAGTAGATTTTATGGCGGGTAGAAAATCTAGGAAGGCAACCCGAGGTCGTGCTCGTGGCGGGCGTACTACTGGGCCACTTGTCACCAGGAGCAAAGCTAAGACTCCCAAGATGGTTCATAGGGACACAAATCTCCATAGCCACCAAGAGGGTGAAGGATCAGCTACCCTCAAATCTACGGTGAAGAAAGCTATTGCTGATGAGGTCTATAATGTCATGCAGAATGTGTTGCCTTCGGTGGTGATTGAAGTGTTGAGGGCTGTAAAGGATGGGGAAAGAGCTGAGGATACGGGGAAGAAGGAGGAGAGGAAATCAAGAAAGTCCACTGAAAGGACTAAGGAAGCTGAAGAAGAGCCATCTAGCCCAAAGATGGTAATTCATGATGATGATAGCAAGGAGGAGAAGGAGACTGCTAAGGGGTGCAGCTATGAGGCGTTTAGAGATGCAAACCCCCGACCTTTGACAGTTATGGTAATGCTACTACTGCTCACCGTTGGGTTTGAGAGATAGAAGCAGTCCTGGACATCAGTGAATGTCGGGAGGATCAGAAGGTGAAGTTTGCCTCCATTCTTTTCATGACTTGGCATTATGCTGGTGGGACAACATTGTCCAAGCTGAGGGAAAATGATCTATAGCAAAGATGAGGTGGTCGGATTCGAAGGAGCTGGTTCTGGATGAGTATTGTCCACATTAAGAGTTGGACAAAATTGAGAAGGGGTTCCTGCATTTGGAGGCCGGGAACATGACTCATCAAGAGTACACCTCCAAGTTCAATGAACTTGCAACACTTGTGCTAGATCTGGTAACTCCAGTGTCCAAGAAGATTAAGAGATATATGAAAGGTTTGTTAGTGGACATCAGGAGGAACATGATAGCCGCTAGACCGAGCACGTTTAGGTCAGTGGTAGATTTGGCGGGGAGACTGTATGATGAGAGAGAGTCGATGCCAGTTCAAAGGAAGGTCGAGAGGAGTTGAAATAAGAATGGTAATGGGAAGAGGTTCAGGAATGACAACTATAGAATTGGGGAGAAGAAGATGAGGGTTGACGACTGTCGCCCAGAATAGAGGAAAGGGAATGCCCAAAGGGGGTGTAAGAAGTGTGGGAAGAGCCACACGGGTGAATGCAGAGTGGGGACCAATAGGTGCTTCAAATACGGGGGCGAGGGGCCATTATGCTAAGGAGTGCAGGATACTGAGATGTTACCAATGCAGAGAGGTAGGCCACTTGGGCCAGGATTACAAGAAGGGAGGGGCAGGAAGCTTAGGGACCCAGACTATAGGGGAGAAAGCGAAGAGTGAGAGCACTAAAGCAAAGGCAAAGGCATTCAACATGACCCGGGAAGAAGCCAGAGTGGACCCTGAAGTAGTTTCAGGTACGT
Organism: Flaveria sonorensis; assembly: GCA_025506505.1. Taxonomy (NCBI): domain Eukaryota; kingdom Viridiplantae; phylum Streptophyta; class Magnoliopsida; order Asterales; family Asteraceae; genus Flaveria; species Flaveria sonorensis. The sequence goes on from CM046437.1 coordinate 30,827,240, forward strand.
TTTTGGTAAACCAATTGTATGCTTCTGCGTTCTTCGATTCGGGTGCTAGTAGGACTTTGTATCTGCTACCTTTTGTCATATAATGCATGGTAAGAGTAGAAAGATAGACCTGCCTTTCCATGTAGAGACAACGATAGGAAAATCTACCAAGGTGACTAATATGATAGACGATTGCTTCATAGAATTGGACGGTCATAAGTTTCCTGCTAGGTAATATGTGATGGCCCTAGGAGGTTTTAATGTGGTGTTAGGAATGGATTTTTTGGCGTCCTACGAAACGAATATCGTGTGTCGAAAGAAGATGATTCGTCTGATTGCGCCCAATGGCAGTTTGGTTACTGTTCACGGAGACAAGGAATGCACCACTCCGTGAGTGATATTGATGATCACAACAGATAAGTTTATGAGGTGAGGGTGTGATGCTTACCTGGCTTATGTGAAAGACATGGATGCTACCGTGCCTCAACTGTCAGACGTACCGGTAGTATGCGATTTCCGATGTGTTTCCTGAAGACCTACTAGGGGTCCCACCCGATAGAGAAATCGAGTTTCAAATTGACTTGATATCTAGAGTGCAACCCGTCGCCAAGGCACCATACCAGTTGGCTCCATCCGAACTCAAAGAGCTGATGACGCAACTGCATGATCTTTTGGATAAGGGCTTTATTCGGCCGAGTATCTCTCCATGGGGTGCTTCGGTTCTATTCGTGAAGAAGAAGGATGGTAGTATGAGGATGTACATCAACTACCGCGAGCTGAACAAGTTGACTTTGAAGAACCTGTGTTCGTTACCAAGGATTGACGACTTGTTTGATCAGCTCCAGGGTGCTAGTTGATTCTCCAGGATAGACCTTTGATCGGGGCATCATCAACTGAAGGTGAAGGAGCAGGATATCCCTAAGACAGCCTTTCACACGTGTTATGGACACTACGAGTTTCTAGTGATGTCTTTTGGTTTAACCAACGCGCCAGCTGCCTTTATGGACCTTATGAATCGGGTATGTCGACCGATGCTAGACAGATCGGTGATTGTATTCATTGATGATATTTTGATCTACTCTAAGAGCGAAGAGGAGCATGCCTTCCATCTCAAGGAGGTGCTAGAGACACTTAGAAAAGAGAAGTTGTACGCAAAGTTCCCTAAGTGTGCGTTTTGGCTACGAGAGGTGCAATTTCTTGGCCATGTGGTTAACCCGAAGGAATAATGGTGGACCCTGCGAAGGTTGAAGCTGTAATGCAATGGGATCCCACAGGACGCTCTCCGAGATCCGTAGTTTCCTGGGTTTGGTAGGTTACTACAGAAGATTTATTCAAGACTTCTCTAAGGTGGAAACCCCGTTGACTAAGCTGACTCACAAGGATATGAAGTTTGAATGGGGTCCTGAGTAGGAGAATGCGTTTCAAGAGTTGAAGACGAGGTTAACCCAGGCCCCAATCTTGACATTGCCTGAAGGGAATGATGACTTGGTGGTATACTCAGATGCTTCATATTTGGGTTTAGGTTCCGTGTTGATGCAACGAGGAAAGGTTATAGCCTATGCGTCTCGGCAGCTGAAGATCCATGAGGTTAACTACGCTACTCATGATTTAGAGTTGCCGGCTGTGGTCTTTGCATTGAAGATTTGGAGGCACTACTTGTGTGGGACAAAGTGTACCATCTTCACAGATCACAAGAGCCTAAAATATTTCTTCGAGCAAAAGGATCTTAACATGAGACAAAGAAAGTGGTTAGACTTGATCAAGGATTATGATTGCGAAATTCACTATCATCCAGGCAAGGCGAACATGGTTGCTGATGCCCTTAGCCAAAAAGAACTACTTGAACCAATCCGGGGGAAGGCTTGTCAACTGGTTGTGACGCCTAATGTCATGGGTCAGATCAGAAAGTTCCAAGACGAGGCACTGAAGGACGATAGGATCAACTCTGAACGGATGAAGGGGCAGGTAATGGATTTAGGGGAGAACACACTTGGTGTTAGAACCAGATCTGGGCAAATATGGATTCCTCGTTATGGGGATCTGAGGGGAAGGATTATGGATGAATCTCACAAAACATGGTATTCCATCCATCCTGGTGCTACAAAGATGTATCATGACCTGAAGAAGGATTATTGGTGGCCAGGGATGAAGCGTGACGTGGTGGAATACGTGAGTAAGTGCCTGATCTATTTACAAGTGAAGGCAGAGCATCAGAAACCATACAGGAAGATCCAACCCTTGGATATACCCGAATGGAAGTGGGAACACATCACCATGGACTTCATCATGAAACTGCCTGGCACAGCGAGAGAATGTGATACCATTTGGGTGATTGTAGACCGCTTGATGAAGAGTGCTCACTTCTTGCCAATCAGAGAGACTTACTCGTCAGAAAGGTTGGCAAAGCTATTCATCAAGGAGGTTATAACTCGTCATGGAGCGCCGGTGTCCATTATTTCTGATAGGGACACTCGGTTCACGTCCAAGTTCTAGAAGAAATTTCATGATGCGATGGGAACGAGGTTACACATTAGCACAACTTACCACCCTCAAACAGATGGTCTATCAAAATGGACCATTCTGACCTTGGAGGACATTCTCCGGGCATGAATTATTGATTTTGGTGGAAGTTAGGATGAACACCTACCGTTGGCAGAGTTCTCCTACAACAATAGTTATCATGCCAGTATAGGGATGCCACCATTCAAAATGTTGTATGGGAGACGATGTAGAACCCCGTTGTGTTAGGGTGATATCAGGCAGAAGGAGTTGGGAAGTATCGAGATCATTGAGACCACATCAGAGAAGTTGAAAAAGATCAAGGCTTTTATGAAGGCAGCAAAGGATCTGCAGAAGTCCTACGCTGATAAGAGAAGGAGGCCAATTGAGTTCCAAGTGGGAGATAAGGTGATGTTGAAAGTATCTCCTTAGAAAGGGATTATCAGGTTCCAAAAGCGAGTAAAGTTGAGCCCAAGGTATATCGAGCCATTCAAAATCATTGCCAGAGTTAGTGAAGTGGCATATAGGCTGGAACTTCCTGATAAGCTGCATGGGATTCATCCTACGTTCCATGTATCTCACTTACAAAAGTGCTTGGTGGAAGGTGATGCTGTTATTCCTCTTACGAACATTGAGGTTGATGAAAGGTTGAATTACGTGGAGCAACCAATGGCTATTTTGGACCGGAAGGAGAAACGGTTAAGAAATAAAGTGATTAGCCAAGTAAAAGTGCAATGGAAGCATCGCAAGGGATTGGAGGCTACTTGGGAGTCAGAGGAAGAAATGAGACGGCACTACCGAAATCTCTTTAAGGAGTGACAGGTTTCGGGGACGAAACCTATATTAGGGGGGTGGACTTGTAACACCTAGAAATTTCAGAAAAAGAAAAGAAAAGAAAAGAAAAGTAAGGGAGCAAATGGGATTTTATTTCAAAAAGCAAGGGTTAAAAGTGTACAAGGGCCAAACCGACCCATAATGGGGTTTAAAGAAGATATGGCCGCCCATACTTTCTCTCCCATGCACTCAACCTACGGCTTTAGAGAGAGAAAAAGGACTCCCACCGGTTCTAGAGTGAGAAAGTAGAAGAAATCTTCAAAATGTAAGATTTTAAGGTGTTTTCTTCTCGGTTTCAGTCGGGTTCAAGCTTCTGGACTGATTTCTATGTGTTTCTATGTGTTTAGTTGCTTGTTTTCGTGTGTTTATGTGTTAGAACTATAGGTTGCTCTTGGGTTTGTTGTGAAGGCTGTTTAAGGTGAGTTCTAGATCCCCTCTTTTACATGTTTTCTACTTTTTTGTGGCTGATATGCATATTAAACTGAAGTTTCTAAACCAAACTATGATTTTTCATGAAAATACGACTGTTTATGAAAGATGAAGGTTTTCTTTTTAAAGACCCTATGATGTTGAATGGCTGTGTATTATGTTTTAAGTGTGTAACTGATAGATCTATACTAAGAATACACTTAAGATGATGCATGGGACTAGAAACTACATAAGTTGGATCATAGGTACTGGACTTGTTATCTGCTGTGGACACTAGCTTTCCGCTGTGGACACTTGAACATTTCTAAGGTGTCCACTGTGGACCCTTAAGCATTTAGACTATCCGCTGTGGACCTTTAGCCATCCGCAGTGGACCTTTAGCCGTCCGCTGTGGACTTTGGTTGTCCGCTGTGGACTCTGGCTATCCGCTATGGACTTTGGCTGTCCGCTGTGGACACTTAATATTTAAGTCGTCCACTGTATACCTATTTCATGCGCTGTGAACACTTAGGTTTATACTAGAATTATAGGAATAGAAATTAAGTGACTGGTACTTATGTTTTAATGGAAGTTTATTCTTGTTTAATGTTTCTAATTGGGTGACATAAAAGTCAAATCAAGTTAGATTCTGAAGCTTGTATTCTTTCGAAGTACAAGTTTTCTTCCGAAGCTAGTTTTCTTCTAAAGCTTAAATCTTCCGAAGCTTAAATCTTCCGAAGCTTATGTTTGTCTTTGGAAGTATTAGTATTAGTGTTGTGTTTTCTAATTAACAGCTAGCATAACTTCAGGGGCTTAAATTTTATGTTCGTTAAGTTGCATGTGTTGGGTGTTAATTGTTAGTTAGTTAGTTGTGAACTGGGTATATAGTGTGATGTATTCTTATTTCGTGAGATGATCAGAAATAATAATTTGTCCAATCGTTCTTCTCTGAGGTGTGAATTCTCAAACTAATGTTATATTCCTTTCTTATGGGCTGCTGTTATGAATAATATTTAATATTTCATGATATGTGATTATAAGACAATGGATATCTTAAAAGTATTAACATAAATAAGTGGTCACAAAGGAATAAAAGAAAGACAGTGGAACTTAATGAATGTTACCTCCGGGCCCGTATGATGAATGGAAAGCCTTGCAAGCAAAATGAATGGAGGTTCACGACCCTAGGTGTCGTTTGCTCAATTGATGTGCGGCTGTTTCAGCCCAAAGGATGCACATTTGGGGTCTAATCCTTGTGATTGACCAATGAATGAATGGGACCCGTATTCATGAGCAGGCTTTGTGGCTAGTAGTGTGGGTCAACTGTCAGGGGTTAGCTGCCATGATAAATATGTACTGGCTGGGGTTCGACATCTGTTGCCAACCAACAATGTAGGCTCTTGCTTTGTGCAATCCTAGTTAATGAAAGAGAAAGATAATAAATGAAAGAAAGATAACGAATCTCTTAACAAATGATTATGTATAATGATGGATGAACACCAAGTGAAGCTTACGAAATGTATATTTTCTGTATTATCAAAACTAAAACTCACTTTGCAAGGCTGACTTTTTATATGCATGTCAGTTGGTAGGTAATGATATTGTTGTGGATGGCACGAGGTTGAAGCTACTAGGCAAATAAAGACTGGCATCCATGTTATACAGAAATTATATTTTTGTCTTGTAATACAACTAAATGTTCTTTTGAAACTTGTAACAATGATGTATTTCTTGGCAAAAGTTATTATTAATGCATGAAATGGTTTTTGCTTAACTATTCCACTGCCATGATTTCTTACTTCCATGTATTTTAATGTGTAAAGTGCTATGCATGACCAGCTGTGGGGTTTCCCGGGAACGGGGCCTTACATTCATATAAATGCAAATTTTAATACCTACATCGAATTACATCATATTGTAATTTCTTACTGTGAATTACATCAAAGAAACATGATGTATTAACAACAAAAAACCTTGAGTTAAACATAAAACCATACCTAAAGTGAATTACATTGAATAACAGTCAATTACATCATATGAATAATAGTCAACAACCTAACAACCGAATGACATTAAACCATATAACTACAACACAGTAACGAAACACATACAGTGAATTACATTATATTTTAACTCTTTACAATGTGTTACATCAAAAACATATATAAAAACCAACAAACATATATAAAATCCAACAAATACCTACTTTAAAACATTAAATTACAACCTTTAATTTACAAAAATACATCAAACTCACACCACTGTAAGTTAGATCGAATTACATCATATTGTAATTTCTTACTGTGAATTACATCAAAGAAACATGATGTATTAACAACAAAAAACCTTGACTTAAACATAAAACCATAACTAATACAGTGAATTACATTGAATAACAGTTAATTACATCATATGAATAACAGTCAACAACCTAACAACCGAACGAAATTAAACCATGTAACTACACCACCGTAACGAAATACATACAGTGAATTACATTATTTTTTAACACTTTACAATGTTTTACATCAAAAAACATATATAAAACCAACAAACATATATAAACTCCAATAAATACCTACTTTAAAACATTAAAGTACAACCTTTAATTTACAAAAATACATCAAAATCACACCACTGTAAGTTGAAATCTATAAATATTCATACTTCTAAACATTATATTAAAACCTTCAATCTACAAGAAATGCTCATCTAACAACTAAATCCAAAGTCAAAATTGAAAACCTAACCTGTTGACAAGAGATGATGACTAAAATCAAGGGTCACTATAGCCGGATGGCAGATCTAAACAAAATTCATAAAGATGTGGGTTCTAACTTACGTATGATGATATTTTCCACCACTATGAGCAAAGGGTTCTTGGCTAGTGAGTGAATCAGCAATGAATGGTTTTTGGTGAGTAAGGGGTTCGTGGAAGATGAAGAAAGGGAAAGGGGAATGATGGTGATGGTGGTGTTCGACTGGTAGTGGTGGTGGTGGTGGGTGTCACGACCACCAACTAGTGGGGCGACTGTTGCTGGAGTGGCAACGGTGGTCAATGACGGTTGTGGTTGTTGTTCAGGCGGTGATTTGGTGTGTAATGGGTGTCATGGCCACCCACTGGTGGGGCGACTCTTGCTGGAGTGGCACCGGTGGTCGATGACGGTTGTGGTGTTGTTCAAGCGGTGATGACCGCCATCTTCCTCTTTAAATCCGATTGAGTTCTTTGAAACCTCTCGATTTACTTTGTCGCTTGCTTGACCGTTATAGATTTTGAGATGAAACAAGTGATTTTTTAGATGGATCTAGATGAGGATTTGAAATAGATTTTGAGATTTGATGTGTAGTTGTGGTTGTAGTTTTCAAGAAAGAGACATTAACAAAAGAATAAAGTAAAAAAAGCCAAATTACAGAAATGCCCTTATTAGATCTTGACCCATCATTTGGTATCTAGAATTTTTAATATTAAATCAAAGTCTCATAGAAGTGTTAAAGGGTTCTTGTAATTTCCAGGGGTTCTCACATGAACCCAATCCTATATATATATATATATATATATATATATATATATATATATATATATATATATATATATATATATATATATATATATATAGGATTGGGTTCATGTGAGAACCCTTGGAAATTGCAAGAACCCTTTAACCCTTCTATGAGCTTTGATTTAATATTAAAAATTCTAGATTATATATATATATATATATATATATATATATATATATATATATATATATATATATATATATATATATATATATATATATATATACATATATATATATATATATAGGGGAGGGATCAAATGATAACTAAATTTTTATATGATAACTCTAGAAATCAATGTGAGCCACTAGTTTTCAATGGAAAAACGGTAATTAATAAAAACTTAATAAAAAATTATAAAACAAAAAAACATAAAAATAAAAATACAAAATTTTTTTCCTCATTTTCCTCTTTCATAAAAAAATAAAATAAATTTTATAAAAAATAAAAAAAAACTATTTTTTTATGAAATTCGTACATACAGGATTTACACATACAGGATTTACACATGTGTAAATCAGGTATTACATATGTGTATAACCAGATTTACACATATGTAAATAATGGGTGGTTGATTTTTTTAAAAAAAAGTATATCAATATGATAGGCGTTGGAAACGTAAAAAATACTGAAATTAATGGTGAAATTTTTTTTGAAAAAGTAATGTCGTGAAAAAAAGTTATGAACGTTTTAAAAAATGGTATAAATGGCATGTGACTAACATGTATGGCTAATATTATTTCCTAGAGTTCTCACGAAAAAGTATGGTTCTCAAGATAACCCTATCATATATATATATATATACATATATATATATATGTATATATATATATATATGTATATATATATATATGTATATATGTATATATATATGTATATATATATATATATATATATACATATATATATATATATACATATATATATATATATACATATATATATACATATATACATATATATATATATATATATATATATACATATATATATACATATATGTATATATATATATATATATGTATATATGTATATATATATGTATATATATATATATGTATATATGTATATATATAATATATATATATATGTATATATATATATATGTATATATATATATATGTATATATATATATGTATATATATATATATGTATATATATATATATATATATATGTAGGATAATAATTTTTTCAGAACTCACAAAGATCCCGAGAACTCATCCTAGACATTGATTAGAATAATTATTATTTTATACTTAGTTTATTATAAAGGGTAAGATGTTAAATTAACAACCAACCGATATTTAAATTATTGATTTGCCCCAACTCATTAGTTGTTCAAATATTTTCAACTGTAAATAATTTCCTAATTCCAAATCGATAAAAATCATTTTTTATTAGAAAAGAATCAAGATCACAATATGGCCACCACTAGTTTCTTTCACCATAATCAAGACTAATGTTTTGGAGATGAAGGTATTTAATTAATGGATCAATATATGGCCAAAAACAACATAACTTTATTGGTTATATTTGTTTGTAGTCTGTGTAATATTGCAAAGCAACATGCAAAAGGTTTTTGGGTGAATTATGACTAACCTACTTCACAATTTAAATGATGGCTACTCGTATACCTATGAGTTCTTCTTGTTTTGATATTTAAAGGTAGGGTTATTTTGAGAACAATTTTTTTATGAAAACTCTAAAACAAATATGAGCCACATATTTTTTATCACATGTAAGTCACATGTCATTTCCCTCTTTTTTTTTAAATGTTCATATCTTGTTTTCACGAAACTATTTTTTCAAAAAAAGTTCACTATTAATTTTAGTATTTTTTTATCTTTCCAACGCCTACCATGTTGATATACTTTTTTGTAAAAATTATCCACCCGTTATTTACATACGTGTAAATCTGGTTATACACATGTGTAATACCGGATTTACACATGTGTAAATTCGGTATAACACATGTGTAAAACGAATTTCGTAAAACGAACGAGAATTTTTTTTTATTTTTTATAAATTTTATTTTATTTTTTTATAAAAGAGGGAAACTAGAGAAATATTTTTGTGTTTTTTATTTTTGTTATTTTTGTTTTATAATTTTTTTATTATTTTTTTTTTAATTACCAATAGGGAGTTCTCATTTTTCCCTCCCCTGATATTCAAATAGAGTAATGGATTGCCACATTTAACGATTATTCTTGACTGATTACCGTAAACATACATTACAAAACATATATGGTGTTGATCCTCTGAAGATAATGACAATGATGAAGATGATGATGAAGTTGCATGCTTGATAATCCTACTGAGGTTTGATTTTGATCTATAATTATGGTTTTGATTATGCAAAAGCTATTGAAACTTCGAAAAATTATCAAGTTGTAACGCTTACACATATGTATACATATTTATGTATGCGTAAACCTACATGTAAACTTATTTACATATACTTAAACATAGATGTTAATTTGTTTACATAGACCTAAACATATATGTAACTGTCTAAATATAAACACATTAAATATTTAATCTCTTGATTACTTGTATGTAAATCATAGTTATATTAATAAAATATTTGTTATTGTTTTAAGTTTTAATTGAATAAATCTTATTATTGATACATATATATGATGAAACATATGTAAATTTCATACACTAACTTATAAATGCGTAACCTGCATATCGTTAACAAATATCTTTTAATATATATTAACTTACATATATGTAAATTGCTTGAGTTCGTATAATATCCACAAAAATGTCGTATATGCACATGTTATCATATATGTAGGTTAAACTACATTGTTTAGTGTTGATTTGTTACGTACAACAACATGATAAGATTAAAAAAACATCTATAAGTTTGCTATGTTGTTTTTAGTTTTGATGTTGAAATAATAAAATTGAAATACACTAAGTTATATGTATATCTTACAAACTACACTAGGTAAAATCATCTGATTTGTCTTTGATTTGATAAAAGAACGATTTTAGCAGGGCGAGAAAAGTATTGCGTGATATTTAGGATTTTGAATATGTTTAAATTTGTGAAAATGAAAGATGTGAGATAAAAAAGAAAAGAAGTGTTAATTAATTAATTAACAAGTAATTGGAGAGAGATAAAGTGTTTTACTATTATACCCTTTTGTTAATTTAGAATCATTAAATGAAATAGATATTTACTTTTTTTATATTTTTTAATCATAACCATTGATCAAATTAATCAATGGTCATTATTAGTTCTGCTAGTTCTAATGATAAAGCTAGTCCTGAAAATAACCGGACCCTACATATACATACATATATATATATATATATATATATATATATATATATATATATATATATATATATATATATATATATATATATATATATATATATATATATATATATTGGAGGGTTCCTGAGAAAACCAATATTTATGTGAAAACTAAAGAAAACCACGGAAACCAACAACATAATTTAAAACTTTTTTGTTATTTTAATTGTTAAAATGTTATTTAAGTATTTGGTACATATATGTAGCATACATATGAGAATGAAGAGTCTTACGTATACGTAACACTATGTCGAATGAAAAATAGTTACATATACCCTATGTGTGATGTATATGTAAAACCATGCTACGGTTTTCATTTGATTCATACCTTTATTTATATATACTAACATATATACATAGAGGGTAGTGATAAAAAATTATTAAATTATATGATCGATTTCATTGGTTTTCTCTAGTTTTCTCGTAATATTATGGTTTTCTTAAGATCGATTTCATTGGTTTTATCATGAGAACCACCTATGTTTGTGAGAAATTTAGTAACCAATATGAGCCATATATTCTATTCACATGCAAATAACATGTCATGTTCACCTTTTTTTTAAACGTTCATAACTTTTTTTCACGATATTACTTTTTCAAAAACATTTCACCATTAATTTCAGTATTTTTTTTTTACCTTTCGAACGCCTACCATATTGATATATTTTTAAAAAAAAATCTTCCACCCATTATTTACATATGTGTAGATATGGTTATACACATGTGTAGTGTAAATCCAGTATTATACGTGTAAAATGAATTTTGTAAAGAAATTTTTTTATTATTTATAATTTTTTTTATGAAAGAGGGAAACGAAGGAAATATTTTTGTGTTTTTATTATTTTTTTATGTTATTTTTCATTTTATATTTTTTTATTATATTTTTATTAATTATTATTTTGTCATTTAAAACTGGTATCTCACATTGATTCTTAGAGTTTTCATAAAAAAAATTAAGTTCTGATTTGATCTCTTCCCTATATATATACATATATATGCATATATATACATATATATATACATATATATATACACATATATATATACATATATATATATATATGGATGCTTTCCATTGAAAACCAAAAAATGTTAAGAACCAAAAGAATCATTTCTAACCACTCAAATTTCTTTTTTAATTTTTAGTTTTTTTTAAATTATATGGGTATTATAGTAATTTTATCATGTGGATTAGTTGTTTTCTTTGTGTGGGAATACGGGAATACCATGAACGTGGGTTTAATTAATTTTCCTTTTTTCTTAATTCACTTTTTTTACATAATACCATGCAACTTACGTCAATTAAGAACTACTAATATAGACAGAAACGGCCAAGTAGTTTGAATTTCCATTAAGAAAAATTGAGAAGACATCTTATATGCTACACTAATGGAGTAAAAAAAAACAATACAATTATAAGAAAAGAAAGACCCATACCATATATTATAAAATGTTTCTCGATTATACATTACAAATTGTCTTTTAAAATAGCGTAAACTCCTTATAAACTTGCAGAGTACTCACACATAACCTATATTCAAAGTAAAAAAATATACATATATGTGCATGATGGAAACTAAACTTCCTTCACCAGACAAAAAAATAGTGAAGAACCCTAAAAATAACCTTTTACCCTTGTATTAACAAACCTCAAGATTAAAGATCAATTTACATTCAGTAAAACCAATCCAGATTTTTGCAAGCATTAGTCTATTACTAGACCCGAGAAGGATCTTCATACTCCCTTTTAAAACATAACATATGAAGTAACCCTTTTCATTTTCAAAACCACCATTACTATCTACCATCTTTATTTTCTCTTTTTGGTGACTAAAGAATCTAATTTCTTCTATAGTCAAAACATTCCAGAATATTTTCATCAACACAACAACATTAAGTAATCTGTGCACGAACCACACTCGATAAGCACAAGAAACTACAAATGTGCATATATGCATAATTGGATACATGCATAAATGCAAAAATGCATAATTTCATATGTCCAAAAATGCATTTATGCATTATTAGTTTATTACATATATGTCATTCATCATGTTTCTATCATTTATCTCACTGGTGCACTGATCCATTCCTCATGGTACTTTGGATTATATGGAACAACCTTCCCATCAATAAATGGTTCCTTGAATTCAAATTCAAACACTCACCAACAATTATAAAAATGGCAATCTATACAGAAAGGGAGCATAAATTTTATCAAGATTCCAGCCAGTTAGCTACCTCCATAATCCTTGTTCTTAACTCCAGGTAAGAACCATGAAGCGCCCTTTGAACTCCAGATAATTTCGATACAAACAATAAGACAATCAATAATTAAGATAAATGAAAGTTTGAAAATCAAATTACCATTATGTTTATGGGATAATTCTTCATACACAAGAGCACCAAAAGCATAATGCATCTTTTGAAACCAAGTAGATTTTCATCCTTGCTTCATCATAACTATAATGTAACATAATACAATCAATTAACTCCTAATAGTTTCTTTAAAAAGATAAAATCACACAAAAAATCTAAAGACATACAACCAACTATAGAATATGAACAACCTAAGGATACCTACTTTATCATTTTCTTGTCATATAATCAGTAATTTTTAGTTGGTTAGGGTAAAACAAAATTATGAAATCATTATAATTTGTTCATAAAGTTATCATTTATACCTTCCTTGGTTTTAACATTTTGTATCAGGTTGATAATATTACTAATAATTATAAAATAATATTATTAAATTTGAAAATGAAAACGGATTCATTTAAGCTCAGTCAAATTGGATATCTTGGGAACTTAAAAGAACTATGGTAATAAAACTGCGACAAACTCAATTACACATATAGATTTAGGTTATCACTATATTTCACCAATATACACACACAATACCATCACAAATTGAATTGTTATCCTAACTGGAACCCTAGATAACAAGTTGGAAAGAAAATTAACAACAACAAATGATGGAGGCGTCTTAATATGTATGGACACAAAAAAAAGGATAGATACCATAAAGTTTCCAGAATATTTAGCACTATCACGACACTGATGTTTGAAGACGAGCATTAATTGCTTGAAATAATCACGAAACAGGTGCACTAGTGTCACACCCTCAAAATCCACGTGCGGATTTTTACCGCGAGGCGTGTGAACAAACCAGGATCACAGTCAATAGTTACTCAGAACGACACTATATGCCACGTTTAAAATAAAACCAACCAAACTTCAAACTTTAAAACCATGCGGAAGCGTTTTGTAAATAAGACAAACCCAAAATATAAAAATGCATATTTGGCAAAACATGCGCCAACCCAAACATTTAAACACTCGTAAATAGATACCAACAAACATGCCTTTAAAATAGAGTCTTAGAATGCATGCTGGACCCGTGTGGTGCTCCTAATGGCAAGCAGAGTTAACAACCTGAGAATAGCATACTAAAATGTCAACACAATGGTTGGTGAGTTCAAGAGTTTGCGTTTATCATAAACAATAACATTTGCATAACATAAGAAGTGCATTGAAATAGATAGCTAGTCTATATTCACAAGTAATAACCATAGTGATTTCGCGATCGAAGCTGACTGTGTTGCGTTTGTTGCCTCTCGTCACGACTTACCAGGTCGTGACGATATTTGTGTCTAGGAGAATATTGCACCCGTTTGACCTCTAGTCGCACAGGTGGGGCTCGTCAGACCCAGTAGTACTACCCAAGATTTCCCGCTAGTTACCATTATTAACGATCCGAAAGTGTGAGGACTTTCAAGGTATTAAGCACTATGTTAAAACATACACAGCTTATAATAATAAAATAGCGTTTGAGTACAAGTATGCTACCTCCCCAAGAAGAAGGTTTATAAAAAAAATAGAGGGGCATGAACTCACCTGGTGTGTAAAGATAATGACTAAAGAGAACTGGTGATAGGTACAAAGACAACCCTTCAAAGGTTACCTAGAACATGAGAGTACATAAGTACGTGTACACAGAATCATATTGAAACCCTAAGTGCTTTACAAACCAAAGAACTCAAAGTTTTAGAAGACAAGACACATTTGACCCAGTTGACCCGTTTGACCCGTTGGTGACATTATAGATGAAATTCCATTCAAACAAGCATAACAGTCTATCACACATGATTATCATACAAACTGATTACATATAACACTTCATTAACCACGTGCACTAATTAGATCATCATACAGCCAGATATCATACAAGTCATGCGAATCTCAACTATTATCATTCTCATAACATCTATAACACAAATAATACACCATACAAGGATCAAATCACGCATCACATGCCATGTGAAGCCACTCACGACTTCACACCCTAAACCCTGCCAATCCTACTAAGTAGGGGCCTCAGATTCACGCGTGTGTATGATGATCATTAACATACCAATTTTCATAGCTCATATCATCCAAAATGTTCATTCTTAATCAACCATCAATCAACAAAAGTCCTAGCTTACCTATATGACTCATGCCATGATTTTTCCACAAACAGGCCAAAACAGGTAACAAACCAAATCAACATTCATATAACCTAAACAACATATTTAATCACCTTAGAAACCATCCATGAACACACTAGCATGGTCCTAATGTCTCAAACATGCTCAAATCATCCAATTCAAGGATTTGCACAACTAAAGTTTCCCTTTTGGGAAAGTACATCTCAAATTCATCAAACTCACACTACATTCATGAATTTACCATTTGCATACCAAATTAAGTCCATAACAATATCTAGACATGATCAACAACATCTAATTGGCATGTTTCATCAACATTTAACATCAAAAGTTACTATTTTTAGCAAGGTAAGAACTACAATGTGCATTCTCGATTTCCCAATGTTCATATCAACAATCTAGCATCTAATTATCATTATAAACACATCCATAACATTCATACATCATCAAATCATCAATTCATGCAAAATAAAGTTACTATTCTTAGTAACCTATGAACAATCCATCAAAATCATAGCTTTCTTGCATAATCGACGTTAACTAGCATCAATCTAACCTAACTAACATCATAGCACAATCAAACAATCAAGAATTGACCATCAATTACAGATTTCGAACTAGGGTTTCGGCCACAATGAAAAACCATGAAAACTTGTAAAAATCTAACCTTTAAACGTGTAATGGACAAGATTTGATGTTTCTAACGTGTTGTAATGCTTGTAATCGATCAAAACCGAAGCTTTCTTGCTTGTTCTTGCTGAAATTCAAAGTGTGTGTGTGTGTTTGGGGGTGATCGCGGACGAAGGGAATGTGGGGGATTAGGGTTTGGGTTTTGTTTTTATTTTTGTTAAGTTTTAGTTTTAGGAAATTACACTTAACCCCCTTTGTTTATATTTTATAAAAACTAAGCTTTTAAACACTTGTTAAAAGGTTTTAACTTATTAATATAAACACTATTAATCAACAATAATAATCATATACATTATTTTCACTAGTCACAAAAATACACGAATTAAATATACACGTTTTCACGTTACGCGATAAAATTCACAAATAATATTTAGATCGCATAAGCATAACTAATAACCAACATAATTAGTTAAATAATTATCTGTTTATCATTATTAATTATTATTAAGTCACCAACGTTCAACGACAACTAGTGTGTGCTCCCGACACGTGTATGCAAGACTTAACGAAACTAACGGAGTTTGGTAATGGAAAATTACCGGATGTCACAACTAGCGTCATTTTAGGTTCCAAAAGACTTCTGCTACGATTATGATACTCTTGCGATAAATCGGTTAAAAGCTTCTTGAATTTCTTCCCTACTAAAAAATTAGGGATTTGTGTTGCTTCTGTAATTTCTTCTTTGGTGGAAAATGGGGGCTTTAATATTGATTTAAGGATCATAAACATCATATATCTGAGAAGAGATCGTAGACCTAGAATTTAAAATGTGATTCCAAGTTTGCCCTTTAATTCATTAATCTAACTACTTAAAATACTAGAAAAATACTCTTCTACCCATATCATTTATAACCCTTGATCTTTTTAATAAATGGTCTAGATTAGTTCTTACGGTTCTTAACAAAATTTTGGTTCTCATTTGAAGCCCATATATATATATATATATATATATATATATATATATGGGTAGGATCTTTTCAGGTCTCGTAAATAATTCAGAACTATGAGAACTAACTTGGACCCTTAGATGATTAAATCAATGCCTTAAAATTAATAATTTATTCTAAGAAATTAGCTAGAATAATGATGAGATTAAACAATTACTAAGGGTAATATGAAGATATAAGATTAGTCTTTCTAATCCCTCTTTAATATGTCTCCTTTATTTTTTTCCTTTTAATATGGAAATTACTCGGTTTCTCTAGACCAATATAATCTTTCATCAATTTTTTTCTCTACAATGATATTTCATAGAAGGATATTATATGGATTTGATTATTAAAAGTCAATGACTATTCATGGATATCATTCTTAGCATATGCCCCTTCTTCTCACCATGAAAAATATTTTCCGAGCTCAGTTTGGCTCGAAAGTTAGCCATTCCACACAAACACTATTGTCGCCTTTTCGATTTTAGCGATCCGATTGAAGTTAAAGAAGTTGATTCTTCTGTTGGCTACTCTTTATTAATCAACAACGATGGATGACTCCTCAACAATTTCAAATTGATGATTTAAATAAACAAGACGGTTAGTTTAGTTCTATTATTTTTATTTATTAATCATAGTTTTAGATTTTAAATCTGAAATTTATTGATGTTGTAAAGGATGATATTGTTTCTATGGGGTTAGCCAATGAATAGAGATTTGTTGCACATAACTCATTTGATTAAATTCCATAAGAAATTATATGTTGCTCGTGATGTTATTCAAGAATAAATTGATTTGGTTAAATTAATAAATGTGTTTTTTTTTTTGTGAAAGTTTATGATGAGCATAGGAGGATATGAATAACTGCTTTGTTAATGGATATTTTTTTTCAAGATGGCAATGTGATTTTTGTAAGGATTACACTTAGAGGCTGATGCAACCAAAGAGCTCTTAGCATGCACACATGAAGTACAAGGAAGTTACTTCAAAAGATTTGACATAACTCAATGAATTATTCTAAGTATCAAATCTTCTGAAGCCAAAAGACCAAATTTTTCTAAGCCAAAGATGAAGTCTTCCGAAGCTTCAAAGACAAAGTCTCCCAAAGACTGATTTCTTCTGAAAACAGAGAAGACATGTTTTTTTGAATCACCTTTTGACAAAAGCTGAACTACTTTCCTCTGCCACTTCTAAAGACTCACCAACTTATATGAGTTGGTGAAAAGGTCATACTTTTTTCAAACTATAGATTAAGGTCTTGAGTCTATAACTTTCAACTTTTTACTTTTATCCTTTTTGTATTAGATAAGGATGTGGCCAGTGGAAAGTTTGGCATGGATAAAAGCAAGGTGTAGTGTTAAAACTATAACCAAATGGGACACTTTGCTAGGGAGTGCAAGGCACCAAGAACAAATGGTGGCGAGGCACAATCCAGACCAATCTACACCGATGCAGCTCCCAGATCTGAGAAGCCAAGCCAACCAAAATAATAAGCTGTTGTTGATGTTGAAGAATGAGACTTTGACTAGAGCTTTCAGGTTGAAGATGTTTCTCCCAACCAAACAATGATGGTTGATCATGAAGAAGCCAAGGTATTAGAACATCTTTGTACACCTGAATGCATTGCTAAAGTTAACATGTATAGGTCCTACAACTTGGAAGTAAGATCTGATATTGAGTCCTTGAAAATTTTAAAAGTTGACTTTAAAAGAGCGAAAAATGATTATAAACTTAAAATAAAAGATTTAGAGAAAACAATTTCAACTCTTAAGCATGAGCACACAAACTACAGGACTCAAATCAAAGATCTCATAACTAAGTTAATTGAATGCCAAGCTGAGCTTCTGATTAGCTAAGCCAAGGCAGAAAAATGTGTCTTGAAGAGGAAATCTTCAAGAACATAATATCATCATTCTTACATGCAAAGATTTGTTTTCAAAACAGGCAGAGACTAGGGTCAAGTGAGATAGCTCCTCCATACACACTACTATCTGTAAGATCTCCAAGGTGTGAAACTTGTCAAGATGAGGTGCCTTCTATTAAACCTATCCAAGAAGAGTATGAAGATAAGAAGGAGATAGTGAAGGATGAACCTGAAGTGAGTGATAAGGGTTATTCTAAGAAGGGTCACTACTCTCTTAGAGAGAAGAAAGAATTAGGGATGACCGAGTCTGCAAGGAAGAACTTGATAAGGGTAGACAAAAGAAGATCAAGGAAAGCCAAGTGATCAATGCCACTTTTAACTCTAAGCAAAAACAAGTTTTGCACCAGGAGTGGTAAAGACTGAAGACTCAACTATAGACTCTAGTACCAGGAGTCCTAGTTCATGTCCAAATCATCCTTATCAAGAGAAAAGAACTGATCAAATATGCACCACTGCTACATAGCCTGAATCATCCAGTTTCAAGAGCAAGCCTCACCCTAATAAGCCTGCTGCATCATCTATGAAGATGAAGAAGGAAGTGGAAAGAGATCAAGCTTAGTCCTCTACTCAAAAGAAGACTCTTAGAAGTATGCAAGTTGAATGAATCATGTGTGGTGGTGCTTCTTATTTTGCTAAGGATTGCATCTACAATCCCAAGAGTACCATCTATATGACCAAGAAGAATACTTCTGAGAAGAAGAGAAAGATAGCTTCAGATGGAAAATCGCTTTCTTTCGGAAGCTCCAAAGTGAAGAAGAAGATAGGTGAAAACTTACATTCAGAAGAAAATTTGGTCTCGAAAGAAAGGAATGCTTCGGAATTACTGAAGTCTGCTGCAGTGGATGCAAAAGGTTTCGAAGGTCCAGTCTCCAAAACTTCCAAAGTCATCAAAACTTCTAAAGTCTTGAAGGCCAAGTCTAATCTTCCAAAGATGGTGTGGAAAATGAAGGAAGGCCATATGACTGAAAGTTCTTCATTAACAATAGCAAATGATCCTGAGAGACTGCATATAGGATCAATAACTGTTGAATTATCTTTAGTTCACCTTGACAAGTCCAAGACCAATGAGGCTGGGTTTCCAATGTAACTAACCATTTCTTTTTGTGCAGTAACAACTAAAGACCAAGGGAAATGTATGGATCATTGACAGTGGTTATTCCAGGCACATGACAAGCAATGGCTCTTTGCGCTAAAACTTTGAGAAAATTAATGAAGTGCCAGTTGCTTTTGGAAGAGAATCAGGAGGTACATTACTGGAAGGGGCAGAGTCATATATGGTAAGCACAATGTGACCTTCAGAAGATTTCATCTTTGGCTTCAGAAGATTTGGTCTTTTGGCTTCGAAAGATTTGATACTTAGAATAATTCATTGAGTTATATCAAATCTTCCGAAATAACTTCCTTGTACTTCATATGTGCATGCTAAGAACTCTTTGGTTGTATCAGCATCTAAGTGTAATCCTTACTAAAACCACATTACTAAAGCAGTTATTCATATCCTCTTATTGCCCTTGAACTCATCATAAACTTTCACCAAAAAACACATTTATTAATTTAACCAAATCAATTTATTTTGAATAACATCACGAGCAACATATAATTCCTTATGGAATTTAATTAAATGAGTTGTGTGCAACAAATCTCTATTCATCGGCTAAGCCCATAGAAACAATACCATCCTCTACAACATCAATAAATTTCAGATTTAAAATCTAAAACTATGATTAAAAATAAAAATAATAGAACTAAACTAACCATCTTGTTTATTTAAATCATCATTTTGAAATTGTTGAGGAGTCATCCATCGTTGTTGATTAATAAAGAGTAGCCAACACAAGAATCAACTTCTTTAACTTCAATCGGATCGCTAAAATCTGCAATAAATTTTAAATGAGCTTATATCATCTTAATATATAATCAGTTAGTTACATACATATAAATTTCATATTGATTATCTAATTATAAAGTGATTAAATAGATGATTTTCACATATGTGGAACACCTAGTTGGTAGTTAAATAGATGATTTTCACATATGTAAAACATCTAATCGTGTATGTCTACATAAAATATAAACAATCAATTCATATATATATATATATATATATATATATATATATATATATATATATAAATATTCGATTACATATATGTAAAACATGTACATATATGTAAATAGATGATCACTTTAAATATTTACACGTTAACATTCAGTTTGAAAAATAAATTATTACTATGAAAATTTGCATATATGTAAATACAAAATTATTTAAAAAAGAAGTAATTATCACTACTAAGATTTAGGAAAAATGTAAATAGATCATCAACATGAAACAATTACCATATATATAAATCAACGCTTACCTTTGAAGAACTGATAGCTAGTATACGCACGCATGTGTTTAAGTAGTATACTTACACATTTGTAAAACTTTTAAATATATTTAAATAGACGATTGTAATTAGTTTGATATTTAAATAGCTTGACATTCATATTCAAAATCATTTTATATTTATCATATATATATAAAAAACGTAAAAATTAGATAAAAAAAAGGAGAGATAAGAGAAAAAATAGGAGAGAGAAAATATGAAACAATTAATTATTTAATTGAAGAGATAATATATTATACTTACAATTATACCCTCTTCATTTATTTTTTAATTTTTAAAATAAGAAAATAATGAATGAACAAAATTGATTCGTAAGTTCTTATTAAGTCCTGAAAATAACCTAATCCTATATATAAGACGTGTTCACTCTATAAGAGCCCTTGGTCTTAGTCTTAAAGAGAAGGAAGCCGACAATAGCACGATAGCAAAAAACAAAGAAAGCTAAGCGCGTAGAGAGAGCAGCATATAGCGTGAAGAGTCCAAATACAAGAAAGGTAGAGCGCGAAGCTTGTGGTACGTTCCTTTCCCAACTATAGTGGAACTTGCCCGAATATAATATATATATATATATATATATATATATATATATATATATATATATATATATAGTAGGGTTATCTTGATAACCACTTTTTTTGTGAGAACCTTAAGAACCAATATGAGTCACACATTTAGTCATATGAAAGTCACATGCCATTTTCATATTTTTTTAAAACGTTCATAACTTTTTTTCACGATATTGTTTTTTCAAAAAAAAAATCACCATTAATTTAAGTATGTTTTTTATATTTCCAACGCGTACCATATTGATATATATTTTATAAAAAAATCTTCCAACCGTTATTTACACATGTGTAAATCTGATTTTACACATATGTAAATCCGGTATTACACATGTGTAAAACAAATTTGGTAAAAAAACGAGTTTTTTTTATTATTTTTTTTATTTTTTTAATGAAAGTTGGAAACGAGGGAATACTTTTCGTTTTGTAATTCTTATTATTATGTTTTCGTTAATTACCATTTTACCACTGAAAACTAGTGGCTCACATTCGTTCCGAGAAACTTTTTTTTTGTGAAAACTTTAGTAACCAATATGCAAGTCACATGCCACATTCACCTTTTTTTTAAACGTTCATAACCTTTTTTACTACGATATTATTTTTTCAAAAAAATTTCACCATTAATTTCAGTATTTTTTATATTTCCAACGTCTACCATATTTATATACTTTTTTTTAACAAAATCATCCACCCATTATTTACACATGTGTAAATCTAGTTATACACATGTGTAATATCGAATTTACACATGTATGAATCCGGAAAGTACATATGTGTAATTCCAGGTATTACATATGTATAAAATGACGTTCATAAAAAACGAGTTTTTTTTTAATTTTTTATAAGTTTTTTATTTTTTTATAAAAGAGGAAAACAAGAAAAACATTTTTGTCATTTTATTTATTTATTTTTATTTTTATGTTATTTTTTGTTTTATATTTTTTTATTATGTTATCATTATTTACCATTTTGTCTTTAAAATGTATGGCTTACATTGGTTCCTAGAGGTCTCACAAAATTAGTGAGTTCTCATTAATCCCTCCCATATATATATATATATAGGGTTAGGTTCTTTACAAAACACCCTATAAATTAAGAACTACAAGAACTATTATTAACCATTGATTTACTTGATCAATGGTTGTGATTAAATATGGTAAAAAGTGTAAATATTAATTTAATTAAATGCGTTTAATTCAATAAAAAGGGTATTATAGAAAATCTGATTTTTCTCTCTCTAATTAGTTGTTAATTCATTAATTAATTCTCTCTCTTCCCTCCTTTTTCCTCTCTCCTCTCTGCTCTCCCATCTCTAAAAATATACATATGTTAATTGGTATAGTTTCCAAAATATATGTTACTAGTTTGCATATTACATATATGTAAGTTAAAATATTATCATGATATTGTACAAATATCATAACTAAATGTATGATATATGTTAACAAAGAAAAACAAGTGTTTACATATATGTAAATCAGTGTAGTCTAACAGTTTTCATATTACGGTACCTACAATCAATTTAAAAACAACATTGTAAATTTATAATTGATTTTTCATCAAATCAACTTGGTGTATGACTGGTAAAAATAATATTATATCTTAAAAGATTATAACACGACACATATATGTTAGCTTTGTAGATATATAACAAACTTAAGCAATTAACATATTTGTAAATTAGTGTATTTTAAAAGATATTTGTTGTCATTATTCTGTTTGGTTACATGTTAGTATATCAAATTTTCGTATATGTAAACAAATTTACACAATCAAAGTAAAATGAATAACTATAATTTTTTTAATATAACCACGATTTAAGTATACATAATAAAAAACCAAACTTGTCATTTACGTATATGTAAACAAATTTACACATACATTTGCATATAAGTAAGTCTGTATACAGATCTGTAAGTTGTACAACTTTATAATTTTATGATTTTCTGCATAATAAAAACCAAAATCATACATGATGAACAAACCTTTTTAGGATTATCAAGCAAACAACTTCATGAAAAGCAACGCCTTCATTGTCATCGTCATATTCAAAAGGATCAATATCGAAACCATTTACGCGGTCATCATCATATTCATCATCGTCATCATCCTGTCAATTCATCTTCATCGTCTTCATTTTCATCTTCTAGACATGTACGACATCATCATCTTTATTTGTTTATTGATCTTGAGAAGCCACTGGTAATCAATCTCGTTTGGCTGGAAGGTGAGGATTCGATTGGACATAATATGATCAAACGAGTTGGTTTGAAGAGTGATGATTCGACGCAGAAGAACACCAGATTCATTGAGATCATAATTGATTTTGATTTGAGGGTAAATGAATCAATGAATATGTATACCAGATTGTTTTCGCAGAGTGAGTTGAAGGTGATGAATCGATTTTGTTTTGGTGATCTGAACAATCTTGATTTTAAGAATCGATGTTGAAGATGATGATTGAGGAACGAGATTCCTTTTTTTTTTCAGCAATCTTGGTCAATTTTTGAATTTGTTTAATTACCTTGATTAAAGGGAGTAAATTAAGGAAATCATTTAATACCTAATTATAAAATGAAAATAATAACCTTTATGAATAAGTTAAATTAATAATAAATACTACATAAATCAATGGCTAGGATTAGTCCTCGCAGTTCTCGCGATCTTTAGGAGTCCTGAAAAGATTCTGATCATATATATATATATATATATATATATATATATATATATATATATATACCAAATATTTTAAATATGTTAAAAAATATAAACAGGTTAAAACCGGCACATTAACAAGTTAAAAGGTGTTTATCATGTCTTAAACGTGACAACCTGCTAATGACACAAAACATGTAAAGCTCAAACACAAAATATGTTAAGCTCAAACACGAAACCTGTTAACTTCATATCGTGTTAACAGGTTCGTATAAAAAGTTGTCAGCCCTATGCAAGTAGTTAGTTTTCATTAATTAGTTAATTTTATTTGTACTATAAGTGAATTATAAAATTAATTAACAAATAAATATGATATTATCGCAAATTTGTTGCAAAAATTGAAACTTTTGCTACAGATTTGTGATACGCGTAGCAAAAGTCGGAACTTTTCGGCAAAGTTGCAACAAAGTTGTATGCTTTCATTAATTAGCTAGATTTTTTTGTTAATGTAAGTTATTTATTAAATTATTTTATAACAAATTATGGTTTTATCATAAATTTGTAGCAAAACTCTAAACTTTTGCTACAATATTTTGACAAAACCATATACTTTTGTTAAATAACTACTTACATTAGTAAAACAAGTAAATTATTAAATCAATAAATAAAATTAAAACTTTATTAACTTAAATCATTGACAAAATGATTTTTTTGGAATGGAACTTTGCCACGATAAACTTTATAAACTCAAAAAGAGGGGGGAAACCACGAATAGGAGAACAAACCAAATTGAACAAAGCAAAACAACTAATAACTAAAGAAAAACTAAGTTCCTTTAGCCGGTGCGATCTTTTTCTGAATCATCATCATTAGTGTTAGCGTCAGAATCATCATTAACTTTAATCACCTCTTTATCCAAACTATTTTCTGTACCAAGATTATTATAGTGATTTTGATGTGCCTCGGACCATCGGGAGAATATATCATATGGAGGGAGCGTATTAGAATCAAAGTTTCTATAAAAGTTTCTATATAAGCTCGGCCTTTTCACTATGCCATATATAGTTTCAATTTACCAACATAATAATCATCAAAATTATCTTCTTCTTAGAGTCGGGCCATCCAAAGCTGAGAACAAATTAGAAATTACAATCTTGGATTTCAATTGAGAATGCTCACTTTTAAACGGTTTGGAACTTGGACCTACTTCCCGAATTTGAGCCTTCTCCCTCATACCATGTTGGTCTTGTTGAGCTATAAATTTGTCATCATCAATTGGCCCATTAGTAATTGGATAAGGCTTGGGCAACCACGACTGTTAGCTACTCTATTTATTGGCCCTTTTGTTTTTGTGCTTTTTCCTTGAGACTCCATCACCATCCGCCTTCTATTGCATATGTTGGTAAATTTGTTTAGTTGGCCCATTAATCCTCTCATCTGTTGTTGCTCGCATTTCAAAGAGGTGAAGATTTGAGCTATGGACTTCAGGTAATGTCTAATATCTTTTACAACTCAAGAAACACTTGTTCATCTCAGACATATTGATTTTTAATGTTATTAAGTTGGGATATGCGATTTTGTAGAGAAAGAAGAAGTGGTTAGTTATCATTACAAACTTCCCCCAATTGATTTGAAGGGTAACACAAATCTTAAATGACCTCATTCTAGCTCATATGGATCTAAGGTATATGCAACTTTTAGTTTCTCATGTCCATATTCTTGTTTTACTTTAGAATATTATTCTTATCATTTTTAAGATATTAGGAGGTGAATGATTTCTTCTTAAGCTTATTCAAATTTCTATCGACATTTTAGAACATGTAGCAGTTCTGCACTCGTGTATCTACTTAAGCTTATTCAACTTGGCTCATCGATGATAATGAGTCACACATCACATGTGCTCATTCATTATCTTTATTTGTTTTCCCATGAGATTTTAGGATTTGGTTCTTGGTGATGAATATGGTGACCTATGGACTGTTGTTGGGTTGAGAACTAAACTTGAACAGAAAGAACTTACTTCTTATGATGTGGTGATTAAAGCACAACATGAGGCTGAATTTGGTTATCAAATAAATTATGCAAGTTGTGTTCTTTAAGAATTCAAGTGTGTGAAGGGTTAAAAGTGTTTGTAGGGACTTTTGGCAGCTATGATCTGATATTTGGATGATAAATTTAAGTGTTTCAGGAAATTATCAAATGTAAGTTTATGAATTGTGCTAGTTTAGGTTATGTGATGAATTTTTTATTTTATTTTATTTGAAGTGTTTGTTTATGTATGTTTAATATATAGGTTTTGAATTGTTTAGTTCTAACACTTGTTACTTTTGTGTATGTATTTAGTGTTAGGTTAGTGTATATGCATTGTGTACGTGTTTGTTGGTTTATAGTTATAGTTTTACAAAGTGAATTGGGGTTATTTTTAGTTTAATTTGTTGCTAATTGGTACAATCTTTTGGCATGTAATTTCAAAATTTCTCAAAGATTTGTATTGACCATGTACACATTAACAAATTATAGGTCTAAAGTGTTCGATGGAAGTTAGAAAAAGAATAGAAGAAAATGTGCGGGAACTAGCTCAGTCGAACAGGAAAATGTCCGGTTACTAGCTCTGGTCGAATGAGAAAGAGAGCGGATTAAATGTGAGAAATTGCAAAAACAAATGGAGGAAATAATTAAAAAACTAGCCGATAAATAATTTTTGTGTTTTGTATTTTCACATGTTTTTTAATTGTAATTATTAAAATTGTTATTTAGATTGATTGTTATTGGGATTAGATTCTAAATTGTTTGTTAGTTTTCTAGGTTTTTTCGGGTAATTTTTTTTTTGCAAAAAGAGTTCTTGAATTTGTTTTATTTTTTTAGTTTTTTTAATATGTATATAGTTTTGTCGCAAATTTGTAGGTATTTTTTCAGATTTTTTAATGTTTTAATTAAATGTTGTGGCAAAATTATTGCAAAAATAAAAATATATATTATGTTTTGTAGCTACTTTGTCGCAAAAGTTAAGTAGCCAATTTGTCGCTAAACTTAAATAGAAATTAATTAAATTCTTCTATTAGTTATTGATAATTGTTATATTAATGTTATTATGTTATTAATATTTTTATTAATTACAAAGATAATATTTCAAAAAAGTTTTGAGAAAATGTTGTAGCAAAAGCGTCGCAAAAGTTTATAAAAGTGTTTGTGGGAAGGTTGTCGTAAATTTAACAAGTACTTTTGTCGCAACTTTGTGAGAATTTTTGTGACAAAATTATCGAGAATTATTTCGCTACGGGTTTTTTTCTACGATCACTTTTTTATAACAAATTTATCACTACCTGTGTTTTGCTGCAAGTATACCACGAATATCTTTGTAGCAAAAACTATAATTTTTTAGTAGTGCGTTACCATGATTAGAAAATATGTATTTTCTCTAATGCTCTTAGCACAAAAATCATGGTAAGTTTAATAAAATTAGAAAGAATAGCAATAGTAATATAATAATAAGGCTAAGATAAAGTACAATGAGGCTATATATCTCATGATTGATTCATTTGCCACCTAAACCAAACAAGAAAACAAGTTGAGTTGCTTCCTCCGTGCGTTCTTGACACGTTCGTGTTTCAATAATTATCCCCATGAGATTCCGTTTTTCCTGTAATTCGAATTTCAGCTAACAGGCATAATGTATTATAAATTATCAGCATACATTTAACCTGAATACAATCTATTAAGCTGGTTAATTTCTTTTCACAAAACAAACCAAAAGATCGCAAGCAATATCTTTTAGTTAAAAATGTCTCTGTGATTAACCAAAACGGATCTGAATTGATTAAAAATCAACTTGGACTCGTTAATTCATGCTACATTTATATTATTTTTGAAGTTCACGTCGTTAATTCCATGTTGTTAAGGGTGTGTTAAAAGAAAAAGAAGCTATAACGCGTGTGATCTCTTGCTTCGTATAATGTTAAAAAGATTATATGATTAATATAAAAAATAATAAAGAAAACATCAATAATAATATAATTGAAAAAGAGAGGTGTTAGAGCGTATAATGGAGAATCATGTGGGTTGTTTTTATAGTTAAAGAGAAGGGCAATCAAACTCCCATCATTATTGATGCTCATGTCGAATTCAACCACATGCATTGCCTCTTATCCAACACCTAATTCATCACTTTCCTTATTCTTTTCTATTAAAATATATGATTTTCCGTGTGATAACCTCGACCTTTTTTGCTGTAAATCTCATATTAATTTGGCCATGCTTCAATTTTGTCACATATATACATTATGCTAGACATGTTACACGCTTTAAATTTATAAAGACTTAAAGATAAAAAGTTACATAATAATTATCAAGTTTTTAATAAAGAGTTAAAGTAATTATTTGTTAGGTTTTTCAACATCGAATATATGAAATGACGTGTGATCTTTATTCATAGAGTAGAAAATAAATACTAGGACTTCTTAGCCATTCATGTTAAATATAATTTGTTTGCTTAAAGATAATCTCTTAAATACTAGTTACTTAATGATTACAATGTAAACCCTCTAACTTTTATTTTAAAACTGTAGATTCTGAGATAAATATGTGAAGGTTGCTACCTAGAAAGATATCAAATAAAGTTTAATAGAGTAAATTTATAACATACAGAATATTCAAGATTTACTATAATCTTGATGATTTTGCAGAATCAGTGTACATTTAAGTTGCCGGCTATAAAGAAGATTATGAATATTAATTTACTAGTTTTAGTAAACCCGTGTATTACACGGGTTAAATAAATAAAATATTAAATAGAATAAAAATTATTAATTATAAAACGATAGACTAATACATGATATGATTGAAATTATATATAATTAATAACTATAAGTAATCAAACAATAATTTGAACTTTTTAATTTTTTTCACAGATAAATTAAATATTTTGTTTTAAAATAACGTTTTAAAAATTTTTCATTTTTAAAAATTTCCTTACCGTAACTCCCTATTTTATTTATTTTGTTTTATAAAAAATTTACTTTAAAAAATCCAATTTTAAAATATTACGTAAAATAGTTTGACTTTTTAGAGGAAATTCTTTTTATAGAAATAACATTAATAAAAATTTTTCTTTCTTAGTTTATTAAAAAACTAATTATAATGTAAAAATAAATAAATAATATTATTAGTTATTAATATGGTTATTTAATAGGAGAGAGAAGCGGAAAAAGTTTGAAGAGAATAAATGTGATGCTGACACGTGACACCTTAATTTACCATTTTATTAGAATAGGAAGATATAATACTAGTTTTACTAAACCCGTGTGTTACACAGATTTAATAATTAGATGAAAATAAAAAAACCATATTGTAAGATAAGATATGCTTAAAATTACGTATGAGTAATACTATAAGCAATAAAATAATAATATTAATTTTTAAAATTTTGTTTGTAAATATTTTTTTATTTTGTTACAAAACATTTTGTTTCAAAATAAACCATTTCAAAAAAATATATAATTTTTTAAATTTTCTTATCATAACTCCCAATTTCTTTTTGATTTATAAAAAAAAATATACTTTTTGAAAACACCAATTTTAAAATATTTCATATTTTTTAAAAAGTTTGATGTTTTGAAAAAGTTTTTTATTTTATAAAATTGTTTATTTAGAAATAACATTAAATAAAAATATCTTTTTTAATTTAATTAAAACTATTATTAAAATAAAAAAGAATTAGATGGTATCATTAGTAATTAATACAATTAATGGAAAAGAGAATCAGGAAAATTTTGATGAGCAGAAATATAATACTACCATGTGTCCTCTTTAATTATTTTTTTGATTAGAGTAGAATAATTAGATTAAAAACTTATATATTAAACAGGTTGAATGCATTTATTAAATTAATTAAGAGTTATAGAATTGTAATAATCTCAACTTTTATTTACTAGTCGGGATTAATCCCAACACTAGACATGTTTACAGACACTTTCAACTTTAAGTTTATTTTTCTTCGACGGTCTCCTACTAACTGAAGAAGGCAAGCTGAGGAGGAACTTGAGAATTAAAACGTCCAATTTTTTATTTATTATTAGACATTAGATTACGAGAATCTACTTTTCAAATATACTAAAGATAGTAAATCATAAATAAGTAATTAAAAAATATATATATTTATTTTCTTTTTTAAAATGCTTAAGATTTTATATGATGCAAGCTAATCAAAATATCATAAAAAAGGCTATTTTATGGAATTTATGAACCAATTTAAATAATAGAAATGGAAAGTATCTTACTTTTAGGATTATTATTAAAATATCTTTATTTTAAAACAAAAACTAATCTAATTCTAATAAACCTTTATATTTATGGGACACATGTCACTCACTCCTTTAATCTCATTATGATTTTTTCGTTTAAATTCATTTACCTAATTTACGTATAAATGTGGATCTTTTGAACATGTTTAAGACCAATTTCAAATTTGAGTAAGGATTTTTCTAATTGAACCTTGCACTATTTCCTTATTAAACCCTATTTTATTTTTTTTTTGAAAGGCAAATATATTCTACTACTACAATACATCAAATTATACTATTGTTTGGATTTGAACCCAAGACCTTCTCTTTAAAAGACAAAACCTTTATTTATGTATATTAATTATGTTAGAACATGTTTTTATTACTATAAAATTTATAATGTCATGATTGTTAAAGACCAACAGGTATAAAAATAATATTGTTGATTTATATTTATTAATTTCATTTTTACTTACTAGGTTTTCTTATGATGACAATTTAAAAGGTTTTTAGTTATTAGATAAAGATCTGGACTATAGACGGGAATAATGATTTAGTATTTGTAATACACATTATAAAGTTATATAATTTTTATTATACAATATTATAAATACATGGGTCTATAACATATTACACTATATAATTTCAGTCTTGAATCTATATCGTTTTTGTAAATAATGAGACGTGGACTCTCTATCATGTTAAGATGGATTACCTTTTCTACATATATCGATAATCATAGTCACTTTAATTACAAATAAGATATTTAATTCTTAAATATATTAATCTGTGTTTTTAAATCTATTGATACGCCTCTTATGTTCCTCATACCGACTTTTACCAATATAATATTATAGGATACGTTTCATGTTTACAATAACTAAAACTAATAGTTATTAATTGATTCTTTAAACTACAAAAAGGGAATATTACGAGGCTAGTGATTGAAGCATATTTTATGTTTCAAAAGTCATAATATATCAACATAGGATGCAAAGTAATATTCCATAAAAAAGAAGAATTCCTTTTAACCATTTAAGGGAGTGAAGAGCCTTTAACCTTTAAATGAGTAGTTCCAAGGACTAAACTACTTCTTTATTATCCTAAACGAGTGAAAGCCAGCTCAAAAGGAAATAATACCAACTAGGGTTGTTGATCTGTTGGTCTTCAAAGAGAGGGAGCGTGAACTTACCACAACTTGAACTTCAAACAACCCCCAGTTAACCAAGAGAAATTCATTAGTAAACGGAATATGATTTCTGCACGGATATACTAAAACAGTATCGTAACGAGATACCATAATAAAATAATAATATATCACTAATGATAAAGAAAGGAAATGAAATAGACATAACACTAGGATTGTAACATGCATATTGGAGCGGGGTCTTCTAGTCACGTCTTGAAAACGATAATGGTATTTAAATAAAGGTGCAAGAAAACGTCGATTTGTTTTGGATGTAAAACTGGCATAATACTTTTAAACAAAAGAGTACGTTGAGTTTAGTTAGATACAAACATAAGCGACGTTATATAACGATGAATGTCTGTACAGAAAAGATATGTTTAGTTTAGTTGTCCAACTGACGTCATAGATAAATACAAAAGATATGATCTGATTTAGCTGATGTTGACAATAGCTAGGAAAATAGTCTGATGCAAGTATGATCAATGTTGCAAAAATCGGATTAGTCGGCCGATTAATCGGTGACTAATCGGTAATCAGAGGCTCCCCGATTCGAAATTTTCCTAATTGATAACAGTAATTGCTAATCGGTCAAATTGGTCAAAAATCGGGATTAATCGGCCAGAATCGTCGTTTTTTCCAGATTCCGGGGAGATTCCGGCGAAGTCTAAAAATTCCGGCAAAAACTCCGAACTTCCGGCAAGACATGTAGATATAAATATAAGACTAACATTATTATTAGAAATACATATAAAAATGTGTGTGTATATATAAATATTTGAAAATTATATGTAAAAGTTCCAAACCGATTAATCGCTAGTCGGTAACCCACCGGCCGACTAGCGCCTAGCGATTTTTACAACACTGAGTATGATTGCAACCATCATTGTTCCTCGGCCTTTTGTTTCATCGGGAAATCTGCTTTTGACTGTTTAAGGTATTATTAAGATGAAATTTTAGATTGAGGGTGTTGTTCATGATGTGGGAGATGGATGGTGATTGGAGCTGGAGGTCATGAACGGCTAATGTTGGTACGTGCTTCAAACACTTTGTTTATGTTATCTCGCAGTCGTCATTCCGCCTGGATTTCATATATAAGTGACTTGTCTCTTATTCGACATGTTGGTGTTGGTGTTGGTAACACAAAAGGGTTAGTGGTGTAGTGATGTTGCAACCTCATCAAATAATCCATACTTTTAGTTATTAAGTTTTTAAGTATTCATTATTAGACATTTCATTTATTTACTACTAAAAACTATAAAATAATCTAAAAATATATAAATAAAAGTTATGTAAATGCCGAAACCTCTATATTAGCATACAAGAATGTTTATTTACGGTACATGCAGAAAGAAGAATTGGCCGGTAGCAACACTAGTTGTGTGGATTTCTGTAGTTTTAGTTTGTCTATCTTTTTTTATTCTCACCTCCATGGTATATATACGTTAACCTAGATTTTGTAAATTAGCACATATAAATAATAAAGTTTTCAATCGGTGCGTAAAGCTTTTGTTTAATGTACTAATATGTTAATACTAGAAAGTACTTTGAATTTCCTTTTTTTTATTTAATGAAGTATTTATGCCACTATTTCATTAATTAACTAGTGGGTAATTACCCATACTTTTCGAGTCGGTTGGTTTTAAGTTAAAATATTAACGTCGCACGGGCATGTTAAAAATCTTAGAGAACATACATCTCATTCCATGTCTAGTTATGCTCCTGAAGCTACTGCTCGAATCACCAGTATTGTTCCAACCAATATTAAGGTAGGTAAAACATCATATGCGATAAAACATGAAAGAAATCCTTGTTTATTCTACTTAAAGGTCTAGGGTTGCAGAGCTTAGGTGAAATGTGAGACATCCAACAAGTTAAAACCTAGAGGAAAAAAATTTGTATTCGTTTGTTACCCTAAAAAAACTAACGGATATTATTTCTATCAACCTACTAAGAAAGTGTTTCCCAACTCGTAGATGAGTCTATTTGAAGGAAGAATTCCTATCGAAAGGGTAAGATCGAAAATATTATAGATTTGGATTAAATTCCAAGAACCACAATTAATCCAATCTAGTTGAAGTCACCGATAAATAAGAAGTCTTTGAACTTTAACAAGAGCAAGTTCAAAATTTGGTTGTAACACCAAGCATTCACATATCTAGTAGGATTTGTCATGAGCCTGAGAGATATAGATTTCACACGTCAGATGATGATATCTATGTAGGGGATGAATTACATAACTATTAATTTAGAATTAGAATTTGATAAATGGTTTGAACTCAATAGGTGCAGAGATGCAATCTATATAGGAAAACCGAGTCTGGGACTTAGTTTATATTCCACACACCAGTCAAGATGTATAGATTATATGAGTTTCCAAGAGAAAAACAGACGTAGATGGAAACATGCATACTTTGTTGCAAAAAAGGTTTACTCAGATTTAAGAGACTGATTATAATAAATGTTCTCATCGGTAACCATATCAGTATTCTAGTTCCCATATCATCATACAGACTACGTAATATGAAAATGGAGGTTAAAATGAGGTTTCCAAATGGAAACCTTACATGAGATGTTTATTTGGCTCGGCTAGAAAATTTGTCAACTCAAGGAGTTTTGAAAAAGTGTGTGAAACTTAAAAGATCTAATTTTGGATTGAAGTAAAATCCTAAGGTAGAATCTTCGGTTTGATGTGAAAATCATAGAGTTTGGTTTTATCAAAAACAAAGATGGCTCGTATGTTTACAAGAAGGTAAGTGGAAGCACAATATTCGTAATATTGTAAGTAGATGACAAACTACTTATTAGAAATGACAATCCAAGCTAGCAAGATATTAAGTATTGGCTTGAAATGTGTGTTGTAATGAATGATCTTGATGAAGCTACATATATTCTAGGAATAAATATCTATAGAGATATATCAATACAACTTATAGGTTTAAGAAAAAGTCTATATATTCCAAAAGAAGATTCTTGCCCATGGCACATGGAATGATTTAAAATAAATTCCAACGTCTAGAAACAGATGATGAGAAAATAAAGATAAAAATAAGTTCCGGTCATTATGCTTTAAGATAGATAATGTACGACATGTTATGCATTAGGACTGAGGTCATGTTTTCCTTGAGCATAACTAGTTGATGCTTTTAGCATAACTAGTGGATATCAATGCAATCTATGTTATGCCTATTATTCTACAGTTAATATACTTGAGTATTTAAGAAGGACTAGGTCATGCTCTTAGTTTATAGAGGAGGGATAAAGAGCTTCTTATAAAGTGTTACACTAATGCCCACTTCCAAACTGACCGAGATGAGAGTCGATCACAGAAGAATTTGTATTCACACAAAATAGTGGACAATAACTTAAAAGAGTTCTAAGCATAGTGTTGTTGATTAGCTAACCATCGAGCCTGAATACATCATAATGAAATAGCCAACTTGGGTGAAGAAATTCATTGCTAACCTTAGAGTGACGCCGAGCAATGACGATCGAAATATTATGTTAGAATTCTATTGCTATTGCCCAAACAAAAAACCAAGGTCACACCACACCACCAACCACATACTTAGAAAGTTCCAGTACATACAAGAGATATTGGAATGAAAAGACATT
The DNA here is from genome assembly GCA_025506505.1 of Flaveria sonorensis. Taxonomy (NCBI): domain Eukaryota; kingdom Viridiplantae; phylum Streptophyta; class Magnoliopsida; order Asterales; family Asteraceae; genus Flaveria; species Flaveria sonorensis. Next base: position 30,862,577 of record CM046437.1, read on the forward strand.
ATCATAAGCAAAGTGCACAAATGCAGGCCAGTTTACTAAGCTTTTACCTTAAGTTAAACATGAGAAGTATGCTAGAATGATAAGGTGTAAGATAACTCGAAAGTGGATATGAATTATTTTGATATTCTAATGTTTATGAACTGTAATAGTAATATTTTATGTGATTTGAATTAACACTTATATTCTTTATCATTAATGATTATTGTGTTTAATTATAATTTGTTTAAGATTTTTTAAAATGAAAGTTACTCTATAATATTCATAGATTGGGTTTATGGGAATAAATATGAACTAAAATTAATGTGAATTATTCGGCTGGTCCAAATGTTGAATGTTCAAAGAGTTGAAGACCAGATTGACATATATTCATTAGAGAATTAATATCGGACATAACCCACGTTAAAACTACTTCATGAGTCATAGTCATAATTAGGTTTTGAAAATGTTAATTGTCTTTAAATTCTCTAACCTGAGATACATACTAGAACTTGGTTCTACAAAAAAAAAAATCATTTGACATGATTTAACATTGTTCTTTGGTTAGCTAATAAGAGTAACCGTTAGCAATTAATCTAAAGTTCAGTTAGAGTAATAGTCAAAATGGGATTAGTTCATTTACCTGAGTAAGAGGTTGACATCTCTAGACCTATTTTTGGTTTAAATTATATAAATGCATGATTTTACTCAAATTGAGAATTTGAATTGACTATTTTAAATCTAAATCAAGAAAGAGAATAGTTAGAAACGAATTGAGAATTAAAAGATTCACGTCTCTAGTTCAACAAGATGTCAATTAAAAAAAGATTATCGACACATAACCGTAATTGTTACAAATAGTTAAGCAAGAGTGCATAGACTCGTCAGGCATAGTAGATAGCATTTAAAGCGGCATACCTTGATAGGGTAGTGAGATGTAGCTAAATGTCTACCACTATATGTGTTGACAGATGATAGATAGTTATGCACGTGAAAGTCTATTGAACCTATATGTTTAAGTAACAACATTTGACAACACTACTACGAAGGTAATATACCATGTGGTTACACTGTGAGTTACGATCATAAGAAATAATGCTTAACGAGTTAAACAAATCTAACACGAATTGAAAATAAGGTTAAATTATTTAAGAAACTATTTAGTCCAACTGATTATAATTTTAGAAATATTAAAGTTTCAAGTGACTTTAGATCATCCACAAAGCAAATGCCCAAACATGTTTCATGAAGTTTAGGTTTCAAGAAAGAAGTACTACATGTAGAATCTGCAGGAACATCATTCACAAAGAAAAATAGCAACTACAAAATTTAACGAATACAAGATGAAAATAAGCTAGTAGAAAAAAGAAAAGAAATTAGAATGACTGAGGTTTTCTATTCAATAGAGGTTTCTTAAAATATATTTCAAGCCACTCAGGTGAATCCCTCTCACTCATGGTACAATAGCCTAAGCATCACTATCGGGTATTATCTAACACCCGAAACTATATCTAAAACAAGAGTGCGACAAGAAGGCTGGAAATTCTTTAGAGTTTGTGTGTTTTTGTTGAAACATGTAACTTCCAGTGCAATGAACAAAGCACACAAGCCTTGTATATGCCTTGTATATAAACTTGAAGTTGTGAAAGAACCAATGTAGAAATTAAAGTTATTTAATTGACGAATTAACATTCCAGGATTGGAACATATAGATTGTTTGTTTGACGAGCTGAACTAGCATAAACCCCTCCTGGTTTTGTCCCTCCTCTAATGTGGGACAAACTTATTTTCCATTGTTCTATATGTTTCTACCACACAACTTCAAGTGTTGATATTGCATTCATTTTAGTTTTATTTTTAACACGGTTTGTTTTGTTGTGATCCTCTTAAATAGTAGAATACAAACGAAATGGTTTAATAATTATATTAGTGACGAATACAAGTAACTATCAGTGTTCAAAGTCTGTTAAAAACACATTTTTTACTAAATTTCTAACAGAGCAACGACAACCACCTCTTACCATCCATACGTAGAGTAGTGTGAACAATTTTTTGCTTGTTCATAGCCAACAAGGTTGATGCATAAGTGATGACGTGTATTTAATGATATTATACTTTAAGTTATTAATAATAGATTAGCTTAGTGTTACTCAAATCACTCCCATTAAAAGAAAACAATGACTTAAACTTTTAGTTTACTACATAAGCCATATTAGACCTACATTTTGTTACAATTGTTTGAGCCTAGCTCACATACAATGGTCAAGCGTTATGACTACTTTTAAACCAAGTTGTGTCTTTCAAACTCCTATCGCTAAGAACATAACAACTACTTTGTAGGGCAAAAGAGGATAGAACATTGAACATAATAGATGTATCTCAATTATTCAAAAATAAATAATCACATGGCTTTAAAATAACATATTATTTATTTCTTTTTATTTTGCATATATATTTAAAACATTACTATTCACAAATGCCCGAAGGAATGTTCACTACAGTATGATGAAATGAACATTTTATTCACACTTATGAATTGAATTAAATTAAAATGTATATATACTGATAATTGTATTGTTGCACGACCAACGCACATGAAAAAGGTAAAGGTGTGGGGAAGTGTCATTCTCAAAAAGGCATGTTAGAAACAAGATAAGTTGCCTAGGAGGAAGGGTTGTATGGCACACCCCAATCCCTCCATGTTACCATTTCCCCACCCTAACATCACATCCACATCTTTCTTTTTATCATCTCTCCAACTTAAACTTTTTATTTTATATATGTTATTTGTTTTATTTAGTAATAACTAATTTTAATAAAAAATAGAGTTAATTACATAAATAGTCCCTGTGATTTATCTAAAATAACAGGTTTGGATACTAAGCAAAAAGAATAACAGGTTTGGGTACTCATTTTTATTTTTGTAACAAGTTTAAGTATTAACACTAACAGGCGTTAGATATTCTGTTAAGTTTAAGGGCATTTTAGTCTTTTCATATTATAGAATTATTTTGTAAAATAGAGGGACTATTTGTTTATTTTAATTAAAATAGTATATTTATATGTAACTCTATATATACACATAGATATATACATATATGTATGTATATTTATATTGAATTACATCACTAAACAATAATACCTTCCCCACCACCGCTGCCGCCAGACATCACCATCGACCACCACCACCGGCATCACCAGTGGCCATCACCACCCTCACACTACTGTCATCTATCTCTATTAACTTCCAACCGAGTGCCCACCACCAACCGCTAACTTCCAACCGAGTACTTCCAACCGAGTGTCCATCACCAACCGCTAACACCACCATCATCCCCGCTTTCCCCTGTTATCTTCCAAGCGACCTCCCACCACCAGCCGTCAACACCACCACTATAGGCCCTGTTTACTTCCTTTTCCTTTTCCCCTGTTAATTTCTGACTTGAATGTCCAAATGCTCTAAATCGAAGCTACAACCAACTTTAAGTTCACACCTGCCATCATTAACACTTCAATTTCAGGTGGTGATGTTGGATGATGATGGTGCTTATATGGTGGTGGTTTACCCTTTTGACGATTTTAGGGTTTTCTTTAGTGGTTTATTGTGAATAGAAGGACAATTAGTGGTGATGGTGGGTAGATGGTGGCAATGATAGCTGACGGGGATAAACGATGTTGGTGGCGGCTAGATGGTGGTGATGATGGGTCGATGGTGGTTATGATGGGTGGGTGGTGGTGATGACGGTTGATGGGGGAAAAGGGTTAGGTAGGTGGTGGTGATGGTGGCTGATGGGGAAAACGGGATTGGGTTTGTTTAGTGGTGGCAGGCAGGCAGGAGGCGCCGATGGTAGTGACAGTGGGTAGATGGTGGTGGTGGTAGGATAGATGGTAGTGATGGTGGCCGACGGGGGGAAATGGGGGTTGGGTTTTTTAAAGTTATATGTAATTATATTAATGGTCCATGGATTAAAAAATATATATATAAATTACAAAAGTAGTACCCCAATGGTATTTTAGTCATTTTAGTTAAACTTAAAAGAAAAACTAACGTCTGTTAGTCTTAGTACCTTAAATCGTTACAAAATTTAAAACGCAGTACCCCAACCTGTTACAAAAAAGTCTTAGTATCCAAACCTGTTATTTTGGATAAACCACAGAGACCATTTATGTAATTAACTCTAAAAAATAAATAACAAAACAAACGAACTTATTGGTTTATAAAAATATATAAAAGCCGAAAAATCACTTCATAATCAAAATAACCGAAAGATCGAAGTAACCAAAACGACAAGAAACTGATGCTTAGATTATGTGCTTGATAATCAATTATGTAGTTCGGTTACTATCATATATATAAGAGTTAAATGCATTTTACATCCCTAAGGTTTCATATAAATTGTCATTTGAATCCAAAAGTTTAAATTTTACCATTTGCATCCAAAAATTTCACAAAAATCACCATTTGAATCCACTTAAATACTCCTAATTAACGCCGTTAAATTTTTCCGTCAAGTTTATTAAATTATAGGTATTTTAGTCAAAACAATTACAAAATAAAAAATCAACTCTACGTGATAAGTTTTAGGCATTCAGTCTCATTTGGTAAACACCATTCCGATTTTAATTTACCAAAAATGATAGGCCAGCATTTCTTTCATTCATCAAGAAATGCATTTCTTTCATTCATCAAGAAATGCATTTCTGAACATCATATTATATACAGATATTAGATTTAAATAATCTCAATTTTTATTTATTGACCAGAATTAATCCCAACTCAGAAAAGGTTTTATAGACACCCCCAACATTGAGTTTATTTTCCTCCAACGATCCATTACTAAGAGATCTTTGGAGGAAAATAAGCTCAAAGTTGGACGTGTCTGTATTCATTTCCCGTGTTGGGATTAATCCCGGCTAATTAATAAAATTTAGGATTATTAAAATCCAATAACCCTATTATATAAAATAAAATATAAGTATAACTAACTAAAAGTGATTCATTCATAACTTTATAAAACACACAAAATAAATATATGTTTAATAAAACGGCAAAAGTATCACGATTACTAAGCCAAAATACATTAACAAGACAAAACAATAAAAGACTATTATAGAGTTAGATCATAACTGCAATTATCAAAAGAAGCTAAACATATAAAAACTCTCACGTGAGTTGGTTCTTTATTTTATAATTTTTTGATTAAAATAACTCTCATGTTGCAAACTTAACGGAAAAAGTTAACCGTGTTAGTTAGGTGTAACCAAATGGATTTAAATGACAATTTTAGTGAAACCTTTGGATGCAAATGACAACATTTTAAACTTTTGAATTCAAATGATAATTTCTATAAAACCTCATGGACGTAAAACGCATTTAACTCTATATATAAAAAATTGAATTAACTAAACATAATCGGTTTTTAAACCAACCATAATAACTTTTACTTTACAAAAATTTTGTTTTAATTTAAGGGCAAATACCGTAAAAATATATATATATTTGTTTTTTCTCACAAAAATCATTGTATAATTCTCTTTTTTCACATTGGACCCAAACACAACTATTTGCACATTAAAGCCTCTTTACTTGTTAAATTTGAGCAAACTTTTGTACCTTAAACGATCCGAACTCGAGTTCCCATAAGTTAAACGAGCCATGGAGGGAAAAGAATACATGTAAACAAACAATCGGTGCAAAAGTTGTTTTCATTTCTTTTTAAAATTTGTTCAAATATAACAAGTGAAGTAACTTTAACATGTAAATAATTGTTGAGTGATTTATATTTGAAATAACATAAAATATGTTGGTTTTTTATATGCAAAAATATTAAAGGTCTTTTTTGAAACAAAACAAAAATTATGTTGATTTTTTATATAAAAAAATTATACAAAGAGTTTAAATAAGAAAAAAACTAAAAGTATTTTGTTTTTTATGATATTTGCCATATATTTAATAGCTACAACATATTACTTTTTTTTTACTTAGTGTACATTAGGTCGGGGGCGCCCACGCCGTAACCCACGGCGGTGTGTGGCATCGTGCAGCAACACCACCGCCGGTCCCCCACTCCGCGTCGTTTGACCGTTTAATGGCATCCCCATGCTGGGACATTTTGGATGTTTTCTCCCCATTTTGATGCCTACGTTTCTTCCCCACGTCGGCATCCACCATGATGTGAGCACCCCGTTACATGGCATGGTATGATGTTATGTGCTCTGATGTGACTTGATAAATTATGATTGGTCGGTATCTGATGTAATATGGTGTGTATGATGTGGGTGCCCCACCACCTTTATAAGTTAGACAAAAAAATTTGCATACTTTTGTGAAATACGCATTCAAAACTTTTTTTACATTCTATACTTGCGTAAAAAAAGAGACAACATATTATATTCCAGCACAATTTCATCCCTTTATTTTATCCCCCCACCACCCCCTTCAACCTCACACAGGTTCCACTATAAATACTACCATCTCATCAATGGCAAACCCTTACTTCAACACAAGCATCATCTTCTCCACACCTTCTGCAATTCATCAATCATGTGTTCTTCAACCTCCAAACTACTGCAATCCAATGACGCCGCTGCCCAGGCCACCACCACCGTCACCGTCACCGTCACCGTCGCCGACATCAACTGCCGGCCGGTGCTGCAGCCGGCGACACCCAACCGGAACCCACCACTCCTCGAACGTCGTTCACTCAAGAAGACCCTCTCACTCCCAAAATCCATCACCATGATCCCATCAACCACCAGCAATACGAAATCGAACCAACCCCCGATCTCCCCCAAGATCAAATCACCACGGCAGCCGGCGGTCAAACGCTGTGGCAACAACAACGCCACCGATATGAGTTCTAGCTCCGATAAGCTTGTGCTACCGCTACCGACGAAATGCACGACACCTAGATCCGTGATTCCGGTGAAGAAATCGAAGAAGTGTTCGATTGGGGGTGATCATGATCATCAATTGCGTAATTGTGTGGATACAGCGGTGAGTACGAGCTCTAATTTGGTGGTGGTGAAGTACTCGTCGGCGGCGATTGTGGATTCTCCGGGGAGTATCGCGGCGGCGAGGAGGGAACAGGTGGCGGTGATGCAGGTTCAGAGGAAGATGAGAATCGCTCATTATGGGAGATCTAAATCTGCAAAGTATGATAGCTGCAGCAAGCTAACGTCATACAATGTTGATGCGAATTCTCTTGCTACCACTGTTGTTAGAGAGGAGAAACGATGCAGTTTCATCACCCCCAATTCAGGTCAAATTCGTATAAATTTACACCGTGATTATTGGCTTATGATTTTATACTGAAATCTGTCGATTGATTTCATTTGCAGACCCGATATATGTTGCTTACCATGATGACGAATGGGGAGTTCCTGCTCATGATGATAAGTAAGCATTTAAAACTTGTGATTCTTACGGTTTTCAATTGTGAATCGGTTGTTTGTTTACGAATTTGGTTGTGGGTTTGAAGGATGTTGTTCGAATTATTGGTGCTAACTGGTGCTCAAGTTGGATCAGACTGGACTTCAGTTCTGAAGAAACGACAACAATTCAGGTGAATCTTGAGCCTTTGAATATTGTTTGATTTTTCCGCACCGCCTGCAAATGTCCGTTAAAAGAAAATATAAAATAATGGTTTGCAGGTTATGTCAAATTAATAGCCTCTGAATTTTTATCGACCGTTTTGTTTGTTGTTGAACGGTCCATTGAATTTGGGGTAGCTTATTTAGGTGTAGAGTTAAAATATAACTTAATAATTCTTTAACAAATAATTTATTATTGATTTATGATGATTTACAGGGAAGCTTTTTCGGGATTTGATGCTGAAATTGTGTCGAAGTATTCGGAGAAGAAGATAACATCAATCAGTAGTGAACATGGCCTTGAAGTTAGTCTTGTCCGAGGTGTCGTTGACAACTCTAAATCTATCATTGAGGTACCATATTAATTAATTAATTAAGTTAGAGTTTATGTATTACATGAGAGAACAAATAAAATATATTAAAACTATTAATTTTATAAATATTTTATTTTTTAAATGTTATGAAATAAAAATATAACAAATATTTAAAAGTTATAACAAACAATAAAATTAGAAATTATTATTTTATTTTTAAAGATAAAATATGTCTGAAATCATATAATTTAATATGTATTAATAAATTATTAAATAAGAATATTTATATTTTAGATGTTTAATAGTTTAGTTTACTTATTTAAAATAATTATCAATTAATATGAAAGAGACAACAAACACAAATATAAATATATTTGTTCTAGCTATTTTAATAAAAAATGAAAGTTAAATTGATTGTTTTTATAATTTTCGTATTTATTATGAGAGAGGGGCGGTAAAATGATTTTTTTGATATGCTAGAATGATAACACGTGTATTTTTGATATGCTAGAATATTAACACGTGTCTCAAAAAACTTTTTTTCATTATAGGTTATAACAGATTATAGATTAGCTAATATATTAACTACCTTTCATTTTTAAATTAACAATAACTAGGAGGTATTTATAACTTAATTTATAATTAAATTAATCCAATGACAGGTTAGGAAGGCGTTCGGGTCATTCGACAACTACATATGGGGATTCGTGAACCATAAACCGATCACGACGCAATACAAGTCAAGTCACAAGATGCCCGTAAAAACATCAAAAGCCGAAGCCATAAGCAAAGACATGGTGAGAAGAGGATTTCGACAAGTGGGTCCAACGGTCATCCACTCTTTCATGCAAGCGGCGGGCCTCACAAACGATCACCTCACCACCTGCCCCCGCCACCTCCAATGTGCCGCGGCCATAGCATCCTCAGCATCACCAAACCCTTTAATTTCCGTCAATTAAACCCGTCGTTTTTAGCTAGTATCTTATCAATTAACATGTTTATTTGATATCTAACATGACACAACACCTTGTTTTTGTTTCCGGTTTGTGGTTTGTATTTTTCTGATGATGTTGATTCGAGTTATGGTTTTTATATTTTTGTAGTGCATTTGGTTAACTAACCCAAAAGGGGTAAAGCTGTATTCATAAGTGTGGTTTGATGGTTGTAAAAGTATTGAATATGATTTTGATTTTGATTTTGATTTTGAGATGAAATAAAAGAGAGATGTGACAAAGCATGTGGGAGAATGGAATCTAAGGCATGTGCTTGGTGACCACTTGTCTGCCATGTTGCTTTAGTTATCCATGGCAGCCTAGCAAAGCAACCAGTTGGACCACCAAAAGTCAAAATTAGGCCAAACCATTCCATAATTGACTTGTTCTTGGTTACATGTTTTTTAACTTTTGTTTATGAGTTTGTTCACGACAAATAATAGGACGCACATGGCGATGGTTTTTCTGCTTCATACTTGTTAGTTATAAGATAATAAAAATAATAAAAGAGATTACTGTTTGCAACAATTACATTTATGTTATATAGATATAATAATTTGTTGAAACTACAAGCATACAAACATTCTATCCACGCATTCATCCCTGGATGGGTTTTGGATTCTCAATAACTTTGTTGGGGGTATCTTATCTGATAGGAGTTTCCTTTTTTAGGGCTTTAGATAACAAAAAAAAAGTTAAGATATATGGTTCTGAAAACCTTAGGTTTTTGTGTTAATCATTTAACACAATCCTTACCCTTGATTATGTAGTATGTTTTTTGATCTAATGGCATAGAATTAGTTATTAAATTAATTATTACTATTGTCAATTTATAACTGACGGTAGAAGGGTAGTTTAGTCATTTTGGTATTCTCATTATATGCTACTGCAACACGTCAATGCTCTTCATCACCTCTACCATCAAAAGTAATCGCAGCCTACAACACTTTTTTTTACCATCATAGATATCGTTTTTTCAATTTGAATTTCATATTGAAGAAAACTTACTTTCTTCTAGTAGCAGTTCCTTACATCTTTGTAAGATTTCTATACCATTAGCCAAATTATATAATGTTAGTCCATAAACAAAATGAACAGTAGTTCTTGCAGGACCGTTGAGGGGTGGTCATGTAACAGTTTCACAAGGTGAAGAGACTTGGAACACTTAGTAGATCAAATAGAAAAGCGATTAGGATGAAACAAAGAACACAAGTAAAGAACAATAACAAAAACAAGATAATATGGTTTTTAAAAATAATGTATTTGCTCTCAAGTTCTTACAAGTGTTACAAAACTTAAATTTAAATACACGTACTTGAGATACTTTATACTACATACTACAGCCGACCATACTTTAAAGGCCAGCTAAAAACACTAATCTAGACAACAAGATCAATGTAGAGTCAAAAGCAGATTGTCTTTTGACTAGTGACTATAACATGCCATAGCTCACATCCTTATCTAATACAAAAAAATAAAAGTATATAGTTGTAAAGTTACTGACTCAACACCTTAATCTACAGTTGACAAAAGCATGGATTTTTCACCAAACCATGCTGGTCGGTGAGTTTTCAATAATGGCAACGGAAAGGTGGTTCAGCTTTTATCAAAAGTAAGTCAGAGAAAGCATGTCTTTTCTGTATTCAGAAGAAATCAGTCTCTGGCTTCGAAAGACTTTGTTTTTAAAGCTTCAGAAGACTTCATCTTAGCTTCAGAAGAATTGGTTATTTGGCTTCGGAAGATTTGATAGTTAGCATAATTTACTGAGTTTTATCAACTTTTGAAGTACTTTCCTAGTACTTAACATGTGCATGCTGAGAGCTATTTAGTTGTTCTTTGGTTGCATCAGCCTTTAAGTGTATCCTTACAAACTCCCCCTAGGATGATGTTACCAAAACTAAAGAGACCTTTGAGTCTTGATCTTCATTTGTTGACAGTCCTTATCAGAATCAAGAACATTCCTTTCATCATCAGTTGGTCAGGATTCCTCAGACTCTCAAAGTATCTCCTCATCTCATAGAGATCATATAGAAGGAGATCAAGAATGTTTTGCCAGAAGTACATGTCTTAACCTTCTTGATCTCTACTGACATACCATCTGTTTGGGTTAGTAGCAAACACCCAAGACAAGATGGGTCTTTTAGCAGCAAGAGGCTCTACTATGAGTGGATTTTGTTGGGCAACCTATTCTTAAGCACCCTCAGGATGTTCTGACCCATCCTGAGGTGTAGAGGTGGATGCCTTGGACTTTTTCTTCTTCTTCTTTTTGTACCTTCTTAGGGCCATCCTTTTCCTCTTTCTGTACTTTAACTAAGAGGACTGGTCTGTAGTACCAGATTATTCTTGTTTGTCCTCTCAGTTGGGTCCTTATTCTTCACAGGTTCAGAAGAAGAAGGATAAGGACCCTGCTGTGGATCGAAAGATGAAGCTGGCTAACATGCAACACTATATCCAGGTTGTGTTGTCTCCTGGGGTTCAACCATGACCTCAGCTTCAGGTGCAGCCTGACTTGGTGGAGAATGCAAGTCAACCAGCTTACCCCTTTTGATATTCTGCTTGATCACTCTAATGTGCTCATCTATAGTGGATAGAGACATTGGACCTCTCCTTCTGTAGAATCCATACAGCTTCAAGAAGCTCACCGTCTTTTGTCTATCAGCAGACTTTTTTAGATTTGCTTTGATTGTGGCTCTTGATCTTACATCCTTTTCACTCATCTTCCTCTTAGAAGCTTTTTGCTCTTTTAGTACTTGTTGCTCAAGCTGCTTGAGGTATTTAAACTCAATGTATTCATATGGTAAGGGAAGAAGGTCTACTGCCTGATAGAGACCTCTGGCACTCAATTAGGTTATCATGTTTTGCTTGTCTTACCTACCTGAGTTTGTTATTCAGTAGCCACAACCTCTACCTCAGGACTTTTCTTAACTGGGGAGAGAGTAGGAGATTTGTAGAGTCTTTTTCTTCTCTTTTCTTATTTGATTTTATGGAGCAATTCTGCATCCTCGGCCTCCTTTCTCTCCTTTAACACTTCTATGTCAGCTAGTTCATTTAGTTCATCCAAAGGGAGAGAGATGAGTTCATTAATATTGTAGTTCCTGGACCCTAAATACTTTAATCTGGCTTCCCTTAACTTATCATCTTGAGTGCTTGGCCTGGGGGCAGCCCTGATAGCAGCTTCCATAAAGCCAGGGGTCCCACTTGAACTCTCTCCCCATGCCTTCCTCTTCCTCTCTCTCTTCTCCTCCTCAATCTCTTTAGAGGTCATTTTCCTCTTCACTTTGTCACTCATAGGCCTGTGTGACTTAGGGTGGAGAGAGCTTCGTCCTTTATTGCTTGGTGCTGCACTTGAGCTCTGGCCTGAGAGAGGCTATGAGACACCTTCACCAGTTGGTGTCTCACTGAGGGTAATGGGTGTTAAAGTAGTTCCTGTCTCAAGGTTCAGAGGCCCAACTACTGGGCCTTTATCTAAGGTTTCCCTTTCAAAGCTAATCTTAGGGTTCACCTCAACATCTAGTTGACCAACAGTCTTGCCTGCTAGCCTCTATCTATATAATTTGGATCTCAGCTTAAACTCTTCAATCACCCTTTCTTATATTCTCTCAGCTAATCTTACACCTTGCCTGGATTAACATGGGTTGGCAAGTGGCAAGTAAACTAGAGAAAAACTCTCATAGTATCTCAGGTTGTAGAAGTTAAAGATTTTTTGTGGTCCCTGAGACATAAAGATTACCAGGGCTCTCCTTCAGTATCATGCCTCCATCCCACTATTGGATTTTCATCATGGTGAGATGGAGTAGGTATAGCCCTTGGTATACCCTCCTTAAACAAGCTTTGAATGAGTGAGTCCACTTTAATATGGACCTGAGGTGGTTATTGAGTATGGATAACTGCAAGTGAGGGTGGTGAGTCATCCATGTCCATACTCTGAGAGGAAGTCCCAGGTTCTATGATTATATGTAGACTTTCTCTCCCTTTTTAGTAGCCTCACCCTCTTGCACAGGGGGGCTAAGGGTTAGGTCCAGCGCATCCATAGGTTCTTATGGGCCTAGTTGAGTCCTTTGGATAGATCCCTCAGCTAACTTGCCCTTGACATTGGTGATCTTAAGTTGCTGATCATTGACCCTTCTTTGTAAGGTAGCCACTTGAGATTTAAGGTGACTCACCTTTGAAAATAAATAGGTGCATGTTTTTAACAGTCTTTGCACATTTAGTTGCAGACTCCCCTCAACTTCATCAGAAGAGTCATGGGGGGATGAGAGAATAGGACCAAAGTCTTCTTTCTCATCACCAGCTGGAGTTTCTTGGCTACTGGATTTCCCCTACACCATGACAGCTCAAGAGAAGTGACAATAAGATGGGTTGCCATGGTTGAGGTCTTAATGATGTAATCACTTGTAGAAGTGAGAGCCTTTTCCATATGGATCTCCTAAACATATTTAGGGAGATCCACCTCAGTTGTGGGTAGATAATGTAGGCTAGATATAGGTGATTCAGGAGCACTCATCTCACCTTAAGCAGGGACAGAGAAGAGAGACTCATGGTACTCACTGAAACCCATATCCTCATCATAATAGAAGTCTAGGTTGGGGATTGGTTGGTTGAGATCTAAAGGCTGGGGATGGTAGCTTTCCCTTGAAGGTTGATCACTAAAGTTTTGAGACTTAGAATGAAGGTTTAAGACCGGGGTAATGAGCTCATCAGGTTGAGCATGAGGAACCTCAACACTTATTATAGAAGTAATAGGAGTGGTCTGCTCCTCAGAAGAAGTAGGAGCTCTAGTGTCCACTTCTTTCTACATGGTTGGTGATTTGGGGGCCTGCTCAACTTGAGTAGACTGATCAGGGGTTCATTTGGATTTTCTTTGGTAGGTGATGGTGATTTGTGGCTGTGTGGGTGGGGCAGATGTAAAAGGTGTGGGTTTAACATTGGCTGGTGCTGCCAAGTTGTCACCTTGAGCAATAAGCTCTAACATTTTTGGGACCAGGGCTGTTTCTACCCCTAAGAAGCCAACAGTGGGCTTTTTTATTGTCTTAAAGATGTCGGGCTTCATCTGTCCCAGTTTAAGAATATTACCTGTTCCGCTTAACTATGAGCCCAGTTCATACTTAAGAATGTTTTGAACATATCTAGGGAACATATAATACTCTAAGGAGTCCAAGTTGGCAAGCAAGTTTGTATAAACAAACTATGAGTATGTGAACTTGTCCCCTTGAACCATCCCATTGACTATATAGGATAAGTCCTTAGAAATTTGATCCTAACCTCCATGTTTGTTAGATAGAGAGTGGATTACCACATGGAGGAGGTACTTCCACTAAGATGAGACCTTACCCTTTCTGAAGGACAATTTGCCTTCTTCATCATCCAGCCTTAGATGAGAGTTGATAGTGGCTCGAGTGATGAATATTGTCCTTCCTTACACTGTGGCAGACAGTGTCTTCCCACCGTCCAAGAGGACCTCTTGGCAGGTCCTCCAGAACTCTAGGAGCTGATCTTTATACAATGGGGGGTATATTATGAGAGCGGTGAGGTAGTTTGTCAGAGATAAGAAGCGGTAAAGATCTGAGAAACCTGGATCTTTCTCAGATGATAACAGAGTAACTTGGTTGTGTTGCTTGTGTAACTGCATGGAAAAATCGGGTTGGTTTCGGGGATCAGGGTTAGCCATTTTGAGTAGATTTGAATTGAAGAAAGGTAAGAACAAAGTCGATTTATGGGTGAATTTAAGGTTTGAACTTTTATAGATGAAGGAGAAAGTGAAAAAGGGGGAACCGTTGTACGAATATATATATGGTAAGGATTTGAGACAAAGTTAATACAAATGGATAAACTTTGAAATCCAGATGTCGGTCCCACCTCTGAAAAAGTACCCAAAAAAGTAGTTTTATTGGAAGTCTAAAATCTTCCGAAGGTAATTTGTCTTCGGAAGGTTTGAGTAAACTTCTGAAGCCAAATTGGCCTCAGAATTCCTTAGCTTTTCAAGAATTTCCTTTGAAAGAAACTTACTTAAATTATTTTTACTTCTTAGATACATTTTGCTTCGAAAGATATCAAATATCAGAAATTTTATTTAATGGGAGAACAAATCTTCCAAGACTTAATTGCTTTCAGAAGAAAATAGTCCTTCAATACATATAAGTACTTGGTGACAAATATAAGCTTCGAAAGATATATCAGAATTTCTTTCGAAGGTTAATATCTTAGAAGTAGTTATTTGTTTTGAAGACATAACTTTCTTTAGAATACAATTTGATGTGTTCCGAAAGAAAACATATCAACAAATTTTCAAAAATTTTAAGGAATATCATTTTGAAAAGTTCATTCCAAAATAAACTGGGCTTATATAGTGATGATATAGACATCTTAAGACACACATATTTAAAAATAATCTTAAGTTTAGTTTAAGAAAAATCTACTCAAAATTAATCATCCCAATAGTTGATACAAGATATTTAATTCTCTACTCATCAAAAGCTTTTGTGAATAGATCATCATATTGTTCATTTGTGTTTAATTTGACTAGTTTTATCAATTCTTTTTCAAAATTATCTCTAATCAAATGATACCTGATATTAATGTGTTTTGTCTTTGAGTGCTATATAGGATTCTCTAAATAGAGATAGCACTGTTGTTGTCTATGTGGATGGGAATCTCCTTGAAGTTGAATCTATAGTCTAGCATCTGATTCTGAATCCAAAGCACTTGAAAATAATAGCTTGCAGCAGCAATGTATTCAGCTTCAGCAGTTGATGCAGACACACAGGATTGTTTCTTGCATTGCCATGAAACTATCCTTCCACCAAAAAATTGACATCCCCCAGATGTAGACTTTGCAATCATATTACAGCCACTATAGTCACTATATGTATAGGCATACAGATTGAAGTCAGAATTCTTTGGATACCAAAATCCTAGTTTGGGAGCACCTTTGAGATATCTGAGAATTCTTTTGACAGCAACCAGGTGTGACATCTTGGGGTTGGCTTGATATCTTGCATAAATACATGTAGCAAACATGATATCAGGCCTGCTGGCTGTGAGGTACATAAGAGACCCAATCATAGCCTTGTATTGATGTTCATCAACACACTCCCCTCAAAATCTGTTCCTAGAGAGTGGTTTCTGGCTATGTGTGTCATAGCAAACTTGCACTTAGTCAGATGAAATCTGGTAAGTATGTCTTGCACATACTTTGACTGGTTTATGAAGATTCCATTGTCAACCTGCTTCACTTGAATTCCTAGAAAGAAATTGAGTTCTCTCATGGCACTCATTTCAAATCTATTCTTCATCAGCTTCTCAAAGTCTTAGCAGAGCTTCGGATTAGTTGACCTAAAGATGATGTCATCCACATAAACTTGAACCAGCATCAAGTCATTTCTTGTTCGTTTAATGAAGAGTGTTCCATCAATAGTATCGTCTTGTATCCATGCAAACAAAGATACTGTGATAGTGTCTCATACCACTTCATTGGAGCCTGATACAGCCCATAAAGTGCTTTGTCAAGCTTGCAGACATAATCACAATGATTTGGGTCTGCAAAGCCAGGTGGTTGCTTGACATACACCTCCTTATCTATCACCCCATATAAGAAGGCATACTTGACATCAAGTTGGTAAACCTTGAAATTCTTGGATGTAGCAAAAGCTAGGAATATCCTAACAACTTCAAGTCTTGGTACAGGAGCAAAAACATCTGTGTTGTCAATCCCTTCTTCTTGTGTGTACCCTTGAACAACTCATCATGTCTTGTTCTTGATGACAAGTCCTCTATCATCTTTCTTATTCCTAAATACCCACTCGGTACCTATAGTAGTCTTCCCTTGAGGAAGATGACATAGATTCCAAACCTTTTGCCTCTTGAATTAAGGAGCTCCTCCTACATTGCTTCAACCCAACTTCCATCCTTTAGAGCCTCATCAATCTTCTTAGGCTTAATCTGGGACAAGAAACAAGAGTGAAGACAAACATTTTAGTCATGGGTTTGTCCTCTTGTTCTCACCCCTGTCTTAACATTTCCAATGATGTTTGTGGTGTGTTAGGGATAGATCTCTTGTATAGGTTTAGATGATATATATCACTCTTGTAATCATAATTGTAATTATTGTTCTTAATGATATAATATGAATATGTTTAGTTATGATTGTGTTTATGAATTGAGAAACATTTATTTTGCGCTTCATTATGTATATTTATGTATTATATAACACACTTCAGAATGTATGTGTGAATGTGCAGAAAACATTAAACTGTGTCAATTTGGAAAAATTTACTAAGTGTTGGAACAACTGCGGATAAAGAAAATGTTCTTCCGTAGATGCTCTCGGGAACATAACTGAAGAGTGTACATCCGTAGATCTTCTGCGGAAGAACAACTTCAGCTGAACAAGAAAAGAACAAGTGAAGCTACTGAAGGAGGGATTGCTACGGAAGACAAGAACTCCTGCGAAAGCACAAGAACAACAGTTGCTACAGAAGACTGACTACCAGCGGAAGAGTAAATTCCTACGGAAGGCCAATTAACTCAGAAGTCAACATCAAGTCAACAAGTCAACGTGGCAGAACATCAAAAACATTAATGACGATTGAAGACGTTTTATTCAAGTGGATATTCCACGTCACATCAATAAATTTTATTATCAGTAGAATCATTGTAAATCACGAATTCCTAAGCCGATAAACATGGCAAAGATTCAAATAATGATGATTAGCTTAATTATATCAACAAAATAGCTAGCAATATAACAGCATTAGATCTCTATAAATAGATACGAGATCATCAACAGATGTAATCAGAAAAACAGTTAGATCATTAGAATCAACAATATCTGAAGCATTGTATCAGCAATATCAATAGCATCAAGAAAGCATTACGTTCAACGTTCTTGAGTATTCACGGTTTGATTATTCTTATTTTTGTGTATGATTGTGTGATTGAATTCGTAGATTAAACACCAAGTATTGATAATTCCGCAATCAATACTTGTTCAAATCAAGTTTGATAATTCCTGATCAATCCTAGGATTCACAGGTGGTATCAGAGCTTGGTGCTCATTGATCCAGATCAATTGATCTATCAGCTTTGATTTGTTTAATCAATTTCTGCTAAAAAAATTATTGCTTTCTAAATAAAATTAATTATCATGAGTAATTCAGTTGTTGGTGCTTATCAACCTCCTAAACTGGAAAACAAATCTGATTTTAAAACCAGGAAAATCCGATTCAGGAATCATGTTAATTACACAGATTCTGACTTATGGGCTTCGATTACCGAAGGGCCTTATATCCCACCTTCCTTAGGAGAGGATTATAAGGATAATAATCAACCCATAAGTTTAAAGAATCTATCACCTGATGATGCCAGAGAGTCAAGATTGACATCAAAGCTTATAGTATGCTTACTATGGCTTTGCCTAAAGAACTCTTGATCAGGTGTGAATCATACAAAACAGCTAACTTGTTATGGAAAATCCTGAACACTCTGTGTGAAGGTAGTGACGAGATTAGAAGCATAAAGAAGGATACTCTCTGTGCACAATATGAAATGTTCCATCATATTTTGGGTGAGTCAGTCCCTCAACAATTGCATAGATTCATGCAACTTGTTAGAGAGATGAACATCCTTGAACTTAAGTACAACAATGAAGAATTGAATAAAAAGATACTTCATTCTTTACCTAAAAACTAGACACAGACTGTGTCCATGTTTAAAAATACTATTGATCTAAAAGCAATAGGTCTAGACACTCTAGTGGCAAAAGTAGAAGCATTGGAGCAGGATGAAAAGACAAGAAACAAAAGTGTGAAAGCACCTATAGCACCTTATCAATTCAAAGAGCTGAAGAATACTGGGAGTGCATTCATCTGCAATAAAGGTGAAGGTAACTCAAGTGATGAAAGTGAACCGGAAGAAGAAACAAGTTTCTATTCAGCAAAGCCTTCAAAATCAAGATCTCAAAGCAAGCAGAACAAAAAGGAAAAAGGAAAGGCTGAAGAATCCAAAAGCAAGAAGATCATCAATCAAGCGGAACCAATTACGGTGGTTCTAGAATTTGAAGAACAGAAAGCCGCCTTTGCAGCTTTCAGTTCAAGTTTTCAGCCATATCTAGGAAGCACCTTGACTCCTGCTCACTTTTGTCAACAAGATCTAGAAGAACTTCATCCTAATGAAGTAGAAGAGATGGATCTGCAATGGCAAATAGCAATGATTGCCTATAGAGCCAAGATGTATATGAAAAGAAACAAAGGACTATCTGTTGGAAGCAGAACAACAAAACTTGGGGTAGATAAGTCCAAAGTAAGATGCTTTAAATGCAATTTGTTTGGACACTTTTCAAGGGAGTGCAATAACAACCAACAGCAAACAAGTGACTCAAGACAGCCCAGTCAAAGGAGTTTCACATACCCACAACTAACCAATGCATCCCTACCAAACAATACAACAGGTACCTCTAACACTAAAGAAACTGGTTTGATTATTTTGCAGGATGGTACTTGTGATTGGAGCATGTATAAGAAGGAAGTGCTTGCTAAAAATCAAGCTTTAATGGCAAACATGGAAAACAAAGTGCCTCCAATGGCCACTGAGGTAAGACAATGGTTGTGCTCTCCCGCTTGCATAGATGAAGTAGAAAGATATAGATCTCATGCTCAACAATTGGCTGATAAAGTAAAAGAAACCTTACTTCTAAATGAATCTCATGTAAGAGAACATAAACTTTATCAAGTTAAAATTAATTCTTTACAAAATGATTTAGATAAACTTGTGTCTGAAAATTGCAATCTAAAAGCACAAGTTGAGCATCTGACTACATCTTTAACCAAATCTATGTCAGAGCATGCATCTACTGAGGTGAAACTGCAGAAATTCCAATTGTCATCAGAACAATATGAGAAATTGTTAAACTCTCATATTGAGTCTAAGAACAAATCAGGATTGGGATTTCATGCAGTTGCACCACTAGTTAACAACGATTACATTCCTTTACCTGAGTCAATGACCAACAATTTAACTAATCACTTTGTATCCAGTAACAAACCTGATGATTTGTCTGAGTCATCTGAATCTAATTCATCTGAATCAGAATCAGAATTGTTAGAATTTGATTATGATAACTGTGATGACTTAGATGAAGAGGAAGAGACTAATAATGCTGAGTTGGGTAAAGGTAAAATTGCGTCAAATGAATACTCAATACCAAAGGTCTTAAATGAACTTAAAATACCCTATCCACCAAAACAAAGAAACCTTCTTAAGACAATTCACACAAGGATTGAGCAATTAAATGAAGGAATACATGCATTCAACAAACTAAATGTAGAAAAGTCAGCAAAAAGAGGATCAGGAGAAAAGATCAAAGCTTCAGTAAATCATCTGCGGAAGAAATCAGAACAGACTAACAAAAGGGTCACAAAAGATAAATCAAAAGAACCTTTTGATATCAAGTCTGGAAGAGACAAAGAATCATCAGCAGGTAAACTTGAAAAGGAATTACAAAAGCAAAAACTGATGAGCAAGAAGAAGGCAAAGAAAAGGAATGCAGCTGACAGTGAAGATGAAGTTTACTGTAAATGGTGTGACATGTACAACCACAGCACAGAAGAATGCTACTTTAGCAGCTATTGTTCGATATGTGACATGAACAATCATATGACTTCAGATTGTTACTTCAACAAATATTGTGCAATATGTAACAAAAACAACCACACTACAAAGGAATGCTACTTCAATAAGAAGAACAAAACAAAGGTTGTCAAGAAAAAGGAAATAGATACATCTGAGAAAGATCCACAATCTTCTGAAGATGATAGTCATTCAAATCAAAAGAAACAACCATAAAAACAAAAAATTACTAAGAAAAAGAATAGACATACTGAGGTGCAATCTAAAAACAAGAAGGATAAACCACAAGTGCAAAAGACAACACCTCACAAAAGGATAGCACTTAAGGAAGAAGACAACTTCTTTAACAACTTTGACAAAGGCAATGATGTGCCTCAGTCAAAAGCAAAGGATGCAAAAATATTTTCTGGCAAATCTTCATCATCCATGTCAAAGAAGAAGTGTCAAACAAATATGACTAACCAAGTTAGTATGAATCAAGAAGACATCACCTCAACCTCATCAACCAATCCATCCTCACCCAAAACTAAACATAATGAATTAATTGATGTTAAAGTTAATCTAAAATCTTCAAGTCTTACTCATGAGAATGTTGATATATTAGATAACAATGTCAAGCCCAAGACCAGCAAGGCTTGAGCTCCTAAGTCTAACTAAGTGCATTTTTGTACAGGAACATCCAAGGAGGGCTGACAACAAGTGGTATGTTGACAGTGGCTGTTCTAGACATATGAGAGGAGACTGCACCCTCTTGCAGGATTTCAAACATAAGAATGCTTCACATGTAGCATTTGGTGGGGATAAGAATGGAGGTAAAATTACTGGTGAAGGAATGGTAACTAATGGAGTTTTAAAGTTTGAAAAAGTTAACTTTTATGAAAACTTACAGTTTAACTTACTATGTGTATCACAATTCTGTGACCAACACTACACTATCTTCTTTGATAACTCTACTTGCTACATTCTTAAGCCAGGATTCAAAATTCTAGAAGACTGGATCCTTCTTAAAGCACCAAGAAAAGGTAACACCTATGTGTTGGATATGAACAACACAACACTAACAAGCAAAGAAACCTGCCTGATCTCTAAGTCATCAGAAGATGAAGCACAACTCTGGCACAGAAGGATGGCTCATTCCAACATGAAGAACATGAATAAATTGGTGAAAAATGACTTAGTCATTGGTGTTCCAAAGAAAGAATTTTACTGTTCTACTCACTGTTTATCATGCTATAAAGGCAAACAACATAAAGTATCACATAAATCAAAAATAATTAACACAAACACAACACATGGATCTTTTTGGTCCAACCAATGTGTTAAGCATTGGCAAAAGGCAGTACTGTTTGGTTATTGTTGATGATTTCACTAGATTTACTTGGGTATTTTTCTTAAAACAAAAAAGTGAAACATCAGAAATTTTAATGGAGTTCATCACTAAGATAGAAAATCAACTTGATCTAAGAATCAAGATACTAAGAAGTTATAATGGAACTGAATTTGTTAATTATATCTTAGACTTTTTTTGCAGGAATAAAGGCATAGCTAGGCAATTTAGTGCCCCAAGAACTCTACAACAGAATGGAGTTGCTAAAAGAAGAAACAGAACTCTAATTGAAGCAGCAAGAACAATGCTAGCTGACTCACATCTGCCAATAACATTTTGGGCAGAAGCTGTGAACACAGCCTGCACTATTCAAAACAGAACTTTGATTGTCAAAGAACATAACAAAACACCCTATGAACTTCTGTTTAAAAGAAAACCTTTTATAAGATATCTTAAAGCTTTTGGGTGTCATGTATCTGTAATAAACACAAAAGAACAGTTAGGAAAATTTGCTGAAAAAGCCTATGATGGTTTCTTTGTTGGTTACTCATCAATCTCTAAATCATATAGAGTCTACATTCCACATGATAACATAGTGGAAGAAACTCCTAATGTATCCTTTGATGAATCCTTATTCCCACAGTCTGTGAAAGGATCATCTTGGCTGTTTAATATAGATGTATTAACTAACTCATTTAACTCTGGTTATCTTAATATGACAGGTGCTGCGGATACATGTTACCCCTATGTTCCTCCAAATATGGGTGTACCATTGACAGCTGATTCACCAAGAGTCATTACTCCAGAAAACCAAAGTGATAATGATCCTAGTACATCAGCACAAACACACAAAGATGTTTAAGATGGTTTTACTCCATGCACATCAGCAGCAATACTCTCTACTTCCGTAGATGTCCCTACTGTAGATGTTGAACCGAGACCCCCCAAAAATCAAACCATATCAGAAAATCATCCCACTCCATTGTCACACACAGATATGCCTTGGACAGAGACCATAGCTGATCAAGTACCTGCTACGGAAGACATGTCCACTACCCCGGATGACATACATGTTCCTGTGGAAGCTCAGTCAGTTGCACCAGAAAATGAGATGAACTGTTTTGTTGAGTCTCCATCACAACTACCCTCATCTCCAACAACCAACATCACAAACCTGGATTCATCCATCCAAGTTAATGATGTACCATCAGTTAGAACACATAGGTATCACCCAATTGATAACATGATAGGTGACCTCAACAGCAAAACTATCAGAAGACAAGGGGGAGCTGCAAACACTTGTCTATTCTACTGTTTTCTATCTCAAGTAGTTCCACCCAACATCACAGAAGCCTTAAAAGATAACAGCTGGATTGAAGCAATGCAAGAAGAACTGCAGCAGTTCAGGAAACAGAAGGTGTGGAACCTAGTTGATCTCCCTAAAGGCCAATATCCTATTGGCACAAGGTGGTTATTCAAAAACAAGCTAGATGATAGGGGAATAATAATCAGGAACAAAGCAAGACTAATTGCTCAAGGCTACACACAAGAGGAAGGCATAGACTATGATGAAGTCTTTGCACCAGTTGCAAGGATTGAGGCAATTAGAGTGTTCTTGGCATATGCATCATATAAAAAGTTCACAGTTTATCAAATGGATGTAAAGTGTGCCTTCTTATATAGTAAAATTGATGAAGAGGTCTATGTATCTCAACCTCCAGGCTTTGAAGTTCCTGATTACCCTCACAGGGTGTACAAGCTTGATAAAGCTTTATATGGCCTTCATCAAGCACCAAGAAAATGGTATGAAACACTATCCAAGTTTCTCCTAAGACATGGATACAAGAGAGGAACAATTGACCAGACACTCTTCCTCAAACATGAACATCAAGATCTCTTAGTTGTTCAAATATATGTTGATGACATCATATTTGGATCGACAAACAAGAGACTCTGTGAAAAGTTTGAAGCCTTAATGCAATCTGAGTTTCAGATGAGTTCAATGGGAGAATTAACTTTCTTCTTAGGATTACAAGTTCATCAGAAAACAGATCGCATCTTCATCAATCAAGAAAAATACATCTTTCAAACACTGAAGAAATATAACCTTGCAGACTGTACATCATGTAAAACCCTAGCATCTACTATAGATAAAATTGTATCAGATCCAACAGGAAAGTCTATTGATCAAAGATTATATAGATCTATGATAGAATCATTAATGTACTTAACTGCTAGTAGACCTGACATAATGTTTACTGTATGTGTGTGTGTGCTAGGTATCAAGCAGAACCAAAGGAGTCCCATTTGAATGTAGTAAAGAGAATATTCAGATACCTCAAAGGGAAACCATTACTTGGATTTTGGTATCCCAAAGAAGGAGACTTCAAGCTTTACTCTTATTTAGACAGTGACTTCGAAGGATGCAACAACAATAGAAAATCAACAACTGGAGGATGTCAATTCATAGGACCAAGACTTGTGTCTTGGCAGTGCAAAAAGCAGACAAATGTTTCAGTATCCACAGCTGAGGCCGAATACATAGCTGCTTCAGCAGGCTGCTCCCAGGTTCTATGGTTACAAAATCAATTACTTGATTATGGTTACAATTTTCTCTAGACACCAATATATATAGACAATTCAGCTGCTATGTTTATCACTGCTAATCCAGTCCAACATAGTAAAACTAAGCATATAGAAATCAGATACCATTTTCTAAGAGACTGCTCAGAAAAGGTACTAATTAAGTTGATCAAAGTGGACACAACAAATCAGCTTGCTGATTTATTCACTAAGGTCTTTGACTCAGTAAGATTTAAGTACTTAATTGAATCCTTAGGCATGATCAACTTAGAATAAGTTCAAAACATTAACAACAGGTATATAGGCTCATTAAATGTGATCATATGAGGATACAACATAAACTTATGTGTAAGGATTTTGATAACCTACGGATATGATAGTATGCTATAAACATGACATATATCCTGCCTGCACCCAATCAACTATCTACTGATCTGATGTGTTGAATATGTGAATAGGTTCATCCTGAGTGGAAAATAAGCTATGTCATGCTCAACATAAAGCGAAGATGACTTGGTATGGATAAGTCCTTGTAAGGAGTTATCAAGTAAGTCTCATCACAAAGTACACAACTCATCACTTATGCACACTTACTATGTTGTAACACCTTATAACCTCTATCTTTGCGCATCATGACCCTCTGTTTTGCGTAAGCAAAGACCTGGGTCAAAGGCCACCTTTGTTTTACATAAGTAAAGACCTGGTGACCTGATGCTGATCATTAAAAGTTCCCAAAAAGAACTGCTCCCAAAAGAATCCTAAAGGATCAACTACGTAGTACTCAAAGAGCATTCATAAAATGCATTAATAAGATTTCAAAAAAATCTTAAGATAGAGCTTATAATCTACAGAACATGGTATGTGTGATAAAGTAATGACTTGATCACAATCTGAGAGACAGACTTTCATACACCTTGCATGATGCATTCATCCTTGTTTATCTTTAATTCTTACCAAAACATGATAACTAGCCGGACATACCCAACATACACTCTAGGTTGAACTTCTGCGGATCACCATATTTGCAATTTGCACTAGATCTAGTAGGATTTTCTCTCAACCAAACTAAGCAGGAATGTGTCTGATTTATAGTATGATCCTTAGTTTCTCAACCAATTGCCTGCCACAAAACACTAGACTCATGTGATTTTCAGTTACACATTCACTGATCATGTGATCTTCGTATAAATTTTTGATAAACTCATCCGTAGATGATTAATCACAAATTTAGGGGGAGTAAGTATAACTAATCAATAATTAATTCGCTTAATCTGAGCAGTATAACTAATCAGAACTGAAGGCGTACTACGGAAGACATGAAGCTATCTTCCATAGATACAGTGAAATCTGTTCATCCGCAGATGTTTCTGCGGAAGACAGAATGGGTCCTCTTTCGCAGATAAAGTACGGAAGAAATAGAAACTATGATTTCCCTGGACATTATACTTTGCTTACTTATGTGATCATTAATTGCTATTAATTATTTATTAGGCATAGTTAATAACCACGGAGGGGTAAAAATGTAAATGGGTCCAATATGGTAGACAGCCTGTCTGAAAAGGTATAAAAAGGTACTTCGACCATTGGCCTTTCTTTTCATTTTCAAAACACACTGACCTTAAAACCTCTTCATCCAAAACCCCCTTCTTCCAACAACCTTTTTTTTCTTTTGCTTTTGATTCTTTTATTAGTATAGTCAATACTCTTAACGATAACCTTAAACATAAGTTCAAATACATGTAATCATATTAATTTAGGGCTTCATCATTTCTAATAATCAAGTCATAACTCTAACTCATACTAAAGAACTCAATATGAGTATTCATAGTCACTTTTCCTTTTATATTTTTGAGATGTGACAAGTATACGTATTCAATTCTAAATTTTTCTTGCAAACAATAGGATTCAATTAAGTCTTGTGTAGATTCTATGTTTTTATGATAAACTTGTTGGATTAATCTTTCATGTGATGGTCATTCTTACTTACTTGCTAGCATATGATCATTAACTTTCTAAAGCCTTAGGTAACGATGATAGCACTATTGGTTGGGCTGTTGTAGACGGCATTTGGGTATCAAAACTAAAATTCTTAGTCTAACCCGTTGGTTGGGGACACATGCTAACAAAGGTTTAATCAATGTATTTGGTTTAGTCATACTTGCTTGAATTCATACTTTGACTGTTGAATCATGTTTTAAATCTATTATATGTAACAAAACCTATGTTTACTCACCAACCTCCTAGTTGACTTTTATTTTATACATGTCGCAGTAAATGCTGCTTGAAATGCCTTTAAGTTTATGACACTTAGGATGCTTCTAGACTTAGTTAATAAATTATCACTTTCAAGTTTATTTTATGTTATGTTTGTTTGAAAAATTTATGTTTATTTTGTAAGACTTAAGTAACTAGGTTGATTAAATACATTATCACTTTAATAGTGTCACGTATTATGAACAATTTACACACCCCCGACATATTCCGCCGCTGATTAGGGTGTGACACACAAGTCCAAGTCAAATCACAATCCAGGTTAATTAAGTCAGTCGAGTTCTAAAATATAGATAGGATGAAACTAAGGGAGTCTTTGGAGATAAAGATAAGGGGGTTTGGGATGGGAAAGCTTAAGAAGACATGTAAAGATAGACAGGAAAAGATTAAAGATCTTGTTGTAGAAGGATTAAAAGAAAAGTTGGAGTCTAAGAATTGGTCGGTAAGTATATGTAATTAGTTTATTATATTGTAAATAATGTTAATAAACCGTGCATTGTAATTCGTCTCTCAAAAATAGCTAAATGTTGCAAAGATCGGAGAGATGTTGAGTTGCATTATGAAATACAAAAAGGATTTGGAATTGGAGCGTATAGAACTGTAGAAACAATTCAAGAATGAAGAACAAATGAAGGTCTAGCTGAGTATGTATGAATCCATTTTCAATGAAGACATTAAGAAGTAGGTTTGTCGAAAGTGAGGAATGTATAAGCAGGGAAAAAGAACTAGGGACTTCTACAGAAGCAAGGTTAAATGGAAGAAGGGAACCACATTTAAATGAAGGGTTTGTTGGGTATCGTATATCAGTTTTAACCATTAAAACTATGATTTTAAAAGTTGCAAATATTTTATATTTTAGAGTGGAAACGAGTTAACATGATTAGTTAATTTAAAATTAACACCCAAAACATGAATTCGGTTATACGCGGTTTAAAAAAATCAAAAACACAACCATGGTATATGAAGTTTATACATTTTGATGAACAAACCAAATACTTATACTTGGAAGCAATAACTGTCTCGCTGGTTGACCTTGTTCACGGAAAAGATCAAATATTGCAAAGTTTGCCATACATGAGAAAAGAAAACCAACGGCGGTGACGACGGCCCCAGGCGACAACGGCAATGGTTTATGGTGGTTGGCCATAGTCACGGTTGAATGGGGGGAGGAGATGTAATGAGGTTGACAGCTATCAAGGGATGGGAGATTAGGGATTCCTATAATCCTTCATTTATAATTACATAATATAACCTTTTAACCCTCGGTTATGTAACGTTTAATCACGTTGACAACCATTTACTCCTTCATTATTTAATTATTTCAATAAATAATTAAATAATAATTATTTTTATAAATAATCAATCATCATTTTTTTAATTCGCGTTTCGTGAATTATAATGTGTAACAATTAGATGTTAATTTTTTGTTCTTGTGCAAAGTGTAACTCTTTGTATTATAGTTTGATAGTAACGTTTATTTTATCAATGATTGAACATCTAATATCCAACAAAATTATGGATATCTATGTAGAAATAAATAGTAATAGACAATGGATAGTTGAAAGCGAAAAAGAGGATAAGGAGGTCGTGGTTGGATAATAGAGAGAGGATGTGAGAGAAAGTCAGTGACACTACCATAATTTTAACTGATAAAATTAACATCTAATTGTTACTCATAGTATTTTGCATAATATACAATTAGCATTACACTGATGCTTGATATATAAAAATACAATCAGTAAGTGATTTAATGGTAGGATGACACTACCATAATTTTAACTGATAATATAGCAAACTTTATGCTTGATAAGGGGATGGCTATGTTCAATAACTTCGATGGTGAGCCTGAAAGTAAGGTTTCTAGCTTAATGAAAGGGAGTCTCAAAATGAAGATCCAACTTTTAGCTTGGTTTCACACAAAAGGAGAAAAAAAGGGAACAACAATAAAGAGGAAACAATTTCTCAAGTTGAAGGTATTACGCGTATGTAACGACAATTGAAACACAAAACTAAAAAAAAGGTTGACATGTAAGATAGAAATAACATTCACAGACAATATTTAAATTCTTGTTATGTGCTGCATATAAGCATACTAGTAACGTGCCCGCGCGATGCGGCGCGTGCGACACTTTTTATTATGGTATTTGTCTCTGGTTAGTTTTATATTTAAAAAACTGAATTCATTCTTTTAAACATATTGCAACAAACATGGAAAAAATTATATATAATTAAAGATACGAGGGTTTAAGTGTGAATAAGTTTAAAGTTTTACTTTTGTAGTAGCGTTAGAAAGAC
The DNA here is from genome assembly GCA_025506505.1 of Flaveria sonorensis. NCBI lineage: Eukaryota > Viridiplantae > Streptophyta > Magnoliopsida > Asterales > Asteraceae > Flaveria > Flaveria sonorensis. Next base: position 30,891,550 of record CM046437.1, read on the forward strand.
ATAATTACCCTTGTTAAATTAATTTTTTAGGTTGTACCTTGTGCTTAAAATCTACAAATCTCTTAACTTTGGCCGGAATCCTTCCTTCGTGCATTATAATATAGTATAGATATTCCTTACGTTTATTTCGTATGTTTCTAGTGTAGTTAAATATGTAAATATAAGTTTCTTTTAAGATTTAAAACAAATGAAATACTTATTTTCAAATTCCAAAGTATATAATTTTCTTTGTTATATCACATTACCGTACATTATGTGCATAAATACTGAATTATGGATTTGGTTTAAAATAAATAAATAAGGGGATTGCGGTAGACGATAGCATGGGGGAATGGGAGCAACAAGGACGATGGGCCTAGGGCTGATTAAAAATACGGGAAAGCTTCAAATAAAAAAACTTTTAAAAGTAAAAAATATAATAAGTAATCTGAACCATTCATGTTTTAATCATTGGTTAAGATTAAATTATAGGAAGAAGTTGGTTAGAGGTTTATTTTAAAAATAGTCATTTTTGTTGAAGTTTTGCAAATTCTCCTGATTTTTCTTAAACGTTCAAATTTTATGTACGACATTTTTTTTTATAAAACTTACACTATAAAAACGAGTGTTTTTTATCTTTAAAACTAGTATAGTATTGTTATATAAAAAGGTAAAAAAAATTTACGTTAGTAAGCTCATATATTATCATTGTGTCTTCCATGCATATCATTGTGTCTTCTTATAAGTTATTGTGTTTTTTAAAAACTATTGTGTTTTTCTAAAATGATAAATTTCTAAAAATATATAGGTGGAATAGCATTGTTGTGTATCTCTAATATGTATAATACAATAATAAATTAACAACTAACTAATCGAATACATTAAAAACAATGACAAAATAACACCATGTCTCATTGTGTTATCTTAAACACTATGAATGTTGAAATTATATTGGTAAATAATATTATTGTGTACTTCTAATTGTAAAACACAATAATAGATAACAAGAAGTTTATATAATCTAATAGCAAATAATGACAAATACAACACATTGTGTTATCTTCAACACTATAAGTTTTGAAAAATACATTGGTGAAACTATATCATTGTATACTTTTAATTGAAAATATAATGATAGATGACAAGTTTATATAATCTATAAAAATAATAAAAAAATTAACAAAACACAATAACTAATACATATAACAAATGATGTAAAATTATGACATAATGAACTGATATTTGACACAATGAACGTATAAGACACAATGAACGTATATATTTAAGACAATGACTAAAACGTAAGTCCGCAATTATTCTTAGATTTTTTAGATTAAAAATCATTTTTAACATAACCCTATCATAAAAATACTACATAATCATGTTTCTGTCTTGGGTTGACACGGGAGAATGGAAAAGGAAAACCAGGAACGGGTTAAATAATGATGACCTTCTGTAAGGATCAACGCAATACAAATAAAATCGATCTAGTGACGAGAATGCAGAATGTTAACATCACGGAATAAGATTGAATAGTAAATGAAGAACACGAATGTAAATAAACTTCAAACTCTATTGCTCTCTGATTTGAAAGATACAAGTTACAAGTGAAATCAGAAAATGACAAAAAGCTCTCTAAGTTACATTACAAAACATCTATTTATACTAAACTATGAAGTTCTCGTATAGTTCTCTTGTGACTTCCAAGTAATCACGTGAGATGTAAGCTTTCGCGCGATACCTTCAGGTTCTCGCTTGACTTGATCTTCATAATTTTGATTTGATTTTCTAAGTCTCTAGGTTCAATCCCTACAATCTCCCCCTAGGCTTGGAGAATCAATGTCTTTTATTTTTCACTTTTGAATTGGCTTGATCAAATGCATAACCATTTTCTTTAAAGTGGTCTGAATTAAAGTAGAATTGCTATCATCAACATGTAAGAATTTTTTATTTGACTTTTCTTTATTCAAATCTGTTTTCATTTTATCATTGCATTTATCAACAAAAGAATTTGATTGATTTGAATTCCTTTTGTATTTGGCATTTAAGAAGAATTGTTTTCAATTATTTGAAATTGAATTGTGAAATCTTTGATTGCTTGACAATTGATGTTGATGATGACAATTTCTAGCCTTATGATTTGGCTTGCCACGTACATAACAACACATTTTATGATATGTATTTGATACTTGTGTATTTTGCATAAAATGTTTATGATAACTTCCACAGTTATCATAGAATCTGGCCTTAGTATATCTTTGGCCTTACGATTCTTTAACAGTCTCTCTTTTCTCTCTTTCATCACGAATTGTTCTACATGATTCCGAAAGAATTGAGGTATGTTTTCTAGCTTTTTGATTCATATCTTAAGCCGATGAGGTATGAACTATAGCTTTAACCTTTTGAATCGTAGGTACTGGAATAGGACCAGTGTCTTTGATACCTAATCTACAAATATCTTGTTTTACATAATTAGTAGTAATAGAAGACTTATTCTTAAAGAAAATATCATTTGTTTCTTTAAGAATATGATCTTCCTTATCAATGTTATCTTTTGAAACAAATCTGTTCTTGAAATCAGTTTTCAAGTCAGATACTGATGTTATGACTCGTTTTCTTTCATTGTCCTTAAAGTCTATTTTTGATTTTAGTTTTTTTAGTTTGTTAGATATTTTTGAGCAATCATTTGTAGAAATAAGAACTTCTGAAATTTTATTGATAATGTTACAACTTTTATTTTCTTGAAAATCTATTTCATCATCACTTTTCTATTCTTCAAGCAACCCTTCCTGCTTCACATTTTCTACAAAAGAATAATCATGATTAATTATAATTTTAGTTTTTATGACAAGGTCAACAGTTAATGAAACATTGACCGGAGGTATTAAGTTTGACTTTGGTTGAAAACCTAATTCATAGATCTCTTCATCTGGAGTTATAATTGATGAAGGCAAACATGTATAATCATGATTAATAGGTGGTGCAATGTTAGAATAACCAACACCACCTTTTCCACCATTAATTTTGTGAGTCATTTGAGACTTGATTACACCTTCAACCATGTTTAAGAACAGCTCAAATTTTTCAACAGTTAATTTTGAAGATAAGAGTTTACTGTTAAGTTTGTTTATTTCTAAAGATAGTTCATTGTTACGTGATGTCAAATCTTTTATATTACAATCTTTATCTTGAAGTTCCAATTTTGATTGATAAATCGATTTGTATAACCCTTCTATCTTTTCTTTAAAAATTTTCTTATCAGTTTTATATTTACAAGCTTGATATTGAAGTTTTTCAACTTCTAAAATCAATCGTTCGTTATGGACTCTGTATCTTTGTACCTTTTCTATGCATGTACTTGAACAAAGATTGAAATGTACCTCATTGGTCTCTTCTTTCCTTTTCTTCTCTTCAGGTATAATATTTACCATGAAGGCTTTCAGTATCTTTTCTTCTGCCACTTCTGGTGCTGGAGTAATCTCAACAAAATTGTCAATTTTATCACAAGCAGATTCCAGAGTTTCCTCAACAACACGCACAGTGTTTTCAATCTTGTCTGGAGTGAGCTCAACAGTCTGTTCTTTCACTTCTTCGATCTTCTTCTTTTCAGTGATGTTAGATTGAGCTGGAGTAGTCTCAACAGCCTTTTCATTAACTTTTTTCTTTCCTTCATCATTCATCTTCAAATTATCCGGAGTAATCTCAATAGCTTTTTCATTAATCACCTTATTAACTTGCACCTCTTCAACTTGCTTGTCTTCAACCTTCTTTTCTACATCAAACACTCCATTCATCAGATCATCAGATACAAACGCAGCTAGTAAATTTTCGTCGATACATTCTTTGACAGTTTGAATTTCTACTAAAAAAGCTGTAGACAATTTTATATCTAGAATCTCCATCTGATCAGACCAATTATACTCTTTATTAGTCTGAGAAACTAGGGCTTTGTTGTTTGATGAACTTGCTTTGTCTCCTTTTGATTCCACCTCCACAGTCATCATCTTCTTTCCATTATCTGCTTGATTAGACCTTCCTTCAGTGCATTCTCTTGCAAAGTGACCAGGCTTGTCACAGTTATAACATCTCAAACTTGACTTGTCGAACCCAACCTTGCTTGAGTTATTCAGACCAAACATCTTTCTACCAGTTCTTCTTGCAAAATTTTTAACACGGTATACCAACATAGTCATTTGATATTTGATATCATTCTTTTCAACATCATCAGGATTAACTTGCTACAAGTCATCAATTAAGATGTTGGGTGGACTGAGTCTTCTAGCAGTGAATGCTTCATTACTGTTAATAAATATGGTAAATAGAGCCAGATGCTCTTCAGCTATTTGAATGGTTTGCTTGTTAGGGTGAAAGTTTACAACAAATGCTTGTTGTGAAGGTTGAGTGGATTGACTTTATGGGTAATCTAGGGCTGTGGTTGAGATTGAGCTGGATTGTAAAGGTTTTGATGAGAAGCTTGGAATTAAGACAAGGATGGATCTTTGACATTTGGATGAACAGGAGTAGCTGATTGTTGTTGTTGTCACAACTGGGAGTAGCTAACATAATAATTTGGATTACTAGCCATTTTAGCATATAATGCTAATGCTTCAGCTCCCATTATGTTGATGTAGTTAGCAGCTCTCTGCTTGTCATCCATTTCATAAGATTTTATGGTTGAGATTAGATCACCGAGGGACAAGGTGAACAAATCCTTGGCTCTCTTGATGGTAGTGCAATTATTGTTCCAACTGTAAGGTAATGAGTTTAACAACTTCTTGTTTACTGAGATGTTCTCTAATGTAATTCCTGCACTTTTCATATTCGTTATCAGCTTTACAAACCTTGACATTTGAGCCTCCAAGGTCTCACCAAGTATGTGATTAAATATATTAAACTCTTGGTTCAACATGTTCTTTCTACTTTCCTTCATATTCTTATTTCCCATAATCTGCTCCTCCATCGCATCCCATAAATCTTTTGCGTTCCTATATTCCTTAAACTTTTGAGCAATTTCAGTAGTAAGTTCCATAGTGATGGCAGCATACGCTTTATCATCAAGCTCCATTTTCTTCAAGTCTTCCTCATCCTAGAGGTGTTCAGATTTTGGCACCAAATCTCCTTTCTCATTGGTACACACTGGGATATACGGGCCTTGTTTGATTGACCGCATCATCCGGGGTTTGGTGAATAACATGATTTTCAAAGCGATAAACCCAATCGGGATAATCTTTTTCGTTGAGAAGTCTAGGAGGTTTTGTGCATGCCAATCTCATTGTCGAGATTAAGAGTAGCAGTGATGTGCTTTAGATTTGCCATTAAGAAACTTTGGATTCAATCTTTTCAAAAAATTCTTCAAACTTGAAGTTCTCGAGCAAAAGAAAGGGTTCTCACGCGAATAGTCTTGAACAGAACTAATTCGCACAAACTTTACGCAAAAACTTTTCATGCGGATACTTTTGTAACTGACTTTTGCGAAATGATCATTTTTTCTTGCGAAAGGAATCTTCTGTAACAGATTTTCCAACAAACTTTTGCGAAACTCTAACTTTTCGCACAAATAGGTACTTTTCGCGTGCGAAACTCAAGTTTTCGTCTGATCAAAATTTCTCAACTTCGATGATTCCAGCTTCAAACAATCACCAATTTGTTCAAAATTAATTGATTAAGTATCCAATTAGTGTTTTAGGTTCAGTTTTGATCCTAATTTTCTCTAAGTGATTGAATTAAACTCAATTAATCATATGAATTTCACCAAATCTTCAATCAACTTCATAACAGCCTTCAACATCTTCAATAATGAATCAAAAACTGTAGAAATCAAGTAGATTTTCAACAAAAACAAATCGGAGCTCAAGATCACTTCAAAAACACTCTGCAATCCTCAAAAACAATCGATCAAGAGCATACCAAGCTTCGATACCAATTGTAAGGATCAACGCAATACAAATAAGATCGATCTCGTGACGAGAATGCGGAATGTTAACATCACGGAATAAGATCGAATAGTAAATGAAGAATACGAATGTAAATAAACTTTAAACTCTATTACTCTCTGATTTGAAAGATACAAGTTACAAGCGAAATCAGGAAATGACAAAAAGCTCTCTAAGTTACATTACAAAACATCTATTTATACTAAACTAGGAAGTTCTCGCGCGACTTCTAAGTTCTCGCGCGAGATGTAAGTTTTCGCTTGGCAACTTAAGGTTCTCGCGTGAATTGATCTTCATAATCTTGATTTGATTTTCCAAACCACTAGGTTCAATCCGTACACCTTCCAAGCATTACGTATTATTTATTGTAAATTTAAGAATAAAGAAAAAGAAAAAGCGTTGAGATGTAATGTAACATTATATTAATGTCCATTATATATAGCGGTTTGTATTGTATGTTTACGGTACATTAATTATATATATTAATAACCTATGTCGGTTGCTACATTGTTTTTATAATTTTTAATGTTTTTTTCTTTGTATATAAATAGCTTGCTTCAGCCCTTGAACAAAACCTTGGCGTGCCCTGATCGTTAACACATCTAACTCCCACATGCATGACCCGAAGTTCAATTCCAAGCTCCTATGTGCTTTCCCCGATCACTTCCATGTTTGTTTTGTTATGTTTTTAGTTGGGCTCAAGTCATTCAAACCACAAATCAAGGGTTTGTTTTGTTTTGTGTTTAGTTGGGCTCTAGACTTTGGAGCCATTAACCAATTAATTAAGGGTGAAGAACCATTAATAAAATCACTAATTAAAAGTTTAACATATATAAACTCACTAATAAGAGTTTATGCATTGTATATATTCAAATTATCAACTTGGTTGTGTGTTTAGTTATTGTATATTGTGCCTTAAGGTTTTTTTGTGCTCCTTATTGTTGTACGTTGTTTTTGTGGTGTTATGCACTGTTATGTTTATCAAGGCTATACGTCTCTGATTTATGCTTTTATAGCACCACTGCTCCGGCGACTTGGTTGTCACGGTTAAGTCATTTGCCCTTTATAAGAAATTTTTTAAAATTGGGTATTGTAGTGGGTGATTATTGACAAGAGGGGTTAAACTCGTTCGGTTTACACTTTAGGGGAACCCGCCCATGGCAGGGGTGGGTTCTAGTGCTCCGTCAAAGGTCTCCGAAAGGGCTGTTGGGGTTGTCACATCCTTTACAGAACCCGCCCCTGCCATGGGCGGGTTCTTTGTGTGTGTGCGCAGTGTGTGCAGTGTTGCATGTGAGTGTGTGTGCGCATGTGAGTGTTGTGTATGCATGTGAGTGTTGTGTAAGGAGACCGAGAGAGGGACTTGTCACATCACTAGAAGAACTCGCCCTTGGCAAGGGCGGGTTCTTCTTCTCTTTTTTTTCCACTACATATTTTACCACAGGCGCTGAGAACCCGCCCATGGCAGGGGCGAGTTTTGTAAAGGATGTTTTTCCACCACATATTTGACCACATGCGCTGAGAACCCGCCCATGGCAGGGGCGGGTTCTGTAAAGGATGTGACAACCCATGTTGTGTTTGGGAGAGGTGTTTGACCGAGCCACAGAACCCGCCCCTGCCATGGGCGGGTTCCCCTAAAGTGAAAAGCCTCCGAGAATAACCCCTCTTGTCAACAAATACCCCCTAAAACACCCAATTTTAAAAAAAATTCCCTTTATAATGGTTAATCTTCAAGGTTTTTAAGTATGGTCTCATTCTGGTTTACGGTTTGTATTTCCGATGACATGATGGTTAACCCTTTGGGGTTTTCCGGTTCACGATAGGTTTTGGTGTTGTCTCTGATTGAACTTCTGTTGAGTTGTTCTGATATTAGTGGTCGCTGACGATGGTGTGATATTAGTGCTACCTGGCCCCCCACCCCACCGCAATGCGAGGGGCTTAATACTAGTTTAATTTAATATGTTACTATTAAAGTTAATTATGGAAATATATGTCTTCTAAAATTTTAAACAAAAATAATGTGTTTCATATTGCAAAAATATGATTTCTTTTATTTTTTGAACGGAAAATGTGCTACCCTATTTCGGAGGATAGGTGTTATCTTAATCAGGACCATCTATCCGTTTTCCAGCTGGTACCGCACCCCCAACCCCTCAAGAGTAAACCCATTACTAGGAAAACCAACTGCTCAACTCTAAGCATTTTTGCTTAGAGTGAGAATCGAACTCATGACCTCCTAATATTAACATATTATGGGTAGCTCACCTTAACTTGTGATTTCTTGTTTATACTCTATTACATTGACATATGTGAATTACATTTGAACTAGGTTTTCCTAACTCGCGCGTAACACATGAAATTCCACCATGATCCCAAATATCAAAACGCGAATCACGTAACGTGATAATTTATAGACTAACAATCAAGCCGACTTGTATTTGGACTAAATTTACGTCGAACTGTTATGTAAGTCGAATTTTACCGTTGAACGAAACGTATTATACTTGACCCGACTCTTTTCAAATAAAATCATGTCAAAATGTAGTCCATCTCAAAACGTACATAAAAATATGTGCAGCTGCGCCGTATGTGACATGACAAATTATAGATTATGATCATCCAGACTTGTTTCTTAACTAAATTTACATTGAAACGTAGAGTAACTAAGATTTATACCATCGAATAAAAACATTTATATTTGACCCAACTTATTTTAGAACAAATTTACGTTAATACGTAGGCAAACATCAAAACGTAGATCTTATCAAAGCGAATATAAAAATATGCACAACTTGTACGGGTACGCAAAACCCGAAACTTTAAAAATCTAAATTTATCATAAAACTTTTGATAAAGTTTTGAGTAAACAAATTGTAAACATATTATTATGTATACTAACATTTGAAACTTACGTAACAGTACCTTATCTTGAGTGGCTCTTGAGTGGTCTGTGGAAGTGATACCACCCATTTCTATGGCCTTATCTTTTTAGTCCTTTATCTCTCTTCCGTCTTCTTCAACTTCAACCTGTTCCTCATCTTTGATAACAACTGGAATTCGGCCAAGGTTCTACGGTTCCCTTTGGCTCCGTCTACGCCTCTTCATCTCGTTTATTCTTCCGGTGCGATGCTGCCCTGAGCCCACGAAAATAAGCAAACCCTTCCCTGATTTGGGTTTTAATCTCGCCAATCCTATCAAATCTACATGTTTTCATCTTCGTTCCATCTCCCAAATCCCAGGTTTGTTCTCTGTCTCTCTGTTACTCTAACGCGTATAAGTAATTTTACATAGATGAGCGATCTACCTTTGGTTCGAGCAACGTAGATCTCCCTCTGTTGCGTGATTGAAGAGTTATTGATGTTTTCGCGAGTGAAATTATGCAGATTTTGTTCTTATTTCATTGTTTATCTATGTGTATCCATGTAAGGTTTAGTTGAGAGTGTTAGAATAGGGACCCATATGATTTATATTATTCTTTTTTCATAGATGCTCACTTGAATGTTATTTTATTATGCTGCAAAGTATTGTCTTTGTTGAATTTTTTCGCTTTGTTTTTGAGTAAAATGTTTTTTCCTTTATCTTAATCTTACGGTATTGTATTGGGTAACATCTTCAATGCATTGTTTGCAAGATCATTGGTTGAAGAAATAGGTAATTGATTGTTCTTACACTTAGAATATAGTTCTATACCATGCATCAAGTGGCAATATAACTTTGTTCTTTTAAGTATTTACGGTAATATAATTCTTGATTACCCTTTCCGACTTGATATACATACATATACATATATATACATATAGATATATACACATATACATATATATACATATAGATATATTATATCTATATGTATATATATATATATATATATATATATATATATATATATATATATATATATATATATATATATATATATATATATATTTCATTGTCTCTTTGGGTTATGAAGATTTTACTCATTTCCACCATCATCTTTTAAACCCCATTGGAGTTAATCAAAAAGAGCTGTATGGAGTGTGAAGGACAGTGTAGTTGTAAAAGTTTGGATGAGGCAAGTGAAACAGGATCTTTTCTTTGTACCCTTTTTAATTTGAGATAAGAAATTTGACACATTGTTTAGCTTATATTCGTTTAGTTGTACCCATTGCTATGATCAAATATGTTCATTTTGAAGTGGTCTTTGGCATATGAAAATTTATAGAACCCTTGCAGATATGAGTGTCGGTAGAATGCAATGTGCACATAATGAAAATGCATCAAACACTTGGCGCCAGATTCATATTATATCAACAGTTACATGAAAATTGACCAACATAAAATCAAGAAATATCATGGTAAGCAAATTTTGACATGTTTGGTGATGATCACTTTAAGAGGCGAGGTGTTATGTTTAACGACTAATGAGTTATACTTGATCTGTTCTACAATAAGTTTCCTGATATATATCTTTTGAGAATAAAAATGGATTATCTGTATAATTTGAAAATTTGTAGGAGTTTCTTTTGGTTCCTTGCGAGTTATCCCACTTCAAGCTCGAGTACCCGCATTAGCGCTTAGTGTCCCATAAATGAACGCAGAACTTCCAGAAGCTGAATTTTATGGGGTATATATACAGATGCTCCATTCTGGTAGGGCAATTTCTATGGTTCACCTTCTTTTTTTTTGTTTATAAAATCCTTTGGTTTCTCTACTATTGCAGCCATGGGTTACCGACTGGAGTATTTGAAGCAAGTAAGATCATTCTGATGAATGCTGCTCCAAGCGTCCAACACTTTTAGATCTACAAGTAAACACTAATGAAATTATTAATTATAATTAATGTTTGAATGTTGATGATCAGAAGCAGCAACTTACCTTTACCCAAACATGTGGAAGGAGATAATATTTTTGATAAAAAAAAAATTGATTTGCAATTTTTTTACAATGCAATAACCAAATGCTTCTCTACAATTTAGTATCCAGGTTGGAAAACACACTGTTGCGAATTACATAAAGTTGCTACCACATCGAATGTAAACTATACGGTACCTTACAAAAGCCCGTCGCACCATGCTTAGCTATCTTCAGTTTCTCATATCATTACATGTTCAACGGACTTTGTTTCCGCCGCAACGCGCGGCCAAGCTTCTAGTTGTTAATATTTAAATATTATTGTATATCATTTAATAATATTATTACCGTAGAATCCTTGATGGATTAATACATATACAATACGTAACCATAAAAGTTTAAGAAGGTTAAAATGATATTTTATAAAGTTTCAAAATGTGTTAGGATGTGAAGGTATCAAAGTTAACCAAATAGAACGTTTAATAAACATTCAATAAACAAATTATTAAATATTATTATTTTATAGTCAAATTAATAAATATTATTATTGTTTTATTATAATTAAAATCGAATTGTCAAACCATTAATCGTTTTAGTTACATCTAAACAACACCTTCAAACCGTACCTATGAATCCCGATCGGACCTGATTGTGATCATCCCACATCCACCAAACTAGACCATGATTATATCACCTCCAATAATAAACAACTATTACATATTAAATGATCATCATTATTATTCTTATTATTATTAAAAACACATTGTATTACACAATTACTATTAAATTATTATTATTATTATTATTATTATTATTATTATTATTATTATTATTATTATTATTATTATTATTATTATTATAATTATTATTTAAATAAACAATTATTAAACAATTATTATTATTATTACAGTTCAACTATGTATCAATTAATATAGATGTAATACGTTAATTAAAAAAACATTGTATTACACAATTACTATTAAATTATTTGTAGTGATTGAACCTAGAGGTTCGGAAAATCAAATTAAAAAAATAAAGATCAAGTCACGCGAGAACAGAAGTTACCGCGCGAGAAGTTGTATCTCGCGCAAGAACTTGGATGTCGCGCGAGAACCACGCGATAACTTCCTAGTTATTATAAATAGTTGTTAGTTGATGTAATTTAATAAGCTTTTGCCATTCCTTGATTTCGCATGTATTTGTAATCTTTTAAATCAGAGAGCAATACTAATCGAAGTTTATTTACACTTGTGTTCATCTTATTTCTTATTATGTCTTCTTACCGTGATGATTATATTCCGTATTCTTGTCACAAGATCTATCTCATTGATAAGTGTTGATTTTTACAATTGGTATAAGAGCTTGGTATGCTCTAGATCGATTGAATTAATGATTGAAGAATGTTTTTGAAGTGTTCTTGAGCTTCGAATTGGAATCCTTTGAAGATCGACTTGATTTCTACATTTTTTTATCACTTTTGAAGATGTTGAGAGCTGTTATGTTGTTAATTGAAGATTTGATGGTGTTCATGGGATTAAACAAGCTTAATTGAATCAATTAGAGACACTTAGGATCAAAATTTAACCTAAATCACTAATTAGAAGCTTAATCAATTAATTTTGAATAATTTAGTGAAAAATTGAAGTTGGAATCTTTGAATTTGGGAAGAAAATTGATCAGACGAAAACTTATTAATTGCACGAGAAAAGATCATATTCACGCGAGAAGTTTGATTTTCACAAATGTTTGTTGAAAAGTTAGTTACAGAAGATTCCTTTCATGTGAGAAGTTTCATTTTCGCAAAAGTCAGTTAGAAAAGTAACCACGCGAAAAGTTTGTACTTGTTCGCGCGACAACCCTGTTATTTGCGCAAAAACTTCTAGTTTAAAGATTTCTAAAACTTTTGATTCCTGAGTTTCAAGATGGCAAATTTAAAGCACATCACTGCTACTCTTAACCTCGACAATGAGATTGGAACTAGCACAAACCTCCTAGACTCCTTAGCTAAGAAGATTATCCCGACTGGGTTTATCGATTTGAGAATCATGTTATTTACACCGAACCCCGGATGATGCGGCCAACCAAACAAGGACCGTGTATTCCCGTGTATAAAAATGATAAAGGAGATTCGGTACCCAAACCTGAACATCTCTGGGATAAGGAAGACATGAAGAAGCTTGAGCTTGAGGATAAAACGTATGCTGCTATCACTATGACACTTACTACTAAGATAACTCAAAAGTTCAAGGATTTCAGAAAGGCTAAAGATTTATGGGATGCGATGGAGGAGCATATAATGGACAATAAAGATATGAGGAAAATCCAAAAGGACTTGTTGAATCAAGAGTTTAATATGTTTAACCATATGCTAGGTGATACATTAGAGGCTCAAATGTCCAGATTTGTTAAGCTGATAACAAAGATGAAGAGTGCGGGAATTAACTTGGAGAATATTTCTGTGAACAAGAAGCTGGTAAACTCATTACCTTATAGCTGGAACAATAACTACACCACTATCAAAAAAACCAAGGATCTGTTCACCTTGTCCCTCAGCGATCTCATTTCCACTATAAAGTCTTATGAAATGGATGACAAGCAGAGAGCTACAAACTATATTAACACCATGGGAGCTGAAGCATATGCATTATATGCAAAAATGGCTAGAAATCCAAATTACTATGTCGGTTATTTCCAGTTGTGTCAACAACAAGCAGCCAACTCCATTAATCCAAATGTCAAAGAACCATCCAGCCATAGTTTCAAGTCTCTCATCAAAACCATTAAAATCCAATGCAATCTCAACCTCAACCACAGATTTATCCACAAAGTCAATCCACTCAACACACACAACAAGCATTTATTGTAAATTCCAACCCAACTAAGCAAACTGTTCAAATAGCTGAAGAGCATCTGGCTCTATTCACAACCTTCATGAATAGCTATGAAGCTTTCATAGCAGGAAGACTTAGTGCATCCAACATCTTGATGATCTGCAACAAGTTAATCTTGATGATGTTGAAGAAAATGATATCAAGTATCAGATGCCTATGGTGGTGTACCGGGCTGAAAATTTTGCAAGAAGAACGGAGAGGAAGATGTTTAGTTTAAACAACTCGAGAAAGATTGGGTTTGATAAAACAGGTTTGAGATGTTATAACACTAACAAAGCCGAGTTGCCCTCAAACATGGTTGAAGGTATAATCAAGTCTCAAATGACTTAGAAAATTAATGGTGGTAAAAATGGAGTTGGATATTCTAATATTGCACCAGTAATTAATCATGATCATACATGTTTACCTTCATCAATTACCATATCCAATGAAGAGACCTATGGATTAGGTTTTCAACCAAAATCAGACTTAATACCTCCAGTTAATGTTTCATTGACCATTGACCCAGTCATAAAAACTGAAATTAAAATTAATCATAACAATTCTTTTGCAGAAAGTGTGAAGAAAGAAGAGTTGGTGAAAGAATAGAAAAGTAATAATGAAATAGATTTTAAGGAAAACAAAAGTTGTAATGAAAAATTTTCATGTAATTCATCATAAGTTAACAATAAAATTTCAGATGTTTATATTTCTATAATTGATTGTTCAAAACTGTCTAACAAATAAAAGATTTGTAATGAAAGAAAACATGTCACAACATCAATATCTGACTTGAAAACTGATTTCAAGAACAGATTTGTTTCAGAAGGCAACATAGATAAGGAAGATCATATCTTTAAAGAAACAAATGCTAGTTTCGTTATTAATAAATCTCCTATTACTGCTAACTCTGTGAAACAAGATGTTTGTAGATCAGGTATCAAAGAAACTAGTCCCATTCCAGTACCCATGATTCAACAGGTTAAAGCTACAGTTCATGCCTCATTGGCTTCAGAAATGAATCAAATTGTTAGAAAACATACCTCAGTTCTTTCGGATTCAACAAGAAATATTATTAATGAAAGAAGAGAGGCTGTTAAAGAATCACAAGGTCAAGGAAATACTAAAGCCAGATTCTATGATAACGATGAAGGTTATCATAAACAGTTCGTGAGAAATACACGAGAGCCAAACACGTATCATAAAATGTGCTGTTATGTGTGTGGCAAGCCAAATCATAGGGCTAGAAATTGCAATTATCAACATCAATTGTCAAGCAAACAAAGATTTGACAACTCAATTTCAAATAATAATTTTTTTTTAAATGCCAAATTCAAAAGGAATACAAATCAGTCAAATACTTATGTGGATAAAAGAAATGTTCAAATAAAATCTGACTTGCATGAAGAAAATTCAAACAAGAAATCTTTACATGTTGATGAGAGCAATCCTCCTCCAATTCAAACCACTTTAAAGAAAATTACTACACATCTGATCAAACCAATTCAAAAGTAAAAAATAAAAGCAAAACAATCTGAGTCTGATGTTGTTGAAGACTATGTTTTCAATGATAAAAAAGATATGATATTATAATCTGTATCATATTTGGTTGAGAACAAGGTGCTTAAGTCTACCATGACTTGGGTTCCTAAAATTTAATAAATTCATTCATATGTATAGGAACAACCAAGGCAAGTTATCAACAGTTTTTGGCATGTTGACAGCAGTTGTTCTAGGCACATGACTGGTAATATATTTCTATCAAACAAAATACAACATTACAACAGAGGATATGTTATATTTGTAGGAGATAAAGGTGGTAAGATTACAAAGAAAGGTACGATGTCTAATGATGTGTTAAGTTTTGAAGATGTCAATTTTATTGAGGAACTTAAACATAATTTGCTAAGTGTCTCTCAAATTTATGACAAAAAGTATTCAACACACTTTACATATAAAGAATGTCTTATTCTAAAACCTGGATTTGTAATTTTTAATGAATAGATTTTGCTAAGAACACCGAGAGACAAAGTCACATACTTACTTGACATGAATGGTTCATATTCATTTGTAACTCCGTCTTGTTATTTGTCAAAAGCCTCAGAAAGTGATTCAATGTTATGGCATCGTCATCTTGGACATGTAAACATCAAAAATATAAAAAAGTTGGTTAGAGGAAAGCACATTATGGGATTACCATTGAAAGAGTTTCAACTTACTAAACATTGTCTATCATGTTCAAAAGGCAAACAACATAAACTTCCTCATAAAGTAGTTGCTTATACCAAAATTTAATCAATCCTTCAATCGTTACACATGGATATATTTGGTCCAGTTAACGTTTTGTGTTTGGGACGACGTGCATATTGTTTGGTTACTACTGATGATTTTTCCATATTTGCTTGGGTTTTCTTTTTAACAACTAAGGATGAGACACCTCATTTGCTGATAAAGTTCATGACCCTGGTTGAGAATCAGACTAACAAAACAATCAAATGCATTCGAAGTGATAACAAAACAGAGTTATGCAATCATACTTTGAATGAATTTTGTGATTCTAAGGGGATAGATAGACAATTTAGTTCTGTAGGAACTTCACAACAAAATGGAGTTGCTGAAAGATGTAACAGAACTTTAATTGAAGCAGCCAGAACAATATTATCAGCAGGCAAATTACCATCTTTCTTTTAGGCTGAAGCTGTTAACACTGTATGTTATGTTTAGAATCATGTTTTAATCAACAAACAACAAAACATGACTCCTTATGAAATCTTTTTCAAAAATAAACCCAAAGTCAAATATTTCAAAAAATTTGGATGTTGTTGTACTCTGTTACACACATCTGATTCTAAATCAAAATTTAATGAAAAAGCTGATGAATGTTATTTTGTTGGATATTCTGCCAACAAAGTTGCATACAAGGTTTATAATAAAAGATGTAAACAAATAATTGAGCCATTTGATATATTGGTATGAATCTAACAAAACAGATGCAGGTTTTGCTCCTTCATAGGGATACGATTATGCTTCAATATTTGAAACTTTTAATCAATCTTCTGATGTTTTTACAGCTAATACACCTTTCTCGTCATCCATTCAAGACATTTTTTATGATGATGTTGGACCTATGTTATCTTTAGCTACAAGAAAATGTTCAGACATACCTTCTTCTTCAAATGTCTCAGCTGTTTAACAATCTATTTCTACATCTGAATTGCCTCATTCTGATCCAGTCGTTAAACAAGCTCCACAGGTTTCTGATCAGAGTTCCTCTTTTACTCAAAATGATACGATTGATACCATTCAAGTTTTATTTAAAGATTTATCTGTTGATAATGATATTCATCAAGAGGAATATATTATGTATCAACCTGAAGGTAGAAACACTTTTGAAGAACCAATTGGTCATATGTCTAATTTAGATGAAGTTATTTCTAAAGACACCATTCCTCAGTTGAGAATTCATAAAGACCATCCAACTAAAGCAATCATTGGTCCAGTATCACAAGGTGTTCGAACTCGAAGTCAATCTGGAGCTATAAATACATGCTTGTATTCATGCTTCATTTCTCAAACTATGCTAAAGAACATTGAGATGGAATTAAAGGAAAATAGTTGGGCCGAGGCTATGCAAGACGTGTCGATGCAATTCAAGAAGCTAAATGTTTGGCATCTGTGAGAACTTCCAAAGGGTAAACTGCCGGTTGGAACTAAATGGATATTCAGAAACAAAACGGATGAAAAGGATGTGATTGTTTGCAACAAGGCCAGACTTGTTGTTCAAAGATTCTATCAAGTTGAAGACTTGAAGCTATACGTATCTTCCTGGCTTATGCTTCATACAAGAACTTCACTGTCTATCAAATGGATGTCAAAACTGCATTCTTGTATGACAAGATGAAAGAGGAGACCTATGTTTATCAACCATCTGGTTTTGAAGATCCAGATCATCCTGACCATGTTAATAAGTTAGACAAAGCACTCTATGGCTTACATCAAGCATCTCGTGCCTGGTATGCCACCCTCATTGAAAATTTGATTGCAAATGGTTATACATGGGGTGCTATTGTTCAAACTTTATTCTTACGAAAGACTGGTGATGATCACATTCTTGTCCAAGTATATGTCGATAACATTATCTTTGGATCTACCAATGATGATTTATGCAAGGAATTTGAAGTTGTGATGAAGAAGAATTTTGAGATGAGCTCTCTTGGAGAAATGTCGTTTTTCTTGGGTATACAAGTTAAACATGATGATAAAGGTATACTCATACATCAAGAAAAATATGTTTACAGTATTCTAGATAAATATAAATTTCAAGACTCCAAGATTGCACCCACTGTGATGTTGTCTCGTCATACTTTAACTCCTGATCTCACGGGTGAAAACGTTGATCAACATTTGTATCGATCAATGATTGGATCTCTGATGTATCTCACTACCAGCAGACCAGACATCATGTTTCCTGGCTGTCAATGTGCACGATATCAAAGTAATCCAAAGGAGTCACACATGAAAGTTGTCAAGCGGATTTCAAGTACCTCAAGGGCCAACCAAAACTTGGACTTTGGTATCCTAAAAATATCGATTTCAATTTTTATGCTTATACTGATAGTGATTATGCATAATGTAATTTGAACAGGAAATCAACAACCAGTGGATGTCAATTTCTTGGAAATAGGTTGATTTCTTGGCAATGCAAAAAGCAACAGACGGTATCCACATCCACTATAGAAGCAGAATATGTGGCTGCATCAAGATGTTGTTCTCAAATCGTTTGGATTCAGCAACAACTTCTTGATTATGGTCTTAATATTTATAACACCAAGATTTGGTGTGATAATACTGCAGTGTTGAACATAGTGAAGAATCCTATCCAACATTCCAAAACAAAGCATATCGACATCCGAATGCCTTTTATCCATGATTGTTTTGATCTAAAGCTTATTCATCTAGAACCAGTCAAATCAGATATCAATATTGCTAATCTGTTTACTAAGACATTTGATCATTCCCGATTCGACTTCTTAGTTCAATCTCTGAAAATGATTAACTTTGGTTAATGCTTAATCTTACACCCTCTCAAAAACATCTTTCTGTTTATTTTAGTAAAAATTGTTATTTTTCTTTAAATCACAATTTTAGGGGGGAGAAAATATGAAAATATCTCGAAAAATATTTTGTTCTTAGGGGGAGTAAAATTTTCTTCTTAGGGGAGTAAAGATTGAGAAAAATTTACAAAAAGATTTTGTTTTAAAAATACAAAAAATTAAAATTTTCAAGGCTTCATAGAAAATGATAGTATATTTTTTGATTTTGATATATTACATACTAAGGCTTAAAAGAAACTTACTTGGATTATGTTTGATATGTTGATAGGCTTGACTTTCAAAAATAAAAAGCACTATGATCTGTGATGCACTAAAAGAAAATTCTCTATGACTGAAGTGGGTTACTCGTTAAGGTTTCGTGATAACACTGATTCCATGCTAAAAAAGTCTGAGAGATACAGTCTAGTCATACTCAAGCCAGTTACTTTTGGATTTAGTATCTTTCAGAAGCACCATATATTTACATATAAATTTCAAAAGATGAAAAAGATATGAAAGACAAAAACAGAAGAAAAATAATCAAAAAGAGCAAAAAGATGTATAAGGCCATATAGGAATAAAGGATGCCAATGAACACACTAATAAAAGATATGTCATAAACATACATACTATATAATAAATATTTTTCTTTTTATGAGTATGTTTTGACACAGGAGGCAAAATCAAAAGATAGAGCATGTAAGTCCGAATTGGCATGTAAGTCCTAAACGTCTTGCGAGGGAAAAACATAAGTCCGACTGACTGTTAGTAAGTCTTAAAACTTGTTAATATTCTGTGTTCAGAAACCTTTCTCAGGCTAGTTATGCTCTAAATAGATATTATAAGAGAGAAAAATAATCTTGAAAATGCTGATCAGAGGTAAAAGGTTTAAGTCATATTGGAGTGACTTGAAAACTCAAAAGTGTTTTGAAGTTGGATAAGGATTCCATAGGATTTTTGAGTGTGGGATCCATTGATTTCATATAACTTAATCAAAACATGATAAATATCACAGCATATATGTCTACTTAAAAATTGAAGTCTAAGTTTAAAGTGGATAAAACATATTGACAATCAGAGTGACCAGACTTCTTTAAAATAAAGTTGGATGATGTTAATAATCGATTTTATAGAAATATGATCCTACACTTGAAAATTTATCAAAAATATTTTAAGTTATAAGTCTAAAATTATGTGTCTACTTGTTTTTATTTTTGTTGAAATTCTTGTTTGTTTACATTTTGTTTTTGTTTAACAAACGGTTTACAAAAAAATTGAGGGTTTTTGGTTAATAACTAACACTTGGTTAAATATGATTTTTAAACATAATAAAAAAGGTTTGAAAAAAAATATCAAAAGGGATTGAACTTCGTGTGAGAAGTTCATCAGTTGCGAAAAGTCCGAGTGTGCGAAGTTCTGACTTCTCGCGCGAGAAGTTAGAGGGATATAAAAACAACAATTGTACCAATAGTAAACTATTCGCATCGTATAACTGATTTTTTTCTTTCAAAATTTTTGAAGTGTTAAGCTCCTTGTCGATGATATACATGTTCATTGTGATTGCATATTGATTGTTTAGGGATTGATAAGGTAGAATAATAGTTTTTATATTGATTTTATTTGAGTTCGAATCATGACCGATTGACTATGGACAAATAGACTTAAAATTGAACGAAATTAACCATATGAAACCTTAAAATTAACCTAATCAACACTTAATGAACATGTTTTAATGGTTAAAACACCCTAAAAATGCTTGATTTGAAAAACTAAAAATTCATACTTATTGCGTGCGAAAAGACTCTGGAATTTGAAAAGACGCGATAAGTTTTCAAATTGCTTAGAACTTTTCGCTTGACATTCTGACTTGTCGCGTGAATACTTGACCTGTGGTCAAACTCAGGTTCATCCGATTAGTATTCTTGTAGCGCGAAAAGTCTATCTTGGAAAAGTAACTATGCGCATGCGAATATTTGTATTCATGAGAAAAGTTCAAAATTCAAAATTTCAAAATTTTACTAAGTCTGGAATTATTTTTTATTTGTAACTAATCAACCTTTGTCTACAATAATTTTTCAGATGGATCAAAAAATAGTTTTTAATAAAAGCCATAATGCTGTTACTTTTCTCGGAGACATTCCTGATGATAAGGCATTGTTGAGATCTCTAATTGAAGGCCTAAAGAACTCTCGGATACATCATGCTATCACAACTAATCCCACTATCTACACTGATCTTATTGATCAGTTATGGATTAGTGCTTCTAATGAAAGAGACACTCGGGGAGAACCCTGTATTTCTGCTACAGTTAAGGGAAAGAGGATTGTTATTACTGCGGAGGTGATCAACAGTGTCTTACTGTTGGAAGATCAGCCAAATGCACCAGTAAAGATTGATGATGACGTAACAAGGGATTGTTTGAAAAGAATGGGTTATGATCACAATTATCCATCGCTCGAGAAGATATACTTACCTCCATTTTGGAAGTATTTATTTTATGTGGTGATTCACTGTCTGAGCAACTTGAAGGCTGGAATGGATAGCCTAAGTGTTGTATTCGGATCCCTGCTGGTATCACTTATCGATGATTTACCTTACAACATATCCAACGCTATGTTTGCGGAGATGCAGAAGAACGTGATTGCTGTTGCGGGAAAGAAGTTCATTATGTATCTCAGATTCATACATATGATAGTGAATGCTGCTCACCCTAAGTTAGCGATGTCTGATTCATCCACATATGTCGTTATGGTGATGAAGAAAGACATATTCACTTATTTGATGGGAGCTCGTGTTAATGCCTGGGATGGTACTAATTTCACCAAGCTTGGAAGATTTGTTGAAGGATATCAAGGTGGAGATTATTCTACAGCTCAACAGCATGAGGATGAAGCTTACCAAGCTGATCAAGCTGGTCCATCTTTGAGTACTCATGAAGATACTCCAGGAAGTTCACAAGGAGCTAGGATGTCTTCTGAAGATGAGGTGAACATTTGGTTCACAGATAGTGAGATGGATAGTGACCAAATTTGGAAATGTCCCGTATATGCTGCAAGAATGACCTATAGTGCAAGAAACTCCTACCAAATGCACTGTTGAGGAAAGAGATGAAGATTTTGTTCCTGAGGATTCTCTGTCGACTTAGAGAAGAAAGAAAAGGATGCCAGGAAATGGGCTGATTATGATATCCACGTGGGAGGGGTAGAGGACGAGGTGTGTTGCATAAGCGTTGGACCCTAATGACCATTATAATGACCAGTTCTGATATTCCTATGTCTGAGACTCCAGTCACAGCTAATGAGGCTACTCCATTAGAGACACCAGTGATTGTTACAGAATCAACTACTGTAACGTCATCTACTATGCCTACTGTTGATGATGTGTTGAGTACACCACCTAGAGATCAAGGGCTAAATGAGAAAGTTGGAATGGAAGGTTTTCCTAACACTCCTCCAGCACGAAGACATGATGCTAGTACTTCATCTAGTTCACCAACACCTGTTACTCTTGAACAACATGTAGATACTCTAGAAAGGGAAATGATGGAAAAGACTCAATAGATCTATGATTTACATGCTTTGAATCAGGAAAAGGATGAGAGGATAAAGAGTTTCGAGCATGAGCAATAGTTTATGTTCAATTATATTTAGATCATGGAGCAAAACATTAGAGACCTCACTTCTCGTGTTCTATTCTCGTTTGCTCAGCAAAAAACCACAGAAGTTGGAGAGTCAAGTGGACAGCAATCTACTAGTCCTAAAGATATTAGTGATCCTACTACTGCTACAGAGCATGATGTTTATCTTGTTATGACTGAAAGGACAACAGAGACTGCTAATGTTGATCAAGACCCATCTACCACTGGTTTTTACTTCGGCTACTGAGGATCAACCTATAGTATTTACTGGAGAGGCGTTTGCCGAGCCTGAGAATGATATTCCAATTCTCAACCCAGTTCATGATGATGATGACTTAAAGATGGTTGATTTTAGCTATGATAAGGAAGATGGTATTAATGATGATGATGATGGTGGTGATGATGGTGATGATAATGAGATGGATGGTAAAGCAGAAAAGAAGGATGATGATGATGATCAGGGCGGTGATTTAGGTTCAGTGCTGGTCCTTTTGGATCATTGGGTTCTGCCAATGTCTCCGGACCAAGTCCCGATGATACAGTTGACTATAATCCTTTAGATCCCACTACTAAAGAGACGTATGAGAAGGAGTTTTATTTGTTCCAGCAACAGATACTTACTGAGGAATCAGATGTAGACTTTGGTCTCTTTGATGACTTGGAGGAGACTATGGATTACACCGGCATATTTGGAAATAGTCTTAAAGACTTATTTTCTGATATCTTGATTAAAGAAGGAGAGATAGCTGGTGAATCATGTGCTAAAGAGATGACTGACAAGGCAGCAGATCTAACTAGTCAAAGTGCTGTACGTCAGGTCAGAAATCTTATTGTTGGTGTTCATCCTCCGCCAACTTATGTACGCAAGTTAAGACATTCCAAACCTTTCACAAGGTATGGAAACTCAAAACCCATTATTATTTAGGCGTATGATGCAAAGAAGAAGATGTATGTGGTGAAGAGAAAGGCTGGGACGATAGAGTATTATCAAGATGAGCACGACTTTCATACACTCAGGACTTTTGATATATATGCTATGGGTCGTGTTCTGTTTATCAATCCGAGCAATTATGGAAAGGGGAATTGGGTCAGAAACATGATATAGAGACAGAGCAAGACCAACTTCAAAGACATCAAAACTGCTAAATCTAAAGTCATTGAAGATAAGACACGTATTGACCCTAACACTAACAACCCAATGAAGATACAGGTATATAAGCATCCAAGTTACACAAGGAAGATCCCTATACATGCTCCTATGCCAGTCAACAGCTTGCCTAAGCTAAGGTGGTGGACTTGTGGGAAGGAGACGGGACACGCATTAATACACTACGTGTATAAAGATTACCATATCATTGATCCTGTGGATCTGCTTAAGTTTGGAAGGGATGATTTGATGAGGTTGCAGGCTTGTCCAATTGCAGCTGATGAATCTGTTCACTTTCTGGCGGCAAATTTTGTTTGGTTGATTACGAAGGCCTTGAACAACAAGATGTACGCTTATGGGGGCAGTTACAAGGTTGCAGACGCGGAATTTTAAAGCATTGATTCACCGAGCCTAGGGGGAGATTGTAGGGATTGAATCTAGAGGCTCGGAAAATCAAATTAAGATGTTAAAGATCAAGTCACTCGAGAACCAAAAGTTACCACGCGAAAAGTTGTATCTCGCGCGAGAACTTAGAAGTCGCGCAACAACTACGCGATAACTTCGTAGTTTAGTATAAATAATTGTTAGTTGATGTAATTTAGTGAACTTTTGTCATTTCCTGATTTAGCATGTATTTGTAATCTTATAAATCAGGGAGCAATACTGTTAGGTCTAGATCTTTTGTATAGGTTTAGATGATTTGTAAATATCTTGTAATGAAGATCTGTAATTCTTTATCATTATGTAATGTAAGATATATATGTTAACTCAAATATTATTTGTGTTGATTTTATGTAATTGCAGGAAACATCATACTTGGTCAATTTGGAAAATTGACAAAGTGCAAGAACTCCTGCTGATGAACAAGTTGTTCTTCTGTAGATGTTCTGCGGAGCTTAAATGACCAAGTCCAAAATTCAACCGTAGATCTCTTGCGGAAGCACAATAACATCCACTGAAGAACAAGTCAGATCAAGTTACTGCGGCTGCTGTGGAAGAAGGAAGTTTGCTCAGGATATTCAAGAACAAAGTTCAACTCCTACGGAAGGCTTACTCCTACGGAAGAACAAAATACTTGTATGATCTCAAATCATCAAGTACGCAACATAAAGTCAACAAGTGACGTCATCAAGTCAACGACCATGGAAGACTGTATTTATGTCAAGCAAATATTCCATGTCACATCAAGAATATTTCTTTTGTAAAGTGAATCCCTCTGCATATAAAGATAAGGCATGGGAATAGATATATCATAGGAAGAGATAAACATAAAGATCATAAACAGATTGAGAGAGATATCGATATACAAATAGAGATTCATATTCTTAGAAACAAGATCACTCAATCAATCAATAAATATAGCAAAACACCAAGAACACCAAGAACATCATAGCAATCATCATATCATCAAAGCATCAATATCATTGTAGTCGATTCATTATTATTGAAAATCAATTGAAACAATCTTTTGTTGCATTGTTTATTCTATTTTTCAAGTTGTTTCATCTGTTCTTTGTCGATTTCGATTTCATAAATAATTAATTAAATAACAAGTATTGATAATTCCGTGATCTTTATTTGTTAAATCAAACTGATAATTCCTGCTTCGATCCTCGGATTCACAGGTGGTATCAAAGCCTCGTGCTCATTGATCTAGATCAATTGATCTATCAGTTTGATTATTTTAATTGGTTATTTATTTTTAATTTGGTGTAATTGGTGAAAATCATCAAAACCTTGTTATATCGATCATTAATCACTGTTCCATTGCTCGATTAATTTTGATTTGCATCAGAATCGCTTGCGATTCATGGATTTGTGTTATTGTGAGATATCCCAAGGCTATTCAAACAAGTTTGAACAAAACCCATCATCATCTAACATCTTAATTTCAAATCATCTGTGAATTTATTGAGCGATTTGACTAATTTTGACCACAACTTCTTATTTAATTAAGAGTGTGTTATTAATTAGTCCATTCACAACAGAAGTCATTAATTCAAAGGAATTTTTGTCTTAGTTGATTTGAATATCAATATTATCAGTGATTTGTTATTGCTGTGTGAGTGTGTCTGCATTGCATTTACTTTTCACATTCATAGAGTATTAGATCTGTTGATAATTTTGATAATTAACAAAGTTAATTAAAATGAGCAATTCAACGGTTGGAGCTTATCAACCTCCAAAGTTGGAGAAGAAATCTGAGTTTAAAATTTGGAAAATCAGATTCAGGAACCACTTTAACTATACAGATTCTGACTTATGGGTGTCCATTACTAAAGGTCCTTACATTCCACCTGCTTTAGGACCTGATTATAAAGACAACAATCAGCCCATAAGTTTGAAAAATCTATCTCCTGATGATGCCAAGAAAGTCAAAGTCGACATTTAGGCCTATAGTATGCTTACTATGGCTTTACCTGAAGACCTCTTGATCAGGTGTGAAGCATACAAAACAGCAAACTCATTATGGAAAATTCTTCACACTTTGTGTAAAGGAAGTGACAAGATCAGAAGCATCAGGAAGGATACTCTTCTTTCACAGTATGATACTTTTCTTCATATTATGGGTGCATGTGTTCCTCAACAACTCCACAGATACATGTAACTTATTACTGAGATGAATATCTTTGAGTTGAAGTATAGCAATAAGGAGTTGAACAAAAAGATGCCCCACTCCTTGCCATAGAGTTGGACTCAAACTGTGTCTATGATCAAGAATACTCTTGATCTAAAGGCAATTGGGTTAGACACTTTGGTTGCAAAGGTGGAAGCTTTGGAGTAAGATAAGAAAACAAGAAACAAGAGTGTAAAAGCACCAATAGCACCATATCAATTCAACAAAACAAAGGGTGCTTGGAGTGCATTCATCTCCAATGATAATGATGAAAGATCTTGTGTTGAGAGTGATAATAAAGAGGAAACTGGTTTCTATGCTGCAAAGTCCTCTAAATTAAACTCTCAAAACAATTCAAACAGGAAAGCAAAAGGGAAATCTGATGATTCAAAAAGTTTAGCAGTAAAGGGATCATCACCCAACAAAAGTAACACCAAATCTGAAGAACAGAAAGCAGCATTTGTAGTATTCAGTTCAAGCTTTCAAGCCTACTTGGGTAGTACTCTGACTCCTGCTCACATCTGCCAACAAGACCTGGAAGAACTTCATCATGATGAAGTTGAAGAAATGGATTTACAATGGCAAATGGCTATGATTGCTTACAGAGCCAAGATGTACATGAGAAGGAACAAGGGTCTATCTATAGCAGGGAGAACAACTAAAATTGGTGTTCACAAATCAAAAGTGAGGTGTTACAAATGAAATTTGTATGGTCACTTCTCAAGGGAATGCAACAGCAATCAACAATCAACAACAGACACAAGACAAGCAAATTAGAGAACTTTCAAGCAACCTCAACTAACAATCTCATCCCCATCAGCCACAAGCTATTCAGCAGGTACAAGTAACATTAAAGAAACTGGTTTGATTATTTTGCAGGATGGTACGTGTGACTGGAGCATGTATGAGAAGGAAGTGCAGGAGGAAAATCAAGCACTGATGGCAAACTTAGAGAAGAAAATTCCACCCATGGCCACAGTGGTAAGGGATAGATTATGTTCACCTGTTTGTGTTGAAGAGGTTGAAAGATACAGGCTTCGTTCTCAACAATTGGCTTATAAAGTCAAAGAAACAATGATTTTGAATGAATCTCATGTAAGAGAACATAAACTGTATCAGGTCAAAATCACTTCCTTACAAAAGGATTTGGATAAACTTGTATCTGAAAATTATAATTTGAAATCACAAGTTGAGCATCTGACAACGTCTTTAACAAAATCAATGTCTGAGCATGCATCTACTGAAGTGAAACTTCAGAAGTTTCAACTATCATCTCAGAAATATGAAAGACTCTTAAACTCTCATATTGAATCAAAGAACAGGTATGGGTTAGGTTTTAATGTTGTTGCACCTCCTATAAATGATAACTACACCACTCTACCTGAGTCAATGACCAACAGTCTGTCAAACCATTTTGTATCAAGTACCAAAATTGAACCAGAAATTGAAAATAATAAATTGGTAAATGGTGAAGATACTGAGATGAGTGAAACTAAGACTGGGTCATCTGAATCAGAATGTTTAAAATAAACTGATTCAGAATTTTACTTTGATGAGTGTGATGACTTGAATGAATTTGATGAGCCTAATGCTAGGTTGGGTAAGGGAAAGAATATGGTAAATGAACCTTTTACTCCTAAAGTTCTTGATGAGATCAAGCTGCCTTACCCCCCAAAATAAAGAAATTTGTTGAAGACCATCTATACCAGAATTGGTCAGTTGAATGAAGGGATTCAGGAGCTCAACAAAAGGCAAAAACATCAGTCATGAAAAAGAACTACAGAAGAAAAGAAAATCACTTCCGCAGAACACTTGCGGAAGAAAAAGGTTGATTTAGAACAATTCGTAGAAAAACTAAAGCAACAATCTGCTTCCGTAGAAGATCTACGAAAGAAGAAATCATCTGCGAAATCACCCAGTGACAACAGAATCAAGAAACAGAGAATGGTGAATCCTCAGAAACAAGAACCATTTGACATCATGTCAGGCAAAGGTAAAGACTCATAAGCTGCAAAGTTTGAAAAAGAATTAAAGCAGCAGAAGAAGGCAATGATGAAGAAGCAGAAAAAGGCAGTAGTGCAATCTGACAGTGAAGCTGAAGAAAAGTACTACAAATGGTGTGATATGCACAACCATCATATAGAAGATTGTTATTTTAACAGCTATTGCTCCATATGAAATATGAACAATCGTATGACTTTTGACTGTTACTTCAACAAGCACTGTGCCATCTACAACAAAAACAACCATTCTACTCAAGAATGCTTCTTCAACAAAAAGAACAAATCAAAAGTTTCAAAGAAGCAAAAATCTGAGAATGTTGAATTAGATTCACAATCTTCTAAGAATGATGAATCAAACGCCTCAAGGCAGCATCAACTAAAGTAGAAGCTTTGAAAGACAAAGAAACCAACATTTGTTGATGATAAATCAAAGAAGAAGAAGGAGAAGCAACAATCTCAAAGCAAGACTCCTCACAAGAAGGTAGTGTTGCAGGAAGATGAAGCCTTCTTTTATCACTTTGAAAAGGGTAATCATGTACCTCAATCAAAGATAAAAGATGCAGAAACCTTCTCTACTCAAGTATCATCATCAAGTTTAAAGAAAAAGATACTCAAAGAAGAAGTAACAGAAGAAGTGATTGAGGATCAGGAACAAAGTTCTTCAAGTTCATTTTCAACAGACTCATCCTCACCCCAAACAGAACATAATGAATCAATTGAGTGTAAAAATAATCTTGAGACATCTAGGCTCATTCATGATAAAGTAACAATCCTAGATAACAATGGCAAGCCCAAGACCATCAAGGCTTGGGCTCCACTTTCTAATTGATTTCATTATTTGTACAGGAACATCCATGGAGGACTGACAATAAGTGGTATGTTGACAGTGGTTGTTCCAGGCATATGACAGGAAATTGTTCTCTCCTCCATGATTTCAAACATAAAAATGCTTCTTATATGGAATTTGGTGGAGATAAGAAGGGAGGTAAAATTGTTGGTGAAGAAATGGTAAACAAAAGGTGTACTCAAATTTGAGAAACTAAACTTCTGTGAAAATTTGCAATTCAACTTGTTAAGTGCATCTCAAATTTGTGATCAAAATTATACCACTTTATTTGATAACACTTATTGTTACATTCTTAAGCCAGGTTTTCAAATTCCAGCATATTGGATCCCTCTTAAAGCACCAAGAAAAGGCAACAAATATGTTTTGGACATGAACAACACCTCTTTAACAAGCAATGCAACTTTCCTGATTTCTAAGTCATCAGAAGATGAAGCTCAACTATAGCATAGAAGAATGGTTCATTCAAACATGAAGAACATGAATAAGTTTGTCAAATATGACTTAGTCATTGGCCTTCCCAAGAAAGAATTTTACTGTTCTAATCATTGTTCATCATGTTATAAAGGAAAACAACATAGGGTGTCACATAAGTCCAAAACAATCAACACAAACACAACACCACTTAAATTGTTGCACATAGATCTTTTTGGTCCAACCAATGTGTTGAGCATTAGTAAATGGAAATATTTTTTGGTGATTGTTGATGATTTCACTAGATTCACATGGGTCTTTTTCTTAAAACATAAAAGTGAAACATCAGAAACATTAATGGAGTTTATCACTAAGATTGAAAATCAACTTGATTTAAAGATCAAAATTTTAAAAAGTGATAATGGAACTGAATTTGTTAATCATGTTTAGATTCCTTTTGCGGGAACAAAGGCATTGCCAGACAACTCAGCGCACCAAGAACTCCATAACAAAATGGAGTTGCTGAAAGAAGAAACAGGACTCTAATTGAAGTAGCAAGAACAATGCTAGCTGATTCACAGTTGCCTATCACATTTTGGGCAGAAGCAGTGAATACAACATGTAATGTTCAAAACAGGACTTTAATTGTCAAAGAACATAATAAAACACCCTATGAACTTTTGTTTAAAAGAAAACCTTTTATAGGATATCTTAGAGCATTTGGGTGTCATGTGTCTATTGTAAACACCAAAGATCAATTAGGAAAGTTTGATGAAAGAACCTATGATGGTTTCTTTGTTGGTTACTCATCAAGATCTAAATCATAGAGTCTACAATCCACATCACAACATTATGGAGGAAACACCTAATGTATCTTTTGATGAATCCTTATTTTCAAAATTTGTAAAAGGATCATCTTGGTTGTTTGATATAGATGCATTAACAAATTCATTTAACTCTGGTTATTTGAATGTTGCAGGTCCTATGAATACATGTTATCCTTATGTACCTCCAAGTCTGAGTGAAGTGCCACTGACTGCTGATCCTCCAAGATTATTTCATTCACACACTTCAAGTGTTGATGATCCAGGCTCTTCATCTCAAACAAGCAATGACAATCATGATGGAAATGGAAATTCAACTTTAGCAGAAGTTAACAATGCTTCCACAGAAGTTCCTTCTACATCCGTAGATGTTCCATCTACTTCCGAAGATGACTCATTTCCTTCAACTGAAGTTCCCAATCCATTAGAAAACATTCCAACAACATTCACATCTGCAGATCAACAAACTACAACATCCGTAGTTGTTCCTGTAACTGCTGCGGAAGTTATACCTACATCTGCGGAAACACAAAATCATGAAGATGGATTTCATTCAGCATCAGAAAACCACATCCCCATCTTAGCTAGATCCATCTCTATCAACCAAAATCACCAACTTGGAATCATCTATTCCAGTTGAATCAATACCAACAACAACAATTCATAAGTATCATCCAATAGAAAACATTATCGGTGATCTTAATGAAAGAACCACAAGAAGTCAAGGGGGAGCTGCCAATATTTGTCCGTTCTCCTATTTTCTTTCACAAATGGTTCCACCTAACATTACTGCAGCATTGAAAGACAACAGCTGGATTGAAGCAATTCAAGAAGAACTTCAGCAATTCAGAAAGCAGAAAGTTTGGAATCTAGTTGATCTTCCTGAAGGGCAATATCCTATTGGTACAAGGTGGCTTTTCAAGAACAAACTAGATGACAGAGATATCATCATCAGAAACAAAGCTGATAGCACAAGGCTATACTCAAGAAGAAGGGATAGACTATGATGAAGTCTTTGTCCCAGTTGCAAAGATTGAAGACATTAGAGTTTTTCTAGCCTATGCTTCATATAAGAAGTTCATAGTTTTCCAAATGGATGTAAAATGTGCCTTCTTATATGGTAAAATTGATGAAGAAGTCTATGTTACCTAACCACCAGGCTTTGAAGATCTTGATTACCCACACAGGATATACAAGCTTGACAAAGCTTTGTATGGTCTTCATTAGGCACCAAGAAAGTGGTATGAAACATTATCATCTTTTCTGCTCAAGCATGGTTACAAAAGGGGAACAATTGATTAGACTCTCTTCTTCAAACATGACCATCAAGACCTCTTGGTTGTCCAAATCTAAGTGGATGATATCATCTTTGGGTCAAAAAACAAAAGATTGTGTTAAGACTTTGAATCTTTGATGAAATATGAGTTCCAAATGAGTTCCATGGGAGAATTAACATTCTTCCTTGGTTTACAAGTTCATCAGAAATCAGATGGCATTTTCATCAATCAGGAAAAGTTTGTGAATCAAATCTTAAAAAAGTACAACCTTGCTGATTCTTCTTCATGCAAAACACCAGCATCAATAATAGATAAGATTGTACCTGATCCTAAAGGGAAGTCAGGTTATCAAAGATTATATAGATCTATGATAGGATCATTAATGTACCTAACTGCCAGCAGACCTGACATAATGTTTGTTGTGTGTGTTCTAGGTACCAATCAGACCCCAAGGAGTCACATATGAATGCAGTGAAGAGGATTTTCAGATACCATAAAGGGAAGCTAGCTCTTGGGCTCTAGTATCCCAAAGAAGGAGATTTTAACCTCTACTCATATTCTGATAGTGACTTTGGAGGTTGCAACAACAACAGAAAATCAACAATTGGTGGTTGTCAATTTATAGGACCAAGACTAGTTTCTTGGCAGTGCAAAAAGCAAACAAATGTTTCAGTATCCATAGCTGAGGCTGAGTACATAGCTGCTTCAGCTGGTTGCTCTCATGTTTTATGGTTGCAAAACCAACTACTTGATTATGGTTACAATTTTCTTCAAACACCAATTCATATAGATAACTCAGCTGCTATATTCATCACTGCTAATCCAGTGCAACATAGTAAAACAAAACATATTGAAATCAAATTCCATTTTCTTAGAGACTGCTCAGAAAAAGGTTTAATCAAGTTGATCAAAGTGGATACAACAAATCAGCTTGCTAATTTATTCACTATAGCCTTTGATTCAGTTAGATTTAATTTTTTGATTGAGTCATTAGGCATGATCAACTTAGATTAGTCTTCATTACAAAGAAAAGCATGTTCTGTCTATCAAATTCTTTAAATGAAAAAGCCAAAAACATCTATAAAACATATAAAAATCCAAAAATATTGTCTTATTAATATGTTTTTCTTGAAAAAGCATTTCATATTATAGGAAATGATAGTACACTATACCTTTGCTTACTTTCCTGAATTTTATCACATAATAAAGACTGATCAGATGTGATTTGATATGTGAGTAGGTTCAGCTTGAGTGGAAAATATACAAGTTCATGCATAACATAATGCCAAAGTGACTAATTGTGGACAATTCCATTTTGAGGAACAAGCAAGTAAGTCTTATCCTGTTGTGATCAACTTACTCACCTAAGCACACTATGTTGTGAAACTTTATAACCTCTATTTTTGTGCATCATGGACCCTTTGTTTTGTGTAAACAAAGACCTGGGTTCACAGGCACCTCTGTTTTACGTAAGTAAAGACCTGGTGTCCTGATGATGATCATCAAAAAGTTCCAAAAAGGAATAGCTCTAAAGAATCCAATGTGATAAATTGTATATTATCTCAAAGAGCTTCAAAAATCATATCAGCATTAAAAAGATTTCAAAGAAATCTTAAGATAGAGCTTATAAGTTAAGGAACATAGTTTTAAGTGTGAAAAAGTGATAAATTAACTCATAAATAAAGGACAATCTCTAATGTGAATTGAATATGGAGTCCATATTTTTCTATCTTTAATCAATACCAAAACATGATAAACAGCATGACAAGTTGAAACTACACTATTGCTTGAATTTATGTGGATCATAATACTTACAATCAGCACTAGATTTCTGTCTACTATCCTCAAACAAAACTGTTTCGGGAAGTTGCTTAGTGTCATAGTATGATCCTATTGTATGATGTAAATGCTTGTAAATATAATTAAGTTTCTGACTATAAACAATAATCCAAAAAGATTTTGTTTTTATTCTTTTATTTGCTAATAAGATTGATAGATAATTGCTTTTCATGCTATTCTCTTTATAAATTTCTGATAAATGTATAACTTCATGATTAATCATAAATTTAAGGGGAGTAGTCATCAACATGAAAACTGAGTTTAACATTTTTTTACATGAAGAAAATTGGAACTTGAGCACTAACTTGGCCGCAGGATATCTGAAGTTTTTAACTAAATCAATTTTGCACATTTGCCATGAAGCAGAGTCAACAAGGTCCAACAAAAAATAACAAATGATCTAACATGAAGTTAAGATCATACAAAATTGATTTTCCGTAGATTGATACCCTACGGATAATACAGCAAAAACATAACAAATTTTGCCTTCCGTAGATGTTCTGAGAAAGAATTATTTTTAGTTATAACAGCAAAGAGAAGTTTTGCCTTTCATAGATGTTCTGCGGAAGACTTAACCTGTTTATACGAATAATAAGAGAAGTTTTGCCTTCCGTAGATGTTCAGCGAAAGACTTAACTTGTGGATAACCACGGAAGGGTAATGAGGGTTAAGGGTCTCACATCATTAAATAAAAGGATTTAAATTTTCTAAGCAAGTATAAATGATAACCTGACCGTTGCCATTTGTATTCACTTTTTCAAAAACCCTTTTCAGACCTAGAAAAACGCTCATATCATAAACCCGTTATCCGCAAACTTTCAAATTTTTCATTCCACACAAAAATCCACACCTAAATCACCACTCTAACAACATCATCAATATGACCAACAGATTTGTAAAAGATCATAATGTTTGTGCCTTTCTGAATCCAAAAGATGCTTTTGGATATTTAAACAAAATGATTTTGGCCAGAGTTCAAGAATTGAAAGATCTGAATAGATAATTACAAGACTCTAAACCTAAGGGGGAGTATTGTTAGGTCTAGATCTTTTGTATAGGTTTAGATGATTTGTAAATATCTTGTAATGAAGATCTGTAATTCTTTATCATTATGCAATGTAAGATATATATGTTAACCCAAATGTTATTTGTGTTGATTTTATGAAATTGCAGGAAACATCATACTTGGTCAATTTGGAAAATTGACAAAATGCAAGAACTCCTGTGGATGAACAAGTTGTTCTTCCGTAGATGTTTTGCGGAGCTTAAATGACCAAGTTCAACATTCATCTGTAGATCTCCTATGGAAGCACAATAACATCTACTGAAGAACAAGTCAGATCAAGTTATTGCTGCTGCTGCGGAAGAAGGAAGTTTGCTCAGGATGTTCAAGAACAAAGTTCAACTCCTACGGAAGAACAAAATACTTGTATGATCTCAAATCATCAAGTACGAAACATAAAGTCAACAAGTGACATCATCAAGTCAACGACAACGGAAGACTCTATTTATGTCAAGCAAATATTCCATGTCACATCAAGAATATTTCTTTTGTAAAGTGAATCCCTCTGCCTATAAAGATAAGGCATGGATGCACTCATTTAGGAAGAGATATATCATAGGAATAGATATATCATAGGAAGAGATAAACATAGAGATCATAAACAGATTGAGAGAGAGATTGAGAGAAATATCGATAAACAAATAGAGATTCATATTCTTAGAAACGAGATCACTCAATCAATCAATCAATATAGCAAAACACCAAGAACAACAAGAACATCAAAGCAATCATGATATCATCAAAGCATCAATATCATTGTAATCTATTCATTGTCAATGAAAATCAATTGAAACAATCTTTTGTTGCATTGTTTATTCTATTTTTCAAGTTGTTTCATCTGTTCTTTGTCGATTCGATTTCATAAACAATTAATTTAATAACAAGTATTGATAATTCCACGATCTTTATTTGTTAAATTGTAAGGCCCCGTTCTCGGGACGCTTACAGCTGGACTGTCATAGCATAAAACATTTTAAAACATACATTACTTTTGCAGCGGAAATCAAAAACCTTCATTTATAATTAAAACATGCCATTTCATTACATTTCACCATTCATTTACATAATAAAATACAATAACATGTCAAAATATGGATGCCAGCCTCAAAACGCTCCCAATAGCTTATGCATCCATGACTGCAACTCCTCAGCATCAACAAAATACCTGCCAACTATCATGCATACAAAAAGTCAGCGACGCTAAGTGAGTTCTAGTTTTATAAATAAAATACTTTAAATTTCGATAAAACATAACCTTCACATTCGTACGCGATCACACATTATACGTACACATTGATAACATTTATTTATTATCTTCATCATCGTTCATTCGTTCGTTCATTACATCTTTTACCAATAATCAGATCCTGTCTCATGCAATACCCCCAACTCATGTCCGTAGACCGATACTGTGCCGGGGCCTGTAAATAAACCCCTGACTCATGTCCGAAGACCGACACAGTACCGGGGTACGCGACAAGGATCCCGTCTCTGTTTGCAACACCCCCGACTCATGTCCGAAGACTGATACTGTGCCGGGGCCTGTAAATAAACCCCCGACTTATGTTTGAAGACTGACACAGTACCGGGGCGAGCATCACGACATCATTCGGGTCAACCTCAAGGATTAGACCCCCTTTGAGTCATTATTAGACTCCCATCGAGTCTATCTCAAGGATAGACTCCCTGTGTGCATCCTTCGGGTTAGCTAAACCGCACACAGTTGAGCTAATGACAACATGGTCGTGCACCTCCATTCAATTTGCTTGCAATTCATTCATTCGTTACATTGCACTTTTCATTATCGTTATCTTTCACTTCGTTACATAATACTTTACGTATGCTCATTCATACATCAAACCACGTAAAGTCATAACATAATACATAACGTATTACATAACATAATACATACGTTTTGAAAACCATTTAACGAAGAAAGATAACACATCACACACACACATCATAAACCTCATCACATCATCATGCATACATCAAGCATAATCCATCACATCACAATGGGACCTATCTCAAACATCTGCCTCTTAAAACCCTTAGAAAATCCCAAGTCCAAAATGAGGCACATGGAACATTTCAGGCGCATGAGCATAAAAATTCAAAGTATAAAAGTCTGGGTGCATTATAACTATGCAGGCTCATGAGCCCTGCTTAGGCGTATTACCACAATGCAGGCGCATGAGCCCTGCTTAGGCGCATCAACACTTAGGCGCATGGGCAACTCTGGGCGTATGGGCACTATTTGGGCGCATGGCCAACACTTAGGCGCATCAACCCTTATTCTGGGTGGATGAACTACTGTTCAGGCGCATGTCCACTATTTGGACGCATGACCCTAGGCGCATGAGGACAGTTAGGCGCATGAGATAAGTTCGGCGCATGAGAACTTTCTGAAATTTTCTAAACTGCCATAAACACCCGAAACCTTTCTAACACTACCCAAACACAGATCTAACATACTAAGGCCCTTAAAACATACTAACAACAATTCTAACCACCAAAATAGCATCAAAACTTAAACCACAGAACATCATTCGAACAAATTGCAAAAACATTCGGTTAACTCTTTAAAACGTTTGCCCGGTATTCACAATAGCCCCAAATACTTTGAAAATTAGTAGAAAGAGGGGTTCTAGAACTCACCTTGAACAACCTTTGAGCAATTCACTTCGGATCTGAGATTCTCCTGCGAATTCAGCACCAAAATCCTAAAAATAAGCATCAAACACCAAGAACTTCGGTTTAGAACTCAAAACCCAACTGAAATTGATCTCATATTCGAAAAAACTCACCTTTGCAGCTTCTTCTTCCCCTTTCTCTCTCTAAAACCAAGAGCTCTCTTCTTCTTTCTTCTTTTTCAGTCGATGAGCAGGTTGAAGAAACCAAAATGGGTGGCGATACCTATTTATATAATAAAATAATGGACTTTTGTGCTTTTTACACTTTTCCCCCTTCTACTTGTGTCCATATTCTTTTCTTTCTAGATACTTTTGTTTTCTCTTCTTTTAAATGAAATTCGGGGTGTTACAAGTCTACCCTCCTTATATAGGTTTCATCCCCGAAACCTGTCGCTCTTCGAACAGTGGCGGGTAATGCTGTCTCATCTCTTCCTTGATCTTATACGTAGGCTTTTCCACTTCTGGGCTCCACTGTCCTCGCACAAGTGAAACCACCATTCTCCTTAGCCCTTCTCTTCTTTCTATCATAAACGGCCACCAGTTGCTTCTCGTAGTAGAATCCTTTGTCCATACCAGTATTCTCTAGTGGCAAGATCATATCCTCATCGATTGAGCACTGAACGTCGGATGAATTCCACTAGTCGATAGGCCACTTCTCCTACCTGAGCAACAATTCAGAATGGCCCTATATAACTCGGTATTAGCTTTCCTTGTTTCTCTGAATCGGATGATCCCCCTCTCCACGACGAGGCCTTCATCATTACTCCATCGTCATAGATCGGCACCGAACTCTTATCGGGCGCGGTAGATTAAACCATCTTCCTGCAACACTCAGAGTTTTGTCTTATAGGCTACTAGCCAATGTTGGAAATGATCTGGCCAAAATACATATTGAATTGATGTGGTTAGTATATTATGATCCAAGTCGGGTCATACCCAATAACGAGCTAGACAAACACCAAAGATATTTGTTTTATGATATGATCATATAAATAAATATTAGAATATTTGGAAATTGGGTTTCCAAATATTTACACTTGTGTTGTAAATGAATTATATGTATAATTTATTTCAAAGAGAGATGAATATTAATTCATCCGCATTTGTTTAAAACAGCCGCATTTCATGTGGTTGAACAAATACAGATGTTGTTTACTCATCTGCATTTACAAATGCGGATGAAGAAACCCTATCCGCATTTGCTTATGAAAGAAATGCGGTTAAGAATTTTTGGAAATGCTGATGGAAACATTCATCTGCATTAACTAATGCGGATGAGCATTTTTGGAAATGCGGCCAAATTACTTCATCCGCATTTACAAATGCGGGAGAACAACTTCATCCACATTTACAAATGCGGATGATATGTGAAGAAATGCGGATGGGTTAAAGGGGCTGGGCCCACCTACTTTTCTCTCTCCTGAATTTTATGTTTCCAAGACATTTAATATAAGATTGCATTCTGATCTCTCTGAAAAATATACCTTTTGGTAAAAATGAAAAGTGTAGAACTCACTTTTTCTCTCGATCGGTCAAGAGAAAAATCAGAGTTTTCACAAGTGAAAATCCTAGCAAACCGGTGTTCTTGTTGGTGGCTCGTGGGTAGACCTGCTTGAGGCCTCCTATTTTGGAAGCTGCCATCTTCGTTCACCTTTTGCCGACCTAACTGTTGAAGGTAGGTTTTCGAACCTTCTATGGTTGTTTGTAAGCATGATTTCATATATCGATCCATACGGGTTTTTAACAGATAAATATAAAAATGTTTAATATATATGCTAACTGTAACAAGTTTTAAACTGAAATTCCGCTGCGTTTTCTATTTTATATGGATAAAATAGATCTGATAAAGTTGTTCAAGCCCCAACAATGGCATCAAAGCCGGTTATATGGATACTTGCTTCATTTGGACTGAAAATTCGATTTCTTGGTGATGTTTCACCTAAAGGCCGAGAGGCTTCGGTCCTAGCATCCCCTGTTTTTCATGATCTCTTTAGACATGCATATTGTAATCTTGAAAAATTTAAATCATTTGGATGATTATGTTATTTGGAACAAAACCATGGTTCTCGGTCATTTATGCCTAAACCGAGAATCTATGGTTCAAGGGGATGCTCCTGGGATTTTACTTACATATTTGGATATGTGTTTTACTTGTTCATAACCAAAGCCAAGACCCTATGGATGAATGTGTTGTGATTTGCATTTGATTGTTCAAATGGTTTGTAATTGTTTAAATGTATTTCTTCTTCCTATTGGGTATGTAATTTATTTATTTTTCATTTGGTATGTAAAATAAATAGGTTAGTTGCATTTTACTTTTACTAAAAAAATGTATTTAGGATATATTTTGTAAAAGAAGATGCAACAAGGCTGCCTTTCTTGGTTTTAACCGAAAGAAGATGATGAAGGGCCAAAGGATTTTGGTGCGGAAGTCACAGCGTACTTGGAAACCCAAATGGAATGGAAGAGTCACAACACAAGGTGGACACTTGAAGCATTTGGATGCGGGATCAAGTGGGAGTTCACTAACACAAATGTTGTGTCATTTTCACCCTTAGGAATGACCTTATTAACTCACTTGTTTCGGTCACCAAGTGATGTTAAGTTTAGTAGGCTACGGTTATGAACTCATGTGATGCTTGTGTGGTTGATTTATTATTGTTTTGTGATATATGGATATGCATGTTTAAACAATTTAATATCAACAACAAGCATAAAATTGGTTCTTATGAAACATTATCATGGGTAATAAAAGGATTTATTAAAAGTTAATGTGTTCACAAAAAAAATTGGGTTTTATTGAAAGAACCTTGAAAAATTGTTTTCATATTAGTACCACACATTTGAATGCATGCAAATGTTAGGTACAAAAGGTTTTCAAAAACTAGAATTAATGGAAACTGAAATCCCTTTTAAACAAGTTTAACACCATCCTTTTACACAACACTCGAATCACTTGGAAACTATTTATGGGATAAAGGTCACCTAACCACATTTAAGAAACTTGTGCGTTTGAGGTGGGGTTAACATATTTGTGGGATAAAGGTCACCTAACCGCTTATATGTGTAAACTCATACGTGTGTGTAAGTAGGACGACTTGAGTTGGAAACCATGTGAATAGGGTCATCGAAGCATGGCGTACAATGGTTTTGATGGGATTAAACATGCCAACTTAACATAACGATGTTTGATCGATCCCATAAAACTAGAAGTTGCAAAGGGTTGCAATTGTCAAGTATTGACTACTTTGTTAATTTAAATAATGGGATAAAGGTCACCTAATCATTATTTAAATGTAACGTTGGATTCTAGATTTTAATTATTAATTGTCTATGAGACGTGATAGGGTATTAATAATTAAAATTTCTTTTTCGGAAATACTAAAATTGAACTTTGTTAATATTTGTAGAAATGGCCTCAAACAACAACGCTACCACCCCGACCGTCCATAAC
The DNA here is from genome assembly GCA_025506505.1 of Flaveria sonorensis. NCBI lineage: Eukaryota > Viridiplantae > Streptophyta > Magnoliopsida > Asterales > Asteraceae > Flaveria > Flaveria sonorensis. The sequence goes on from CM046437.1 coordinate 30,932,067, forward strand.
CTATCACTAAGAACTATCTTAGAAAGGGATCGTCTTAATCACAACAATTTTATGGATTGGTTTTGAAACTTGAGAATTGTTCTCAAGCAAGAGAAGAAATCCTATGTATTATACGATCCCATTCCCGATGAACCCGACGTTAATGATGTTGATGCCTATAACGATTGGGTTAAGCACACAGAGGATTCTGTGCAAGTTTCTTGCCTTATGTTGGGAACTATGATTCCCGAGCTCCAAAAGGATGTGGAGCATCATGGGGCATACGACATGATTACCCAGTTGAAGGAAATGTTCCTTCAACAAGAAAGGGTAGAGCGCTTCGAAATGGTTCGAGCGCTTCATGCATGTCGCATGGAAGAAACTCAATTGGTATCGTCTTATGTGCTTAAGATGAAGAGCAACATTGATCGCCTGGAAATGCTAAATTGTCCCGTCTCAAAAGAGTTGGCCACGGATTTGATCCTCAATGGTCTAACCAAAAGGTTTGAGACATTTATCATGAATTATAACATGAATGGTTGGGACAAGAGCATTGGTGAACTCCACGCAATGCTCAAAACAGCCGAGCGGGGATGGGTAAAAGGGTTTTACCGGTCCTCATGATCAATGAGGGAGGCAACAAGAAAGGTAATACCCCGATCCCAAGGAAAATGTTGCCAAAGGCAAAGGGTACATCAAAGGGAAGGGTAAGGGAAAGGCTAGAGCCGAACCTCCAAAACCAAAGCTTAAGAAGCCAAAGGTGACGGAGAACGATCCATGCTTTGAGTGTGGTGAGATAGGACATTGGAAGAGGAATTGTCCAACCTATCTCAAGGAGTTGAAAGAAAAGAGGGATGCGGGGCAAACCTCAGGTACAACTTTCATGATCCATATTGATCTAAATGTTATTTCTTCTAACACATAGGTATTAGATACTGGATGTGGAACTCATATTTGCAATTTATTGCAGGGGTTCAAAAGAAATAAATATTTCAAGAAAGGAGATACAAGTCTCTTCATGGGAAACGGAGCAAAAGTTGACATCGAAGCCCAAGGAGACTACATTTTGAAGCTTCCAAATGGTTTTGAAGTTTTTTTGAAAAACATTTTGTATGCTCCTAGTTTGACTAGGAACATTATCTCCGTTTATCTTTTAAGACAATATGGTTATGATTTGAAGTTTGTAGATAATGGTATTTATGTTTTCATGAATGATGTCTTTTATTTTAAAGCTATTCCATGTAATGGAATTTATGAATTAGTTCATGATAATACATCCTTTGATAACTCGTTGTACCAATCAAGCACCAAGAAACTCAAAATGGATTTGAGTAAGACTTATCTTTGGCATTGTCACCTTGGTCACATAAACAAAGATCGCATAAACACACTTCAAAAGAATGGTCTTTTGGAATCAAATGAAGATTGATTTGATAAGTGTGAGTCTTGTTTACAAGGAAAGATGACCAAGAAACCCTTTAGTGGAACTAATGAGAGGGTAAAAGTCTTATTAGGTATCATACATTCGGATGTATATGGGCCTTTTAAGGCAATGACAAGGAATGGTGAAAGATACTTTATTACCTTTACCGATGATTATAGTCGTTATGGGTATGTGTACTTGTTAAGACACAAAGATGAAGCCTTTGAAATGTTCGAAGTCTTCCAAAATGAAGTTGAAAATCAACTCAATAAAACCATCAAAGTACTTCGTTCAGATAGAGGAGGTGAATACCTTAATGATGCCTTTCAAGATCATCTTAGGAGTTGTGGAATCATCTTGCAACTCACTCCACCAGGAACACCACAACATAATGGTGTGTCCAAAAGGAGGAATCGAACTCTATTGGATATTGTTCGATCTATGATGGCTAGAAGCACATTGCCTCTATCATTTTGGGGTTATGCATTGCTCTCGACAGTCCGTATTTTAAATATGGCCCCAACCAAGAAAGTGGACAAGACACCTTTTGAAATATGGCATGGCAGGGTTCCATCATTATCATATTTAAGGGTATGGGGTTTTGAGGCTTATGTCAAACGCAACACCCAAAACAAACTTGAAAGTCGATCCACTAAGTGTATCTTTGTAGGATATCCCAAAGACTCTATGGGATATTACGTCTACAACCCAACCGAGCAAAAGGTGTTCATTGCTCTAAAGGCTGAGTTCTTGGAAACTAAGTTCCTTATGGAAGGAACTGATAGAACGATGGAACTCGAGAAGGATTGAGAACCACAAGCAGATACATGTTTGGTTGATACCAGCACTCAACAAGAGGTTGTTGAAAATGATAAAATGGTTGATCAAGACACACAGAACGTTTGAAGATCTGGTAGAATTAGTAATCCACCAGAAAGATATGGATTTTTCATAGATGGATGCTATGTGGTAGATTCGGATGAACCCACCACATACCATGATGCAATATCATAATCCGATTGTGACAAATGGCTTGAAACTATGAATGTTGAGATGCAATCCATGCATGACAACCAAGTATGGGATTTGGTTGCACCCCCTCTTAACTCCAAACCGGTTGGAAGTAAGTGGGTTTTCAAGAAGAAAACCGATATGCATGGAAACTTGGATACTTATAAAGCAAGACTTATAGCAAAAGTTTTTACTCAAACTCAAGGGGTTGATTATGATGAGACTTTTTCGCCCGTGGCAATGCTAAAGTCAATTAGGATATTATTTGCCATTGCCGCATATTATGACTATGAAATTTGGCAAATGGATGTCAAAACCGCTTTTCTAAATGGATATCTTGAAGAAGATGTCTATATGGTTCAGCCCGAAGGTTTTGTCAATCCACAACATCCTAATAAAGTATGCAAGTTAAAGAAATCAATCTATGGATTGAAACAAGCATCTAGAAGTTGGAATCACCATTTTGATGATGAAGTCAAGAAATTTGGATTCATCAAAAATGCTGATGAGGCTTGTGTGTATAAGAAAGCTAGTGGGAGCATCATTACTTTCTTAGTATTGTATGTTGATGACATACTATTGTTTAGCAATGACATTCCAATCATGGAAGGTGTAAAAACATGGCTTGGAAGTTGTTTTTCCATCAAGGATCTTGGTGAAGCCGCCTACATTTTAGGAATGAGAATATATAAGGATAGATCAAGGCGGTTGATAGGTTTAAACCAAAGTGCATACATTGATAAAATCTTGAAAAGGTTCAAGATAGAGAGCTCTAAGAAAGGTTTGGTGCCTATTCAAAGAGGAACAATATTGAGTGCATCTCAATGTCCAAGCTTAAAGGATGAGCAAGAGAAAATGAAAGGAGTCCTATATGCATCAGCTATAGGATCCATCATGTATGCTATGATATGCACTAGACCGGATATGTCATGCGCTTTGAGCATGACAAGCAGATACCAGCAAAATCCGGGAAATAGCCATTGGATGGTGGTTAAGAGTATATTGAAATATCTTAGAAGGACTAAGGATATGTTTCTAATATATGGCTCTGATGAGGAGGAACTCGTTGTAAAGGGTTACACCGATGCGAGTTTGCAGACTGATCGAGATGATTCTCGATCACAATCGGGATATGTTATCATTATGAATGGTGGAGCAGTCTCTTGGAAGAGCGCAAAACAAGATGTGGTAGCATTGTCCACCACTGAATCGGAATATATCGCCTCCTAATTGGCAGCTCAAGAAGCTGCGTGGATAAGGAAGTTCATTGCCGACCTAGGGGTGGTTCATACCATTCAGGACCCTCTAGAGATCTTTTGTGACAACGAGGGTGCGATTGCTCAAATCAAGGAACCCCGAGCACATCAAAAGACGAGGCACATTGAGCGGAGATTCAACTACATAAGGGATGAAGTTGAAAAAGGAAAGATATGTATTCGCAAAGTTCACACCGATCAAAACATTGCGGATCCACTCACGAAGCTCCTTGAAAGGCCGAAGCATGAGGCTCATACTTGTGCCTTGGGACTTCGATATTCTAGTGATTGGATTTGATCTATCTTGTATTTGGATATCGAAACAATCGTTATTATGACTCATTCATATGATTAAGGTTTATGAGTATGACTTTTGAGTTATGTTCCATTTTAGCATGTTTAAATCCGTGAATAAGATAATTATTATAAATATCCGTAGTTGCTCATATTTGTGGGAACAAATATGAAGGTAAGACTATCATGAACTTGGATTGGTGGATATTCATAAAGTATGAATATAGAGCGAGGGTTCGCTGCTAAGGTTCGTGGATATTTATGGGATATAAATATTGGACTGACCCTCCCTCAAATATTACTACATAGAATCTTATGATAGATCATAAGTAAATTTGAGTAAAGGCGAATATCATAGTATCCTCCGACCTGAGATACATATTGGGTTTTGATATTCACCAAATATAATACCTTGATCTAGTTCTTCTCTATTCTGAAATAATGGACAGCACACATGGCTATGTTAAGGTGTGATACAAGGTGATTGTGAGAAACGTATGTAGTCAAGATGGGATTTGTTCATCTTATTCGTTGAGAGTAAAATGTCTAAGGCCTGATAAAGTTAAATCAACAGGGAATGATCATTCTATGTCTCTGGATTTAACATGACATCTGAAACAAAAGGATATATGATTAGATTCACCTAAATCATTTCAAGTATTGGACTTGAAATGGATGATGTTATTGAATGGCACTTAGTCATGCGTATTAGCGGTAGTAAACAGTTGTAAGGCGGTATTTTCTACTTGCATCAATCCTCTATGTATCTTGTGCAAGTGGGAGATTGTTGAAAATGATCTGCCCAAAATACATATTGAATTGATGTGGCTAGTACGTTATGATCCAAGTCAGGTCATACCCAATAACGAGCTAGACGAACACCAAAGATATTTGTTTTATGATATGATCATATAAATAAATATTAGAATATTTGGAAATTGGGTTTCCAAATATTTACACTTGTGTTGTAAATGAATATTATGTATAATTTATTTCAAAGAGAGATGAATATTAATTCATCCGCATTTGTTTAAAACAGCCGCATTTGATGTGGTTGAACAAATGCAGATGTTTACTCATCCGCATTTACAAATGCGGATGAAGAAACCCTATCCGCATTTGCTTATGAAAGAAATGCAGTTAAGAATTTTTGGAAATGCTGATGGAAACTTTCATCCGCATTAACTAATGCGGATGAGCATTTTTGGAAATGCGGCCAAATTACTTCATCCTTATTTACAAATGCGGGAGAACAACTTCATCCACATTTACAAATGCGGATGATATGTGAAGAAATGCGGATGGGTTAAAGGGGCTGGGCCCACCCACTTTTCTCTCTCTTGAATTTTATGTTTCCAAGACATGCAATATAAGATTGCATTCTAATCTCTCTGAAAAATATACCTTTTGGTAAAAACAAAAAGTGTAGAACTCCCTTTTTCTCTCGATCGGTCAAGAGAAAAATCAGAGTTTTCACAAGTGAAAATCCTAGCAAACTGGTGTTCTTGTTGGTGGCTCGTGGGTAGACCTGCTTGAGGCCTCCTATTTTGGAACCTGCCATCTTCGTTCACCTTCTGCCGACCTAACTGTTGAAGGTAGTTTTTCGAACCTTATATGGTTGTTTGTAAGCATGATTTCATATATCGATCCATACGGGTTTTTAATTGATAAATATAAAAATGTTTTATATATATGGTAACTGTAACAAGTTTTAAACTGAAATTCTGCTGCGTTTTCTATTTTATATGGATAAAATAGATCTGATAAACTTGTTCAAACCCCAACAGCCAATTCATCTGAAGGTGTACGCCTATCCGCTTAAGTTCGTCCTGAACAGTCAAGCAGGAGACACGCGCTCTCTCAATTCTATCGCGCAATCCTCTTGGGCATCAGATTTCCTAGTGGACTTACCAGTAGCAATTTCTACATCGAAGGGCTCATCGATCATTCTACTCCTAACATGCAACTTACCACAAAAGGCAGTAGGAATGAAACTACTACTAGCACCACAATCAACGCATAGATGCACGAGTTTAAATTACCAAAAACTTACCCAACGTCACGTCGGAGTCCACTCTAGCCTCCTCCCGGTCATAGCGAGTGCTCTGACCTTCATCCTCTGCTCTTCTTCCTCACACCGGAGCTTCTTGCCCTCGACTTCTTGCAGTCTCTGCTCATATGTCCAGTCTCGTCACAGTCATAACATTTAGCCATGTGACAATCCCTCGCCCTGTGGCCCTCTCTTCCATACTGGAAGCAGACGTTCGATCCCCACCTGCACTCCCCCATGTGGCCTCTACCCCACTTCTTGCATACCTCTTCCCTCTCAGTTATCCTCTTTCGATCATCGAACCTCATCATCTTACCTCCAGCCATAAATTCACCATCATCATTATCCCGCCTTCCGTTCCCACTCTTATCATAACCTTGCTTCTCTTCATCCATTATGGCCACCGCCTCTCGCTCGTCATACAGCCTCCCCACTAGATCGACCACCGACCTAAACATACCTGGCCGGGCAGCAATCAGATGTCTGCGGATATCTGCTGGCAGACCTTGAATATACCTTTTGATCTTTCGTGACACAGGCGTCACCTGATCTGGCACCAGCCTTGCCATCTCGGTGAACTTCGTGGTGTATTGCTGGTGAGTCATCGTTCCCACCTCTAGCTGCAGGAACTCCCTCTCGACCTTGTCAAGCTCTCTATGATGGCAAAACTCCTCAATTACCAACCTCTTCAGCTCCTTCCATCTCATCCTCCCGACTGCCCTGGTACCCTCAGCCTGGACAATGTTGTCCCACCAGCATAAGGCTAAATTCTTAAATGAGTGGGTAGCAAACTTCACCTTCTGATCCTCGCGGCACTCGCTAATGTCAAGTACCGCTTCCATCTCTCTCACCCAACGTTGTGCAACATCAGCACTCCCGTTTCCATCAAACATAGGGGGCCTACACCTTTGGAATGCTCCATAGCTACATCCCTTCGCAGTCTCTGGCATAGCTTCCTCCCCCTCCTCATCGTCACTGGAGACAACCATGTCAGCATCGAGTTGCTCCATATCCCCAGAACCTCCAGCTTCACCTCCTCGCAGAGCGGTTCTCCTCCTCTCCTCCTTCTCCTTCTTCTTGTCATCCCTCACAGCATGGATAAGTTCAGTCACTACAGATGGCAGAATCGTCTGCATGACCTGATGAACCTCCTCGACCACCGACTCCTTCATTGAGGCCCTCAGGTTGGCACTCTCATCTTCACCATCCTGTTGACGAAGCTCTGGCTCTTCAGGAGCTGTCTCAGCAGTCTTGGCCCTACTCCTGGTGACACGTGGTCTAACACCACATCCACCCCGCCCTCCACCTCACGAAGCCTCAGAAGACCTACCGCCAGCCATCTAGAACAGTACAAGATTCAAACACCAACATGGTCAATCAAGGTAATAGCTCGAGTTATGTCAAGTAGAGTAAGTCCCTAATCACAGTGGCCAGTTGTGATTAACCACTTAATTTACCCTTCATTCCCCAAGCATTTCCTATCCGGACTACATCAGTATCTAAATCTACACAAAAGCACACAAACCACATAACATGCGCACATACTACCGATTAACATTTAACTTACATAGAAGCTTACGTAAAACCTTTACTTGCAGCTACGTAGCTACTAGGACTGGCATCCCTTTCCTTTCATCCCATTCTCAGTTTAAGATTAGGTTTTTGAAAATATTTACCCAGTTCTCTTAAACTTTAGCTCTGATACCAACTTGTAAGGCCCCGTTCCCGGGACGCTTACAGCTGGACCGTCATAGCATAAAACATTTTAAAACATACATTACTTTTGCAGTGGAAATCAAAAACCTTCATTTATAATTAAAACATGCCATTTCATTACATTACACCATTCATTTACAAAATAAAATACAATAACAAGTCAAAATGTGGATGCCAGCCTTAAAACGCTCTCAGTAGCTTATGCATCCTTGCCTGCAACTCCTCAGCATCAACAAAATACATGCCAACTATCATGCATACAAAAAGTCAGCGACGTTGAGTGAGTTCTAGTTTTATAAATAAAATACTTTAAATTTCGTTAAAACATAACCTTCACATTCGTACGCTATCACACATTATACGTACACATTGATAATATTTATTTATTATCTTCATCATTGTTCATTCGTTCGTTCATTACATCTTTTACCAATAATCATATCCTGTCTCATGCAATACCCCCGACTCATGTCCGTAGCCCGATACTGTGCCGGGGCCTGTAAACAAACCCCCGACTCATGAGGAGAGTTAGGCGCATGAGATAAATTGGGCGCATGAGAACTTTCTGAAAATTTCTAAACAGCCATAAACACCCGAAACCTTTCTAACACTACCCAAACACAGATCTAACATACTAAGGCCCTGAAAACATACTAACAACAATTCTAACTACCAAAACAGCATCAAAACTTAAACCACAGAACATCATTCGAACAAATTTCAGAAACATTCGGTTATCTCTTTAAAATGTTTGCCCGGTATGCACAATAGCCCCAAATACTTTGAAAATCAGTAGAAAGAGGGGTTCTAGAACTCACCTTGAACAACCTTTGAGCAATTCACTTCAGATCTGAGATTCTCCTGCGAATTCAGCACCAAAATCCGGTTTAGAACTCAAAACCCAGCTGAAACCGATCTCATATTCAAAAAAACTCACCTTTGCAACTTCTTCTTCCCCTTTCTGTCTCTAAAACCGAGAGCACTCTTCTTCTTTCTTCTTTTTCAGCTGATGAGCAGGTTGAATAAACCAAAATGGGCAGCCATACCCATTTATATAATAAAATAATGGACTTTTGTGGTTTTTACACTTTTTTCCCCTTCTACTTGTGTCCATATTATTTTCTTTCTAGATACTTTTCTTTTCTCTTATTTTAAATGAAATTCGGGGTGTTACATAAATCAAACTGATAATTCTTGCTTCGATCCTTGGATTCACAAATACTAAACTTCGCGTATAAATAGTTGTTAGTTGATGTAGTTTAGTGAACTTTTGTCATTTTTTGATTTCGCATGTATTTGTAATCTTTTAAATCAGAGAGCAATACTAATCTAAGTTTATTTACACAATTGTTCGTCTTATTTCTTATTCTATCTTCTTATCATCATAAATATATTCCCCGTTTTTGTCAGTAGATCGATCTGATTGATAAGTGTTGATCCTTATATCATCACCATCATCATCATCATCATTATTATTATTATTATTATTATTATTATTATTATATTATTATTATTATTATTATTATTATTAAATTATTATTATTATTATTTAAATAAACAATTATCAAACAATTATTATTAAATTATTATTATTATTATTATTATTATTATTATTATTATTATTATTATTATTATTATTTGATCCATGGTAATTCTGTTGAAGTATGAGTGTATGTTTCAATACTAAATCTGATATTCAAATATAAATATTTTAAAATCAGAAGATACTGTTAAAAACAGTATGGAGGAAGAATATGATATTCCTTACAATTTAGATTTATTAAATAAATGGACTATTCCAAAAATTGATTACAAACTAATATATAAATTAGGAACTTTTGAAAAATTGGGATTAAAACAAGTTGTTAAAACAATCGAGGAAACATTTTCCTTAAACAAAGATGAAATGATAATAAAATTATTATCAAAAAGAGATTTACAAAAATATAAAAAAGAATATAAATTTATTCATATAGGTCTAGTGCAAATTGCATTTAAGCCTTTGACTCTAGAAGAGTTACCAGAAAGTTTTGTAGCAGCTCTTAGAGATGCTAGAAACTTAAATTGGAAACAATCCCTTATGGGAATTGTTCAATCTAGTCTGGCTCATGGCCCAGTCTAGTTTAATGTTTATCCTAACTTGCACTTATCATTGTCTGATGTCAATATTTTAGATGCTTTAACTTTGAATGTTAAAACATATGGCTAAAATTATGTACCAGGATCAGAGGTAATATGTATCTGTTATAGAATTTATTATAAACCTTTGTTTACACTTAATCCTCATTGTAAAATGGTAGATAAACCTTTAAATAAAACTGTTCTTATAGAAACTAATTTCAGTAAAGCTAATATTACTACCAGAAGAAAAATTAAATGGAAAGAAATTAATTTTTCAGAGAACTGGGTTTTAGATAATGCTAACCCATCTAAATAATATGTGGATAATAATCCAATAAATATTTCACAAACAAATAAAGGGTCGGTTCAAATTCAATTTGAAAAAAATAAAATAAAATATGAGCCCTCTTTGTCAAAATCAGTGTCATCACACTATTATATTTCTTCTGTAGATTACACAGTTAGAAGTTCTTCTATGGCATCAACATCTAGAATTAGGGAATAATTTCCTGAAAGAAAAATAGATGAATTAAGAATAAACTCGGATAATATAGTTCGAGGAATTAGAATAGATCCGGAGCTAACCGAATCAGAAATAAATTTTGTACAAGTATGAATTCAGATAAAAAATTAGATTTTACGCCGGGATCACCGGTAAGAGAAGAAATTTCTAATGAATTTTCTCCAACCTAAATGGGAATTATTTAGAACATGGTTTTTCAAAAATTTTGAAAAAACAGATAAAGAATTTTTTAGAGAAGAATATTATAATGAATTAAATAACAAGAGATCATACCTTTTGTTCCATGGTTTATTGAAAAATATACTAATAGTATTATTTCTGTTATAGAAAGAAATTTTAATATTAATGGAAATACAGTTTCAAATGTTTTCCCTCTTGCTAATGGTTTTAAAATAGAAAAACAAGGAGAAGAAAGGTATTATCAAGCTTTTCAAAAACTTCTGGAAGGTGAAACCTTGCAGATAACGATTTCTTATATAAATGGTTTGATAAAATAACAAAATTATTCAAATCTTTATTTGATAATAATTGGAGAACAACTTCAAGATATTTCAAAGAAAATGGATAAAATATTATGTCATTTTAAAGAAAAACAAGGTGTCATAATAAAAGATAAGGAATCTATTGCTACAAGTATTCAATTACCTCCTAAGGTAACAGATTTCGAAACGAAGTCTGAAGAAAATCTTATGCAAACATTAAATGATTCAATTAATATTCTAAAAAATCTAAAGATAAATACATTAACAGATTTTGAAGATAGTCTAAAAGAAGAAGATTATAAGCAAAAGATTAATGATAAGATTATGAAATTATCTAAGTTTGTTAATAAGCCAACTCAGAGGATGTATTACTATCCTAGGCCTACTCCACAGGATGTTCTAATAGAAGAACATGAATACATAGTAAATAATTCGTATAGTGGAAAAATGATCTATGAATGGAACATAGATGGACAAACAGAAGGACAGATTTATAATACTGTCCATAGGATGCTTATGTATAGCACTATTTGTCAGAATAATAAGAATATGACTAAGACAATAGCTCAGATGATTATATCAGGATTTACAGGCCAACTTAAAGGTTGGTGGGATAATTATCTATCAGAATCAGATAGAGAAGAAATCCTTAATAGTAGAAAGGAGCATAATGGTGTTGTAGATAACAACTCAGTCTATACTTTGATAGTTAATATAATAGAGCATTTTATAGGCAGATGGTCTGATAATTTGGAAAATATTAGGACTCTTCTACAAAATCTTAAGTGTAGAACCCTAACGTCTTTTAGGTGGTATAAAGATACTTTCCTAAGCGGAGTAATGGAACTTCCTGAGTCTAATAGCTCACATTGGAAATCAAAATTCGTAGATGGCCTCCCTTATTTATTTGCAGAAAGAGTTAGAAATAACCTTAGAAAAGGAGGAACAAGTATAAATTATGATGATTATACTTATGGCAAGTTAATAGGAACTTGTATTCAAAAAGGTTTAAATTTATGTAATGAAATAAAATTAAACCAACAAATTAAGAAACATTCTCTAAATGAGAAGAAACAATTAGGAGAATTCTATCGTCAATTCGGTATAGAAGGAACCTCAAATAATACTAAGAAGATTAAAAAATCTAATCCCTACCAACATCAAAAAAGAAAAAGGAAAAGGGAAGATAGAAAAAATAAAAGAATTCAAAAATACGAAGAACATAAACCTTCGTATAAGACATATAAGTCAAAATTGATTTGTAAAAAATGTGGTAAAATAGGTCACAGAGCAAGAACTTGCTGGTTTAGAAAGAAGCTTAATAAGCTAGAAGATGAAGATTTAAGAAATCAAATATCAAAAATATTATTAGAATCAGATTCTGAATCTGATCAATCTTCTAATGAAGATTTAAATATTTTAGAAAATGAAAGCTTATACTCTTCCTCCGAAGAAGAAAACTGTTACAAAAATAATTGCTGTAATAATACTTCAGAAGAAGAAGAAGAAAATATTTATCAAATAATTTCACAATTTCAAAATATGGAAATAAATGTATTAACAAGTGAAATAATAGAATTATTAAAAGTGATAGACGATCCATAAATTAAAGAGAAAATAATCTCTTCATATATGGAGAAACAAGAAGAAGGTCCTTCTTCTTCAAATTTTAAAAATCAAAAACCATTTTCTCTGGCTGAATTAAAAATTCAATTAAATCAGAGAAATAAAGATAAGAAGCACGTTGATATAAAACAATTAAAAAGAGAAATTGATAATTTAAAATCAGAAATAAAGATTTTACAACAAAATAATAAAGATCTAGATCATAGAATAATATGTCTAGAAAAAGATAAATTAAATATACAACAAATAGAAGAATCAGAATTATATCTGAAAAATATAAGAGAAATTATTACTTCTCAAAAATAGCATGAAAAAATTAAACTACTAATAGGAAATGATTTCTTAATAGAAGTAATTGTACTCTTTGATAGTGGTGCAGATTTGAATTGTATACAGGAATGATTAATTCCTACAAAGTAGTATTATAAAACTACTCATATTTTCAGTCATGTTGGGAATGGAAAATTAGAGGTAAATTATAAAATTCTTCAAGCTTTTATTTGCCAAGATAATACCTGTATTAGTACAAGCTTCGTACTAGTAAGAAATCTTGGAAACCAAGTTATACTTGGAAGTCCTTTCTTTGATAAAATCTTTCTTTTAAAAAATGTAGACCGTACTGGAATAACTGGTATGTATGAAGGAAAAGAAATTGTTTTTAAATTCATTTTTAATCCAATAACAAGAACATTAAACAATTTAAAAGATGAATTGCTAAAAGCAAAGATAAACCAAATTGAATTTCTACAAAAAGAAATATTTTCTTTAAAGATTCAAGAAAGATTAAATAATCCAAAATTACAAGAAAAGATTAAATTAATAGAACACCAGTTTAGTTTACAAATATGTAATGATCATCCCAATGCTTTCTGGGATAGAAAGAAACATATTGTTTCACTTCCATATGAAGAAAATTTTAATGATAGTCAAATCCCGACCAAGGCGAGACCTTGTCAGATGAATTTTGAATATATGGAATTATGTAAACAAGAGATAAAATCTCTTTTAAACAGGAATTTAATAAGAAATTCAAAGTCTCCATGGTTATGTACAACCTTTTATGTTAATAAACATTCTGAACAAGAAAGAGGCGTACCAAGGTTAGTAATTAACTACAAACCGCTTAATAAAGTATTAAAATGGATTAGGTATCCTATACCTAATAAAAAAGATTTATTAGATAAATTATATGAATCAAATATATTTTCTAAATTTGATTTAAAATCAGGATATTGGCAGATTCAAATTGAAGAAAAAGATAGGTATAAAACAGCTTTTACAGTACCTATTGGGCATTATGAATGGAATGTTATGCCATTTGGATTAAAAAATGCCCATTCAGAATTTCAAAACATTATGAATGACATTTTCATTCCTTACAGTGAATTCATTATTGTCTATATTGAAACTCATTTTAAACATTTAGAAATATTCAAAAATATAATCTTAAAAAATGGCTTAGTTATATCTAGACCAAAGATGTCGCTTTTTCAAACTAAAGTCAGGTTTTTAGGTCATAACATCAATCAAGAAAATATAATTCCAATTAATAGAAGTATTAAATTTGCATCCAAATTTCCGGATGAGATTTTAGATAAAACTCAATTACAGAGATTTCTTGGAAGTTTAAATTATATTCTTCCTTATTATAAAAATCTAGCAGAAGACACAGCTTTACTATATGATAGGCTAAGGAAAAATCCTAAGCCATGGTCTATCAATCATACTAAAGCAGTTCAAAAGATTAAGCAAAAGGTTCAAAACCTTCCCTGCTTAATGATTGCAAACCCAGAATGGGAAAAGATTGTTGAAACTGATGCCTCAGACATAGGTATGGAGGTATATTAAAACAGATATCTCCAATTAATAAACAAAAATATCTTGTTAGGTTTCATTCTGGAAAATGAAATAAAAGCCAAAAGAATTATGCAACTGTTGCAAAAGAAATTTTTGTAATAGTCAAATATGTTTTAAAAAAGATGATTTGTTCAACAAAAAGTTTATAATTAAAACTGACTGTAATGCAGCTAAATACATGTTTAACAAAGATTTTAGACATGATGTTTCTAAGCAGATGTTTGCTAGATGGCAATCTCATCTCGCACCTTTTGATTTTGAAATAATTTATAAAAAGGTGACTGATAATAGTCTTTTTGATTTTCTTATCAGGGAATATTTAAATCAATGAGTCATTCAAAAGGAACAGTAAGGATAGCAGTATTCAAACTAATTGAAAAATAGGATGATATCCAAATCGAATTAATAGGATTGGATAATAATATTCAAAAAATAAAAGAAATTACCTTTTTATCTGATAAGGCAAAAGATTATGCTATTAAACAGATTGAATATCAGATAAGATCCTTAAATAAACAGCTAAAGGATCTAAAATATAAAGAAATAATACTTTCTAGTGGATAAATATTCTAGTCCTTATGTTTAAGTTTTCAGGAATGATCCCCTGAGAAAAGGGAAGAGGTCGTGGAAGATCTTCCTCTCATAGGGGAAGAGGAGCAGGCAGAGTTATCCATCAAATGGGTAACAAAAAGCTTATCGCTTTTAACAATGCATCAACTTCATCAAATATACTTGATGAAGATACAGTAAAGGAATTCCTAGCCTTTAAAGCTTCTCAGGGACATAACCCAGAAGAAGTAGCACCATATGCTAAAACCCTCATGAATGAAAGTGAGGATGAAGGATGGGTTAATACACCCAACAAAGAAGTCATACTTCTTTTAGATCATAAAGATCAAAAATGGAAAGATCAACCTTGGCTTATAGTCAAGAGATATTTTGATCAGGGATACTATCCCAACGAGACATATAAGTCTCGAATATATTATGAAGAAATATTAAAAGCAGAATCCAGCAAAATTACCTATTATACTGGGAATAATAAAGCTCATAGCTTTAGTAAAATCATTATTAAGCAGATCATATCTGTGGAAAGTTGGGGGACATCACCCCTAAAAGACAGGGAAATTTTATACCCTGAAACAAAAACTCCCATTAGATATAACTATTGGGATTATTATAAAGCTTTTCAAAGGGCATTCTTATATGAAAACCCTAATCATAAACACTCATGGTTCATAAAGATTTGTCATACAAATTATGAATCAGAAATACAAGCATGGTTTTATAAGTGGTGGCAGTCATACGGTCCATCCATTGATATTTTTATAAATGAAGCCAAAAAATTTAAAAATTTGTATACCCAATGGGTAGAGCTTTCTCCAGCCTTAATAGAGGCCCAACACAATAATACTTTTATAGAGGGAATGGTCTCTTTATATTATTTTGTCCAGTTCAGTATCCCTTGCATATGGAAATGGATTCCGGAAACTGGTTATACCAGTGAAAATATTTTTTGTTTAAAAAGAGCTTATATGACTAAGTTCTAGAAAAAAATGATGGATGAAGAAGAAGATGGCAAAATTAAATGCCAAGACACTCTGGATCAAATCCAAAAAACAATTGATCTATATAAAAAGCAGCAGTAGATAAAGCAGCAGAGGGAATCCCCGAGCCCATTCCAACACATTGTTAGAAAAATTAAAATGATTAAAGGTACGGATGATATAAGTGACCAAGAAATAATGAAATATTATCTAGAAGAAGTTAAGAAGGATATAGCCAAGAACTTCAAAAGAAAAGATGAATCATCCTCAAAAAGAACAGAATCAAGTTCTTCACAAATGGAAGAAGAAGACTCCCAGTTATACCAGGACAGTCAAGATGAGAACGAGCCTATGGATGACGAGGCTTACTCCAGAATGATGATAGAATTAGATGAGGAATTTGGTCCGTTGATACACCAGAAAAAACAAAAGACAAAAGGACACAATAGGCCCCACAAAGAAGAAAAAAAGAATCAATAATTCATTAATCGACAAACATTTTTGTCTACACGTTACATTATTGTAGCTTTTTACTGTTTACTTTTTGACTTGTAATACAAAACGCATCATACGCAAGTATGAGTGAATATTCGCTATAATATTCGGTACCAAATCCCCTATATAAAGGGACTTAGTGTTTAGAAGTAGGTACCGGTTTTCAGAACCACTCCTCTCCTCTCTTGTAATAAATCTTTCTGTAATATTTGAAGTTTAAAGTTTTGAAGTTTCAAGCCTTTAATTTCTGGTAATTCCTTCTTTCTCTCTTTTATTATTTAAATTTATGGTCGCCTCACTTAGAGGCTAAACCTCTAAGTGTTGGAATATCACCATGCTCAACAGATTATCATAATAAAAAGAGATCTTAAAACCCAGATAAGGGTAAAAATTTAAGAAGAATCGTGGGATAGGGTTACAGCCCATCTAAGATGTTAATGTGGGTGGTCGAACTCTGGGGAGTTTAAGCCAAAAAGCCAAGAAGGCGTGGGGCGTTTTGGGTCTGACCTTCACTGATCACATATTAGCATCCTGGACAACGGCTATGTAAAATCACCAAAGTTCCATTGTTCCTCTTGATCTTCTGCCCTTGTATGAGCTTTATGGTTTTCTCCTCTTTTCCCATAAAAGGTCCTGCCTTGTATGGTATCAGAGCCATGGTAATTCTGTTTATTATTATTATTATTATTATTATTATTATTATTATTATTATTATTATTATTATTATTATTATTGTTGTTGTTATTATTATTATTGTTGTTGTTATTATTATTATTGTTATTGTTATTATTGTTATTGTTATTATTGTTATTGTTATTATTGTTATTGTTATTATTGTTATTGTTATTATTATTATTGTTATTATTGTTATTGTTATTATTATTATTATTATTATTATTATTACATCTCAATTAATATAGATGTAATTCTGATTGTTACTTGAGAAGGTAATAGATAAGTGGATGGAGAAAAGCGATATAATCTTGAAAAAGCAATAGATAAGTGGATGGAGAAAAGCTATATTGATGAGGGATGTGATGCACATGATATTGATCAAGCTAAAGTTATTAAAGCAATTTTGAGACCCAATTTCATTCTTAGGTTGACGCTGGAGATTAGAAAAGAGAAACAGGAACATAGGAAATTAGTTGTAAGGTTATGTTCAGGAGATCTTACCGATAGATTTGTACATTAAAAACATAATTCTTAAACCAAAAGTTTATTAATTTTGATATACGAAAATTATAACATTGTCAATAACAATATTCAGTACATCAAAATTTGGAACTCTAATGAAACATAACTATATTAGGATGACAGTCTTGGATTATATGCCAGGCAGTCTCGAGATCCATACAAAGCTATCTTCTTTAATAAGGTAGCCTCGAGATCCATGCAAAACTATCTTCTTTAATAATTGATTCATTCCGTCAAACTAATATGCATTCAAAACTTAGCATTTTTGATTGAGTTCTAGTTTATTTTAGCAATATAACTTTATCCGACCTATAAATTTAACTGTGATTGTTACTTTATCTATAATGGTCTCATCATACTTTATCAAGTTTCTATACTTGATGCTTTCCTCACATCTGTACTTGATGCTTTGCCTATAAATTTTCTCTTTAATTCACTCACAATCACTTACTGTCATCACTCATAATATAAAACAAACACTCATATTAAAATGGGGCACCTACTGTGAATGCTCTTACATGTGGTCCTCACATCATTGTTTTCACTATCTAGACCAGCGGTGTTTGTTAATGTGTTTGAGATGTCATTCCTTAGCTTCAAATGTCAAAACCATAGTGAATGTAGATATGTTTCAAGAGGTTAAGACATGGGGTTTCCTAATCCAAACCTTTGTGGTATTTCCTTTTAACCTCCAAACAAAAATGAATGTGGATATGTTTGGGTGGTTTAGACCGGTGTTTTTCCTAATCAAAACCTATTAAAATGTTTTCAGGGTGTTCTCTCTTCTACTACAAACTTATTAATAAACTCAATGTTTAATTTCTAAAAGTCACATAGACATAATGGTAGCCATTTACTCTCTCATTACTCTACGTTAGTTTCAAGTTGACCACCATTCCTTTGTAGGTTTCAACATAGATGTATCTGTATATAAAGCAAACATTATAATGAGAATATATGCAGGGGCCAAGGATATAAGGGGGTGCAGGGTGGGGCTAGGGGGGGGGGGGGGTTTGACCCCCCCCCTAATTTCCCACTTTTTTTCTTTGGTAATGTTAATTTTCGATCCGATAGTTTCAAATTTTGGTCCGATAGTGTAAATTTTTTATATATATCGAGTTCGCCCCCTTAAAAAACTTTATTTTCGACCCCTTTCCCTCTATAGGAGTGCTCAAGCCCCGCTTCAACTTTTTCTTTTGTGTTTTCATTAAGCTATCAGCAGGATAAACTTCAAAACCAACTTCTTCAAAAAAAAAAAAGAAAGAAATTTTTTTTGCTGCCGTGAACCATAGAAGCTGCTGGGAGCTGTATACTACAACTGGTTACCCACTTTTGCTCAAGTTTGTCTTGTGTTCATTCACTTAGGTAAGAATCATCACATACCATCCTTTGTATTTTTTTCTTTTCATACTCGAATAATGACATAGGACAAGATAGATGAAAAGTGAACAACATAATTTATGTTTTTGTCATAAAACCTATGTTGAACATAGTGTTTTTTTTTTGAACGGAGGAATCATTTTACAAAAAGAAACTTAGCATGTAGCAAGAAACTACAAGCTAATATCCAGAATACATAATGATTACAAATTAAATTTACACTATATTCCTAAGTCCACCTTGATTAGATTAGATCTGCTTGAGATCCATAAATAACTAACCACCTTGATTTCTTTAAGAACTCTCCCTAACGAAGGTTTCATCTTGCAGGACCGGGTTAGGGTGTTAACTACAAGTAGTTTCACAAGAGGAGTGATCTTAGATCACTTAACAGTTTAAATAGAAAACAGGATACTTTGAAGATACAAAGAACACAAGTAACAATAAGACAGAACTTAGAACAAGAACACAAGTATTGTTTTCAAGGATGTTGTATATTGATCTCAAGTTCTATTACAAGTGTTCAAAGCATGGTTTAAAATACAAGTACCTGAGACTCTTTTATACTACAACCTACAACCGTCAATACTTGGAATGATAGTTGGAATTGACTGATCTAAACAACAAGATCAATCTAGAGTCAAAAGGCAGATTACCTTTTGACTAGTGACTATGATATACCATAGCTCACTGACTTTTCTTATTACAAAAAGTCTAAAGGAACAAAAGAAGAAAATTACAGACAAAGACTTTATCTACTATTCACTAAAGCATAGAAGTTTCATGAACTCATAAAAGTTGGTGAGTTATCAGAGTTGCAGCAGAAAGTTGGTCAGCTTTATCAAAAGTAGATTAGAGAAAGCATCTTTTCTCTGTAAGAAATCAGTCTTCACAGCAAAATGGATTTAGAAGACTTTGTCTTTGAAGCCTTGGAAGACTTCATCTTTGGCTTTGGAAGAACTTGGCCTCTGGCTTCGGAAGATTTTACACTTGCAATACTTTCTGTTAAGTGTAAAGCTTCCAAAGTAATTTCTTCTGAACTTTTGGCTTCGGAAGACTTTACACTTAGAGTTTTAGAGAGTGTAAAGCTTCCGCAGCAAGTTCATCCTTGTTCCTTAGTGCATGTTGGAAGATCTTTGGTTGCATCAGCCTTATAATCTTCAGATAGATCCCTACAAACTCCCCCTAGGCTGATGCTACAAAAATAGAGAGATTCTTCAGATGTTGATAGTCCTTATTAGGATCAGCAGCAAACCTCTCTTCATCATATGGTCAGGATCCTTTAGACTCTTATAGAATCTTCTCATGTCATAGAGATCATGCAGAGGAAGGGCAATCATGTCTTGTTGAAAGTAGACATCTTGACCTCCTTGATCTCTAGTGACATACCATCTGTCTGGATTGTTAGCAAAACTCCAGGACACGATGGGTCTTCCAACAGCAAGAGGCTCTACTCTGATGGGAGTTGGTTAAGCAGCCTCTTCATATACTTTCTCAGGATGTTCTAACTCATCCTAAGGTGTAGAGGTGGATGCCTTAGTTTTCTTTTTCTTTGTAGGGGTTCTTCTGGCCATCCTTTTTCCCCTCTTTGATGATTTCAACTGAGAGGACTGGTCTTCAGCACCAGGTTGTTCAGTAGTGTCCCTCTTAGTTGGGTTCTCTTCACTCACAGGTTCAGAAAGAGAGAGAAGAGGACCCTGCTATGGATCAGAAGATGAAGTTGGCTGAGATGCAGCTCTAGGTTCAAGTAGTGTTATCTCAGTGGGTTCAACCTTTACCTCAACTTTAGGTTGAGCTAGACTTGGTGGAGAATGTAAGTCCACAAGCTCTCCCCTTTTGATCTTTTGCTTGACTACCCTTATATGCTCATCCATCGTGGATAGAAGCATAGGACCAAGCCTCCTTCAGGAGAATTTATACAGCTTTAAGAAGCTCATCATCCTCTGTTTGTCAGCAGACTTCTTTTGGCTTTTATGGACGATGGCTCTTGACTTTGCAGCTTCTTCCCTGAGCTTTCACTTAGCATCCTTTTTTCTTTCATGACTTGTTGCTCTAGCAGCTTGAGATATTCAAACTCTACATACTCATAAGATAGGGGAAGAAGTGTAGATGCTTTATAGAGGCCTGTGGCACTCAGGTAGTTGATCATGTTTATTTTATCGGATTCCTTATCTACCTGAGGTAGTGCAGTTGCCACATCCTCTGTCTCAGGGCTTTCTTGAGCTGGGGAAAGGACATGAGCCTATTTGTAGAGCCTTTTCAGTCTCTTTTCTTCCTTAGTCTTGAGGAGCAATGCTGCATCCTCTGCCTCCCTCCTCTCTTTTGACAGCTTAGTGTTAGCCAGCTCATTCAACTTTTCTAAGGGGAGAGAGATGAGTTCATCTATGTTATAGTTCCTGGTCCCCAGGTAGTTTAGCCTGACTGCCCTTAACTCATCTTCTTGAGTATTTGGCCTAAGGGCAACACGGATTGTAGCTTCCATGAAGCCTGGGGACCTACTTGAACTCTCTCCCTTCTGCTTCCTCTTCCTCTTTCTCTTCTCCTCCTCCATATCCTCAGGAGTTAATTTCATTTTCCCTTTGTCAACCACAGGCCTTGGTGACTCAGGTTGGAGAGAACTTTTGTTTTCATTGCTTGGTTTAGCAGTCAAGTTCTGGCCAGAGAGAGGTTGTGAGACACCTTCACTAGCTGGTGCCTCACTGAGGGTACTGGGTGTAGAGAGAGATCCTGTCTCAAGGTTCACAGGCTCAACCTCTAGGCCTTCAGTTAAGGTTTTCCCTGCGAAGCTAATCTTAGGGTCCACCTCAACATCCAGTTGACCAAAGATCTCACCTGCTAGCCTTTGTCTATATAACTTTGATCTCAATTTGAATTCCTCTAGCACCCTATATTGAATCTGGTCTGCTAATCTCTCAGCTTGTCTGTTGTGGCTTGGGTTGACAAGTGGAAGATTCACCAGATTGATGCATTCATAGAAACTTAGGTGTGAGAGGTTGAAGATTTCCAATTGTCCCTGAGCTCTAGAGATCACAAGAGCTCTTCTGTCGGTGTCATACCCCCAACCCATAATTGGATTCTCAGAGGGAACAGACATTGCTCTTGGAATTCTCTCCTCAAAAAAGTTTTGAATGAGTAAGTCTATGTTCATGACTTGAGGAGGTTGCTGAGTCTGGATAATTTCAAGAGTGGTTGGTGACTCCTCTATGTCCATACTCTGGGAGGAACTCCCAGGTTCTGTGGTTGTGAGGACTTTCTCCCCCTTTCTGGTAGCATCACCTTCTTGCATAGGTGAGCTGGGGGTGTCATCCATCACTTCCATAGGTTCTTATGGACCTGGTTGACTCCTCCTTAAGGGTCTCTCAGCTAACTAGCCCTTGAGATCGGTGATCTCAAGTTGCTGGTCATTGACCCTCTTCTGTAGGATAGTCACCTGAGATTCCAAGTGAACTATCTTTGAAGCTAGATAGGTGCAGGTGTTTGTTAGTTTGTGCACCCTATGTTTCAGACTCCCCTCATCTTCAGTTGAAGAATCACTGGCGGATGAGAGAATTGGACCAAAGTCTTCTTCCTCATCACCAGCATAGTGTTCTTGGCTGTTGGATTTCCCCTACATCATGACAACTTCTAGAGAAGTGTCAAGAGGCTGGGTTGCCATGGTTGAGGTCTTACTGATATAATCACTTTCTAAAGTGAGAGCCTCTTCCATAAGGATCTCCTGAACATGTTCAGGAAGATCCACCTCAGTTGTGGGTAGATGATGTGGGCTAGACCTGGGTGAGTCAGGAGTACTCATTTCTCCTTGTGTGTGGGAAGAGAGGAGAGACTCATGGTACTCACTAAAACCAAGTCCTCATCATTATAGAAATCAAGGCTGGGAATTGGGTGGTTTAAGTCCAGCAGCTGAGGGTGGTTGTTATCCCCTAAAGGCTAATCACTTTAGTGTTGAGACTCAAAGTGATGGCTTAAAGCTGTTAGGGATGTGAGCTCATTAGGCTGAGCATGAGAAACCTCAGCATTGATCATTTGAAAGATTGGAGTGGTCTGCTCCTCAGGGGAAGTGGGTGCTTGAGATTCCACTTCCTCCTGCATGGGTTGTGATATGGGGACCTGCACATGCTCAGTAGCAGGTGCTGGGGTTTGTTTGCTTTTTCTTTTGTAGGTGATGGTAATTTGAGGCTGTGGGGGTGGAGTTAAGGTAGAGGGTGTGGGTTCAACACTAGCTGGTGCTGCTAGGTTGCCACCTTGAGCAATGAGCTCAAACATTTTTGGAACCAGGGCTGTTTCTACCCTGGAGAAGCCAACAATAGGCTTTCTTAGTATTTTAAAGATGCTGGGCTTCATCTGTCCCAATTTAAGAATATTACATGTTCCCCTCAACTGTGAGCCCAGTTCACAGTTGAGAATGTACTGGACATATCTCGAGAACATGTAGTATTCTAAGGAGTCTAAATTAGCAAGTAAATTTGTATAGACAAATTGAGAGTACCTGAATTTGACCCCCTAAACCATTCCATGGACTATGAAGGAGAGGTCCTCTAGAACTTGATCCCATCCTCTATGCTTGTTGGAGAGACTATGTATGATGACATGGAGGAGGTATTTCCATTTGGATGAGACCTTCCCCTTCCTGAAGGTTTTGACTGAGAAGTCACCCTCACAACCCATCTACTGAAAAGAATGGTTAACAACAGCTTTCGAAAAGGACAACTCACCTTCTACATCATCCAGCTAAAGGTGTGAGCTTATGATGGCCAGAGTGATGAAGATTATCCTCCCCTACACTATAGCAGATAGTGCCTTCTCCCCATCCATGGTGACCACTTGGTAGGTCCTCCAGAATGCAAGTAACTGATCCTCATAAAGTGGAGGATCAATGGTAAGGGAGGTGAAGTAGTGAGACGTAGAAAGGTATTGACAAACCTCTAAGAAATGAGGATCTTCCTCAGAGTCTAACAGAGCAACCTGATTGTGTTGCATGTGAAGGTGCATGGTAAAACCAGGTTGGTTTCGTCAATCTATGTTTGCCATGAAGGAAGTTTGTTGGTGAAGAAGAAGGTTACTTTGGGAGAATTTAGGTCAAAGAATTTGTGGGAGAAGAAGAGAGTGAGAAGAAGGGGAACCATTGAGAATATATTTGGAATGGATTTAAGACAAAGTTAATGCAAAAGAAAAAACTTTGAAATCCAAAATTAGGTCCCACTTCTGAAAAAGCGCCCAAAAAGGTAGGTTTCTTGGAAGTTGAAAATCTTCCGAAGGTAATTTTGCTTCGGAAGTTTTGAGAAAAAGCTTCCGAAGCAAATTTGGCTTCGGAGGAAAAATACTTGGAGAGTTTTTCTTCCGACACATATTTGATTTCGGAAGATATTAAATCTTGGGAGTTTTATTCTAAAGAGAATAAATCTTTCGAGACTTAATTGCTTTCGGAAGATATTTGTCCTACAAATACATGCAAGTACTTAGAAGCATATTTAAGCTTCGGAAGATATTCTCAGAATTTCTTTCAAAGGTAAATTTCTTATAAGTAGTTTTTGATTTGAAGATAGATTTCTTATAAAGGCAACTTGAAACCTTCAGAAGGAATATATGTTTTGAAAATTTTTCAAAAATCTAAGGAATATCATTAAAAAATTTTCTTCCAAAATAAACTGGGCTTATGAAGGTGATAAAATAGACAACTTAGTACACGCAGGTTTTAGAAATAAAGTTGATTTAAGTTTTTAAGAAAAATTACTCAAAGTTAATCATCCCAATAGCTGATACAAGATATTTGAATCTCTGTTTATCAAAGGCTTTAGTGAACATATCAGCATATTGTTCATTTGTGTTAACTTTGACTAATTTGATTAATCCCTTCTCAAAATTATCTCTAATCAAATGATACCTGATATTGATGTGTTTGGTCCTTGAGTGCTGCACAGGATTCTCTATAATAGAGATAGCACTGTTGTTGTCTATATGGATGGGAGTCTCTTTGGAGTTGAATCCATAGTCCAGCATTTGATTCTGAATCCAAAGCACTTGAGCACAGCAACTTGTAGCAACAATGTATTCAGCCTCAGCAGTTGATGCAGAGACACATGATTATTTCTTGCATTGCCATGAGACAATCCTTCGACCAAGGAATTAACATCCCCCAGATGTAGAATTTGCAGTCATTTGGCAACCACCATAGTCATTATCTGTATAAGCATATAGATTGAAGTCAGAACTTTTTGGATACCAAAGGCCAAGCTTGGGAGCACCTTTGAGTTATCTAAGAATCCTCTTGACAGCAACCAGGTATGACATCTTGGGGTTGGCTTGATATCTTGCACAAATGCATGTGGCAAACATAATATCAGGCCTGCTGGCTATTATGTACATCCATACACTTCCCCTCAAGATCAGGTCCTAGGGAGTGGTTTCTGGCTATGGGTGTCTTAGCAACCTTACATTCAGTCATGTTGAATCTTGTAAGTATGTCTTGTACATACTTTGACGTACTTATGAAAATGCCATTGTCAACTTGCTTCACTTGAATTCCTAGAAAGAAATTTAGTTCCCCCATGGCACTCATTTCAAAACTGTTCTTCATCAGCCTCTCAAAGTCTTTGCAGAGCTTTGGATTACTTGACCCGAAGATACTGTCATCCACATATACTTGAACCAGCATTAAGTCATTCCCTATCCCTTTGATGAAGAGAGTTCCATCTATACTACCCCTCTTGTAACCATATTGACAGAGATACTGAGATAGTGTTTCATACCACTTCCTTGGAGCTTGGTGCAGCCCATAAAGAGCTTTATCAAGCTTGCAGACATAATCAAGATGAGTTGGGTCTGGAAAGCCAGGTGGTTGTTTGACATACACCTCTTCATCAATCACCCCATACAGAAAAGCACACTTGACATCAAGTTGGTAGACCTTGAAATCCTTGGATGCAGCAAAAGCCTGGAATCTCAAGTCTTGCCACAGGAGCAAAAACATTTGTGTAATCAATTCCCTCTTCTTGCGTGTACCCTTGAACAACTAGTCTTGCCTTTTTCTTGATGACAAGTCCTCTATCATCCTTCTTGTTCCTAAAAAGCCATTTGGTTCCTATGACAGTCTTCCTCTGAGGAAGAGGACATAGGTTCCAAACCTTCTGTCTTTTGATTTGAAGCAGCTCTTCTTGCATAGCTTCAACCTAGCTTCCTCCTTCAGAGCCTCATCAACTTTCTTTGGCTCAATCTGGGACAAGAAATAAGAGTGCAGACAAACATTTTGGTCATGGGTTTATCCTCTTGTTCTTATCCCAGTCTTAACGTTTCCAATGATGTTTGTGGTGGGGTGTGACTTATGGATCCTTAGTTGAGGGATGACAACAAGTTGATTGGACAGATCTAAATTAGAGAAATTTAGTTTTGGCAAAGAAGTATCACCCACCACATCAACACACTTATCAAGAGAGACTTGATCCAATGAGTGTGTGATATCATTCATGTTGTCTTCAATGGAGTGATTATCAGCATCAAGAAATTCTTAATCACTGTCACCATCTCCATGTTCTCCTATATTTGAAGTTCCTTCACCTGAGTTTTGAACCTCTGAGATGGAATTTGAAGGCACCTCAGATGTATCAGTTGAATTTGTCATGTTTGTACTGATAGGATCTTTATTTACAGGGTTAGTCACCAAAGGAGCTGAAATAGTAATCTTGCTTGGTCTTCTCAGCTCAAATCATGGGTTGGGATCTCCTGTTGATATGTTATTTATAGATTCTGAAACATTCTCACAACACTTGTTAAAACAGTTGGTAACTAAGTCAAGATCAAATAGCCAATCCGGACCAGAACCTTTCACAGTAGGAGTGAGCTTAATGAAGGTCACATTGGCTGACTCCTCAACTACTATAGTTCTAAGATTGTATACTATATAAGCCTTAGCTTAGGAAGAATATCCAATAAAGTGTCCATCATCTGACTTCTCATCAAATTTGGCTACTTGATCTTTGGTATTCAAGATGGTGCAAGGACATCCAAATGACCTAAGGATACCAATAAATGGTCTCCTTTTGTGCCACAGCTCATAAGGAGTCTTACCATAAGTCTTAACCACTAAAAATATATTCGGCACATAGCAGGCTGTGTTAACTGCCTCTGCCTAGAAGGTGATGGGTAGTTTAGAGTCAGACAACATGGTTCTTGCAGCTTTAATAAGTGTGCTGTTTCTCCTCTCAGCAACACCATTTTGCTGAGGATTCCTGGGAGCACTATATTATCTTGTAATACCCTTTTCATCACAAAATGTATCAAGGATTTGGTTCTTAAATTTTGTTCCTTGATCATATCTTGTGGTCTTGACCTTGTGATCAGATTGATTCTCAATTTTCAGAATGAAGTTCTTCAAGATCTCAGGGGTCTCATCCTTAGTTCTAAGGAAAAAGACCCAAGTGAATCTTGTAAAATCATCTATGATCACTAAGCAATAAGAGGTCCTTCCTAAACTCATTACATTGGTGGGGCCAAACAAATCCATATGTAATAGGTGTAGGGGAGTAGTGATGGAGTTCATTTCCTTTGGCTTGTGAGACACTTTGTGTTGCTTTCCTTTCATGCATGCAACACAGTGGTCATCACTTGTAAACTCTTTCTTTGGCATTCCAATTACCAAATCATTCTTAATCAATTTGTTCATGTTCTTAAAGTTTACATGCCATATTCTTTTATGCCAAAAAAAACACTCATCACTATTTGCTTTATATAGAAAGCAAGAAACTTCTCCTAAGGAAAATGTTTCATGTAAATCCATCTTGTATATGTTCCCTCTTCTGGGGGCTCTGAGTAGGATATGCTTTTGAGGAATGGCCACCCCGGGCTTGAGAACAATGCACTCATGCTCAGTAAAGATCATATGGTGTTTCTGATCACAAAATTAGGATACACTCAGAAGATTGTATCGAAGCTACTTGACAAAGTTTACATTCTCAATGCTGAGCTTACCATTTGTGACTCTGCCCCTTCCAGAAATGTAACCACCAGTATCTCCTCCAAAAGCAACTGATCCTCCATCAATTTTCTCAAAATTTTGAAGCAGAGAACCATTGCCAGTCATGTGCCTGGAACAACCACTATCAATAATCCAAACATTATTCTTGCTCTTTAACTGTTCCTTGGCTTCATCATGGTCTGCCATTAGTGCTTGGATTGGAGAAGCATCTTCAACCTGAAAGCTCCAGTCAAAGCCTCCTTCTTCAACAACAACTACAGCTTGCTGTCTAGGCTTCTCATTCTGGTGAGCTCCCTCATTGTATTTTGGCCTGGATTGTGCTTGGCCACCATTTGACTTTGGTGACTTGCACTCTCTAGAAAAGTGTCCTATTTGGTTAAAGTTGTAACACTTTACCTTGCTTTTGTCCAGCCCACTTTCCACTAGCTGCATTACTGGGAAACCTTCTCCCAGTCCTCTTGTAGAACTTCTGGGCTCTATGAGTGAGAAGAGCCATCTGCTGGATTATTTCCATATATTCCAGATCATCTGGATGGATACAGTCCAGGAATTCAAGAGTGAAGAGAAAGTTGCCTGAACTTTCATCAGAAGACACAAAAGCTTGTGAAGAACTTGTCTCCTGGAATGGGCTTCCAGGGATGTAGCCTTCCCTTGGTGTCTCCGGAAAGGTGATGAAAGGACCCTTTTGTGATTTGTCCGGGTAGCAGATGAGTTGGTGCTGTGGTTCTCTGCAATCACTTTCAACCACATGAAAGGCTGAACTATGATGAGTTTTGGAGTTACCAGATGAGTTCTGCATGTTCATCTCCATCTGGTATCCATTGAGTATTCCATATAACTCAGTAAGAGTAAGAGTCTTAAGGTTTTCAGTCCTCTTAATGACCACACAGTAGTGTGTCCATTGTCTGGAAAGAGAGGAGATGAACTTCCTAACAATATCTCTATTCTCAATGGTTACCCCAACATCAGGTAGAGTATCCACAATCTCAACGTACCTGAAGTACTGTTGAGTCATGGTTTCACCTGTCTTGAAGGTGAAATTTTCAAACTGCTGCTTCAAAAGGTCCTTCTTGTTCTCTTTGGCTTCATTGTTCCCCTCATACATCAGCTTCAATGCATCCCATAGCTGTTTGGCGGTCTTGCACTTCTTGAAACCTCTATAGATGGAGTTAGGAAGAGCAGTTTGAAGGGCAGTCATAGGTTTCTGATCAATATCAATTTTCTTCTAATTTTCTTCAGAAAAATCAGCCCTTTACTTAGGTATCATACCATCACCAGCAGCAGCTGAAGTGGTGTATGGTACATGAGGTCCATTGATAACAGATTCCCACATCCTGGAATCTTGAGACTTGATGAAGCCTTCTATTCTTTGGCACCAAGTATCAAAATCCTCAGGAGTGATCAGTGGGGACTTTGTCATAGTTCCATTTTCCATATCAACCTTTGCGATAGCTACCATTTGAAAAGTTAAGTGAAGTGTGAAACTAAGAGGATTTAAGATGGTGAGAGCTTACAATCAAGAGCCTGGAAAGCTCTGATACCAATTGCAGGACCAGTTAGGGTGTTAACTACAATTAGTTTCACAAGAGGAGTGATCATAGATCACTTAACAGTTCAAATAGGAAACAGGATACTTTGAAGATACAAAGAACACAAGTAACAATAAGACAAAACTTAGAACAAGAACACAAGTATTGTTTTCAATGATGTTGTATATTGATCTCAAGTTCTATTACAAGTGTTCAAAGCATGATTTAAAATACAAGGACCTGAGACTCTTTTATACTACAACCTATAATCGTCAATACTTTGAAGGACAGTTGGAATTGACTGATCTAGACAACAAGATCAATCTAGAGTCAAAAGGCAGATTGCCTTTTGACTAGTGACTATGACATGCCATAGCTCACTGACTTTTCCTATTACAAAAAGTCTAAAGGAACAAAAGAAGAAAATTACAGTCAAAGACTTTATCTACTATTCACTAAAGCATGGAAGTTTCACCCACTCATACAAGTTGGTGAGTTATCAGAGTTGCAGCAGAAAGTTGATCAGCTTTATCAAAAGTAGATCAGAGAAAGCATCTTTTCTCTGTCTTCCGAAGAAATAAGTCTTCACAGTAAAATGGCTTCAGAAGACATTGTCTTTGGATTTTCAGAAGACTTCATCTTTGGCTTCGAAAGATTTTACACTTGGAATACTTTCTGTTAAGTGTAAAGCTTCCGAAGAAATTTCTTCTAAACTTTTGGCTTCGGAAGACTTCACACTTAGAGTTTTAGAGAGTGTAAAGCTTCCGCAACAAGTTCATCCTTGTTCCTTAGTGCATGTTGGAAGATCTTTGGTTGCATCAGCCTCATAATCTTTAGATAGATCCCTACACATCTTATCAACGATGATACCATTGTGCTCCTTCCAAAAGCACCAGCATGTAGTGCAGATAATCGCCTATATGATCTTCTTCATGTTGCCCCCCATATGACAACGTGAATGAATTTTCATTAGGTCCTTTGCCGAGAAGGCATAAATAGGTGCAATGTTGCACCAATCAGATATCATTTGCCAAGTAATCGTCACGAAGTAACAAGAGGTAAATATATGATCCACTGACTCCTTAGCGTGATTGCACAATGGACATAAGGATGAGTCCGCTATAACTTTTCTCCAAAGCAGGGCATCACAGGTTGGAATTTGGCCCAATTTGTAACACCCGAAAAATTCAAAGAAAAGAAAAGTAAAGAAGAAAATATAAATATCCAAAAGGTTAAGGGGTGAGGGTGTACAAAAGGTAAACTTCCCCATAATGGGTTTCAAAAAGGTGGTAAGGCCGCCCATAACTCTCTCTCTCTCAGGCACAATTCGGCTGGAAGCTTGGAAAAGAAAACCCCATCTGGTTTTAGAGAGAGAAAGCTCAAGTTCTTCAAAAGGTGAGATTTCCAAAAGATTTCTTCTCGATTTTCCTGCTGGGTTCGGGCTTATGAACCTATTTTTTTGTGTTTTCTTATGTTGGTATTTTGTTTTATGTGTTTAGGTGTTAGATATTCTTGTTAGCTCTCGGGTTGTGGTGTTTCACTTGAAAGCTGCTGAGAGGTGAGTTCTAAATCCCCTCTTTTACATGTTTTCTACTTGTTTTGGGGTTGATATGCATTATAACTGCTGTTCTTCCTAACTAAACTATGAGTTTTACATGGTGTATGGTTGTGTTTGATATATGTTGGTTTTAAGTGATTTCTATGATGTTATGATAATGTTTGTTATGTTTTAAGATTGTAACATGTTTGATCTATTCTAAGTTTAGGTTGGAATGATGTTTGAGATTGGAACACTTCTTAAGTTGCATCACAGGTACTGAACAAGTGTCCGCTGTGGATGATGGTCATCCACTGTGGACATTGTGTGTCCGCTATGGACAGTTAGAAAAATTTATAAGACGTCCGCTGTGGACTTACATGTCCGCTGTTGTCCACAATGGACACTTGAGGAGTTTATAGTTGTCTGCTATGGATGTTGGTTATCCGCTATGTACTTATCTCATCCGCTGTGGATCTTGGTTGTCCGCTGTAGACTTAAGTTATCCGCTGGATGTCATTCATCCGCATTGGACTATGTTCATCTGCTGTGGACTTTGGCTGTCCGCTGTAGACTTAAGTTGTCTGCTGTGGATCTTGGCTGTCCGCTGTAGAATTAGGTTGTCCGCTATGGATACTTAGTACTTTAAGCCGTCCGCTGTATAAGTTACTCATGCGCTGTGAAAACTTAGAAGTTTTTCTAGAATTTTGGGAATAGACTTTAAGTGTTAAGAACTTATGTTTAATGGGTGTTTACGCTTGTCCTATGTTTTTAATGTTTTATTTACCTTCTTATGGGCTGCTTGCTATGAATAATTATTATTGTTTCATGATATGTGGTTTTAAGGTAATAATATTATAAAAGTATTATTCATAATAAGTGGACACAAAGGAATAAAAGAAGGACAGAGAAACATAATAAATGTTACCCCAGGGCCCTAACAAAAGGTGAAAAGCCTAGCAAGCTTTTCCAATGGAGGTTCACAATCATGTTGTGTTAGCTCAACTGATGTGTGGTTGTTTTAGCCCAAGAAAGGCACATCCGGGGTCTAATCCTTGTGATTGACCAATAAACCAATGGGATCCAAGTTCATGAGCAGGCTTCGTGCCTAGCAGTGTGGATCAACTGTCGGGGGTTAGCTACCACTTATATATGTGTACCGACAGGGGTTTGGCATTTGTTGCCAACCAACAATATAGGCTCTTGCTTTGTGCAAACCTAGACAATGAAAGTGAAAGATAATAAAAGAAAGAAAGATAAAGAATCCCTCAATGATTGAATTATGTATATTGATGAATGATCACCATATGAAGTTTACCAAAGTATATTTTCTATATTATTAAACAAGGACTCACTCAGCAACGCTGACTTTTATATGTATATCAGTTGGCAGGTAAGGATGTTGCTGAGGATGGCACGCTCGAAGCTACTTGGTGAATGAAGACTGGCATCCATTTATACAATTATAATATTTTGTCTTGTATTGGAACTAAATATTCTTTTGTAACTCTAACAACGATGTATTATTTGGCAAAGTAATCATTAATGCAAGAAATTGTTTTTGGTTAAAATATTCCGTTGCGATTGTTTTCTTATAATAATGTGATTTAAGGCGTTTTTAAAAATGAATGATGCTATGAATGTCCAACTGTGGGGTTTCCGGGAACGGAGCCGTACAAGTTGGTATCAGAGTCAAAGTTTAAGAGAATTGGGTAATTGTTTTCAAAACCTAAACTTAAACTGAGAATGGGACCGAATGGAAGGATGCCAGCCTAAGTAGCAACGTGCCATGAGGTAGATTTTTCATAAAGTTAACTGGTATTACGTGCATGTGCTATTTGAATTATGTGCTCTTAGTAGATTTGAATACTGATATAGTCAGGATAGGAAATGCTTGGGGGATGAAGGGTAAAGTAAGTGGCTAATCACAACTGGCCACTGTAATTAGGGACTTACTATACTTGACATAATCTGAGCTATTACCTTGAATGACCTTGTTAGTGTTTGAATCTTATAGGAGGTAGATCTTATGGCGGGTAGGAAAGCTGGGAGGCGACCCGAGGCGGTGCTCGTAGCGGGCGTACTACTGAGCCACGTGTCACCCGGAGCAAAGCTAAGGCTCCTGAGCTGACTCAGAAGGACACGGATATTCATAGCCACAAAGAGGGTGAAGGATTGGCCACCCTAAGTATACGGTAAAGGAAGCTATTGCTGACGAAGTCTACAATGTCATGCAAAACATGTTACCTTCAGTGGTGAACGAGGTGTTGAGGGCTGTAAAGGATGGTGAAAAGACCAAGGATGAGGGCGAGAAAGAGAACGCTGATGAAGAGCCATCTAGTCCCTGGGTGGTTATTCATGATGATGATAGCGAGAAGGAGAGGGAGGCCGCTAAGGGTTGCACCTATGGGGCATTTTAGAGGTGCAAACCCCCAACCTTTGACGGCAACGGTAATGCCACGGTTGCTCACCGATGGGTTCGAGAGATAGAGGCAGTCCTGAACATCAGTGAGTGCCGGGAGGATTAAATGGTAAAGTTTACCTCCCATTCATTTGTTGATTTGGCATTATGCTGGTGGGACAACATTATCCAAGCCGAGGAGAAACAGTTTGTTGCAAGGATGAGGTGGTCGGATTTGAAGGAACTGGTACTAGAGGAGTATTGTCCACATCGGGAGTTAGACAAAATTGAGAAGGAGTTCTTACATTTGGAGGTTGGGAACATGACTCATCAAGAGTATATCCATGTTCAATGAGCTCGCAAGACTTGTGCCGGATCTAGTAACTCCCGAGTCCAAGAAGATTTAGAGGTACATGCAGGGTTTGCCCGTGGATATCAGGAGGAACATGATAGCTGCTAGACTGAGCACTTTCAGGTCTGCAGTAGATTTGGCTGGAAGGTTATATGATGAGAGGGATCCGGTGCCAATTCAGAGGAAGGTTGAGAGGAGTTAGAACAAGAATGGTAATGGGAAAAGGTTCAGGGACAACAACTTTAGGGTTGGGGAGAAGAAGATGAAGGTTGATAATCTTCACCCAGAACAGAGGAAGGGGAATGATCGGAAAGAATGTAGGAAGTGTGAAAAGAGTCACCTGGGTGAGTGTAGAGTGGGGAAAAACTAGTGTTTTAAGTATGGAGGCGAAGGGCACTATGCTAAGGATTGCCGAGTACCGAGATGTTACCAGTACGGAGAGGTGGGTCATTCGGGGCGGAATTGCAAGAAGGGTGGAGCAGGGGGGGACCCAGACTATGGGAGAAAAAGGGAGAAGTGAGAGCTATGGGAGAAAAAGGGAGAAGTGAGAGCACCAAATCCAAGGCAAGGGCATTCAACATGACCTAGGAAGAAGCCAGAGTGGACCCGGAAGTTGTTTCAGGTATGTTCCTGGTAAACCAAGTGTATGCTTTTGTGCTCTTCGATTCGGGTGCTAGTAGAAGTTTTGTATCTGCTACCTTTTTTCGTGAAATGAATGGTAAGAATAAGAAGATAGATGTGCCTTTTCATGTAGCGACAGCGATAGGAAAGTCTACCAAGGTGACTGATATGATAGACGATTGCCTCATAGAATTGGATGGTCACAAGTTCCCTGCTAGATTGTACGTGATGGCCCTAGGAGGTTTTGATGTGGTACTAGGAATGGATTGGTTGGCGACCTATGAAGCGAATATTGTATGTCGAAAGAAGATGATTCGTTTGACTACGCCTGATGGTAGTGTGGTTACGGTTCATGGAGACAAGGAATACACCACTCCGTGAGTGATATCGATGATCACGGCAGAGAATTTTATGAGGCGAGGGTGTGGTGCTTACCTGGCTTATGTGAAGGATGTGGATGCCACTATGACCCGGTTTTCTGACGTGCCGGTGGTATGCTATTTCCCCGATGTGTTTCCCGAAGACCTACCAGGGGTCCCACCCGACAGAGAGATCGAGTTTTAGATTGACTTGATACCTGGAGTGCAACCCATAGCCAAGGCACCATACCGGTTGGCTCCGTCCGAACTCAAGGAGCTGACGACGCAACTACAAGACCTCTTGGATAAAGGCTTCATTCAGCCGAGTATCTCACCATGGGGTGCTCTGGTCCTATTCGTGAAAAAGAAGGACAGTAGTATGAGGATGTGTATCGACTACCGTGAGTTGAACAAGTTGACCGTGAAGAACCGGTACCCGTTACCGAGAATTGATGAATTGTTTGATCAGCTCCAGGGTACTAGTTGGTTCTCCAGGATAGACCTGCGATCGGGGTATCATCAACTTAAAGTGAAGGAGCATGATATCCTTAAGACAGCCTTTCCCACGCGTTATGGACACTACGAGTTTCTCATGATGTCCTTCGGTTTAACCAATGCGCCAGCTGCCTTTATGGACCTTATGAATCGGGTATGCCGATCGATGCTAGATAGATCAGTGATTGTATTCATTGATGATATTCTGATCTATTCGAAGAACGAAGATGAGCACGCTTGTTATATCAAGGAGGTACTAGAGACACTTAGAAACGAGAAGTTGTATGAAAAGTTCTCTAAGTGCGCATTTTGGCTGCGTGAGGTTCAATTTCTTGGCCACGTGGTTAACCCCAAAGGGATAATGGTGGATCCAGCAAAAGTTGAAGTTGTAATGCAATGGAAACCCTCGAGGATGCCATCCGAAATCCGTAGTTTCTTGGGTTTGGCAGGCTACTATAGGAGATTTATTCAAGACTTCTCTAAGGTGGTGGCCCCGTTAACTAAGCTGACTCGCAAGGATGTAAAGTTTGAATGGAGTTTTGAGCAGGAGAGTGCGTTTCAGGAGTTGAAGATGAGGCTAACCCAAGCCCCCGTATTGACGTTGCCTGAAGGGAATGAAGACTTGGTGGTATACTCAGATGCTTCGTATTTGGGTTTAGGTTGTGTGCTGATGCAACGAGGAAAGGTTATAGCCTATGCGTCCCGACAATTAAAGATCCATGAGGCTAAATATCCTACTCATGATTTGGAGTTAGCGGCTATGGTCTTCGCATTGAAGATTCGAAGGCATTACCTGTACAGGACGAAGTGCACCATTTTCACCGACCACAAAAGCTTGAAGTACTTCTTTGAGCAAAAGGATCTTAACATGAGACAAAGAAGTTGGTTTGAGTTGATCAAGGATTACGACTATGAAATTCACTATCATCCAGGTAAGGCGAATGTGGTAGCCGATGCCCTCAGCCGAAAGGAGAGGCCGGAACCGATTCGGGTGAAGGCTTGCCAGCTGTTTGTGACGCTGGATGTTTTGGGTCAAATCAGGGAATTCCAAGATGAGGCATTAAAGGATGATAGGATCAACTCTGAACGAATGAAGGGGCAGGCGACAGATTTAGGGGAGAACACCCTTAGCGTTAAAACCCGTTTCGGGCGGATGTGGATTCCTTGTTTTGGGGAGCTGAGGGGAAGAATCATGGACGAGGCTCACAAAACATGGTATTCCATCAATCGTGGTGCTACATAAATGTATCACAATCTGAAGAAGGATTATTGGTGGCCAGGGATGAAGCGTGACGTGGTGGAGTACGTGAGTAAGTGCCTGACCTGTTTACAAGTGGAGGAGGAACATCAGAAACCATATGGGAAGATCCAACCCTTGGATATACCCAAATGGAAGTGGGAACACATCACCATGGACTTCATCACAAAGTTGCCACGCACTGCGAGAGGATGCGATACCATTTGGGTCATTGTAGACCGCCTGACGAAGAGTGCACACTTTTTGCCAATCAGAGAGACTTACTCGTTAGAAAGGTTGGCAGAGCTGTTCATCAAGGAGATTGTAACTTGTCATGGCGTGCCGGTGTCTATTGTTTCTGATAGGGACACCCGATTCACGTCCAAGTTCTGGAAGAAATTTCATGATGCGATGGGGACGAGGTTACACATTAGCACTGCTTATCACCCTCAGACAGACGGTCAATCAGAACAAACCATTCAGAACTTAGAGGATATGCTCCGGGCATGTATTATTGACTTTGGTGGAAGTTGGGATGAACACCTACCGTTGGCAGAGTTCTCCTACAATAATAGTTATCATGCCAGTATAGGCATGCCACCATTCGAAATGCTTTACGGGTGAAGATGCAGAACCCCGGTGTGTTGGAATGACATAGGGCAGAAAGAGTTATGAAGTATCGAGGTCATTGAAGCCACGTCAGAAAAGTTGGAAAAGATCAAGTCCTTCATGAAGGCAGCAAGGGACCGGCAAAATTCCTACGCTGATAAAAGAAGGAGGCCAATTGAATTCCAAGTGGGAGATAAGGTGATGTTGAAGTATCTCCTTGGAAAGGGATTATCAGGTTCCGCAAGCGAGGAAAGTTGAGCCCTAGGTATATTGGGCCATTCAAAATCATTGCCAGAGTTGGTGAAGTGGCATACAGGCTGGAACTTCCCGATGAATAGCATGGAATTCATCCTACATTCCATGTATCTCACTTACGTAAGTGCTTGGTAGAAAGTGATGTTGTTGTTCCTCTTACGGACATTGAGGTTGATGACAGGTTGAATTATGTGGAACAACCAGTAGCTATATTGGACCGGAAGGAGAAATGGTTAAGGAATAAAGTGATTGGCCAAGTAAAAGTGCAGTGGAAACATCATAAGGGATCAGAAGACACTTGGGAGTCGGAGGAAGAAATAAGACGGCTCTACCCAGGCCTCTTTAAGGAATGACAGGTTTCGGGGACGAAACCTATATAAGGGGGTAGACTTGTAACACCTAAAAATTCAAAGAAAAGAAAAGTAAAGAAGAAAATATAAATTTTTCAAAGGTTAAGGGGTGAGGGTGTACAAAAGGTAAACTTCCCCATAATGGGTTTCAAAAAGGTGGTAAGGCCGCCCATGACTCTCTCTCTCATGCATAATTTGGCTGGAAGCTTGGAAAAGAAAACCCCATCCGGTTTTAGAGAGAGAAAACTCAAGTTCTTCAAAAGGTGAGATTTCCAGAAGATTTCTTCTCGATTTTCCTGCTGGGTTTGGGCTTATGAACCTATTTTTATGTGTTTTCTTGTGTTGGTTGTTTGTTTTATATGTTTAGGTGTTAGATATTCTTGTTAGCTCTCAGGTTGTGGTGTTTCACTCGAAAGCTGCTGAGAGGTGAGTTCTAGATCCCCTCTTTTACAATTATTTCTACTTGTTTTAGGGCTGATATGCATTATAACTGCTATTCTTCCTAACTAAACTATGAGTTTTACATGGTGTACGGTTGTGTTTGACATATGTTGGTTTTAAGTGATTTCTATGATGTTGTGATGATGTTTGTTATGTTTTAAGATTGAAACATGTTCGATCTATTCTAAGTTCAGGCTGGATTGATGTTTGAGATTGGAACACTTCTTAAGTTGCATCGCATGTACTGAACAAGTGTCCGCTGTGGATGATGGTCATCCGCTGTGGACATTGTGTGTCCGCTTTGGACACTTAGAAAAATTTGTAGGATGCCCGCTGTGGACTTACATGTCCGCTGTGGACACTTGAGGATTTTATAGTTATCCGCTATGGATGTTGGTTATCCGCTGTGAACTTATCTCATCCGCTGTGGATCTTGGTTGTCCGCTTATCCGCTGTGGATGTCATTCATCCGCATTGGACTATGTTCATCCACTGTGAACACTTGTGTTTTCCTCATCCGCTATGGACTTTGGCTATCCGCTGTAGACTTAAGTTGTTCGCTATGGATCTTGGCTGTCCGCTGTAGACTTAGGTTGTCCGCTGTGGATACTTAGTACTTTAAGCCATCCGCTGTATAAGTTATTCATGCGCTGTGAACACTTAGAAGTTTTTCTGGAATTTTGGGAATAGACTTTAAGTGTTAAGAACTTATGTTTAATGGGTGTTTATGCTTGTCCTATATTTCTAATGTTTTATTTACCTTCTTATAGGCTGCTTGCTATGAATAATTATTATTGTTTCATGATACGTGGTTTTAGGGTAATAATATTATAAAAGTATTATTCATAATAAGTGGACACAAAGGAATAAAAGAAGGACAGAGAAACATAATAAATGTTACCCCAGGGCCCTAACAAAAGGTGAAAAGCCTTGCAAGCTTTTCCAACGGAGGTTCACGACCATGTTGTCGTTAGCTCAACTGCTGTGTGGCTGTTTCAGCCCAAGAAAGGCACATCCGGGGTCTAATCCTTGTGATTGACCAATAAACCAATGGGATCCAAGTTCATGAGCAGGCTTCATGCCTAGCAGTATGGATCAACTGTCGGGGGTTAGCTACCACTTATAAATATGTACCGACAGGGGTTCAGCATTTATTGCCCACCAACAATATAGGCTCTTGCTTTGTGCAAACCTAGACAATGAAAGTGAAAGATAATAAAAGAAAAAAAGATAAAGAATCCCTTAATGATTGAATTATGCATATTAATGAATGATCACCATGTGAAGTTTACCAAAGTATATTTTCTAAATTATTAAACTAGGATTCACTTAGCAACGCTGACTTTTTATATGTATATCAGTTGGCAGGTAAGGATGTTGCTGAGGATGGCACGCCCGAAGCTACTTGGTGAATGGAGACTGGCATTCATTTATGCAATTATGATATTTTGTCTTGTAATGCAACTAAATATTCTTTTGCAACTATAACAACGATGTATTATTTGGCAAAGTAATCATTAGTTTTTGGTTAAATTATTCCGCTGTGATTGTTTTCTTATAATAATGTGATTTAAGGCGTTTTTAATAATGAATGATGCTATGAATGTCCAACTGTGGGGTCTCCGAGAACGGGGCCTTAAACAATTGAACCCGCCACATCAAAATGTTTGCTTTAATAGGAACCGATTTTGCCCATTCGAAATTAGGAAGAGGCTGTGATGAGAGGTTAATAGTGCATAAAGATCTTAGAGATTTAGTAGAGAACATACCGTGATGGTCTCCCAACCAGCATCACTAATCATTACCACTTGGAACAACAACCTATTGCAAGAGATCCAGCAGATCCATTAGCTATTGAAGCTCAGTGTTGCTTGACGTTTGTCTATCTCAATCCCACCGTCATGAAAAAGAGGATCCCAATTTAAGAAGGCGCTCCGCCACTGTACAGCTTATCTTTTTCTCCAGATTGAACAAATGTGAGAATGTATCACATAGTGCCTCGTTACCCACCCAAAAGTTAGTCTAGAACAAGATGTCCATTACCCACCACCCCTTTTATCAACTTATTTAGGTGGATGTCATTTTTTTTTATAATAGTTGTTGCGACTTAGCAATATTGTTCAACACCCGCGCGAGCGACTTAACAATATGTTGAACATAGTTAATTGTTGTTGGCTTACGTCCATAAATTTAGTCTACTTCTGTATTGTGGCAGGCTTTATTATGCAAATTTCATTATTGTCAACCAAAGTTTGACCCTTCCCCATGCAGGCATGCATCATAGTTAATTGTTGTTGGCTTACGTCCATAAATTTAGTCTTCTAGACTTTTGGAACATGAAGTAATTGATTATTGTACATGATTCTATGGACAAGGTATTATCTTTAATGCTATATTACTTCTTGTTGAACATGGCTTACGTTTTCACTACTAGAAAATATACCTTTAATGACACGCAATGCGTGTCATAAAAGGGTATAGATGACACGCAAAAGCGTTTCAAGAAAGCCCCTGTCATAAATAAAGACGACACGCATTTGTGTGCCATCTGTTTATGACACGCATTCTTGACATACATTTAAGCGTGTCAATGATTTTTCTGTCATAAATAAAAATGACATGCATTTCTTATCGTAAATGTATGTCATTGTTTTGAAATTTTCACCTGAAATCTCAAGAAACCCAACTTAATCCTTGCCTTCGAATATCTTCTTCAGCTTCTCATCGCAATAATAACCCTCT
The DNA here is from genome assembly GCA_025506505.1 of Flaveria sonorensis. Taxonomy (NCBI): domain Eukaryota; kingdom Viridiplantae; phylum Streptophyta; class Magnoliopsida; order Asterales; family Asteraceae; genus Flaveria; species Flaveria sonorensis. Next base: position 30,972,920 of record CM046437.1, read on the forward strand.
TGTTTGTTGGATCCTGAACACACATCATCAACATCTTAACTTATAACAAAACAAAACTTCAAAATACATCAAATTATTACTAAAATTACAACTTAATATTGTGTATTTTTACAAAAATCTAACCATAGTTCATGAGCATACTGCTAGGATTTCATAAGCATAGTTGAAAACTTAGAAAACTATATGTAATACAAAAGTAAACTTCAAAATACATTGTTGGACATGTTAAGGGGTGGTCAATACAATCAGTCTCATAATAAGGAGAGTGTTCGAACACTTAACAGATCAAATAGGAAATCTGTTAAGGGATACTAAGAATACAGGTAAATAGAAATAAGAACAAGAACAGATTAATATGGTTTTCAAGAATGTTGTATATTGCTCTCAAGTTCTTTTACAAGTGTTACAAAGCATTAAAAGAAATACGAAAACCTGAGATACTTTATACTACATCCTACAGCCGGCCATACTTTGAAGGCCAGCTGGAAAAAATAATCTAGACAACAAGATCAATGTAAAGTCAAAAGGAAGATTGCCTTTTGACAATTGACTATGACATGCCATAGCTCACATCCTAATATATTACAAAAAGGATAAAAGGTATAAAGTAGAAAATTACAAACTCTAAACCATAATCTACAGTTGCAAAAGCATAGACCTTGTCACCAACTAATACAAGTTGGTGAGTCTTTAGAGTTGCAACGGAAAGTGGGTCCGCTTTATACAAAAGTAGATCAGAGAATGCATGTCTTCTCTTTCTTTGGAAGAAATTAGTTTTCACTTCATTGGCCTTGGAAGACTTTGTCTTTGAAGCTTCGAAAGACTTCATCTTTGGCTTCGGATGATTTGGTCTTTAGCTTCGGAAGATTTTACAGTTAGAATATTTTTCTGTGAGAAGTGTAAAACTTTCAAAGTAACTTCTACTCTGCACAATGTGCATGCAAGCTGGAAGCTCTTTAGTTGCTTTGGTTTCTTTGGTTGTATCAGTCTTTCAAGTATAACCTTACAAACTCCCCTAGGCTGATTCTACCAAAACAGATAAGTATACTTAGATATGGACAGTCCTTACCAAGATCAAGACCATTCCTTTCTTCATCAACTGATCAGGATCCCTCAGACTCTCATAATACCTTCTCATGTCATGGAGATCATGCAGAGGAAGATCAAGCATGTCTTGCTAGAAATAGACATTTTGACCCCTTTGATCTCTAATAACATACCACTTGTCTGGATTAGTAGCAAAGGTCCAGGACAGGATGGGTCTTTCAGTTACAAGAAGCTCTACTTGAGTTGGAGTTGGTTGAGTAGCCTTTTCTTACACTACCTCGGGATGCTCTGACTCATTCTGAGGTGTAGAGGTGGATGTCTTGGACTTCTTCTTAGAAACACTCTTCATGCCCATCTTTTTCCTCCTCTTTGAAGTCTTTAACTGAGAAGACTGGCCTTTAGCACCAGGTTGATTTTTATGTCTTTCTCAATTGGGCCTCTTCCCTCAAAAGTTCAAAAAGAAAGGGATTTGGACCCTACTGTAGATTAGAAGATGAAGTTGGCTGAGATGCAGCTGGTGGTTTAGGTTGTGTTGTCTTAGGGGGTTCAACTTTTACCTTAACTTTAGGTGGAGCTTGACTTGGTGGATAATGCAAGTCAACAAGCTCTCCCTTTTTAATCTTTTGCTTGATCACTCTAATGTGCTCATCCATTGTGGATAGAGACATTAGACCAAGCCTCCTTCTGGAGAATCCATACAGCTTCAAGAATCTCATTATCCTCTATTTATCAGCAGACTTCTTTTGACTCTTTTGGATGATGGCTCTTGACTTTGCAGCTTCTTCCTTCATCTTTTTCTTAGCAGCCTTTTGTTCTTTGATAAATTTTTGCTCCAGGTGCTTAAGATACTTAAATTCAACATACTCATATGATAAGGGAAGAAGTGCAGATTCCTGATAGAGGCTTGTATCACTCAGGTAGATAATCATGTTTTGTCTATCTACTTCTTTATCTACCTGAGGTTGTTTAGTTGCCACAACCTCTGTCTAAAGGCTTTCAAAAACTGGGCAGAGGGTAGGAGTATGCTTGTAGAGCCTTTTCTGACTCCTTTCTTCCTTCATCTTTAGGAGCAATTCTGCATCCTCTGCCTCCTTCCTCTCATTTAACAGCTCTGTGTCTGCCAGTTCATTGAGTTCCTCTAAGGGAAGAGAGATGAGTTCATCTATGTTGTAGTTCTTGGTCCCAAGTAGTTTAATCTGACTGCCATCAACTCATCATCCTGAGTATTTGTCTTGGGGGAAGCCCCGATAGCAGCTTCCATGAAGCCTTGAGTCCCCCTTAGCTTCCTCTTCCTCTCTCTCTCCTCCTCCTTAATCTCCTCAGGAGTCAGTTTCCTTTTCCCTTAGTCACTCACAGGCCTTAATGACTCAGGGTGGAGAGAGCTTTTGCCTTCATTGCTTGGTTTAGCAGTTAAGCTCTGGCCAGAGAGCGGTTGTGAAACACCTTAACTAGGTGGTGCCTCACTAAGGGTAATGGGTGTTGAAGAAGTTCCTGTCTCAAGGTTCACAGGCTCAACCACTGGGCCTTCAGCCAAGGCTTCTCCTTCGAAGCTAACCTTAGGGTCCACCTCAACATCTAGTTGACCAATGTTCTTACCTGCTAGCCTCTGTCTATATAATCTGGATCTCAACTTGAACTCTTCAAGCACCCTTTCTTCAATCCTATCTGCTAATCTTGTAGCTTGCCTGTTTTGATTTGGGTTGACAAGTGGAAGATCAATCAGATAGGGGCTCTCAAAGAACCTCAGGTTGGAAAATTTGAAGATTTGCTGTTGACCCTGAGATCTAGATATTACCAGAGCTCTTCTATCAGTGTCATACATCCAACTCATGATTGGATTCTCAGAGTGATAAGATAGGGTAGGCATAGCTCTTGGAATACCCTCCTTAAATAAACTTTGTATGAGTGAGTCCACATCCATGTAGATTTGAGGTGGTTGCTGAGTATGGACAATTGCAAGTGAGGGTGGTGAATCCTCAAAGTCCATACTCTATGAAGAACTCCCAGGTTCTATGATTGCTTGGACTTTCTCCCCCTTTTTAGTAGCATCACCCTCTTGCATAGGTGAGCTAGGGGTTAGGTCTATCACATCCACAAGTTTTTGTGTTCCTGGTTGAGTCCTCCTTAAAGGTCTCCCAGCTAGTTTTTCCTTGAGATCAGAAATCTCAAGTTGCTCATCATGGCCCCTTTTTAGCAGGGTAGTCACCTGAGATTCTAAGTGACTAACCTTTGAGACTAAATAGGTGCAGGTGTGAGTCATCTTTTGCACCTTTAGTCTCATGTTACCCTCATCTTTGTCAGAAGAATCATGGGGAGATCCACTAGCACTTTGTTCTTGGCTGCTGGATTTCCCCTGCACCATGACAGCTTCAAGTGAAGTGTTAATGGGCTGGGTTGCCATGGTTGAGGTCTTAATGATGTAGTCACTTGCTTAAGTGAGAGCCTCTTTCATATAGACCTCCTAAACAGGTTTAGGGAGATCCACCTCAGTAGTAGGTGGATGATGTGGGCTAGACATGGGAGAAACAAGGGTACTCATCTCTCCTTGAGCAGGGGAGGAGTACAGAGACTCATAATACTCATTGAATCCTATGTCTTCATCATCATAGAATTCTAGGTTTGGAATGGGTTGGTTTAGCTTTGAAGGTTGTTCACTAGAGTTTTGAGACTCTAAGTGAAGGCTTAAGGCTTGGGGGGTTCTGAGCTCATCCGGCTGAGCATGAGGAACCTCAGCACTGATCCTTGGTAAGATGGGAGTGGTTTGCTCATCAGGAGAAGTGGGAGCTCCAGTGTCCACTTCCTCCTATATGGGTGGTGATATAGGAGCCGGCACAAACTAAGTAGCATGTGTAGGGTTTGTTTAGATTTTTCGGTAGGTAATGGTTATTTATGGCTGTATAGGTGGTTGAGAAGTAGAAGGTGTGGGTTCAATACTAGCTTGTGCTGCTAGGTTGTTACCTTGAGCAATGAGCTCTAACATTTTTGGGACAAGGGCTGTTTCTACCCCTGAGAAGCCAACAGTTGGCTTCGTCATACTCTTGAAGATGTCGGGCTTCATTTGTCCCAATTTTAGAATATTACCTGCTCCCCTCAATCGTGAGCCCAGTTCATAGTTGAGAATGTGCTGGACATATCTAGAGAACATGTAATATTCTAAGGAGTCCAAGTTTGCAAGTAAATTAGTGTACATAAATTGTGAATACCTGAACTTGACTCCCTGAACCATCTCATGGATTATATAGGAAAGGTCCTCTGGAACTTGGTCCCATCCTCCATGCTTGTTAGATAGACTGTAGATGACAATATGCAGGAGGTATTTTCACTGAGAGGAAAACTTCCCTTTCTTGAAGGTCTTGACAGAGAAATCCCCTTCATAGCCCATCTGACCAAAATAATGGTTAACAGCAGACTTGGGGAAGGACAAATCACCTTTTACATCATCCAGCTTTAGGTGTGTGTTTATGGATGCTGTCCTCCCCTGCACTGTGACCAAAAGAGTGATGAAGACTGTCCTCCCCTGCACTGTGGCAGATAGTGCCTTCTCCCCATCCATGGTGACCTCTTGACAGGTCCTCCAGAATTCCAACAACTGATCCTCATAGAGTGGAGGATCGATGGTGAGGGAGGTGAAGTAGTTTGATAGAGTGAGAAAGCGACAAACCTTTGAGAAACCAGGATCTTTCTCAGAGTTCAACAGAGCAACTTGATTATGTTGACTGTGAAGTTGCATGGATAAATCGGGTTGGTTTCTGCGATTATGGTTGGCCATTTTTTGTTGTGAAGGAAGATAAGGACAAGGGTGGTTTGTGGGTGAGTTTAGGTTAGAGAATTTTCAGATGAAGAAGATAGTGAAAGAGGGGGAACCATTGAGAGAATATATATGAAATGGATTTGAGACAATGTTAATGCAAAAGGATAAACTTTGAATCTAATGTCCGGGTAAAAAGTAGTTTTCTTGGAAGTCTAAAATATTCCGCTTTCGAAGCCAATTTGGCTTCAAAAGATATTCGTATGGTTTGTGAAAATTTTGCTTCGGATGAAAAATACTTAGAGAATTCTTTCACTTCTAAGACATGTTTGGTTTCGGAAGAGATCAAGACTTGGAAGTTTTATTCTAAAGAGAATAAATCTTCCAAGACTTAATTGTTTTTGGAAGAAAATTGTCCTTCAAATACATGTAAGTACTTAGAAAAATATATAGGCTTCGGAAGATATATCAAAATTTCTTCCGAATGTAAATGTCTTATAAGCAGTTATTTGATTTTAAGACATAATATTCTTCAAAAGACAACTTAATATCTTCTGAAAGAAAATATGTTTAAAAAATTTTCAAAAATCTAAGGAATATCATTTGAAAAATTTTCTTCCAAAGGAAACAGGGCTAATGAAGATGATAAAATAGACAACTTAGGACACACAGGATTTAGAAATAGAATTGATTTAAGTTCAAGAAAAATCTACTCAAAGTTAATCATCCCAATAGCTGATACAAGATATTTAAATCTTTGTTCATCAAAAGCTTTAGTGAACAGATAAGCATGTTGTTCATTTGTGTTAACCCTGACTAGTTTGATTAATCCTTTTTCAAAATTATCTCTAATCAAATGATACCTGATGTTGATTTGTTTTGTCCTTGAGTGCTGCACAGGATTCTCTAAAATAAAGATAGCACTGTTGTTGTCTATGTGGATGGGAGTCTCTTTGAAGTTGAATCCATAGTCCAGCATCTGATTCTGAATCCCAAGCACTTGAACATAGCATCTTACAGCAGCAATGTATTCAGCTTTAGCAGTTGATGCAGACACACATGATTATTTTTTGCATTGCCATGAGACTATCCTTCCACCAAGGAATTGACATCCCCCAGATGTAGACTTTGCAGTCTTGTTACAGCCACCATAGTCACTATCTGTATAGGCATACAGATTGAAGTCAGAATTCTTTGGATACCAAAGGCCAAGCTTAGGAGCACCTTTGAGATATCTATGAATCCTCTTGACAGCAACCAGGTGTGACATCTTAGGGTTGGTTTGATATCTTGCACAGATGCATGTGGAAAACATGATATCAAGCCTGCTGTCTATGAGGTACATAAGAGACCCAATCATAGCCCTGTAGAGGTGTTCATCCACACACTCCCCCTCAAGATCAGGTCTACGGGAGTGGTTTCTGGCTATGGGAGTCTTTACAACCTTACAATAAGTCATGTTGAATCTTGTAAGGATGTCTTGTACATACCTTGACTGATTTATGAAGATGCCATTTTCAAGTTGCTTCACTTGCATTCCTAGAAAGAAATTAAGTTCCCCCATTGCACTTATTTCAAATATATTCTTCATCAGCCTCTCAAAGTCTTTACAGAGCTTTGGATTAGTTGACCCAAAGATAATGTCATCTATATATACTTGAACCAGCATTAAGTCATTTCATGTTCCTTTGATGAAGAGAGTTCCATCTATAATACCCCTCTTGTAGCCATGTTGACAGAGATACTCAGATAGTGTCTCATACCACTTTCTTGGAGCTTGGTGCAGTCCATAAAGAGCTTTATCAAGCTTGTAGACATAATCATGATGATCTAGGTCTACAAAGCCAAGTGGTTGTTTAACATACACCTCTTCATCAATCACCCCATATAAGAAAGCACACTTGACATCAAGTTGGTAGACCTTGAAATCCTTGGATACAGCAAAAGCAAGGAATATTTTAACAGCTTCAAGTCTTGCTATAGGAGCAAAAACATCTGTGTAGTCAATTCCCTCTTCTTGTGTGTATCCTTGAACAAGTAGTCTGGCTTTGTTCTTGATGACAAGTCCTCTATCATCCTTCTTGTTTCTAAAAACCCACTTGGTTCCTATGGTAGTCTTCCCTTGAGGAAGATGACATAGGTTTCAAACCTTTTGTCTTTTGAATTGAAGCAGCTCCTCTTGCATTGATTCAACCTTACTTCCATCCTTCAAAGCCTTATCAACTTTCTTTGGCTCTATCTAGGACAAGAAACAAGAGTATAGACAAACATTTTTGTCATTGGTTTGTCCTCTTGTTCTCACCCATGTATCAACATTTCCAATGATGTTTGTGGTGGGGTGTGACTTGTGGATCCTAAGTTGAGGGATCATAGTAAGTTGATTGGAAAGATCTAAATTTGAGAAATTTAGATCTAGCAATGGAGTATCACCCACCATATCACACACTTATCAAGAAAGGCTTGATCCAATGAGTGTGTGACATCATTTATGTTGCCTTTTATGGAGTGTTTATCAGCATCAAGAAATTCTTGATCACTGTCACCACCTCTATTTCCTCCTACATTTGAAGTTCTTTCACTTGAGTTTTGAGCCTCTGAGCTAGAATTTTTAGGCCCCTTAGATGTATCAGCTGAATTTGTGATGTTTGTGCTGATAGGATCTTCACTTGCAGGGTTAGTTACCACTGGAGCTGAGGTAGTATGCTTTCTTGGTCTTCTCAGCTCAAATCTTGGGTCAGGATCTCCTGTTTATAAGTTAGTTGTAGATCCTAAAACATTCTCACAAGATTTGTTAAAACAGTTGGTAACTAAATCAAGATCAAACAGCCAATCAGGACCAAAACCTTTCACACTAGGAGTATGCTCATTGAAGGTCACATTACCTGACTCTTCAACTACTCTAGTTCTGAGATTGTATATACTCTATAGGCCTTAGCTTGGGAAAAGTATCTAATAAAGTGTCCATCATCTGATTTCTCAGCAAATGGTGCAAGGACATCAAAATGACCTGAGGAAACTAATAAACGGTCTCATTTTGTGCCACAGCTCATAAGGAGTCTTACCATGAGTCTTAACCACTAAAACTTTGTTCTGTACATAGCAGGTTGTGTTGACTGCCTCGGCCAAGAAGGTCATAGGTAGTTTAGAGTCAGACAACATGGTTCTTGCAGCCTCAATAAGTGTCTTGTTTCTCCTCTTAGCAACACCATTTTGCTGAAGAGTCCTGGGAGCACTATATTGTCTTGTCGTACCTTTTTCATCACAAAATATGTCAAGGATTTGGTTCTTAAATTTTGTTCCTTGATCACATCCTTATGGTTTTGACCTTGTGATCACATTGATTCTCAATTTTTAGAATGAAGTTCTTGAAGATCTCAGGAGTCTCATCCTTAGTTCTAAAGAAAAAGACCCAAGTGAATCTTTTGATGTCACCTGTGATCACCAAACAATATGAGGTCCTTCCAAGACTCATTACACTAGTAGGGCCAAAGAGATCCGTATGTAATAAGTGTAGGGGAGTAGTTATAGAGTTTCTTTCCTTTGGTTTGTGAGACACTTTGTGTTGCTTCCCTTTCAGGCATGCTACACAATGGTCATCACTTGTAAACTCTTTCTTTGGTATTCCAGTTACCAAATCATTCTTAATTAATTTATTTATGTTTTTAAAGTTTACATGGCATATTCTATTATGCCAGAGGAAACACTCATCACTATTTGCTTTAGATAGAAAGCAAGAAACTTCTACTAAGGGAGATGTTTCCTGCAGGTCCATCTTGTACAAGTTCCCCTTCCTGGGGGCTCTGAACAGGATATTCTCTTGAGGAATGACCACCCTGGGCATGAGAATAATGCACTCATGCTTAGTGAAGAGCATGTTGTGTCTCTAATCACAAAATTAGGATACACTCAGTAGATTGTACCCAACCTCTTTGACAAAGTTTACCTTTTCAATGCTGAGCTTACCATTTGTGACCCTACCCCTTTGATGATCTAGTATAGGTTGGACTCACTATAGTTGATAGGTTTATTTTGATATGTAATAGGTTAAATGTTAGTCTTTCTCTTGTAATTCGCCCGGAGTCAGTTGTGACTGTTCACCCAGCGAAACTGTAGTTCACTGCCGGGTGAACCTAGTTAATAGTCAGGCAGTTTCGCTAGTCAGCAAAACTGCCAGCAAAATTAGGATTGCTTATATATTGTAATTTTTCTATCTGTGTAAGAAATTGATCCAGAGAGTCAAAGATTTGCGAGATTGCTGATATGTTTATCCTTTTAAGCCCATGCCTTATTTTTTTCAACAAGTAATCTGCAGCTGTTTTATCATGCTAATAACAGTAATTGTTGGTCCACTCGATCGATATAACAGTGCAATTGATTAATAACACAAACAAATCCCACTGAAAAACACAAATATCAATGATATTTATGAACAATATAGATCAAACACTATAAAATATTGATGAACAATGATAAACACTCTTAAGAACACTCAATAAATTCTGGTTTGATCTGAATTGATTGCTAAAGATATTACCAATGTGAAAAGACCCTCCATCAATGGCTCATCCCACCTCCCAAACCTAATTGTCACTAATCTATATATAGTGATAATATTCACTAATGACATATTAAGCCCCAAGACTTAGACAATTAGAGAAATTACATATAAAACATAAAAATGACTTAAACATAAATAAATATATTTTGTTGACACAAAATATATTTATTAACAATAAATTCCTAGTCATTTATATATTCAACATCTTGTCTCGGTTCTTCATTTCGAACGCGTCTGTTTGCCTTTTCCAATGACTTTGACAGTAACGTTGACCTTTTTTGACTTTGACTGTGTTGATAATATAGACTATCTTTATCAGAACCAACAATACTCCCCCTTAGTCTATCATTATCAATGTCTTGTATCGTGATCAGCACCGATAAGTCAACCATATAATGATCATCAATCATCCCCTAGATTGATGATCTGGTATTGAAGATTTTTCATCTTTCAGGCTCCCCCTTTTTGTATGCTCCCCCTCTTCGTGTGCATTCTTTGTGAATAATCAGGAACAACTTTTCCAACACTCTATTCTTGAATGTGTCAGAAGATGTAGGAGGAGGAATCCTAGCTCGGTATCTTCTGCAAACTTGAGGAACAGGTTCTCTGGTCAGGTACTTTTCTCAGCTGATGATCGGCCATCATTTGAAGCAAAAATCTGTAACATAATCACAACCACAATCTCGCAACTTCCTGTTAGATCATTTCAGTTAACAAATAAACCCATGTTTATCTGTGTGTGCAATTTCCCGTGAAATGCATGTGAAAATAATAACATTTTAATAGCATAATGTGTAAGACTTGAAATAATTTGAAATGAAAAAACCCCTTTTATATATATATATATATATATATATATATATATATATATATATATATATATATATATATATATATATATATATATATTTAATCACCTTACACCAAGAACTAATTCGATCATGAGATCACATCCTCAAGATATACTTAAGCCCAAGGATGTATTTAAACATCGACAAGTTAGTGAGATCACACTGAAGCAGAGTCTGATCACGTTTTTAAAATTTTGATAGCCAAAAACAATTCAAGAATGATTGTTGGTATATTAGTCGAATTTAAACCCATGCCTTATGCATTTCAACGAGTGATCTGCAACTGATTTTATCATGTTTTAGGTTCGATTAGAGAAGCTCAGGTAACTTGGTTCCCACATACATCTGGCGAAGAACTTATCCCGTCATCAGGGCTCATTGAGTAATATGATTAACTCTGCTTGATTTTCTTTTGAGGTTTAACAATGATCTTAGTTTAAGAATCACTGTGCTTTTATTTTAGGAAATAAATGATGAGAGCTCCAGGTCTATACTTACGTATAACAGAGGAGATGATCATCTAAGCATGCTGATGAGAGCTTCAGGTCTATACTCACGTATAACAGAGAAGATCATCGCTCCAGGTCAATGCTTCCGCATAGCAGAGGAGATAAGCACGAAATATACATCTGAAGAGCTAACGAGAAGCTACATTTAGGACTTGGGGATAGGGAGATTTTAGGAATGGAAGGGATCAAGGCAGAAGTCAGATGCTCTCAACCTGTTTTTGATGAGACTTGTAACTTTATGTAGGCTGAGATGTCATGGAAATGATCCTTATCACCAAGTTCTAAAGCTTTAGTTAGGATACAGAATCACTGTTTACTTCGTTTTTGGGCTGAGCCTACCATGCATATCATATAATGAAACTGCCTTTTTAGATTTTAGAATTTTACGTGATACAGACATCTATACCAGTTACTATCATTTCTCACAAAGGTACAAGTCATGCAACCAAGCATACAAATAAAAATACTATCATTTCTCAGTCATCCCAAATCAAGTTCTTAGTTCCAATTTCTATTATACTAGCAAAGAAAGTCTTCCAAATTATACTAGTAAAAAGATGAGAAATGAAGTATCAAGAAAAATGCAGTGATTGTGAAGTGTGAACTATAATAGTGCAGATAAGTATCCAAAATATGGATGAGATACCAAAACCATAACCTATTTGTTCCGCTTCAAATTTGACTGAGGAAGATTCTCTGTTTGTTAAACGGATTACTAACAGTCCTCCTAAACTATTCCTGCACTCATTAACAGATTAGTTAGAGAGGGGGACCCAGGCCATCATGGTCTTGGGAGTTCTTTTTTCATCAGTGTACATAACCTACTTTAGCACACACCCTTTTGAAAAATCATTTATTTCTTTAACCTTTTGTTTTACTTTCCAAATTTGTTTATGTTCAATTACTTTAGATTTGAAAGAATTGTATTTAGAAATCATTTTCTTTTTAAGACCCGTATTTGAAACATTGGTCCTTTTCATCTTTGAATTATGTGAAACCGGCTTCATATGAGAAGGTTTGGATAGATTGTTCTTTATCCAACCATTTAAAGAGGTGTGCTTTTTACTTTTTGAACCAGAGAAGCAACCCATGCTCCAAGCCTGTCTTTGAACTTGAGGGCACTTCTTTAGCACATGACCTTCTTTTCCACATCTAAAGCAAGCCTTGAAAGGCTTTTGGTTCTTTGTAGTCCCATGGATAATAGGAGAGGGTGGAGATTGCTTTGAGGTTGTTGCAGCTTGTTAACAACCTTGAAGCTTCTTCTTTTGGATATCAGGAAATTGAACCTTTTGAGGCTTTGTCAATGTGGATTTCAAAATGGGTTGTGTTTTGATTTTTGATGTCCCGAGAGCTGAAATCTGAACATTCTTCTTAGAACCTTTTTTTATGACTGGTGACTTGTTAGACTTGGAAGCAGATTTGTGAAGATCATGATGGATAGCAGATGAAGATGGTGAGTGCTTCTGTTGAGCTTTGGAGGAACTGCTGATTTGCTTAGCAGTTGGAGATGAGATTCGTATAGGTCTTGATTCGACTTTTGGAAGCATTTGATACTTGATAACTTCAGGTGACTTGATGATCTCTGATTCATCATCAGAGCTTGTCCAGTCTTGTATACACAAGTCAGCTTCCAATGGATCTTGGTTGATAACTCTTGTTGTGTTGGTTTGTGTTGTTGAGTTCTAATTGCTTGATGATTCCACAGCTGTTCCTTCTTTGACAAACTTGACAGGAACAAACGAAGGGATGTTACCTGTCTTGAATTTGTGAAAGAAGTTACTGGAAACAACTGATACTGGTTTTGAAGCATCAGAGGTGGAATTATCATTTTGCAGATCAGATCCTTGCTTGATGAGCCCCAAACCTGCAGGAAAATCATATTCATCTCAAACCTCTTTGTGATTAACGCTGCTTAAACCTGCATATAAACTGTTAGTATTTATAGCTTCAATTAAATTATTAGATGGATAAGGTTAAGGCATAGGAGAGTAACAAAGAGTGCTAGGAGGAGGATAAACATATGAAGTTTCACCACATCTCACACCCTTTTTTATTCTTGCTCCCCTTTGTTTAGAGAATAGTTCTTCCTGTTTCATCCTAAATATCGTCCATTTGTGAAGTTTAGTTTTAAGCTTGCTAGTCTCAAATTCTGCCAAAGTGACTCGTTCGCTCAAAACATTAATCTCGACATTCTTTTCTAAAAGATTTCTTTTTAAAAGATCATTTTCTTTTAAAGCTTCCCTTAGTTTGATAGAATATTTTGACTCATTGATTTTAAGTTCTTCGTTTATTCGATTTAATTCTTTTTCATTTTCTAACAATAACCTGTTAGCTTTATAAAACCCAAATAAACTAATTTTGCAAAGGGGAGAACACATGTCTTGAACTATCTCATAGGGGAGTCCCATAACTATCTTTTCCGCAGCAAGTGCTTTTTCACATTGACAGACAGGAGTGGTCTTTTTGTATTCTTCCTCCTCAGCAGCTCTCTTATTAGCTTCTTCAGCTACACCTTCATCTTGCTTTCCTTCATCCTGAACTTTATATCGGCTTGCACAATCACCTACATGACCAAAACTCTCACTTTTATTATCACACCTGAATTCTTTGAAAGGGTCAAAATCCTCAACAGAATCCTCATCGCTGTTTTCCACCTCAGCCATCAATGCATGCTTCACTTCTTCTCCAGACTTTATATTGATCTTAGTACTTGAAGATACACCTCCATACATGCATTGATTGTACTCTCTTCTTTTCATATCCAATTCAAATAACTTCAACTTGTTGATAACTTCCAAGAGTTTGTAGTCAGCAAAATTTCTTTCTTGTTTTAACAACCTAACTTGTGGACTCCACTATGGAGGAAGAGAGTCCAAAAGTTTTGTGACTTGTTCATGGTTCCCCACCTGGTCATCATACTTCTTAAGATTGCATGCCACCATCAGAAATCGATCAACAAAATCAAATATCTTTTCATCTTTCATGGCTGCAAAAGAATCAAACCGACTTTGTGCTAATATTAGATTATCAAATTTATCAAAATTAGCTACTTCCGAAGAAGACATTTTAGAAATGATCAGAGGCTAATTTCGCTGAAATTTCACTAAATTCGCTGACAAATTCGCTAAATTTTCACTAATTTCGCTGGCAAGTTCGCTGGTAATTTCACTCGTAATTTTGGCAGCAGTTTCGCCCAGCAATGGCACACAAATGCTAGTTTTGCAGTGTAAATTCGCCCGAAACTAGTTGAACTTTCGTTCAGAGAACAATTTGGCAGCAATTTCACTGGGATTGGCACACAAACACTATGAACTTTCATTCAATGCATATACTTTCCCTAGAATGAGGAAACCAGATCCAAAAACCAAGAACAGCTTAGTTTCGCTGAAGGAACCCTAGTTTCACCAGGCGAAACTATGTAGTTGCGTTGAAAGATGCTGTAATTTCACTGGACGAGCTGTAAATTAGCCTGATGAATCTGGACAGCCTTTCTTAGCATGAAATCAGTTCAAACTCATCCAAATCACAATGGATTTGAGATCTGATGATTCTTATAGCTTCCCACACAAAAATCGAGCAATCCCCAATCAATTTCCATATCCAAAACACTCAGATCAGATCGAAAATGAATGGAACAGTGACTTAGAACTTGAACCAAACAAAAACTCAAATCATCAAGAGCACAATTGCTCTAATACCAAATTGTTGGTCCACTCGATCGATATAACAGTGCAATTGATTAATAACACAAAAAAATCCCACTGAAAAACACAAATATCAATGATATTTATGAACAATATAGATCAAACACTATAAAATATTGATGAACAATGATAAACACTTTTAAGAACACTCAATAAACCTTTGTTTGATCTGAATTGATTGCTAAAGATATTACCAATGTGAAAAGACCCTCCATCAATGGCTCATCCCACCTCCCAAACCTAATTGTCACTAATCTATATATAGTGATAATATTCACTAATGGCATATTAAGCCCCTACACTTAGACAATTAGATAAATTACATATAAAACATAAAAATGACTTAAACATAAATAAATATATTTTGTTGACATAAAATATATTTATTAATAATAAACTCCTAGTCATTTATATCTTCAACATCTTGTCTCGGTTCTTCGTTTCAAACGCGTATGTTTGCCTTTTTCGATGACTTTGACAGTGACGTTGACCTTTGTTGACTTGACTGTGTTGATAATATAGACTATCCTTATTAGACCTAACACCCTTCCAGTAATGTAACCTCCAGCATCTCCTCCAAAACAACTAGCCCTCCATCAATTTTCTCAAATTTTAATGTAGAGAACCATTGCCTGTCATTTTCCTGGAACAGCCACTATCAATGATCCATACATTCCTCTAGGTCATTAGTTGTTCCTGCATAAGAAAGAGATATTTAGTTACATTTGGAAACCCAAGCCTCATTGTTCTTGGTCTTATCAAAGTGATTTAAAGACAATGTAACAGCAATTGATCCTATGTTCAAGCTTTGAGGATCATCAGCTGTTGTTGATGAAGAACTTTCAGTCACTTGGTCTTCCTTCATCTTCCACATCATCTTTGGAAGATTAGACTTGACCTTCAATACTTTGGATGTTTTGACAACTTCTGAAGTTTTGGAGAATGGACCTTCCGTAGATCTTGCTTTCACTGCAGTAGGCTTCAGTACTTCGGAAGCATTTTTTTCTTCCGAGACCAACTTTTCTTCCGAGACCAACTTTTCTTCCAAAGGCACGTTTTTACTTGTCTTCTTCTTCACCTTAGAGCTTCCGAAAGGAAAATATTTTCCTTCTGAAGCTAGATTTTCTTTCTTCTTCTCAGAAGTTTTCTTGTTGATCATATGGATAGTACTTTTAGGATTATAGATGCAATCCTTAGCAAGATAGGAAGTACTACCACACATGATGCAATCCATTTGCTTCCTTCTGAGAGCCTTCTTTTGAAAGAAAGACTAAACTTGATCACTTTCCACCTCCATCTTAATCTTCACAGATGATGCAGCAAGCTTTTTAAGGTGAGGCTTGCTTTTGGAACTGGATGGTTCAAGCTGTGTAGCAATGGTACACAGCTGATCAGCCTTTTTCTATTTGCTAGAATAAGTTGGACATAAACTAGAGCTTCTGGTACTAGAGTTCATAGTTAAGTCTTCAGCCTTCACCACTTCAAATACTACAGAGATAAACACTTATTTCTGGTTAGAGTTGAAAGTTGCCTTGATCTCTTGAGCCTTCTTTGATTTCCTCTTGGCTTTTCTGATCAAGTTCTTCCTCCTAGACATGCTCATCCCAGATTCTTTTATCTCCTTAGGAGAATAGTGACCCTTCTTAGAACGATCTTCTTCACTCTTCTTAGAATCATCCTTCACTATCTCCTCTTCATCATCTTCATCAATAGGATCTATGAGGGGAAGCTCATCTTCATAAGTTCTACACCTTGGAGATCCTACGGACAATAAAGTGTGTGGAGGAGCTATCTTAGTAGATCCCAGTCTCTGCTTATTCTGATAACAAACTTTTGCATGCAATGATGAGGATATCATGTTCATGAAGGTCTCTTCTTCAAGAACATATTTTTCTACCCTGGCTTTGCTGATCACAAGCTCAGCCTGGCGTTCAGTTAACTTAGTGATGAGATATTTTATCTGAGTCCTGTAGTTGGTATGTTCATGCTCAAGAGTTGAAATGGTTTTCTTTAAATCTTCTATCTTAAGTTTGTAATCATTTTCAACTCTTTTGAAATCAGCTTTTAAAATGTTTAAGGACTCAAGACCAGACCTCATCTCTAAGTTATAGGACCTATATCTGTTAACTTTAGCAATACATTCAGGTGTACAAAGATGTTCCAGTACCTTGGCTTCTTTATGATCTGCCATCAGTGCTTAGTTTGGAGATGCATTCTCAACCTGAAAGCTCCAGTCAAAGCCTCCTTCTTCAACAGCAACTGTAGCTTGCTACTTGGGCTTCTCATTCTGGGGAACTCCATTAGTATAGTTTGGTCTAGTTTGTGCTTGGCCACCACTTGTTCTTGGTGCCTTGCACTCTCTTGCAAAGTGTCTTATTTGGTTACAGTTGTAACACTTCACTTTGTTTTTGTCCAACCCAGACTTTCCACTGGTTGTATTGCAAGGAAACTTCCTCCCTGTCCTCTTATAGAACTTCTTGGCTCTATGAGTGAGAAGATCCATCTGCTGGATTATTTCCATGTACTCTAGATTATTTGGATGGATACAGTCCAGGTCTTCAAGGGTAAAGAGAAGGTTGTCTGTGCTTTCATCAGTAGACATAAAGGCTTGTGAAGAGCTTGTCTCTTGGAATGGGCTTCCTTGGATATAGCTCTCTCTTGGAGTCTCTGGAAAGGTGATGAAAGGACCCTTTTGTGAGTTGTCAGGGTAGCAGATGAGATGATGTTATGGTTCATCTCCATTTGGTAGCCACTGAGGATTCCTTTCAACCATATGAAGGGCTGAACTCTGCTGATTGTTGGAGTTACCAGATGGATTTTGCATGTTCATCTCCATTTGGTAGCCACTGAGGATACCATACAACTCAGTGAAAGTAAGGATTTTGAGGTTCTCAGTCCTCTTACCCACCCAAAAAGTCAGTCCAGAACAGGATGTCCAAACCATTTCCCACCACCCCTTTTATCAACTTATTTAGGTGGATGTCTTTTATAACAGTTGTTGCGACTTAACAAAATTGTTCCACACCCGCACGAGCGACTTAACAAAATGTTGAACATAGTTAATTGTTGTTGGCTTACGTCTATAAATTTAGTCTACTTCTGTGTTGTGGCAGGCTTTATTATGCGAATTGCATTATTGTCAACCAAAATTTGACCCTTCCCCATGCAGGCATGCATCATAGTTAATTGTTGTTGGCTTGTGTCCATAAATTTAGACTTCTCGACTTTTAGAACATGAAGTAATTGATTATTGTACATGATTCTATGGACAAGGTATTATCTTTAATGCTATATTACTTCTTGTTGAACATGTCTTACGTTTTCACTACTAGAAAATATACCTTTAAAGACACGCAATGCGTTTCATAAAAGGGTATAGATGACACACAAAAGCGTTTCAAGGAAGCCTCTCTCATAAATAAAGATGACACGCATTTGTGTGTCATCTGTTTATGACACGCATTCTTTACATATGTTTATGACACGAAATGCTTGTCAATGATTTTTATGTCATAAATAAAAATGACATGCATTTGTTATCGTAAATGCATGTCATTGTTTTGAAACTTTCACCTGCAATCTCAAGAAACCCAACTTGATCCTTGCCTTCGAATATCTTCTTCAGCTTCTCATCACATACAATAACCCTCTTGTTTGTTGGATCCTAAACACATATCATCAACATCTTACTTATAACAAAACAAAACTTCAAAATACATCAAATGATTACTAAAATGACAACTTAATATTGTGTATTTTTTACAAAAATCTAACCATAGTTCATGAGCATACTGCTAGGATTTCATAAGCACAGTTGAAAACTTAGAAAATTGTATGTAATACAAAAGTAAACTTCAAAATACATTGCATGACCGGTTAAAGGATGGTCAATACAATTAGTCTCACAATGAGAAGAGTGTTAGAACACATAACAGATCAAATAAGGAATCAGGTTTATGTGAAAGATACTAAGAACACAAGTAAACAGAAATAAGAACAAGAACATATTAATATGGTTTTCATGAATGCTCTATATTACACTCAAGTTCTTTTACAAGTGTTATAAAGCATTAAAAGAAATACAAGAACCCGATATACTTTATACTACATTCTACAGCCGGCCATACTTTGAAGGCCAGCTAGAAACACTAATCTAGACAACAAGATCAATGTAAAATCAAAAGACAGATTTCCTTTTGACAAGTGACTATGACAAGCCATAGTTCACATCTTAATATATGATAAAAATGATAAAAGGTACAAAGTAGAAAGTTACAAACTCTAAACCATAATCTACAGTTGCAACTAATACAAGTTGTGAGTCTTTAGAGTTACAGCAGAAAGTGGGTTAGCTTTATACAAAAGTAGATCAGAGAAAGCATGCCTTCTCTATCTTCAGAAGAAATCAGTCTTCACTTCATTGGCCTCGAAAGACTTTGTCTTTGAAGCTTCGGAAGACTTCATCTTTGGCTTCGGAAGATTTGGTCTTTGGCTTCGGAAGATTTTACACTTAGAATATTTTTCTGTGAGAAGTGTAAAACTTCAGAAGTAACTTCTACTCTGCACAATGTGCATGCAAGTTGGAAGCTCTTTGGTTGCTTTGGTTGCTTTAGTTGCATCAGCCTTTCAAGTATAAACTTACATACATCAATTACTACTGAAAGTAGAACTTAATATTGTGGATTTTCATGATAGTCAAACCTTAGTTCATGAGTATACTATATAGACAAGCTAGGGTTTCATATTAACAGTTGAAAATTAGAAAACTCTATGAATTTCAAATCTAAATTTCAAAATACATCAACTATTACTGAACGTTTTCAATTGTGAGGAAAATCTAAGCAAGCTAGGGTTTGGTAAGAAGAGTTAATGAAAATACAAAGTATGAGAGTGAAGAGGCGGCGTTACCTGCAAGCCATTTTCTTTTATGTGAGCCCAAATAGAAGCAAGAAATCATGGTGGTCGCAAGGCATGGGAGGTGGTGGTCGTACGGTGGGGGGTGCAATGGTGGTCACCAGGTGTTGGCGGTGGTGGTTGAAGGATGTTGGCAGTGGTGGTTGAAGGATGTTGGCAGTGGTGGCCGTACGGTGGGTGGTGGTGGTCGAAGGGTGTTGCCGGTCATGGTCGTAGGGTGGGAGGTGGTGGTCGCATGGTGGGGGCGCGGTGGGGGAGGTGGTGGAAGCTAGGGCACGCGTGATGATGGTGTTGAAGAAGCAGGGGATCGGTCGAGGGGTTATAAGTTTTCAAGGAGAGGTTTTAAGTTTTCAAAAATTATAAGATGACAGCAAAAGATAGCAATCATTTAATTAAAAGCATCGCCCGTGTTTATTTTCTTCTGTTTACGACAATAAAACAATGACATGCAATGTGTGTCATTGTTTATTCAATTTTTAGTAACAATGACAATATTTTTATGACACACAGTTTTGCGCGTCATTAAAGCATCGTCCGTCATAAATAGCGGTTAATTAAAGGTATATTTTCTAGTTGTGTTTTCAATTAGGATTATTGAAAATTTTCATCTCAACAAACTTTATATAATTAAATGAAACAGTTAAACACTCTCATATTAGTTTAGTTTTTTAGAACCATCAGTTTTTTAGAATGGTCAATCAAATTGTAAAAATGTTAATTTAATTCGAGATATATATGATTTTAGTAAACTTGATATTAGGTGTATCCAAAAGAATTTAAAAAAGAACTTGAAACACTTATTTAAAAACTGTTGTGAAATTGTATTTCTATGATTAAAACAATATTATGATATTTTTTATTAGATGGCATCATCATATTTAATAAATGTTGAAAACATATTAAGAAAAGTTTACGTTTAATAAACAAGACACCTATTTTGTTATTGACTTAAAATAACTATTAGTAGGGTATTAAAATGATATTTAGGCAAGGAATACGTTTTACGTGTATGCATATAGTTAGGTCACCTTATTGGAATTCATGAAATGTATAAGAATTCAAGTTTCTATTTATCGATATTTGGTTGGGGTCTAGTTCATGTGCTTTATGTTTAGTTGTTATTACATTTTCATCATAAACACTCAATAATGATTTTCGATGAATGCAAAACCATATGGAAAAAATGATCTCTAGCTGGTGATTTTTATTGTGAGATTATCACTATTGCGATTATATTAATAAGGATATTATATAACTTGTTTTATATGATAGTAAGTTATAACATTTGAAATTACTTGATGTATTTTTGTAGTATATGCCTATTAGATGCTATAATTTTTTTATAAGAAGTACTGAAAAAAATTAAAATAAAGAACAATTGATGTTTTATTATGACTCTCATCCACTTATTTATTTAGAATAATTTGTCTCTCATTATAAGATTACACAAGGTCGTACAGACGGATAAATCCTTCATAACAAGGTCATGCATAGTTCTCACCTAATATTAAGTGAAGAGAATATTTGTTGGACTCAACAAGTGTATAAAATGATAATGTTTTCCATAATCAAACATAATGTGTTTTAAAATTCAAACAATCGTTAACTAACATATAAACATCATTAACATTCATAACATACACTAATTAAATTTAATTTTTTTTTTCAGGTTTGTAGATAAAAGGAATTTTTGTTAAGTATCCACAGCGGATGAAGACCTACCCACAACGGATGAACAAGAAGGCGCAGCGGATAAAGAATAAAGTCCAAATGCTAACAACGGATGTACAAACACGTATAGCGGATGACCAAGTCCACAGCTGATGAATAGTCCACAACGGATGTACATCCACAGCGGATGAACACTCCACAGTGGATAACAACACAACACACACACACCAAGTGTTCACAGCGGACAACATCCAAGGCACATCGGACAAGTATTCAACATCCACAGCGGACAGTCTGCTATACACAGCAGACATTTCATCATCCACAGCGGACGACTTATAAATAGCAGTATACCCTAATCCTTTGTAAGCTTTTGAACAATCAATCGAACAAGCAGTTTATTATCATTCAAGCATACAAACACACAATCATACACACACACATAGATTCATATCATTAATCATGGGTTTTCGCACTATGATTAATGAGTATTGAATCTATAACAACTTGTTGTTATATTTGAGAGATTGAAATCGATCCTTGGGGGAATTCATTGTTTTGTTCTTGTGTTATAAGTTCAAAACCCGTAAAAGGTGAATTCCATCACGTGGTATCAGAGTCTTAGCTCAAATCAATCATTGATTTTTGACCTTCTCAATCAATACAATGATATCTATGGTTCATTAGCTTCATATCAACCATTTTTGAGCTAAAAATTGTCACAAAACCCTCTTCTACATCAAACATTCAACAAATGTTCAAAACATGATTCAATAATTTTTTTTCGTACGTTGTGAAGAAGATTTTGTTTGTTTAAAGCTCTAAACATCATTCATACACTATTTTCAAACGTGTTCATCACAAAAACTCTCAAAAACCTCATCGGTTCAAGGGTTTTTTGATAAAACAATACACGGGTACTGTTCTATCAAGTTTTCATCAAACAAACACTGTTTTTAAACATATTGAATCAGTTCGTGTGTTAAAAATCATCATATTCGAGTATATTCAAACTTGAATCAGGTTTTTGTTCTTCAAACAACAAATTGATTGTTGTTTTCTTCGAAGATCATCATAGCCACAACAATACTAGTATAAACCCTAGTTTTTCATTCATACACAACCTTCAAAATCATTGGTGATTTTGTTGGTTTTTCATCAAAAACAAAGAAGAAACCTATTCTTCTTTTGGAGTTTTGAAAAAGTTACTTTTTGATTCAAAAAGTTCACTTTTAAAACATATTATTTGTTTTTAGGGTTTTGACTTTTTGACAGACATAAGTAAGGGTATTGACTGAGTAACATTCCTTAAACGGAATATTCCCTTATTCAGCCGAGGATTGACTGTGACGTTTCATAGGACATTAATTAAATTGAAATTGAATTAATTAATGTCCTTTATTCAGTAAAAAATCAAAAGTGACAAAAACAATAAACAAATCCTAGTGACCTTAGGATAAAACAAACTTAGCACCGAGCTAAATACTCAAACAAATTTGACTTAAACCGTTAAGTTCAGAAATTAACAATCATGTCAGATAAAATTTCAGGTTCCAACAGTGGTCTCAAACCACCCAGATTGAAGAACAAAGTTGACTTCAAACAATAGAAAATAATGTTTCAAAACTGGATTATTTTTCAAGACCCGGATCTATGGACATCCATAACCAAGGGACCATACATACCTGTGACTCTTGGTCCAGATTACAACATTCAAAAACTAGTTAGTTTAAAGAGTGTAGCTGGTGATGACCTGAAAATGGTCAAAACAGACTTGAAGGCTTGCAACATTCTGGCAATGACTCTGCCATTTAAGATACTGACAAGAGTTGAAAACTTCAAAACATCACATGAACTGTGGAAGGTGCTTCACACCATGTGGGAAGGAAGTGAGGAAATTAGGGAAATCAAGAATGAAAAATTAAGGACCCAGTATGAAACTTTCCATCATGTTCAAGGAGAGACAATACCACAACAGCTTCACAGATTTGTTCAGTTGATAAATGAGATGATTGTGTATGGTCTTAAATACAAATCTGTGGAGATCAACAAGAAAATTTTGCATACTCTTCCAGAGAGCTTGACTCAATTAGACTCTTTGATGAAAGCAACACTAGATCTAGAAGCTTTATCATTGGATGCACTAATGGCCAAACTAGAGGCACTAGAGTTAGATGAGAGATCCAGGAATAACAACACAATCACACATATTGAATCATACAAATTCAAGGAGATGCAACAAACAGACAGTGCGTTCTTAACTTGCACTGGTGAAGAAGAAGAGGATGAGTTTTTTGATTCAAGTGAAACTTCATTCTTTTCTGCTCCTGAATCACCATAAAACAAACAAAAGTCCAAGAAGACTGGTGTTCATTCTTCTCATGAAGCAACATCTCAGAGCAAACAACACTCACATGCTTCCGGCTCGAACAAACAACACCCAGGAAAGACATAAAACATCCATAAGTTTGAGAAACCCATGGATGCTCTAACAATCTTTCTGCAAAGTGAGAAGCAAAAGGTAGCTTTTACAGCCTTCTCCACAAGCATTGAAGCTTACTTGGGTGCAAATCTCACACCATCATAGATCATCCAACAAGATTTGGATGAATTGCCTCCTGATATGGTTGAAGAAATGGATCTTCAGGGGTCAATGGAAATGATAGCATACAGATCAAAGAAGTTTCTGCAAAGAAACAGGGGGTTGAGTATGGATAAGAAAACAAAGATTGGTTTTGATAAAAACAAAGTAAGATGCTATAATTGGATGCTCTATGGATAGTTCTCTAGAGAATGTCAACAACCCACTTCTCAAGCATGCATTGACGAAGTCACAAGATACAAAGAACATGCAGACCAAATTTCTAAGAAAGTTATTGAAACAAACATTTTAAATGACAGCTTAAAATAAGAACAAAACAATATGAGATTAAAATTCTATCACTGAAAAATGATTTAGACAAACTGTTGTCTGAAAAACTAACACTAGCAGCTCAAGTTGAGCAACTCTCTGAATCTTTGACTTAGTCAAAAATAATACAAGCGAAACTAAAGTGAAACTTTAAAAGTTTTAGGTGAGCAATAAGAAGTTTGAAGAACTTTTTTCTCAACAAAGGGCATTCAAAGACCCTTCAGGTTTGGTGTATAATAAGGTCAACCCACCTTATAATGATAACTATATCCCATTACCTGACTCAATGACCAACAAACAGGGTGAATCTCTTGACCCACAGATAGGACAGATGACTCCAAACCATCATCGTCATCATCATCTAAGTCATCATTAATATCAAAATCACCTCTGATAAAATTTGTTAAAAGCCAAGCACCACCACAAATAAAATCAATAGATTTCTATCAAGGAGAAATCAATGAGTTTGATGTACAAATGAAGATGATGAAGATCTACTGTATGATGAGTCAGATCAACCAATTACTTAAACTAAAAAGGTTTCAAGTGTGGTTGATACAAAACCAAAACAACCAAAGCAGACATAAGTTATTGATATATGCTCGGGTGGAAGAAAGGCTGAGACTTCCACTGTCTCTCCCAAAAGAACAAACAAAGGGAAAGGAAAAGCCCTTATTCAGCCAAAACAATCAATTGTAACTTTTGATATACCATTTAAGTTAAACTTAAAATCAAAAGTTTTTAACAAACAAAGCACTGCAAATTTGCCTTACCGTGAGTGGTGTGATTAATACACCCATACAACTATAAAATGCAAATATGGTAAGTACTACAAATACTGTGATATGAATAATTATAGTACAGAATCATGTCATTTTCACAACTACTGTTCAATTTGTGAAAGAAACAATCATAGTACTGACAACTGTTTTTCAATAAGAGAAACAAGAAGCAAAACAATCAACTTCAAGTTGAGAAATCAATTGAGAAACAGACAGAACAGGAACAACGGAGGAGTACCACGACAAACTCCTCATACAAAAGTTGTTTTAAACAATGAGAAAACATTTTATGAAAACTTTAAATAACCAGAGAGGAGACATAAGTCTCAAACTGTCATTAGTCAGACATTAGCACTCAAAGGAGGAGAGCTCAAAGCACTTCCCCCAATAGAGCTAAAAACATGCAAAGAAAATCTAGTGTACCTAGAATTACTAAGCCAACAGACAATGCTACATTAGAAGAAATTTATGTTATGGGAAAAGACGGAAAACCCAATATCATCTTGGCTTGGGTTACACCCTCTAATTAATTTTTTTATCTGTGCAGGGACATCAAAGAAGGCCTGACGACATCTGGTATGTTGAAAGTGGATGCTCCCAACAAATGACCGGCAACTGTTCCCTTCTTTGGGATTTCAAGAGAAAACTTGGAGGAAATGTAGCATTTGGTGGTGACAAGATAGGTGGAAAGAAAACTGGTGAAGGAATAGTATCCAATGGGTTGATCAGCTTTGAAAATGTCAACTACTACTCCAACCTCTAGCTTAATGTTCTCAGCGTATTCCAAATTTAGGATAAAGGATATGCCACCCTATTTGACTCCAACAATTACTACATCCTCAAGACGGGTTTTCAAATACCTGAAGACTTTATCCTTTTGAAAACACCCCGTCTAAACAACACAAATTGTTGATATGAACATTGTTTCAGCATCAACCCCTAAAACATGTTTACTATCAAAAGCATCAGAAGATGTTTCCTAATTATGGCATAGATGATTGGGACACTCAAATTTTAACAAAACGAGTCAACTGGTAAAAGGTCACTTAGGAATAGGTTTACCAGAAAAAAAATTATTTTGTACAGATCACTGCACTGCATGTCTGAAAGGCAAACAACATAGAGTGTCTCATAATTCAAAATTGGTAAACTCAAACAACACACCACTCAAATTGATTCACATGGACCTTTTTGGCCCTACAAACATATTGAGTATAGAAAAGAAGCATTACTGCCTTGTTATAGTAGATGATTACTCCAGATTCACTTGGGTTTTCTTTCTATTACACAAGTCAAAAACAACAGAAATCATCAAATCATTTATCACTAAAATTGAAAATCAATTGGACCTTAAAGTAAAAACTTTAAGTGATAATGGTACTGAATTTAAGAATGATATTATTTCTTCTTTTTGTACAGAGAAAGGAATAAGTCATCAATTCAGTGTAGCAAGGACTCCTCAGTAGAATGGAGTTGCTGAATGGAGAAACAGAACATTGATAGAAGCTGCTAGATTTATGCTAGCTGACTCTCTATTTCCCATATCCTTTTGGGCTGAAGCAATCAACATAACTTTCTACATTCAAAATAAATCATTAATTATTAAAGAACATACCAAAACTCCATATGAATTAATGTTTAAAAGAAACCTTTCATTAGATTTCTTAAAGCATTTGGATGTTTTGTATCAATGTTAAACACTAAATAACATATATCTAAGTTTGCTCCAAAAGCAAACGATGGATATTTTGTTGGATACTTCTGAAGCTCAAAAGCTTACAGAGTATACAATCCACGACTGAACATAGTGGAAGAAACAACAGATGTTGTTTTTAATGACCATTCTTTCACTAAGAAAGTCATTAGATCAGACTGGTTGTTTGATATTGACCCACTAACAAAATCATGTGACGTATCTTACTTTGATGTTTCAGGTACCAAGGATGACATTAAATATCCAATAGTTCCTCCACCAACCATTGATGTTCTATTAACATTTTATCCTCTAAGGAGAACAAATGTTACTCCTTCCAGTACCACAGTTACAACTCCTTCTGATCAAACAAACACATCAAGAGGAACATCAACAAACACTC
The DNA here is from genome assembly GCA_025506505.1 of Flaveria sonorensis. NCBI lineage: Eukaryota > Viridiplantae > Streptophyta > Magnoliopsida > Asterales > Asteraceae > Flaveria > Flaveria sonorensis. The sequence goes on from CM046437.1 coordinate 30,999,711, forward strand.
CATCATCATCAACTCCAGTAACCAATCAAGCACAGGCTTCAGTTGACCCTCAACCAATCAAGCAAACAAGGTCACATCCTCCAGCAACAGTTGAAAAAGATGATGACTACCATTCCCTAACAGATACCCATCATGATGATGAAATCTTAGATTTCTTTCGTGATTCACCATAAACATTCAATGAAACTACATAACCAGACCAACCAACCAATTCAAATACTCTTGCTCACCCATCAACACCTAACCAAATAAACACTATTCTTGATTCAACTATCCCTGTTGATCCGATTGAAACCATAAGAGCTCATAAATATCATCCTTTAGAGAATATCATTGGTGATCTCAATGTCAGATTGACATGTAGTCAATCTGATACAGTAAACATTTGGTTGTTTTCCTGCTTTCTATCTCTAATTGTACATAAAAACATCATAGAAGCCCTCAAAGAAAATAGTTGGATACAAACAATACAAGTGGAACTACAGCAATTTAGGAAGCAAGAGGTATGGTAGTTAGTTGAGCTCCTAGAGGTCAATATGCCATTGGAATAAGATGGCTGTTTAGAAACAAAGCACATGATAGAGGGATTGTCATTAGAAACAAAGCAAGGCTCATTGCCCAGGGATACACTCAAGAGGAAAGAATTGATTATGATGATGTCTTTGCTCCTATAGCTAGACTAGAAGCCATCCGAGTGTTCCTTGCATATGCCTCATCAAAGAACTTTACTATCTTTTAAATGGATGTGAAATGTGCATTCCTCTATGAAAAGATAGATGAAAAGGTATATGTTGCTCAACCGCTAGGGTTTGAAGACCCAGACTTCCCTCACAGATTCTATAAATTAGATAAAGCTTTATACGGTCTTCATCAAGCACCTAGGAAATGGTATGAAACTTTATCCAAGTTTTAACTACAAAATATTTATACCAGAGGGAAGATTGATCAAACATTGTTCTTAAAGAGAATAGAACAAGACTCGTCAGTTGTACAAGTCTACGTGGATGACATCATATTTGGCTCGACAAACATATAACTTTGTAGAGAGTTTAAGGCTCTTATGCAATCAAAATTCCAAATGAGCTTAATGGGAGAACTTACCTTCTTTCTTGGTCTTCAAGTTCAATAATCTACTGAAGGAATTTTTATCAATCAAAGCAAGTATGTGAATCAGATCTTGAAAAAATACAACATGACTGATTGCACATCAAGCAAAACACCATTTGCAACTGGATTGAAGTTTGACCCCGATCCAGAAGGAACATTAGTTGATCAGAAGCTTTACAGATCCATGATATGCTCACTGATGTACCTAACTGCAAGCAGACCAGACATTATGTATGCAGTTTGCATGTGTGCTAGATACCAAGCAGATCTAAGAGAATCACACATAAATGCTGTAAATAGAATTTTAGATACTTAAAAGGCAAACCAACACTTGGCCTATGGTATCCTCAAGATGGATATTTCTCTTTATTTGCATACACTGACAATGATTATGGTGGATGCAACAACAACAAAAAATCCATAACAGGAGGATGTTAGTTTCTTGGATCAAGATTGATCTCCTGGTAGTATAAGAAACAAATAAATTTGTCTGTGTCAACAGCTGAGGCAGAATATATAGCTGCTTCTGCATGTTGTTCTCAAGTGCTTTGGATTCAAAACCAAATGATTTATTATGGCTTTAATTTTCTTAAAACACCCATACACATAAACAATTCTACTATCATGGTCATGACTGATAATCCTGTTCAACATTTAAAAACAAAGCACATAGATATCAGATATCACTTTCTGATAGATTGCTCAAAAGAAGGGTCTAATAAAGTTGATCAAGGTCTATACCAACAATCAATTGGTTGGCCTATTTATAAAACCATTTGATTCAACAAGATTTGAATTTCTGGTTCAGTCATTTAGTATGATCAACTATGAACCAAACAAGTAATGTTTTCAAAACATTAATTTCATACAAGCTTTATTTTTTTAAAGTCAAAGTTTAACATCAAACATAAATCTTTTCAAAACTCAAGATATCAAACAAACATTTATGTTTCAAATTACCAAACAAATCTGAATCAAACATGACCACGCATGAGAAATGATAATACACCAGATCACTTCTTCACTTGAGTCATTTTCCACTAATAAAGTTTGACAATACTTTTGTGACATCCGGTAATTTTCCGTTACCAAACTCCGTTTGTTCCGTTAAGTCTTGCATACACGTGTCGGGAGCACACACTAGTTGTCGTTGAACGTTGGTGACTGAATAATAATTAATAATGTTAAACAATAATTTCTATGTTGATTATTGGTTGTGATTATGTGATTTAAATGTTTATTGTGAATTTTATCGCATAACGTGGAAACGTGTGTATTTAATTCGTATATTTTGTATCTAATAAAGATAAAATATATAATTGTCATTGTTAGTTTATATGCTTATTATTGTAGTTAAGAACCTTTTCCCGAAAATTAAGTTTAATAAAATGTAAAACAATAGGGGTTTAAAAGGTAAATGTGATAAAATAAAAATCAAAACATAACCCTAGCCCCCACCCATACCCTTCGGCCGCGATAAAGCTTCCAAACACACACACACTTCGAAATCCATCAAGAACAAGCAAGAAACCATCGGATTTGGTCGACTTCAAGTTATACAATGCGTTAGAATCATCAATTGCAAGCCATTACACGTTTAAAGGTTAGATTTTTGTATGTTTTTGATGAGTCTTCATGTTGGCCGAATGTTTCATGCGAAAACTACAAATTGGTGGTTGATTGATGCTTGTTTGTTGTTGTTAATGTGTTTACTAGATAGATTACATGTTAATTAACGTCAAGTATGCAATAAAGGTTGGATTTTTACAAGTTTTTATGGAAATTACATTAGGGCCGAAACCCTAATTCGAAACTTGCAATTGGGGATCGATTTGTTGATGTTGGTTAGTGTTATTATGTTAGTTGGATTGTATATATGCTAGTTAACGTCGATTATGCAAGAAAGCTATGATTTTGATACATTGTTCATAGGTTACTAATAATAGTAACTTTATTTTGCATGAATTGATGATTGGTTGATGTATGAATGTTATGGATGTGTTTGTGATGATGATTAGATGCTAGATGGTTGATATGAATGTTAGGAATTCAAGAATGCATGTTGTAGTTCATACATTGCTAAAGAGAGTAACTTTTGGGTATGAAAGTTGATGAATCATGATGATTAGGTGTTGTTGATCATGTTTAAATGTTGTCATGGGCTTGAATTGGTATATAATTGATGAATTCATAAATGTAGTGGGAGTTTGATGAATTTGGGATGAACTTTCCCAAAAGGGAAACTTTAATTGTGCAAATCCTTGAATTGGATGATTTGAGCATGTTTGGGATATTAGGACCATGCTAGTGTGTTCATGGATGATTTCTAAGGTGATTAAATGTGTTGTTTGTGTTGTATGAATGTTTAGTTGGATAGTTATCTGATTTGGCCTGTTTGTGAGAATTCATGGTAATGGGTCATATGGGTATGTTAGGACTATTGTTGGGTTGTATGTTGATCATGTATGATATGCTGTTGTGTTAGTATTAACGAGTTATCACCTATAATGTCACCAACGGGTCAAACGGGTCAACTGGGTCAAATGTGTCTTGTATTCAAAAAACCTTGAGTTCTTTGGTTTGTAGAGCACTTAGGGTTTCATGTTGATTCTGTGCACACGTACTTATGTACTCTTGTGTTCTAGGTGACCTTTGAAGGTTGTCTTTCCCTCTTTCTTTCAAGTTAAGCTCTAAGTTAATTCTTGCGCGTACCAGGTGAGTTCTTGCCCCACTTATTTTACATAATCTCTTTTGGGGGAGATAGCATACTGTTGATCACAAATGCTTTTATATATGAGTGTGTATAATATTGATATAGTGCTGTTTACCATGGAAAGTCCTCACACTTTCGGATTGTTAATATTGAATAGCGGGGAAATCTTGGGTAGTACTACTGGGTCTGACGAGCCCCACCTGTGCGACTCGAGGTCAAACGGGTGCAATTTTGTCCTAACACATATTCGTCACGACATGGTAAGTCGTGACGGGAGGCAACAAACGTAACACAGTCAGCTTCGATCGCGAAATCACTATGATTAATATTTTTATGTTAATAGACTAGCTATCTATTGCAATACACTACATATGCTCTGGAAACTGTTGATTGGTTTATATTTTAACGCAAACTCTTGAACTCACCAACCATGTGTTGACTTGTTTAGTATTCTATTCTCAGGTTAAGGTTGTCAGTTGCCTAGGAGCACGCACACCAGTATCGTTGAGTTGTCTACATTGTTTGTTTACACATTTGGGTTTATTTTCCTATTTAACATTTGTGTTTGGGGCGCGTATGTTTTGCGCATTCTCTTTACATACTACTTGTTTTGGGTTTTCTGTTTTAAAAACGCTTCCGCAGTATTTTAAACGTTAACTCTGGTTTTGTTTATTTATCATATAGAGTCGTTCTTGGTAACTAATGACTGAGATCCTGGTATGTCACGCGCCTCGTGGTAAAACCCCGCACGCGGATTTAGAGGGTGTGACAGATTGGTATCAGAGCCATTGGTTATAGGGAACTAGGTTGCATACACACACTAGACTATAACCACACAGTTGTTAGTTACTTATCGCTTACTCTCCTTACTGTATACTCATTGGCATACGCAACACGTACTTCGCAGCATGGCATCGTCGTCCAGAAATTTAGGCAAGAGACCTGCACGATCTGAGTCACCTCCTACTTCTCCCATACCGGATAGGGGATTTAACTGGCCTCGACATCCTTATCCTCCTAGCGAGATAGACTGGGATCAGCCTTTCATACCTCCTGAGCTCGATCCTCCGCGTAACTGGAATTTTTACCCTACTTACATAAACCGTATGGCTTATAGAGAACGCGTACCACCTGTAGCACCTACACGACCTAGGACTAGGTCATCAACCGCCTCTACTTTGCCTACACTTCCTACCTTAAGCATCCCTCTGGAACAGGCATTTGCAGCTTTGGTAGCCACACTGGACACAGAGCGACAGCGAATTAGAGGACTCACTGATGAGAACTCTGCATTACGATCTGAGATGCGTCAGCTGCGTTACCAGGTAGATACGCTTCAGGAGCGACTTTCGATGGCCATTGGTGGACATCATACGCTGGCAGGCAACGTGGTAACACTTAGTGAGCGTATGGACGCACAAGATCACCATAACATAGTGGTTGATGATAGGTTTGCTGATTTGGAGGCACAGCTAGCAGCACTCCAGATTGCTGAAGCCCCTGCACCTTTGGTGGACCCTGATGAGGAAGACCCAGAAGAAGAACCCGAGGAAGCCCCCGAAGAAGAACCAGTATAGATGGATGAGGACAGTGACGGATCTGACGTACTGGACTGATCCTACCTTTTAAATGACTTAGACTATGTAGTGTTTCTTTTCTTTGAAACCTATGTGGGAAGGGTTGTTTCCCACCCAACTGACAAACTTAAATTTTGACATTGATGGAATATTTTGTGACTCAATTGCAAATTATTTATCTTTGATTATTATTTCTATTATAAATGTTGTGGTTGTGGTGGATGCATTATTTCTTATTGTTTACTGTACCTTGATGAGATTAATGTGTTGGATGTTACTCATTATTGTAATTGTGAATTTTAAAGTGAAATATGGACGCACGTGGACGAGGACGTGGGCGTGGTCGTGGACGTGGCGCCGGAGGCCGTGGAGCCGGAGCCATAAACATGACGCCTGCGGAATTGGCGGCATTAATTAATGAACATGTTCAGGCGGCAGTGGCTGCTGCCCAACCGGGACAACCAGCAGGTAAATGATAACAAGAGGTTAAACTGATTTTCCTAGTTATTTGTCTAGGATATCTGACTAATGTTTGGGTTGTCAAAACAGGACCACCACCATGCACCTACAAGTCGTTCATGGACTGTAAACCCCATACCTACAGCGGGACGGAAGGAGCTGTAGGGCTTGTAAGGTGGTTTGAGAAGACAGAGTCTGTCTTTGCGAAATGCAACTGCCCGCCTGCGGATCAGGTGAAGTATGCCACCGGGACATTGGAAGGCGCAGCACTTTCCTGGTGGAATGCCCAGGTACAAATGCTGGGTCAAGCCGTGGCCAATGAACTACCTTGGGATGAGTTTAAAGAAATCATGACTGAAGAATACTGCCCCCGGAATGAAGTGCAGAAACTGGAGATTGAGTTCTGGCAACTCAAAATGCAAGGCTCAGAAATTGAAGCCTACACGACTCGTACTCATGAGTTAGCCACTTTATGCCCAGGGATGGTGAATGAAATGCACAAGAGGGTGGAGCATTATATACGGGGATAAATTCAAAGTATGGTAACTGCTTCAACTACCATACAACAAGCTATCCGAACCGCCCATAGGCTGACTGACCAGGCAGTTGAGCAAGGTCGGTTACCTAAACGGGGTGCGGTGGCAAGCGTGCCTGACCAGAAATGCAAGTGGGATGGTTCAGGCAACAAGGGATCGTCATCCAGCAGCCAATCTCAACCCCAACAACAGCAGCAAAGTCAGCAACAGCAACGGAAGTTTGATAATAACCGAAGCTTCAACCAGACGACTCCCTTAAATCAAGGACCCGGTGGGTATGGTGGAAGACTGCCGAAGTGCAACCGGTGTAACTACCACCATGTGGGTCGATGTGATAACTACAAGTGTCAACGATGTGGGAAGATTGGTCATGCAGCCAAAGACTGTCGGGTGAACTGATGAAGAAGCCACAACAATCACAAGAAACTTCGAAAGGTTGTTTTGAGTGTGGAAAGAAGGCCATTACAGACGCAACTGTCCCCAGCTTAAGAGGAATGGTAATGGTAACAACAACAATGGGAACAACAACAATAATAACAATGGCAACAACAATAATAACAACAACAACAATGGTAATGGCAACAACAATGGTGGAAACAATAATGGAGCCAAAGGAAGAGCCTTCGTCATTGGCTCAGGTGAGGCTCTAAACGATCCTACAACAGTAACTGGTAAATTTTCGGTTAATGGTTGTTTTGCTACTTTATTATTCGATACCGGAGCCGATAGAAGTTTCGTGTCCACTAGGTTCTGTAGTCTTTTAAGTGATATGCCCTCAGCCTTAGAATCTAAATACACCGTGGAGTTAGCTAACGGCACACAGATTCACGTAACGCATATTCTTAGAGACTGCAAGATAGAGCTTGCTGGTCATACATTCACTATAGATCTCATGCCTGTTACGTTAGGAAGCTTTGATGTGGTAGTAGGCATGGATTGGCTTTCCGATAAACAAGCAGAAGTCATATGCCACGAGAAGATCATACGGATTCCCATTGGTGAAGAAGTCCTTACGGTCAGAGGTGATAGGAGTGGTGCGGTGATAGGCATCATCTCGTTTATGAAAGCACAAAAGTTGTTACGAAAGGGTCGACTGGCCATATTGGCACTCGTCACAGATAAACAGACTGAGGAAAAGAAGATAGAGGATATTCCCGTAGTTCGTGAGTTTCCCGAGGTGTTTCCGGAAGACCTGCCTGGATTACCGCCTCATCGGCAAGTTGAATTCCAGATTGAGTTGACTCCAGGAGCCGCTCCAATTGCGAGAGCACCGTACCGATTAGCTCCGAACGAACTGCAGGAATTATCCGCTCAACTACAAGAGTTGTTGGATAAAGGGTTCATCCGACCGAGTTCGTCGCCCTGGGGAGCGCCAGTTCTTTTTGTGAAGAAGAAGGATGGTACATTTCGAAGTGCATTGACTATAGGGAACTGAACAAGGTTACTATCAAGAATAGATATCCCTTACCTCGTATCGATGATTTATTTGATCAACTGCAAGGATCAAGCTATTACTCCAAGATTGATCTGAGGTCTGGGTATCATCAGCTGAGAGTTCGAGAAGAGGACATCTCGAAAACTGCTTTCCGTACACGATATGGTCATTATGAATTTTTGGTCATGCCATTGGGTTGACGAATGCACCAGCAGTATTCATGGACCTCATGAATCGCGTGTGCAAACCCTATCTTGATCAGTTTGTTATCGTCTTTATTGATGACATACTGATATACTCAAGGACTGAGGAAGAACATGGAGAGCACTTACGTCTGATCTTGGAATTACTTAGAGAGGAACAACTGTATGCAAAGTTTTCTAAGTGTGATTTCTGGATACGTGAGGTACAATTCTTGGGTCATATTGTCAACGAGAAGGGAATACATGTTGATCCTACTAAGATTGAAGCGATAAAGAATTGGTCTGTTCCTAAGACCCCAAGTGAGATACGACAATTCCTTGGATTAGCGGGATATTATCGACAATTCATTGAAGGATTCTCTAAGATTGCACAACCTCTCACAGCCTTGACTCACAAGGGAACGACGTACAAATGGGGTGAGAGTCAGGAATCTGCTTTTCAGTTGCTGAAACATAAATTGTGTAGCGCACCAATATTAGCATTACCGGATGGTAGTGATGACTTCGTAGTCTACTGCGATGCGTCTATTCAAGGACTTGGATGTGTCTTGATGCAGCGGGATAAAGTGATAGCTTACGCCTCTAGACAATTGAAGATTCATGAGAAGAACTATACCACCCATGACTTGGAACTGGGTGCGGTAGTTTTTGCCTTAAAGATCTGGAGACATTACTTGTACGGTACCAAATGCACCATCTACACCGATCACAAGAGTCTTCAGCACATCTTTGAGCAAAAGGAGTTGAACATGAGGCAAAGACGCTGGGTGGAATTGTTAAACGACTATGATTGTGCTATTAAGTACCATCCGGGGAAAGCAAATGTAGTTGCTGATGCGTTGAGTAGAAAAGAGACTGCTAAACCTCGACGTGTGCGAGCTCTGCAACTAACGATTAGTACGCAATTACCTGAACAAATCCGTGATGCTCAAACTGAAGCTCTGAAGGTAGAAAACATGAGTTTAGAAGGGTTACGAGGAATGGAAAAGCAATTAGAAGTAAAAGCGGATGGGATTCGTTACTTCATGGATAGACTATGGGTACCTCTACATGGAAATCTGAGAGATTTGGTCATGAGTGAGGCTCATAAGTCCAAGTATTCTATACATCCTGGATCTGACAAGATGTACCATGATTTGAAGGCGCACTATTGGTGGCCTAACATGAAAGCAGATGTAGCTACTTATGTGAGTAAGTGTCTGACCTGCTCGAAGGTTAAAGTGGAGTATCAGAAACCATCTGGTCTGCTACAACAACCCGAGATCCCTATGTGGAAGTGGGATCAAATATCAATGGATTTTATTACTAAGTTACCTCGCACTTCTACGGGTTGTGATACAATATGGATTATCGTGGATCGATTAACAAAATCTGCTCATTTCCTAGCGATAAAGGAAACAGATAAGATGGAGAAGTTAACCCGACTTTATCTGAAGGAGATCATTTCGAGGCATGGAGTACCGATCTCAATTATTTCTGATCGCGATTCTCGTTTCACATCACACTTCTGGCAGTCGTTGCAGAAAGCTCTAGGTACACGATTGGATATGAGTACTGCTTATCATCCACAGACTGATGGTCAAAGCGAGCGTACTATACAGACTTTGGAGGACATGTTACGTGCTTGTGTGATTGACTTCGGGAATAACTGGGAAGTTCACCTACCATTGGTGGAATTTTCTTACAATAACAGTTATCACACTAGTATAAAGGCAGCACCTTTTGAAGCTTTATATGGGAGAAAGTGTAGATCGCCAGATTGCTGGGCTGAAATTGGTGATAGTCAATTAACGGGTCCCGAACTAGTACACGAGACAACTGAGAAGATTGTTCAGATAAGAACCGCATAGCCGCAGCGCGAGACAGACAGAAAAGCTATGCTGACAAACGACGAAAACCTTGGAATTTCAGACAGGTGACAACGTTTTATTAAAAGTCTCACCGTGGAAAAGCGTAGTTCGGTTTGGTAAGCGAGGAAAGCTAAATCCGAGATACGTTGGACCATTTGAGATAGTGGAAAGAATTGGGCCCAGTGGCTTATCGACTAGCCTTACCTGATTCATTGAGTGGAATCCATGATGTATTCCATGTTTCAAACCTAAAGAAATGTTTAACGGATGAAACGATGGTCGTACCACTGGAAGAAGTTCAAGTAGATGAACAACTACGCTTCATTGAGGAACCGGTCAAGGTGATGGATCGTGAGGTGAAAACGCTTAAGCAAAGCAAGATACCCATCGTCAAAGTTCGTTGGAACTCGAGACGTGGACCAGAATTCACGTGGGAATGTGAAGACCAAATGAAGCTTAAGTATCCTCAGCTATTCGAAAGGACGATGCCAGCCGGCGAAGGTATTGATTAAATTTCGGGACGAAATTTCTTTCAACATGGGGATGATGTGACAACTCATCCAAAACTCACACGATTTCGATTTCCTTGTGCCAATGCAGTAGACCAGTGATGGAACACTCACCATGTAACGCAATTTTCGGGACGAAAATTCTTTCAACATGGGGATAATGTGACATCCGGTAATTTTCCGTTACCAAACTCCGTTTGTTCCGTTAAGTCTTGCATACACGTGTCGGGAGCACACACTAGTTGTCGTTGAACGTTGGTGACTGAATAATAATTAATAATGTTAAACAATAATTTCTATGTTGATTATTGGTTGTGATTATGTGATTTAAATGTTATTGTGAATTTTATCGCATAACGTGGAAACGTGTGTATTTAATTCGTATATTTTGTATCTAATAAAGATAAAATATATAATTGTCATTGTTAGTTTATATGCTTATTATTGTAGTTAAAAACCTTTTCCCGAAAATTAAGTTTAATAAAATGTAAAACAATAGGGTTTAAAAGGTAAATGTGATAAAATAAAAATCAAAACATAACCCTAGCCCCACCCATACCCTTCGGCCGCGATCAAGCTTCCAAACACACACACACTTCGAAATCGATCAAGAACAAGCAAGAAACCATCGGATTTGGTCGACTTCAAGTTATACAACGCGTTAGAATCATCAATTGCAAGCCATTACACGTTTAAAGGTTAGATTTTTGTATGTTTTTGATGAGTCTTCATGTTGGCCGAATGTTTCATGCGAAACTGCAAATTGGTGGTTGATTGATGCTTGTTTGTTGTTGTTAATGTGTTTACTAGATAGATTACATGTTAATTAACGTCAAGTATGCAATAAAGGTTGGATTTTTACAAGTTTTTATGGAAATTACATTAGGGCCGAAACCCTAATTCGAAACTTGCAATTGGGGATCGATTTGTTGATGTTGGTTAGTGTTATTATGTTAGTTGGATTGTATATATGCTAGTTAACATCGATTATGCAAGAAAGCTATGATTTTGATACATTGTTCATAGGTTACTAATAATAGTAACTTTATTTTGCATGAATTGATGATTGGTTGATGTATGAATGTTATGGATGTGTTTGTGATGATGATTAGATGCTAGATGGTTGATATGAATGTTAGGAATTCAAGAATGCATGTTGTAGTTCATACATTGCTAAAGATAGTAACTTTTGGGTATGAAAGTTGATGAATCATGATGATTAGGTGTTGTTGATCATGTTTAAATATTGTCATGGGCTTGAATTGGTATATAATTGATGAATTCATAAATGTAGTGGGAGTTTGATGAATTTGGGATGAACTTTCCCAAAAGGGAAACTTTAATTGTGCAAATCCTTGAATTGGATGATTTGAGCATGTTTGGGATATTAGGACCATGCTAGTGTGTTCATGGATGATTTCTAAGGTGATTAAATGTGTTGTTTGTGTGTATGAATGTTTAGTTGGATAGTTATCTGATTTGGCCTGTTTGTGGGAATTCATGGTAATGGGTCATATGGGTATGTTAGGACTATTGTTGGGTTGTATGTTGATCATGTATGATATGCTGTTGTGTTAGTATTAACGAGTTATCACCTATAATGTCACCAACGGGTCAAACGGGTCAACTGGGTCAAATGTGTCTTGTATTCAAAAAACCTTGAGTTCTTTGGTTTGTAGAGCACTTAGGGTTTCATGTGATTCTGTGCACACGTACTTATGTACTCTTGTGTTCTAGGTGACCTTTGAAGGTTGTCTTTCCCTCTTTCTTTCAAGTTAAGCTCTAAGTTAATTCTTGCGCGTACCAGGTGAGTTTTGCCCCACTTATTTTACATAATCTCTTTGGGGGATAGCATACTGTTGATCACAAACGCTTTTATATATGAGTGTGTATAATATTGATATAGTGCTGTTTACCATGGAAAGTCCTCACACTTTCGGATTGTTATATTGAATAGCGGGGAAATCTTGGGTAGTACTACTGGGTCTGACGAGCCCCACGTGTGCGACTCGAGGTCAAACGGGTGCAATTTTGTCCTAACACATATTCGTCACGACATGGTAAGTCGTGACGGGAGGCAACAAACGTAACACAGTCAGCTTCGATCGCGAAATCACTATGATTAATATTTTTATGTTAATAGACTAGCTATCTATTGCAATACACTACATATGCTCTGGAAACTGTTGATTGGTTTATATTTTAACGCAAACTCTTGAACTCACCAACCATGTGTTGACTTGTTTAGTATGCTATTCTCAGGTTAAGGTTGCCAGTTGCATAGGAGCACGCACACCAGCATCGTTGAGTTGTCTACATTGTTTGTTTACACATTTGGGTTTATTTTCCTATTTAACATTTGTGTTTGGGGCGCGTATGTTTTGCGCATTCTCTTTACATACTACTTGTTTTGGGTTTTCTGTTTTAAAAACGCTTCCGCAGTATTTTAAACGTTAACTCTGGTTTTGTTTATTTATCATATAGAGTCGTTCTTGGTAACTAATGACTGAGATCCTGGTATGTCACGCGTCTCGCGGTAAAACCCCGCACGCGGATTTAGAGGGTGTGACAACTTTGTTTGATATATGGATAGGCTTATCATGGGACACCTAACATCATATACAACAGTGAAGAACTAAATTCTCATGATTGTGTGGTAAGCAACACCCATCTTAGTTTATGGTGAGTATTGGTCTATCCAATATAGATTGCTTGTAAAGTAACTCATATACACCAAGTGAAACAGCTTATAAATTGCTTAATCATACAAGTGTCTCCTTTGTTATGATTATCATAGACCTAGAGTACACTAAGGCATTCTTTGTTGTGCTGAGCACAGACCTGAATGACCTACATCATTATCCAAAAAGATTCCTAATGAGGAACACATCCATCTTGGATGGACAATCAATAAAGTCTCTTAGACTACATTCCTTGTAAATGAATCAAAAGAATCCCAAAATATTATCACCTTCCAAAGTAAAGTGAAAAAATATCCCAATGTGGATCACACAATAAGGATCAAATTGAGCATTTATACTCCTAAGTAGCTAGGTCATGAGTATTGAAAGTGCTTTCTGGCATATCTTGAGGAGGGTTGATCTTAACATACAATCAGGTGTAGGGTATATACAAATCATCTTAATAAACCCAAAACATGATAATCAATCACTATTTCAATCAATTATTATTACCATGCATGAGTTTAAGTGGATCACAATATCTGCAATCAATATTGTATTAGTCTATGTCTATTCTCAAAATCATCAAATCAACCCAATGAGGATTTTAGACTAATATGAACTCATGTCATGTGCAAATAATTCATGTCAAAGCATGAAAATCATTCATTTCTTAGTTAGATAACGTGTTATATTTCTACAAGTTTATCATGCAAACAAACAAATGGGACTTTGATAATTTCCATTAAAACAATTTCAAATTTTTGTTATTTTATAAAAGTCTTTATAAATATGCAAAAACACAGGGGGAGAAAAATGAATATGGAAATATCAAAGGCAACAGAATATATGCATAATCATACAATTTAAAATTTGAAATATTAAAATTTTAAGGATTTTAAAATTTTGAGTTTTAAATAAAGCCAAGTCAAGACAGCACTCAATAAACAGCAATTTGACACATATACGTGCACAATTTAGCTTGTGAGTAATATTTTATCATCCATATATTAATCATATTAAAATTATAAAATTTTAACAAACATTCAATTTTGAAACATTGTATAATTATTTTCTAGGCAAACACGGAAAACCAAGTCTTTACAGCTTATGTATTAAGTTACATAACTGATGAGCAAAATTTTCAAAATAAACAAAAAGTTTTAAAATTTTGACAATTGTGGACATAGTGGACTCACAAACATGCATCCACTATAGATACAGTTAACCAACAAACATGAAAAATATATCAAGTGTTTATAGCGGACAAACAAACATGCATCCGCTATGCATCAATGAACATACAAGTGTTCACAGCGCATGATGTCAATAAAACATCCGCTGTAAATACAGTAAGTTTTCACAGCGAATGACTGACTTTGGTCATCCGTTGTTGAAACACTGTAAGTGTATAGAGCATATGCACATAGGTAATCATATGCTTTACACTATTACATAATCACACAAAGTGTTCACAACGCTTGACAATAACTCAACCAGTATGAACATCTCAAACAATCAAAGTGTACATAGCGCATAACAAATTTTCCATCTGCTGTGAACAACTAAACAATCATCAAAGTATACACAGCGCATGAACAAATGTTCATCCGCTTTATGAACAGTGCTAAAACACAGCGTATGACTTTTAGTCATCAGTTGTGAATTTTCATTTCACAGAAGTGTGCACAGCGCATGACCAAATGTTCGTCCACTGTGAACAAAGAAAAACATTCAAGGGTCCACAGCGTACAACTTAAAAGTTGTATAGCGGACGCACTGTTCCAACAGCGTATGTGTAACTCACAGCGCATGACTTAAAATTAAAATTTAAGTTTAAATTGTTCACATAATGCATATACACACTGAATACATAATGGACATTATTGTATATGTAGATCAACACTTGTCATTTTCACATTCATCACGAGTGTGAGAGGTAACATCAAATTTCTAAAACGTTGCTACAATACGATAAACCATGATCATTCAAAACTCTGGTTCTGATTGATTTCATCACTAACATTGGTTCGAATAGTTATAATAACATGTTGTTAATCATTAACAATCACCAAAACACATAATTACTTGTTTTTTATTCGAATAATGATAAACCCTAAGCCGAATCATGAACCGAAGCAAACTAAAATCATTTGATGCTATTAGTGAAATCATTCATTAAGTACATGTTTAACATCTATTGTCGCATGTATTAGACGTGTTTATATGATGAATTTTGATTAAGTGTTCATCGGGTTCATCAACAGCCAATGTGTTCATGTCAAAACATTCAAAAATTAGTTGTTGATCTTTGAAAAAGTTAAAAATGATTTGAAATGTGTTATAACTTAGTAAACTTGTTCATAGTTCAGTAACAAACATGTAAAATCAGTTAATTTGGTATGGCATTAAACACAACAACATTAAATGCATATACATATAATGTTCATTAAATGATCTGTTTTGACTGTAAAAGTCAAACTAAAATCCATTAATGAAGTTGTTATAAGACATAATCAGTGTATGATTTGAACAAAATAACTCATTGTTATGAATCAAACATAATCCAAATAAATTTGGATCAAAACAATTTGAAATGAGTAAGATTTGAAATATCAAAATTTACCAAATTTGACTTTTTAAAAGTCAAATTGCTCAAATTGGTAATTGTCAACTAACAAACACTTTGACATAATCAATGTGTTCAACATACATGATTCATCATCTCATATCATACAAATTCCTAGTGAACAGATAATAAAAATTTAATCATATTAGCATCATGTATTGCTATCATACAAGTTACTAACATACTCTTTTTATTTGCAAATATGGCAAACCTTGTGTTTGTCAGAGATCATAATCTCTGTGCATATCTCAACCCTGATTCAACAAAGGCTGAGAACTACAGAGATATCATACAAGCCATCAGATAGACCAGGCTTGTACGTGCTATGACAGCTAGACCAGAGATTACTGAAGATCATATTGTCTAGTTTTGGACTCATGCTCATTTAGAGCAAGATCAAGGTCAACAAGTAGTGGTGTCTACCATCTATGATCAGCAGATTACTATCTCAAAAAAAGTGATCAGAAGAGTATTACAGCTTGGTGATGAAGATGTAGAAGGTCTAGTGGAATTTGATGAGAACTATGTTCTTCATGTGTTCAGACAGATAGGCTACACTAGTACCATTGATAGAAAGTAAATCAAGAAGTCTTATATGTGTGCTCAATTTAGATTTCTTATACACACATATCAGAAGGCTATGGCCAATAGGAAGACTGGCTGGGATGCCACTTCATTAAGGTGTTCTTCTGCTATTACTCGTATTATAGCAATAAGGCCTTTTAATTTTGCTACACAAGTTTAAATGGGATGATCTAAAATCTTACTGAAGTGAGGAACAATTTCCAGATGTATCCTAGATTCATTCAGATGATCATTGATGATCTATTACCAAACATCCCAAGGGACGGTGCTGTATTTGAGCCTGTTCATTTCAATGAACATGTATTCAACAGGATCAAATCAAGTTTGTACCATGGTGATGAAGTTGCTGTGCCTCCACACATGATCAACCATGATCTGCCTATGCCTGAAGTATTCATAAGGATTCCAGGCCAAGGAGAACCACACATGGTATTTCAGAACATTATTCACCAAGACCCTATCATTTAGCCTGTACCAATCAAACATCAACAAGATCCCATTACACCTGAACCAGAACCAATCATCCAACAAGAACAAGCACACAAAGAAACCCAAGAACAAGAACAGTTTCATTTTGATCATCACATACCTTCTCCACCTCAAAGCCCTGATCTATCAGATCAGTAGAATTTGTCATCTTTTTTAAGAGATATAGATACATCATTGGCTGAACAAGTAACTCATCATGAAGAGGTTAGAACATCATTAATGCTTGAGTCTGAGCAAGAAGAACAAAGTGCTCATGTTTAGCAACTTGAAGGTGAAGAACAAGCAAGTGATATTCTTACTGAAGAAGAGATTGAGTACTCAAAAGTGTTTTAATTCACTGAGTACAACAAGTTGATAGAAAAGCCAAACAACAGAGCAAAATGGTTTAAAGAAAAGCTCAAGAGCAAAGATGAAGAAATAGAGAAGCTCAAAGCTGATCAGAAAGCTCAGAAGTTGATTGTTTAGTTTCTGAAAGAACAACTGGAATAATCAAAGGAAGAAACGAAGGTGAACGACCAAGATCTAAGCAGTGCAAGACTTGACATTGCCTACTTAACTAAGCAGACAGACTCTAAAGACAATGAGATTGATGAGCTTAAGAAGATAATCTCTAATCAAAATAAAGAGATTGAAAGATTAAGTAGAGAATTGGAGCATGTAAACACACAGATGAATAAGAATGAACATTTAGAAGATCAAGAACAAGATGAGAGTGAAGAGTTCTTTGATCAAGCAATGTCTACTATTGAAGAAACAATCATAAGGGAAATAGATCAAGCAATTATCATCCTTGAGGAGACATACTCAATGGATCAGCTGTTTGGTGAAGTTAATCCATTTAAGAACATCCACTATTTAGCAATTCTCAGACAACATTTCATACACCAGACACCCAACCGTTTCAAACAAGCATCATTCCTATAAATCCTTTATCTGAGAAGCAAAAGGAATTGATCAGACGATTTGTTGTATCATTGAAAGGGCAAACTGAAACATCCAAATATCAAGCATCATCATCATCATAGCCTCCATTGAAAATCTATGAGAGGAAAAGGAAGAGACTGTACCTAGCTTCTTTAAGGAAGGAAAAATAAACAATACTAGAACAAGAAGAGCCTAAGTCTCCACCTCTTAAGCTTTTAAAAGTTAAAGCAGAGCCAATTAATGAAGATGAGCCTAAACAAAAAGAATCAGAGGCTGCTAACTTAGAAGAAGGAGAGATTGATCAATCTCAAGACCAACAGCAAGAGCCAATCATCATCCTAACTGATTTCGATGAAGAAGAAGAAGAAAAGGATGAAGATGAGATTGAAAACATTTAAGGCTTATTCCCAGATGATCCAAAAACACTTATAGGAATAGAGTTAGCATCCAGAGGCTTTCCTTATGATAATTTCATGCATCTTAACCTATCTGAGGTTAAAGACTTGCTCAAGGATTTTCAAGATGTAATGAAGAATGAATCTGAGCAAACATATAGAAGGTATAAAGAGATCAAAGACCAATAAGAGTTTTAGAAGAACTTGCCCAAAGATCCTCAAATAGAGAATATGACCTACTCCAAGGTGAAAAGCTGGTTAAGTCACACAAGAATGCCATATAGGTCATATGCTGGTAGATCTTTATCACAAATGAAAGATCTTGCTAGATAAATATACAAGAACATGCTCACAAGTGCCTTGAAGCCTCAAGTCACTAGACCTCATCTAGTAGGTTCATTATCCATTTATCATCAAGCTCCACCTGAGCTTCATCCATAAAAGAGCCTAGGAAATTCATGCATCACAGGCTATGGCCTGAAGGAAATGAAGTGAGGGAAATGATCAATAAGAGCACAAATTTATGAAGCTCTATGATAGGATAACACTCATATCATCAGTTGATGAAAGAAAGATAGTGGCATGGAAATATGATGAGATATGGGATGTTGTACTTATCAAGAGAGTATCTAGAGTTGTCCAGTACTTATCATACATATCCCAATTAGGATCATTGTCTTATGAAGACAAGTTACATCTTATGCAGCTGAGAATGGTCAATCATACAAAGAATCCCAGAGTTGCTGATTTCTTTCATACCAGGAGATCATATATGAATAGACAGCATCATGAGATGAAACTGAAGGCTGATGGAGAGGACAAACTTGACTTTGCCAAACTTAGAAGAGAACAACAAGCAACAGGCAAACAGAAACAAACAAGTGAAGAACAAACAGAGCATATAGATAGTGAACTTCTAGAGAGAGTTGGATATCCTATAAGGCCATCAGATTTAAAGCTAATCATGAAGAAGATTTATGGTAATCAATACAACCACCTAACCACTAGATGGTATTATGATGAAACCCACTTTGAAGTGGTGTTAGAAAGGAAGTTGGAAGTAAATGAAGCAGCTGATATCTGATTATTTGATCCAGTTGAGATAAAGCTGCATCCATCCTATCTGTCATTCCTGAAGACAAAGTCATTCCCTACAATTGATGATGTTTTGTGCAAGGGTGACTGCTGTTATTTTATACACATGCTGAGAATATTAGGCACAGTGTATGTAAATATTACATTAAAGCAAAGATTAGAGACAAATCAGCAATCACTGACACACATTGAAGGGATAACAAGCCTTAAGATCTCAGAAAACAATAATCTTGAAGTTCTAAAGGGTGATCATGTTGTAACAACTTTGGTCAGCAACATTAAAGTGCAAAGCCTTGATCAGACCACCCTGGAATAGATAGTGCAATTACCAATCAAGTTTAAGTATGATGACCAGAAGAGTGCAGTTCAATACTTCACTGAACACATAGTGAAGTGCCTCAATGCTTTAAAGATTACACCATTATCTGATTAAGTCAAGGAAGCTAAAATAGACATGTTCACAGAGAAACATGTTAAAGAGTCTCTTAAAGCCACCTCTAAAGTGCAAAAGATTATAGATGAAGCTGGTCTATCTCATTCTTAAAGGGTTCTAACAATCAAACATGATAAACAAAAATCATACATATCTAACCATTCAATCAAACAAAACATCCAACCATGCATACAGACAAAAAACACATCAAAACATAAATCATTCAGTTATATCACGCATATCATCAAACATAACAACAATCACACAAGTAACAAGTCATACAAGCAAACATATATAAATCAGAACATACAAGGTAATCTGATTACACATGTGTAATCAATTAATCAGTTAATCATGTAATCATTAATTTATCAATCAATCATGCAATCATACATGAAACTAATCAATCAAACATCATAAGCTAATCATACAATCATGCAATCATTCATAACAAACATAACCAAACACATTATTACTAACAAACAAAACAATAACAAGCAAACTTTAAAGGATGGCAACATCATCCTTAGGGGGGGTATTGTTGGACTCAACAAGTGCATAAAATTATAATGCTTGCTATAATCAAACATAATGTGTTCTAACATTCAAACAATCATTAACTAACACATAAGCATTATTAACATTTATAACATACACTAATTAAGTTTAAATTTCTTTTTCAGGTTCGTAGATAAAAGGAATTTTTGCTAAGTGTCTACAGCGGATGAAGACCTGCCCATAGCGGATGAACAAGAAGGCGCAGCGGATGAAGAATAAAGTCTAAGTGCTGACAGCGGATGAACAAACATATACAACGGATGACCAAGTCCACAGCTGATGAACAGTCCACAACGGATGTACACCCACAGCGGATGAACACTCCATAGTGGACAACAACACAACACACACCAAGTGTTCACAGCAGACAACATCCAAGGCACAACAGACAAGTATTCAACATCCATAGTGGATGGTCTGTTATCCACAACGGATAGTTCATCATCCACAGTGGACGACTTATAGACTTAGGATTATATGTAATTTGTTTACATAAGGGCATTTTTGTAACTGTACATAGATCATTGTATAGGTTATAAATAGCAGTATACTCTAATTCTTTGTAAGCTTTTAAATAATCAATCAAACAAGCAGTTCATTATCATTCAAGCATACAAAGACACAACCACACACACACACACACACATAGATATCATATCATTAATCATGGGTTTCCTCACTATGATTAATGAGTATTGAATCTATAAAAACTTGTTTTTATATTTGAGAGATTGAAATCGATCCTTGGGGGAATTCATTGTTTTATTCTTGTGTTTTAAGTTCAAAACCCGTAAAAAGTGAATTCCATCAATATTATTTATAAAGAAGGACTTGATCTGACAATTCCCACTTGTCACACCTTGAATACGTTGATGAAGTAGCATTCTTATTTAAAAAATATGATATGTGTGAAACAAATATCATTAAAGTCGTGTAAAATTAATCAATTTCTTAAAGTGAATGTTATTATATAATGGTCATTGTAAAAGTCATGATCATGTACATAGTTGAGGAAATTGTAACGATGTTAATATTGAAATTGATCACAAGTAATGACCTATTAAGAATGATTATATGAGAACAAGATATGAAAAAAGTGCTAAAACATGACTAATTGAAATAATTATGCATTATTCTCTTGTACTTATGTCTTGTATGAAACAAGCATGAGTGCACTAAAGCATATTTGATCATAACCAAAAGTTTATGGATTATGATTATTTAATAATTTGAAATGGCCAATTACATCATCTCTAGTCAATGATGATGTCAAATATTAACAAATCAAGAGATTTTTCAAATTGATAATTATACAAGTAATGTTTGCTCTAAAGAGAACTGCAGGACCATGTAAAGGGTGGTCAATACAATCAGTCTCATAATAAAGAGAGTGTTAGAACACTTTAACAGATCAAATGGGAAACTGGGTTTGTGTAAATGATGCTAAGAACACAAGTAACTGAGACAGAACCAAGAACAAGAACAGACGAATATGGTTTTCAAGGATGTTGTATATTGCTCTCAAGTTCTATTACAAGTGTTACAAAGCACAAAAAGAAATACAAGGACCTGAGATACTTTATACTACATCTTACAACCATCAATACTTATAAAGACAGTTGGAAACACTAATCTAGTCAACAAGATCAATGTAGAGTCAAAAGACAGATTGCCTTTTGACTAGTGACTATGACATGCCATAGCTCACATCTTTTTCTATTATAAAAAGGATAACAGGTACAAAGTAGGAAGTTACAGACCAAAGACCATAATCTACAGTTTACAAAAGCATGGACTTTTCACCAACTCATGCAAGTTGGTGAGTCTTTAGAGTTGCAGCGGAAAGGAAGTCAACTTTATGAAAAAGTAGATCAGAGAAAGCATGTCCTCTCTGTCTTTGGAAGAAATCAGTCTTCACATCATTTGGCTCAGAAGATTTTGTTTCTGAAGCTTCGGAAGACTTCATCTTTGGCTTCAAAAGATTTAGATTTTTGCTTCGGAAGATTTTACACTTAGAATATTTTCTGTGGAGAGTGTAAAACTTCCAAAGCAAACTTATACCTTGTACATTAGTGCATGCATGCAGGAAGCTCCTTGGTTGTTTTGACTTCTTTGGTTGCATCAACCTTCTAATATTCTAAAATAACCTTATAAGAACTATTATGTATTAATTAAAGTAGGGTATGATTTCCTAAATACCATAACAAGTATACCATTTAGTATTTTAAACCAATGCCTTGTCTAAATGGGCATTATATTCGCAACTTGAAGTTTGTGAGTTGTGGCTAACTAATAAGATAGCAACCACATATTCCGGATTATCATAGTTATTTTGGTAATGACGGTGATCATGACTCTCATGTTACAATTGATTATTGAAATAAGTGATGAACTTCATTAAGTTCATATGTAAATTTGTTTTTATAGAGATAATTATTAAACATCTAAAACTGATTGCAGAACCAATAATCATGAGAGAAAAAGTTAATGTTTGTGTTTGGGACCACGTTATATACATGGTAAAATAACAATTCACATTAAGTCTATGTATTGTTGTACTTTCCCTATTATAGTTGGTTTTGGCCGGGAACCAAGTATATATCATTTAAGGTTATTAGGTTGTGCGGTATAATTTATAAGTTCCATCACAACGCACAAAGATGGCACCTCAAAGGAGGTTGTGAGTGCATGATGGGTAAAAATTAAGTAACTAAAGCCATTAATGAGATATTGACTTAAAGCTCAATTTATTGATTTTCTTATTAAAGAATCATCATTCCTAACATGAGGAGTAGATTTAAAGTAGCTGTGGAATGAATAAGTTGATCCTTCAACAAAACACAGTGAACTAGAAGTTCAATAGATAATTTATTTTGAAATATTTAGAAATGATTGTTAGACAGATTCACTAACCTTAGAAGAATGATTAAGTCATATATATCAACTGTTAATGCTCTAATTATAATTAAAGTCCTATAGGGACAACCACATATGGTAATAAGTCTATCGTATGTGTGAATCATGATAGACTAGTCGATTCGAAAAATAAAAATCATTTAAAATTGAAGCAAGTAATGAAGATGGTCAATTAGTGGTATTAGTCAAAATATCCCTTGAAAAGGCATCTGACAAGATGGTTCAAGGAGAACCTTAGGTATCTAAAAAATAAATAGGTTGCAACAAATCATATCATGTCTAGAAATATATGGAATCGAAGCAAAATCGATGTTGATGATAATTTTATGTATAATAGCACTCGAAATAATAATAAGGATCGAGAAATAAGATTTGCCTGTAAATGAAAATTATTGAAAAAAAATGGAAAGATGTAAATATGGCAAACCTAAAATAATCTAATCAAATAAAAAGTTATTGGATTGTCATCCATATACCTAAAGTTGTAAAATATGTTGAATATAAGCAAAGTCTATATGCGAAAAAACTACGTGTAATAATTAAAAATATATAAAACAAAATTGGTGGCACAATTTTATAAAGATCTATAATTGATTATGAGTAAATATATTCTCAAGTGGTGGATGCAATATTTTTTTAATATCTCATTAGTCCGGTAATACTAGGAGAGATTTGATACGCGTCTTATGAATATTGTAACTTACGTGATAATGAAATTACATGAAATCCATGTGTTCCAAATCATAAAATGTAAATTCTCAAAAATATTATGATTGTTATATATAAATTCAGATCCAAATGTATACATTAATGGCTTGAATATAAGTGGAACTCTCATGAGTTTCCTATGATAATTGAATGGTTAAAAGGTGATTCGAAATAACAAACTTTGTAAAACCAAGTCTTGTCTTGAGTTACATGATAAATATCTTAAGGATTTACTCCTTGTGCATAAACAAAGACATGTAAAAGAAATTATATATAATATATAATTGATGTTTATGATATAAACTATGAGATAGTACAATATGGGTATTAGAAATGCAATGATTAGCAATGAAATTTTTGACATAGAAATTAGTATGCTAAAGAGAAAATTATACGTCAAAACTTTAAATGTTCGTATTCGTACATTACTCGTGAATACAAAAAGCTTAACAAGTTCTATATATGAACCAAAATAGTTAAGTCGAATGTGGTGTAATCGATTCGCTACTTGTCTCGAAAATTATAAATATGATGCATTATGCCTATGTATATTTATTAAAAAACAATATTATATTTACAAATATTATAATTGTATCTCATGAAAATATTAGAAACAATATCGTATTACTAAAGGAATAACTAGAAATAAGAGATGGTAGAATAAATTTTATGATTCGATGTGTGAATCAACTAATTATATAATGATATTTTTAGATTAGTCTAATCATATCCTATCAAAAAAATAAGATGTTTTGAAAGCATAAGTACGTAAGTGCATTGCATCATCTTTTTGCTAGCTTGTGTCCAACAAAGGAAATATTGGAAACAAATTAAACAGTTTTTAAAAATTCTTAAGATACAAGTGTTATTGGTTTATAGTATACTAACCTATCAAAACAAGTTTAGTTAGTGTTGCAGATTAAAAATATGTAACACAATATCATTATGGATCATGTGAAAATTTCCTCACAAGAGGAGAACATGAAACTTTCAAATGAAAGATTATATGACATTGTTCAACATAATGAATTACATATCAAGAGCTTAAGCGATAAATCAACAACTACATAGTTTTTTACAAACTTTCGTACAAGATAGTTTTATATCATTTAAATGAGAGATATTATAATGAGTGTGAGCATTATACACATTTCACTCTTTTTTTCTTGACTAAGTTTTATTTCACTGGTTTTCTTAATAAGATTTTTAACTAGGTGATACAATGAATCCGGTAGTATTAGTTTATTTTCTTGATCCTGAAGTATTAAATTAACATTATCCTGAAGTATTATGTTAAATAGTGTATAATAAGCGGTAAATTATGTAGTGTTATACAAAAATGCATATTGGCACATAATGACATCCGTTTACTCTCTGATTTCTTCACGTTAGTTTTACTTTGACTACCATTACTTTGTGGGTTTCAACTTAGATATATTTGTGAATAGAGCAAACATTATAATGAGATTATATGAATAGAAAAGTTCGACTTTCTCTTTTGTTTTCTCTGATAATACCTATTGTTTGATTGACGAAAATTAATTAATACTACTAAGACATATCATAAGAATAAATACACACCAGTTGTCACAATTTAATATAAAATTCAAGTGTCGAATATATATGCTAAATACAAAATTAAACACAAGAGACCAAACCGTAATCCTTATAGTGATTACGCAACATAAACTACTCGATTATACAAAAAATAGATGTTGTTAAGTTTTAAAACTCCATTTAAATGTATATTGAATAACATATACGAGTAATTCTTCCCTGGTTTATGTGAAGTTGTTTGTTGTTTTTGAGCCTTTTCTGCTTGCGGCTTACTTTGGGCCTTGTTATGGGCTGCCGAAAACTAAACCCAAATTAATCCTCATAATAAATTGCAAGTCTTAGCTACACCACCCAATAATACAATACTTTTGGAATAACTTCGTAACTTAACCAAACTCGAGGGTTCTATGTGCTCATTTATCTATTTTTTTTTATGACAAATCTATCATATTCTTATTAGAAAGATATTTAAATATAAAATGTATTTTTCTTATAAAATGTGACAAGATACAATGAGTCAAAAAAAAGTCACGAAAAAAAATTATATATCACAATCTAAATCGAATTTCAAACAAGTAATTCTAAGCTTTTGTTCCCCTAGCCGTCCTCACTAAGAAAAAAAATAAACGAAAAATAAAAAAAATAAAAAATTAACGTTTTTTTATTGTGTTATTTATGAAAGACACAATAACGTCATTGTGTCACTATGAAAGACACAATGACGTCATTGTGTCATAAAATACACAATGAACTTTTATTATTTTTTTCTGAAAGAGGACAACGAGAGGAACAGAGACTCCGAAGTATTTTTTTGAAATTCGATTTAGATTGTGAGATATAATTTTTTTTTTGACTTTTTTAGTCTTATTGTGTCTTCTCACACTTTGTTGCAAAAATACACTTTGTAGAATAACCTCACCCTTCCTATTATACTACAACCTCACCCTTCCTATTATACTACGGCAAACTATTATATTATATGATCAAATTCGAACACAAGAAGTACAATTTAAAAAGCAAGAAGGTTTATTAAATAAACTAGTCTCAAATTTACGTATGCACTTCTATCTACTCAATTAATGTATCTAATCTTATAGATCAAACAATTTGATGACTCTACAAACTATACAACGCCGGTAGGCTTAGTCATGTTGATTCAATTTGTTTCCTGTGATGCAAAATCAATGAAAATTCATGTCCTTTTTTATTTATTTGTTAATTGAATTTGTTTTTCCTATTAACATATTGCCATCTTTTTTTTCTTAAACTCGACTCTTGTTTCCACCTTAAACCTATATAAGATAATAAAAACACATTTAAGAATATATCTCATCAAAATAATATAAACTAATAAATAAGTGGTCGGAGGTTGGGTCAAATGACAAACTCATTTCAAGTTTGAGTGGTGAAGCTTTTTGAAGCTTCCCTTACCAATGAGTACTAGATCAATTAGTTTGTAAGAAACCACCCCATGACTTTCCAAAGTAAATGTTATGGGTTCGAGTATTACTTGATTCAATATGTTCCAAGTGGGACATGGGTTTTACCACAGTAAGCCTTTGGGTGGTGGGTTTTCCATGAAATTGTGGGCGGGCCTTCCAAGTGGGACATGGGTTTTACCACAGTAAGCCTTTGGGTTATGGGTTTTCCATGAAATTGTGGGCGGGCCGACTCACCAGCGCTGTCTGTGTTCACAGGCGTGGGTGGCATTTTGCCACCAGGTTTACCTGGGCAATCGGACTAATAGTATTCGTTGGCCGGTCAAAGAAAAGTTAAAGGTTCAAGTCTCATTTATAAAGGATTGATATGGATTAGTGGTGGTGTAGATTAAATAAAGTAGGATATGTGTGGTAACATATAGCCTTTAAAAAAACAAATAAATAAGTAAATTAGGATATCGCCTGCTGCAATTGCCTAAGTTCGCATTTATATTTCTACCTTCTCTTACTTTGTGTAACTAATAAATTTATCTTAAGCTTTTCTTAGTTTCTAGATCTTTATTATTATCATTGTCTATTTTTTCATATAGTAAATAAATTTGCTTCTGTAAGGTGAAATAAGATACATATATGAAACGCCGTGATCAAACTTCTCAAATTCAACTTTTTGTCGTCACGAGAATGATGAAAATGAAATCGTAATCAAACTATTATTTTCAATTGCAACAATGAGCAAGATAAACACTCTAGTTTTTTTTCATAGAAGAGCAAACTTTCATGCTTCTCGTAACTGGATAGATGGATTCAACATCAACGGGGAATGGAAAGAGATAGAAAATGAAGTTTCTCCTTTTTCTCAAAGCAATTGTTTGAAGAAATGGTATCAAGGCCTAACTTTGTATACCGACCCCTCCCTACTGAAACTTCAACCATCAGAAGCCAAAGAAATCAAAGAAGTTGTTTGAGAATGTGGAACTAACAAGGCTCCCGACCTGGATGGACTTACGTTCGGGTTCATGGGAAAATAGAGAAGCTTGGTAAATTCAGCATGAAACACATCCATCGACATTTTCATCTCTCCTAGTTAAAAGAAACATGACTAGAGTATGGAAAACAATTATTAGATCTTGTTTGGAGTTGGAATCTTTTTATGTTTATGTTAACAACTCCATGAAAATCATTCTTGGCACAATCTAAGCATATAACTGTCCAGGAATGTGTCTTTCCGGGCAGTAATCCAGTGGCTTGGCGATGGGAAGTAAATGAGCTCAACAATTGCATGATTTTTTTGGTGCACACAACCTATTCTATCCCATAACAGACATAATGTACGGGTCTGGTCTGCAACTAGGTAAAATACTTAATCCATATTATTGAATCCTCAAGCTACAATATATAAAGATCATAAGAAACCCTACAAACCTAACTGGCCCAGTGGGCTCATTTAATAAACCTAATATCTAATACTCATCTGCAATCGAAGCGGGAGCAACCAGACGCTAAGACTATAAAATAAGAAAACAAAAAATCAATAATAATAAGATAAACATGTTTTGATCAACTCAGATATCCAAACTTTTGCCAACAAATTAAAATTATGCTTGATCTTGTCATCCATATTTTGGTCGCCTATGCTATCCATAGTTTGCTTGATACTTCATGGTTCTTGATTCTTGGAATAATAAGTTGAGAACTGTCGACGGTAGTCGTTAGAGATTCATCGAGGCTATTAGCCGGTGGTCACTTGGATCCGTAGATCAAGAGATGAAATCTATACGAATAAAAAGAAAATGATAGCAAGGCACATAACCGTGTTCAGACGGCGGTCTCTTGAATCCGTAAATCAAGGGATAAGGTCCGTAGACGTAAGCAAGAAAAAAAAACACAAAGAGAAAGGCACGTGACCGTGGTCAGGAGGCCGTCTCTTAGATCTGTAGATCAAGAGATAAGGTCCGTAGATATAAAAAAGAAGAAAAAAGACGGAGAGAAAGGACGATGACTGTGGTCAAGAAGCGGTCTCTTCGATCCATAAATCAAGAGATAAGATCCGTATATCTATATAAAAGAAAATAAAAAAATCAATCAAACCGTAGTGTGAGATCGATGGTCATGGCCCGTGGTCCTTAGCGCGGCTAAAACACTGAGAATTAAAGAAAGAAAAGAAGTGATTGCTGCATTTTACGAGCTGAAATTCAAGAATAACCCAAGAGAATGATGGTGAACCAACCAAAATAATAGATATCATGTTTGAATATTCAACTGATAACGAAACTTTATTCAACGGGAACTAGAAAATAAAGAAACACAACAGAGAACGAAGGTGGGACAGAGCGTCGGCGGCGTCGGCGAGTGGCGGCGCACCGCCTATCTACGGTTGAACTTGGTGGTGACAGCTAGGGTTTTTATTTTTGTGTGTTGCGCAAGGAAGATGGTAACTAGAACCCTAGGGCTCTGATACCATGTAAGATGGTAAAAGACTGAATCCATATTATTGAATCATCAGGTTACAATATATAGAGATATTAAGAAACCCTACAAACCTAACTATGCCCGTGGTCTCATATGATGAACATAATATCTAATATGGTCGACCGACCCCTCTAAACATGAAGAGTTCTACACTACTTTGATTTTCTTAGAGATTGATGAATTCCTAAGTAAACATTCAACTCCAAAGTACAATTAGAACAGCTGGGTGCCAATAAAGGTAAATATAGCCAACTAAAGAGCAAATCATGGAAGAACCGCCACAAAGGAAGCCTTAAACCGAAGGGGATTGCAAATTCCAGATCTATCATTTCTTTTTTTGTGAGGAAGAAAGAGGTTCAAACACAAAGTGTAATTTTGCTACAAAGTGTGAGAAGACACAATGAGTAAAAAAATCACAAAAAATTATATCTCACAATCTAAATCGAATTTCAAAAAAGTAATTCTGAGCTTTTGTTCCCCTAGCCGTCCTCACTAAGAAAAAAAATAAACGAAAAATAAAAAAAATACAAAAAGTTAACGTTTTTTTATTGTGTCATTTATGAAAGATACAATGACGTCATTGTGTCATTATGAAATACACAATAACGTCATTGTGTTATTATGAAAGACACAATGACGTCATTGTGTCATAAAAAGACACAACGAATTTTTTTTTTATTTTTTTTATTTTTTTTCTTGAAAGAGGATGACGAGAGGAACAGAGACTTCGAAATTCTTTTTTGAAATTCGATTTAGATTGTGAGATATAATTTTTTCTGTGACTTTTTTAGCCTTATTGTGTCTTCTCACACTTTGTAGGAAAAATACACTTTGTACAATAATCTCACCCTTGTGAGGAAATCTCAGAAACACATAACCATTTATTCAAATCATGTATACTTGCTTCTGATGTCCGGGCCAAGGTAAGTAATTGGATAAATATACCACCGATATACGCATTTTCCTTCGAAGACCTATTGAAGATTCATGTACAAGTTAACAGGTCAAAATGGAGAAAAAATTTATGCATGTAATTATTCTAATAATAGTATGGAGCATATGGAAAGCAAGAAACAACCTAATTCATTATGGCAAATGACCAAAGGTTGCTAGTATAGTTTGAGGAATAAAGAAGGTTTTCTATCTTTGGAATAAGAATAGATCGAGAAAATTAGAAGTAGATTGAGTCAAGTGGTGTATTTTTTATTTTTACTTGTAGCTTGTTCAAGCCTTGGTGTACGTATCATTATGCTGGTATCTTACTAGCGTGATTAAAAAAAGTTTTTTCCACCTGTTCAAAAAAGTATAAAAAAATTGCAACAATGAAAGATTATAAAATTACAACAATAAATGGAATTGCATGTGTAGGATCAGTACAGGGGAGTAACGCAACAATTCCATAGGATTGGAGAGAACAAACAATACTTAACAGATCAAATATGCAAGCGGATTATGAAACAATGAACAAAAGTAAAGAACACAAGGAGAACATAAGCATTTGGTTTTCAAAACTGATGTATATTGCTCTCAAGTGTTTTACATTTGTTACAAGGCTTAGTACGAAGGACTGGTACCTGAGATACTTTATACTACATCCTACAGCCGGTCATACTTTAGAGGCCAACTGGAACACTAATCTGGAAAACAAGATCAATGTAAAGTCAAAAGGCAGATTGCCTTTTGACTAGTGACTAGGACATGCCATAGCTCATATCCTTAACTATTACGAAAAGGATAAAAGTAAAAAGTAGAAAGTTACAGACTCTAAGACCTTAATCTATAGTTGACAAAAGTATGGAGATATCACCAACATGTCTTCAGAGATAGCAACAGAAAGTTGTTCAGATTTTGTCAAAAGCATGTCTTCTCTTTCTTCGAAAGAAATCAGTCTTTTGGCTTCGGAAGAATTTGTCTTGAAGCTTTTAAAGACTTCATCTTTGGCTTCGAAAGAAATGGTCTTTTGGCTTTGGAAGATTTGACACTTAGAGAATTTCTTAGTGCTTTTGTCAAATCTTCCGAAGTAACTTCCTTTGTACTTCAGTGTTCTTGTTGAGAGCTCTTCGGTTGTATCAGCCTCTAAGTTAACTCTTACAAACTCCCCGTAGGCTGATGCTACCAAAACATGAGAATAACTTTGAGTCTTGATCTTCATCTATTGACAGTCCTCATCAGAATCAAGACCATTCCATTCTTCATTAGTTGGTCCAGATTCCTCAGACTCTCAAAGTATCTTCTCATGCCAAAGAGATCATACAGAGGATGGTCAAGCATATTTTTCCAGAAGTATACATCTTGACCCCTTGATCTCTAGTGACATACCATCTTTCTGGGTTTGTAGCAAAAGCCCAAGACAAGATGGGTCTCTCAGCAGCAAGAGGCTCTATTTGAAGTCGAGTTGGTTGAGTAGCCTCTTCTTGATCACCCTCAGGATGTTCTGACCCATCCTGAGGTGCAGAGGTGGATGTCTTGTACTTCTTTTTCATCTTCTTGTCCCTTCTTATGGCCATCCTCTTCCTCTTTCTGTATTTTAACTAAGAAGGTTGGTCTTGAGTACCAAATGTTCCTTCTTTATCCTTTTTAGTTGGGTCCTTTTCCTTCACATGTTCAAAAGAAGAAGGTTCAGGACCCTGCTATGGGTTAGAAGATAAAGCTGGCTCAGTTGCAGCACTAGGTCCATGTTGCATTGTCTCTTGGGGATCAACCTTGACCTCAGCTTTAGGTGCAGCTTGACTTGGTAGAGAATGCAAGTCTACCAGCTTACCCTTCTTAATCTTTTGCTTGATCACTCTAATGTGCTCATCCATAGTGGATAGAGACGTTGTACCAAGTCCCCTTCCGGAGAACCCATACAAGTTAAAAAAGCTCACCATCTTCAATCTGTCAGCAGACTTCTTCTGATTGGCTCGGATGGTGGCTCTTGACTTAGCAGCCTCTTCCTTCATCTTCCTCTTACCAGCTTTCTTTTCTTTTAATACTTCTTGCTCTAGCTGCTTGAGGTATTTTAACTCAATGTACTCATATGACAAGGAAAGTAGGTCTGCTGCCTGATAGAGACCCATGGCACTCAGGTCAGTTATCATGTTTTATCTATCTTGTTCCCTACCTACCTGAGTTTCCTGTTCAACTACGATAACCTCTACTTTGGGACTTTCTTGAACTGGAGAGAGGGAAGAGGCTTTGTGTAATCTCTTTCTTTTTCTTTCTTCCTTAATCTTAAGGAGCAACTATACAACCTCAGCCTCCTTTCTCTTATTTGACACTTTAGTGTCAGCCAGTTTATTTAACTCATCCAAGGTAAGAGAGATGACTTCATCATTGTTGTAGTTCCTAAACCCTAAATAATTCAATCTGGCAGCCCTTAACTCATCCTTCTGAGTGTTTGGCCTAGGGGCGACCCTAATTATAGCTTGCATAAAGTTGGGGGTCTTGTTTGTTCTATCTCCTCTTGCCTTCCTCTTCCTCTCCATCTTCTCATCCTCAATCTCCTTCGAGGTGAGAATCCTCTTCCCTTTGTCAGTCACAGGCTTATGTGACTCAGGGTGGAAAAAGCTTGGCCTTCATCACTTGGTGCAACACTTGAGCTTTGGCCAGGGAGAGGCTCTAAGACACCTTCAACAGCTGGTGTCTCACTGAAGGTACTAGGTGCTGAAGTAGTTCAGTCTCAAGGTTCACAGGGTCAATTGCTGGGCCTTCAACTAAGGTTTCCCCTTCGAAGCTAATCTTAGGGTCTGCTTCAATATCCAATTTACCAACAGTTTTCCCTGCTAGCCTTTGTCTATATAGCTTTGATCTTTTCTTGAACTCTTCAAGCTCCCTCAGTTGAGTCCTTTCAGCCAACCTTTCAACTTGCCTATTTTTACTTGGGTTGGTAAGTTGCAGGTCAACCAGAGCAAAACTCTTATATTATCTCAGGCTTTGAAAACTAAACACTTCTGGTTGCTGCTGAGATCTAAAGAGTATCAGGGCTCTTTTATCATGTCGTACCTCCATCCTACTATTGGGTTGTCAGCAGGGTAGGATAGGGTAGACATAACCCTTGGAATTCCCTCCTCAAAAAAGCTCTGAACTAGGGCATCAACATTAATATGGGCCTGAGGAGGTTGTTAAGTATGAACAACTACAAGTAAGGATGGTGAGGCCTCCATGTCAATACTTTGGGCAGTGTTCTCAGGTTCTGTGATTGTAGTTAAGACTTTCTTTCCCTTTTTGGTTGCATCACCCACTTGCATAGGTGAGCTAGAGGTTAGGTCTACCACATTCACAGGATCTTGTGGACCTGATAAAACATGCCTAGCAGGCCTCTCAGCTAGCTTGCCCTTGAG
Organism: Flaveria sonorensis; assembly: GCA_025506505.1. Lineage (NCBI taxonomy): Eukaryota > Viridiplantae > Streptophyta > Magnoliopsida > Asterales > Asteraceae > Flaveria > Flaveria sonorensis. Next base: position 31,033,300 of record CM046437.1, read on the forward strand.
ATCGATGATCTCAAGTTGCTGATTAAGGACATTCCTTTGCAAGGTAGCCACCTGAGATTCCAGTTGACTTACCTTTGAAACTAAATAGGTGCATGTTTTAGATAGTTTTTGCACCTTTAGTTGCAGACTACCCTCATCTTCATCAGAAAAATCATGGCGGGATGAGAGGACATACCGAAGTCATCTCCCTTATCACCCGCATGTGGTTCATGGCTGCCGGATTTCCCCGGCTCCATGATAGCTTCAAGAGAAGTGTCAAGGGGTTGGGTTGCCATGGTTGAGGTATTAATGATGTAATCACTTTCTAAAGTGAGAGCCTTTTTGATATGGATCCTATGAATGTATTCAGGGAAGTCCACCTCAGTTAGGGGTCGATGATGTGGGCTAGATATGGGAGTCTCAGGAGCACTCATCTCTCATTGAGCAGGGGAGGAGAAGAGAGACTCATGGTACTCACTGAATCTCATATCCTTCTCATCACAGAATTGGAGATCAGGGATTGGTTGGTTTAATTGTAGAGGCTGGGAATGGTAACTTTCCTCTACAGGTTGATCACCTGAGTTTTAAGACTTAGAGTGAAGGCTTGAGGCTTGGGCAATGAGCTTATCAGGCTGAGCATGAGTAACCTCAACACTGATCAATGAAGTAATGGGAGTGGTTTGATCCTCAGGGGAAGTAGGTGCTCTTATTTCTACTTCCTCCTACATGGGTGAGTGTATGGGGGCCTGCTAAATCTGAATAGACTGAGCATGGGTTCGCTTGGTTTTTCTTTGGTAGGTGATGATTATTTGAGGCTGTATGAGTGGTGCAGATGTAGAAGGTGTGGGTTCAACATTAATTGGTGTTGTCAAGTTATCAACTTGAGCAATGAGCTCTAAATTTTTTGGGACCAGGGATGTTTCTACCCCTGAGAAACCAATAGTGGTTTTTCTTATGATTTTAAATATTTTGGGCTTCATCTATCCCAGTTTAAGAGTAGCACCTCTTCCCCTCTACTATGAGCCCAGTTCAAAGTTGAAAATGTACTGGACATATCTAAGGAACATGTAGTACTTTAAAGAGTCCAAGTCGGCAAATAAGTTTGTGTATACAAACTGGGAGTACTTGAACTTGACTCCTTAAACCATTTCATGGACTATATAGGATAAGTCCTCAGGAATTTGATCCCATCCTCTATGCTTGTTTGATAATGAGTGGATTACAATATGGAGGAGGTACTTCCATTGGTAGGAGACCTTACCCTTTCTGAAGGCTCTAACTATGAAGTCCCCTTCATAGCTCATCTACATGAATGATTCATTTATAGCAGCTTTAGGAAATAATAACTCTCCTTCTTTATCATCCAGTCTAAGATAAGTGTTGATTGTGGCTGGGGTGATGAAAACTGTCTTCCCCTCCACTGATGCAGACAATGCCTTCTCACCATCCAAGATGACCTGTTGGCAGGTCCTTCAGATCTCTAGCAGATGTTCTTCATAGAATGGAGGGTCTATTGTGAGTGTGGTAAGGTAGGATGATTAAGAAGAAAGAGGCAAACATCAGAAAAACCAGGATTTTCTCAGACAATAACAGAACAACCTGATTGTGTTGCCTGTGAAGGTGCATGGGGAAATCTGGATAGTTTTGAGGTTTAGGGTTGGCCATTTGAGAAAGCTTTAGGATGAAGAAAGCTAAAAACAATGGGGGTCTATGGGTGAATTTAGGGTTAGAAGTTTGCAGATGAATAAGAAGAAGAAAGAGGGGGAACCATTGTAAGGCTATATATATGGTTGGATGTGAGACAAAGTTAATGCAAAAAGATAAACTTTGAAATCCGAATGTCGGTCCCACCTCTGAAAAAGTGCCCAAAAAGGTAGTTATCTTGGAAGTTGAAAATCTTCTGAAGGAAATTTGTCTTTGGAACTTTTGAGAAAACTTCCGAAGCCAGTTTGACTTCGAAAGATATTCCTTAGCTTGACAAGAATTACTTCAGAAGAAAAATATTTAGAGTAATTTTACTTCTGAGACATATTTGGTTTCCGAAGATATTAAACATTAGAAGTTTTATTCAAAGGATGAATAAAGGCTTTCGAGACTTAATTGCTTTTGGAAGAAAATTGTCCTTCAAAACATATAAGTACTTAGAAGCATATTTAAGTTTCGGAAGATATATCAGAACTTCTTCGAAAGGAAAATTTCTTAGAAAGTAGTTATTAGTTTTGAAGACATAAATTTCTTTCAAAGTCAACTTAATGTCATTCAAAAGAAAATATATCTTTCAATTCTTAAAACTCTAAAGAATATCATTTTAGAAAAATTTTCTTCCAAGGTAAACATGTCTTATATAATTGATAATTTAGACAACTTAAAAGACACACATATTTGAAAAATAATTTTGAAATTAATTTAAGAAAATTTACTCAAAGTTAATCATCTCAATAGCTGATACAAGATATTTAAATCGCCGTTCATCAAAAATTTTGTGAACATATCATCATATTGTTCATTTGTATTAATTTTGATAAGTTTTATCAATCCTTTTTTAAAATTATATTTTATCAAATGATACCTGATGTTGATGTGTTTTGTCTTTGAGTGCTACACTGTAACATCTTCAATTTTCATGCTTAACTCTTTGATGATTCTAGTACATCAATGTAACATTGACTAAATTTAAGAACCTATTTATGAAAACTATCTCATGTTATATGCATTATGATTCATGATGAAACTATTAAATGTTAGTATGATTCTATGATAACACGTGTATAAATACTAGGTCTTGCTATAAAAGTAACTTGGAAGTGCCCTAACATTAACCAAATTCTAAAACAATGCTAAAATTTCAACATAAGTAAAACATATATAACTATAAAGGCAAAAACTTACATATGTGTAAACATAGGATTACATATGTTACTATTATGCAAAGGATACAGATTTAATTAATTAAATTAAGTCTTATAATTATTTAAAAATAATGAAATATAAATATATATATATATATATATATATATATATATATATATATATATATATATATATATATATATATATATAAATACACTCACACACACACACACACACACACACACACATATATATATATATATAGATATGTATATATATATATATATATATTATTTTAATCATTTAAGGGATATATATCTAATATATTATTAAATATTTAACTATTAATTATTCTATATCTAAAAACTAACAAATTAAACTAATATTAAATCATATCTATCTATAAAAATTCGTTCAACCCCTATCTCTACAAGAAAATATGAATTTTATTAATAAACTATTAAGAAAGCCTATCGTAATTGAAACCTAAAACTCTAATTTTTCAACTATAAATATGGGGTCTTATTCTTATTATCTTTCACATCAAAATCTAAATCTAAAGATTCTATAGAGTCAAATATCAACTCATAGCATATCTCTTGAAGATCCAAGAAGTTTTCCCTATCGAGTAAGTTTTAGTGTTCTTCGTGTTCTTTGTGTTCATACCTTTCTAATTTTGTCTTATCAAAATTCAATCATAACTAGCTTGGATCTATGATTACATAAAATGTTTGTGAAGTAATCATAGATATAAGTGGGATAAAAACATCAAATAAACATGAAATCATCAAAACTTTGCTTAAACACATCAAACTTAAATTTTCGGATTTTGACAGATTCACAGGGCAAACTTCGGAATGCCATATCTCCCTCATAACAAATCCTTTTTCAATGATTCTTTTTTTCATAATTAATTTCAAAGTCTTATCTTTCTAGCCATATAATTAATGTCTTCTAACTCATTTATTTGTCCCATCAAACATCTCGTTCAAGTTTAGTGTGAGAATATGTCCAAAGCTGTCAGAACCCTAAATTTTACAACTTTTCAGTATTTTCATAAATATAATGTAAAGCAACGATTTTTATTATAAAATAAGTAATGTAAACATATTTTAAAAAATAAAAATCCAATTTTTAATGATTCTTATGATTATCCATCAACTTAAATCATATTTCTAGTAAAATTCTTCCTATTTTCAATTGTAACCCTATACTATACAACTTGTCTATTCCTAACCTTGCTAAAATTATATTTAAACTTGTTCTCTATACTTTATAAACATACCTAAAACACCTTTGACTTGGTCTAGTATACATCTAGAATTGTTTTACCCAATATGTAGTTATATGGCAAGCAAAAGGTTTTGGCTAAGGAAAGACAAGGTACTTAAGTGATAAAATTCCACCAACTCCTTCCTGAGAATCCTTTTGTTGGACGTGCTACTATGGGATGACATATATCTAGTATACGACTACCATTCTTGAACTTTTATAATAACAACCCCTCAACCATCCACAAATACAAAAAACTAACTAAATAGACTTACTTAGGGCAATCCTCACTCCAAGTTACTAGAAGTTGCAAGATCAACCCACCTACTTTACAAAGTGAGTTCATAGCCCCTTTTTCTTTTGTATTTTGGGGTGGAAACATGCTCTCTATATCAAACTCGGAATTCAAATTCTAAAGTCAAACTAGTCTTTTGCAAACTTAATGACAACTTTCTTATACTAGTAAAACTAAACTAATTATACATGATGCTATATTCTATGACACTTTTTATTACAAAATCCCTCTATTTTTCTAAAATCACACAACCATTAATTTCAGGGAAGCCATGGGAGTACGTTGATAGATCTATTGGCCTGACAAGCCCATTCGGTACTCGGTTGATGCATGCCAATCAATACCAAACGTCCTTTGAGTCAACGTATTCTTTTTGACTTGAAAGGAGCTGGATGTTCAGAAACTGCATACTAGAGAAGCATACTATTAGTCTGACCTCTTGTGTCAGGGGGTTAGAGGGGAGGGCATTCGATCACTAGGGTTGGTTATGGACTCATGTATAATAGTTTACTTACTTGTATTTGGAAAATTGTTTATTGGTTGTACATTGTTATCTACTATATGTATACTTCTAAACCTATATGCTCACCAACTTTTTAGTTGACATATTTTAGATTGTTTTTTGGTAATGGAAACTAAGTTTGTTGCTTTGCTCACGCTAGGTTTCAAGGATAAGCTTTAATTGGACCTAGTTAGACTTTGAATAAAATGAAGACTTATTTACTTGTTTGGTTTATTTGTTATTAGGAGTGGATGTAACCAACTATTTTGTTTTAATAATTAATTTCCTTTAGTACTCTTTATCCTTGTGTTATGATTCAATTTCCTTTAGTACTCCTTGGTATTTCCACTTTAGCCAGGGTGTGATAGCTGCATTGGATTCTCTATGATAAAGATAGCACTAATGTTCTCTATTTGGATAGAAGTCTCCTTGAAGTTGAATCCATAGTCTAGCATCTGATTCTGAATCCAAACCACTTGAATACAACAGCTTGTAGCAACAATGTATTCAACTTCAGCAGTTGATGCAGATACACAAGATTGTTTCTTGCATTGCCATGAGACTATCCTTCTACCAAGGAATTGACATACCCCTGATATAGACTTTACAGTCATGTTGCATCCACCATAGTCACTATCTGTATATGTATACAGATTGAAATAAGAATTCTTTGGATACTAAAGTCCCAGCTTGGGAGCTCCTTTGAGGTATCTGAGAATTCTCTTGACAGTAACTAGGTGTGACATCTTGGTGTTAGATTGATATCTTGCACATATACATGTGGCAAAGATGATATCAGGCCTGCTGGCTGTGAGGTACATAAGAGACCCAATCATAGCCTTATAGAGATGTTTATCAACACACTTCCCCTCATGACCAGGTCCTAGTAAGTGGTTTCTGGCTATGGGAGTCTTAGTAACCTTGCACTCAGTCAGATGAAATCTGGTTAGTATGTCTTGCTTATACTTTGCATGGTTTATAAAGATGCCATTGTCAACCTGCTTCACTTGAATTCTTAAACAGAAATTAAGTTCCCCCATTGCACTCATTTCAAATCTATTCTTCATCAGCTTCTCAAACTCTTTGAAGAGTTTTGGATTAGATGACCCAAAGATGATATCATCTACATAAACTTGAACCAACATCAAGTCATTTCCTGTTTCTTTGATGAAGAGTGTGCTGTCAATAGTACTTCTCTTGTAGCCATGTTGGACAAGGTACTGTGACAGTGTTTCATACCACTTCCTTGAAACTTGATGTAACTCATAAAGAGCTTTGTCATGCTTACGGACATAATCAGGATAATCTGGGTCTACAAAGCTAGGAGGTTGCTTGACATACACTTCCTCATCTTTCACTCCATATAAAAATGCACACTTGACATCAAGTTGGTAGACCTTGATATCCTTGGATGCAGCAAAAGCAAGAATATCTTAACAGCTTCAAGTCTTGCCATAGAACCAAAATCATCTGTGTAGTCAATCCCATGTTCTTGAGTGTACCCTTGAACAACTAGTCTTGCCTTGTTCTTGATGAAAGGTCCTCTATCATCCTTATTGTTCCTAAAAACCCACTTGGTACGTATTGGTGTCTTCCTATAAGGAAGAGGGAATAGGTTCCAAACTTTAGTCTTTTGAATTGAAGAAGCTCATCCTACATTGCTTCAACCCAACTTCGATCTTTTAAAGCCTCGTCAACTTTCTTTAGCTCAATCTGGGACAAGAAACAAGAGTACAGACAAATATTTTTATCATGGGTTTGTTCTCTGGTTCTCACCCCAATCTCAACATCTCCAACGATGTTTATGGTAGGATGAGACTTGTGGATTCTCAGTTGAGGAATCACAGCAAGTTGGTTTGACATATCTAAATTAGTGAAATTTAGATCTGGTGTTTGCGTATCATCCACCACATCAGCACACTTATGAAAAGAAACTTGATCTAATTAGAGTATGACATCATTGATGTTGTCTTCAGTGGAAAGGTTGTCAGCATAAAGAAATTATTAATCACTTACATCATCTCCATCTTCTCCTACATTAGAAACCCCTTCATTTGAGTTTTGTGCCTTGGTGCTAGAATTAATAGGCACCTTAGATGTATCAACTGAAGAGTTTGTCATGGTTATGCTGACATGATTTCCACTTACAGGGCTTGTTACCACTGGAGCTGAAGGAATTTTATCACTTGGTCTTCTTAGCCTAAACCTTGGATCAGCATCTCCTGTTGATAAGCTACCTGTAGATCCTGAAACATCTTCACAAGGTTGGTTAAAATGGTTGGTAACTAAATCAAGATCAAATTACCAATCATGACCAGAAGCTTTCACACAGGGAGTGTGCTAATTGAAGGTCACATTGGCTAACTTCTCAACTACTCTAGTTTCTGAGATTGTATACTCTATAAGCCGTAGCTTAGGAAGATTATCCAATGAATTGTCCATCATTTGATTCTCAGCAAATTTGGCTATATGATCTTTGGTGTTCAAGATGGTGCATGGACATCCAAATAACCTGAGAAAACCAATAAAAGGTCTCCTTTTATGCCACAGTTCATAAGGAGTCTTCAATGAGTTTTGACTACTAAAACTCTATTATGCACAAAGCAGGCAGTGTTGACTGCCTCTGTCCAGAAGGTGATAGGCAGTTTAGAGTCAGAGAGCGTGGTCCTTGCAGCCTCAATAAGTGTCTTATTTCTCCTTTCACCAACACCATTTTGTTGAGGAGTTCTAGGAGCACTATATTATTTTGTAATACACTATTCATCACAAAATGTATCAAGAATTTGGTTCTTGAATTCAGTTCCTAGATCATAACTTATGATTTTGACCACGTGATCATATTGATTCTTAATTTTTAGAATGAAGTTCTGTAAGATTTTAGGGGTCTCATCCTTAGTTCTAAGAAAGAAGACCCAATTTCTTCAAGATTTCAAGATATGCTCTTGAGGAATGACCACCTCAGGCTTTAGAACAATGCATTTATGCTTAGTGAAGAGCATGTTATGTCTCTAATCACAAAATTGACATACACTCAAGAGATTGTATCCAAGCTCTTTAACATAGTTTACCTTTTTAATGTTGAGCTGACCATTTATGACCTTGCCCCTTCCTGTGATGTAACCACCTGATTCTCCTCTAAAAGCAACTAGCCTTACATTAATTTTCTCAAAGTTCTGAAGCAAAGAACCATTACCTCTCATGTGCCTTGAACAACCACTATTAATGATCAATACATTTCTTTTGGTCTTTAGCTATTCCTGCACATGAAAAAGAGATGGTTAGTTATATTTAGAAACCTAAGCCTTGCTAGTCTTAGGCTTATTAAGATGAACTGAAGATAGTTCAACAGATATTGATCTTATATGCAAGCTTTGAGGATCCTTGGTTGTTGTTGATTAAGAAACTTCAGTCACATGGTCTTCTTTTATCTTCAAAACCATCTTTGGAAGATTAGACTTGACCTTTAGAACTTCAAAAGTTTTGATGACTTCAGAATTTTTGGAGATTGAACTTTCGAAAGCTTTTGCAACCACTATAGCAAACTTCACTACTTCGGAAGCATTCCTTTCTTTCGATACTAAATTTTCATCCAAAGGCAATTTTTCACCTATCATCTTATTGTTTACCTTGGAGCTTCCGAAGGAAAGTGATTTTCCTTCCAAAGCTATCTTCTTCTTCCTCTTTAAAGTTTCTTTTTGTTTGTGTGGATAGTACTCTTAGGATTATAGATGCAATCCTTAGTAAAGCGAGTAGTATCATCACACATGATACATTCAACGAGCATACTTCTAAGGGTCTTCTTCTAGGGAGAAGGTTGAGCTTGATCCCTTTCCACTTCCGAAATCATCTTCTTAGATAATGCAGAAGGCTTTTGAGGGTGAAGCTTGTTCTTGGAGCAGATGGTTCAGGTTGTGCAGCAGTGGTGCCTATTTGATCAACTTTCTTCTTTTGACCAGGATGGTTTGAACTTAAACTAGGACCCCTGGTACTAGAGTCCATAATTGAGTCTTCAGTCTTCACCACGTCAAATCCAGTAGAAATAAAGGCTTGTTTTTGCTTGGAATTGAAACTGGCTTTAATCTCTTAGGCTTTCATTGATTTTCTTTTGGCTGCCCTGATCAAATTCTTCCTAGCTGACTTGGCCGTCCTTGGTTCTTTCTTCTCTCCAGGAGGATAGTTACCCTTCTGAGGATGAACCTCCTCACTCACTTCTGGTTCATCCTTCATTATCTCCTCTTCATCTTCATCCTTTTCTTAGATAGGGTCAATGGGGGGCAGCTCATTTTGATTAGTTTCACACCTTGGAGATCTTACAGATAGTAATGTGTATGGAGGAGCTATCTCACTTGAACCCAATCCCTGCCTGTTTTGATAACAAATCTTTGCATGCAAGGATGAGGATATGTTGTTCTTGAAGTTTTTTTTCTTGAAGAACACATTTTTCTACCCTGGCTTTACTGATCACAAGCTTAGCCTGGCATTCAGTTAACTTGGTAATGAGATCTTTGATTTAAGTCTTGTAATTTCTGTGCTCATGCTTAAGAGTTGAAATTGTTTTCTCTAAATCTTCTATTTTAAGTTTATAGTCATTTTCAGCTCTTTTAAAATCAGCTTTTAAAATATTCAAAGACTTAAGGTTAGATCTCACTTCCAAGTTATAAGACCTATACATGTTTACTTTAGCAATTCATTAAAGTGTTTAGAGATGTTCTAATACCTTGGCTTCTTCATGGTCAGCCATAAGTGCTTGATTTGGAGAAACATCATCTACATAGTCAAAGCCTCCCTCTTCAACAGCAACAACAGCTTGTTGTGTTGGTTGGCTTGGCTTCTCAGACCTGGGAGATGCATCAGTGTAGCTTGGTCTAGATTGTGCTTGGCTAGCATTAGTTATTAGTGCCTTGCACTCCCTTGCAAAGTGTCCCATCTGGTTACTATTCTAAGACTTCACTTAGCTTTTATCTAGTCCAAACTTTCCACTGGTTACATTGCTGGGAAACTTTCTTTCGGATATCTTGTAGAATCTCTTGGCTATATGAGTGAGAAGAGCCATTTGCTGGACTATCATATACTCCAGGTCATCTGGATGGATACAATCCAAGTCTTTAAGAGTTAAAAGAGAGTTGCCACAACTTTTATCAATAGACATAAAGGCTTGAGACAAGCATGTCTCTTGAAATGGGCTTCCTTGGATGTAGCGCTCTCCATGTGGTCGAAAGGATACCATACAACTCTGTGAGAGTAAGGAGGGAGAGATTTTCCATTCTTTTAATGGCCACACAGTAGTGAGAACATTGCCTGGGAAGGGAGAACATGAACTTCCTCACAATGTCCCTATTCTCAAGCTTAACTCCAACATCCATCAAAGTATCTACATTCTCAACATACCTAAAGTATTGTTAAGTCATCGTTTCACCTACTTTGAAGGTGAAATTCTTAAACTTCTTCTTCATGAGGTCCTTCTTGTTTCCTTTAGCTTCTTCAGAACCCTCATACATAAGCTTTAGTGCATCACAAAGCTGCTTTGCAGTTTTGCACTTCTTGAAGCCTCTGTATATTGAGTTGGGAAGAGCAGTTTACAGAGCGGTCATGGCCTTTTGATCTACATCAATTGATGATCTAGTATAGGTTGGACTCACCATAGTTGTTAGGATTATTTTGTTATTTATGTATTAGGTTGAATGTTAGTTCGTTTCCATGTATTTTGTATTTTTGTATTTGTGTAGTTTCACTGACCCGGCGAAACTACGAGCGAAACTATAGTTTCGCTCATAGTCAGCTGACCTAGGTCACCCTGCGAAACTGTGTTTCGCCATCGGGTGAAACTAGGTGTTGGTCAGGAAAATTTCGCTATCCAGCGAAACTGTCAGCGAAACTACACTCTGCTTATATATTGTCATGTTCTATCATTGTAAGCAAGTTTTGCAAACTCTAATACTAAAATATCATTATTGCAATTCTTTGTTGTTGGCTGGAAGCTTATTTTGATTACATTTGAGCCTTTGTTTCGTATTCATTGAATATATTTGAAACTTGTTCATTGTGTCATTGTTAGAGTTGCGTTGATTTAGTGGGATTTCTCTATTTTATGAATCATTTGAACTGTTAGATCGATCATATGGACCAACAATATGGTATTAGAGCATTAGTGCTCTTGATTGGTTGAGGTTTTGAAGGGTTTTTGTTAAAAACACTATTCCATTCATTTTGGATCTCTTTTTGTGAGTTTTTAGCATGGAAATTGTTTGAAAAACAATTGGTTTTTGCATAGGAAGCTATTCCAATCATCCAATCTTCAATTCATTGTGATTTGGGTGAGTTCTAGTCGATTTCTTGTTCGAAAAGGCTTTCAGAATCTTCCAGCGAAACTACCATTTTCTTCCTGCGAAAGTAGCTACAGTTCAGCGAAACTACAATTTTTGTGTTTTTGAAGTTTGTCTTTGATACTCAGTGAAATTACCTCTTTTGAACGAAAGTTCACATCACTTAATTGACCAGCCAAGCGAAAGTGTTACCGAAATTGTCCTCAGAACAAAAGTTCTACTAGTTTAAGCGAAACTGTTGTCGAAACTAGAGTTTCTAAGCACTCATTCAAGCGAAACTATTGCTCAGCTTCCGAGCGCAACTATGAGCGAATCTACTAGCAAAATTGAAAAAATTCTGTCTGAGAAACTTACCGAGCGAATTTATCAGCGAATCTTAAGATTCTTCAGCGAAATTAACTACTGTTTAAAAATGACATCCACCGATATAACCATTTCTGACTTGGAGAGTGTTGCACCCAATAGGCCACCGAGGCTTATAAATGGTGATAACTTTGAGGACTAGAAACGATGTTTAAAACACTTCTTTTACTATACAGATCATAATCAATGGGAGTCAATAGTAAATGGTCCACACACTCCAACTGTCGCTGTTGGTCAAGTTACCTCACCAAACACTGATCCTCAAACACTGTCACTATTGGGCTTTAACTTTATGTTTATCATAAGACATCTACAACCGTTTTGCTGAACACAAGAATGCAAAATCCTTGTATGATTCTCTGTGTGAATTTTATGATCGAAATGAAGATCTGAAGAAGGACAAGAAAGCCCAAGCTAAAAATGAGTTCAATTCATTCGTAGGACACAAGAATGAAAGCCTTACTGATATTACCAATTGATTTTTGTCTGTCTCAAGCACTTTAAAGAAATATGATCAACAGTTGGGTAACCTTGGACAAGTTACTAAGCTCCATAATGGAGCTTGCAAGTCAGGATGCTGAAGCAGGAAAGAAATTTGCTAATTATAAACTCATGGATGTCATCAACAAACTGAAATCTTTTGATTTGGATTTGAAAAGGAGGAAATACAATCAATCCATGATGCCAGCCATAGTATATCCACAAAATGTTGCATTGATCTCATCCGTTGCAAACTCGTCCATGTATGGTTCAGCTTATGGTGGGTCTACGGGATATGGCGTATCAGACAAGTCTATTGGTGGATCTACAAGTGTTGGTTCAAGCTCAAAGACATCCGTCGCTGCTCAAATTCCATCTGATACAATGTCATTATTTGGAATGTTTGTATACAGCTATGAAGCTTTGGTTGCGTGGGAGCTGAAGGGAAAAGGAATGACTGTTGAAGACATGTATCAGGTGGATCTTGATGACTTAGAGGAAATTGATATCCAATGGTAGATGGCCATGCTCACGTTGCATGTTAGAAGATTCATGGAACGAACAGGAAGGAGTAACTTTGGCAATCAAAACCAAAACTCTAAACTTGGTTTTGATAAGTCAAAATTAAGATGCTTTAATTACAAACAACTGGGGCACTTTAAAAGAGAATGTCCATCTCCTGTCATCACTGAACCGGGAACTTCTGGAACTTCCAAAGTCAACCCGATCACTGACAAGGAAGAAGCCAAGCCAAAGAAGGAAATAGCACTCATTTCAAACTTTGATTGGAGTGCTGAGATTAAGGAAACTGAAGAAGAAATCAATCATGCTCTAGTGGCTGAGGTGGTGAACAGTGATGTGGATTTAGTTAAGGACTTTGATCCTTTCAGGGAGTTTAAGAGTGCGATTAAACTGTTGGTGAAAGTGGTAAGCAACAGGTTCAAGCTAAAGAGGTGAAGATTGGGAAAGTCATGGAAGAAAAAGGTGATTATAAGCATGTTGAAGAGAAAGTGATAGTTTGTGAAGCTAATGAGTTCGGGAAACAACAACAAGTTGAAATAAGTGGAGTGAAGCTGGATGTCTGTAATCAAGGAATGAAAGAGGAAAGTGAAGCTGAGGAGGCCAAGAAGAAAGCATTGGAGGAGGAAGAATGCAAGAAGAACACTCCGGTCTGTAAATGCGAAAAGGCCCTAGCTGCTGAAAAAGTAGTTATGGGTCTCCCTTATGAGGTAATTCAAGACATGTGTTCGCCTCCATGCAAAATCTGTTTATTTAGAGTTTATAAAGCTAACAGATTATTTTTAGATAATGAAAAATAATTAAAACAAATAAACAAGGAACTTAAAACAAATGAGTCAAAATATTTTGTCAAGTTAAATAAAGCTTTAAAGGAAAATAAGCATTTAAAAAGAAATCTTTTGGAAAGAAACATTGAAATAAATGCTTTAATTGAACGTGTAGCACTTGCTGAATTTGAAACAAGCAAATTAAAAACCAAACATGAAAAGTGGACAAATTCTGGGATGAAACATAAGGAGCTTTGCAAGAAACAACGGGGGGCTAGAATTAAGGCTAGTTTGGGAAGCGAAGAAACCACTCATATTTATCCTCCTCCAAGTACTTATTGTTATTCTCCTATGCCTATACCTCATCCAACTAATGAATTAATTCAGAAAGATACTAACAGTTTGTATGCAGGTTTAGAAGGAGTGGTCTGTGCAGCTCTAGTCTTAGCATTTCAGATTCTAAAAAGTCTTCAATAGACAATAGTTTAAGTATATTTAGTTCCCAAAAGTCTATTACAGATAATGGCATTTGTAGTTCTAGCTCTAGTCCAGCTTGTTCATCTTCAGATGTCTATGAATCAAATCGTGATGTTTCAAATGCTTGTGTTAATAGAAATGATGCTTGTTCAAGTAAAGCTTTAGACAGACATACTGACTCAAATTGTTTTTAAAAGTTCCTCTCTCATCCTATCCCATCTTTTACACCAATTCGAATCTCTAAACCTAAAGAAACGGAGACAACTTCCTTAAATGTTAGAAATATTAATGTAAATGAATCAGAATATGCTAAAATTAAGGTCATAAAAGAAAAATTAAAAGAATCATATGACTCTTGTAGCATTTTGATTCACACGTGTCTGAATGTGAGGAAGAGATATTAATAGATCAAGCTCATGTTTCAAAATGTAAGAAGAAAGGTTTAATATCCCGGTGTTTTAGATGTGGGAATGATGATCATATAATTAAAATTTTCCCTGAGTTTGTTAGTAGAAATATAAATAATAGTTCATTAGGAAGTAGATTAAATCATTTTGTAAATAATTTTTTCTGCAAAACATCCTCTGTTTCAAGACTTAAGTTAGTCACGAATTGGGTCCCAATTTCCAAATATTAACTATTTTTTTGTGTTTATATGCCAAGATCATTTCAGAAAAGCTATCAATAGCTTCTGGCACGTTGATAGTGTATGTTCAAGGCATATGACCGGGTTGAAGGACCTACTTACAACTTATCACATAATAAATGGAGGATATGTTTCTTTTGGTAGAGACAAGAAGAGTGGAAAGATGATTGGTCAAGGCGAATTCTCAAATGGTTCCTTGACCCTGGAGAAAGTGAACTATCTCTCAGAGCTGGCATTCAATCTGTTGAGTGTATTATAAATCTGTGTTAAAGACATTCTAGTGCTGTTTATGTCAAATGAATGCTTGTTTCTCAAACCAGAGTTTATGATCCCAGAAGATTTAATGATCATGCACGCTCCAAGAAAGAATGATACTTATCTGTAGGATATGGGATCAAACAAATCCACCTCCACTGTGACATGTCTTCTCTCAAAAGCTTCATCTTCTGAATCTTTATTGTGGCATAGACGATTAGGACATGTTAATTTTCAAAATATAAATAAACTGATTAAGAACAATCTTGTGAGGGGGCTACCACTTAAATATTTTTCAATGGTAGAAAAGTGCATGACTTGTGCTCATGGAAAACAACACAAAAGACCACAGAAGCTCAAGCTTGAAAATACAATTTCAAAACCCCTTGAATTGTTACATACTGATTTATTTGGTCCTATTAGTGTTAAATCCATTTCTAAGAAATCTTATTGTTTGGTTTTTACAGATGATTATTTAAGATACTCTTAGGTAAGATTTCTAGCACACAAGGGAGACACTGTAGAAGAGCTTTAGAAGCTGATCCTCTCAATTGAAACCATCAACAAAAGGAAAGTGATGGCCATCTGAAGTGATAATGGAACTGAATTCATAAACCATATCTTTGATTCTTTCTATGCGAGCAAAGGGATTTTTTCAGACAGTTCAGTGGTGCTAGGACACCTCAACAAAATGGTGTTGCTGAAAGGAAGAATCGGACCTGTAAGGCCCTGTTCCCGGAGACCTCATAGTTGGTCAATCATAGCATTTTTCACATAAAATAAATACATTTCATAAAAACATCACAGCAGATTAAGTCATCAAAAACCATTCATGCATTAATATTTGATGTTGCTAAATAATACATCATTGTATTTTTACAGTTACAAAAAGAATCATTCAGTTGTATTAAAAAACAACATTATCTTCATGCACGAATGGATGCCAGTCTTTGCCCGCCAAGTAGCCTCACCCGCGTGCCATTCTCAGTAACAACCTTACCTGCCAACTGATATGCATATAAAAAGTCAGCGTTGCTGAGTGAGTTCTAGTTTGATAATATAGAAAAAATACACTTTGTAACTTCATTTGGTGATCATTCATCAAAATACATAATCAATCATAAAGTGATTCATTATCTTTCTTTCTTTCATTATCTTTCTCTTTCTTTAACTAGGATTGCACAAAGCAAGAGCCTACATTGTTGGTTGGTAACAGATACCGAAACCCTGTCGGCAAACATATATCGTGGTAGCTAACCCATCGACAGTTTATCCACACTACTAGGCACGAACCCTGCTCATGAACTATGATCCTATTCATTCATTTCTCAATCCCCAGGATTGACCCCAGATGTGCATCCTCATGGGCTATACAACCGCACATCAGTTGAGCTAATGACAACAAGGTCGTGCACCTCTATTCATTGTGCTTGCAAGGATTTTCATTCATCGTAAGGGCCCAGGGTAACATTCATTAAGTTTTACTGTTCTTCTTTTATTCTTTTGTGTCCACTTGTTATGGATAATACTTATTAAGATGCACATTACATAATCACATAACATGAAAATATTATAGACATAGAAAAAGCAGCACATAAGAGAGAACCAAGCATAATAATCTTTAAAAAAGCATAATCGTTTCGTATACAGAAGTTCTCCATACTTAAATTCTATTCCTAAAATTTCCAAAAAATCATGTCTTTAGACAAATGCGGATGAACTTAGACAAATGCGGATGAACAAATATGGATGAACATTCTCAGGAAATTTTCTAAGTGTCAGGAAATGCGCATGAAATGAATGCGGATGACTAAAGCAATACACATGGACACTGTAGCAAATGCACATAGGCAAAACAAATGCGGTGAACACTTAGCAAATGCGCCTGAGCAAAACAATCCGGATGAACACTTAGCAAATGCGCCTGAGCAAAACAAATACGGATAAACACTTAGCAAATGTGCCTGAGCAAAACAAATGCGCATGAACACTTAGCAAATACGCCTGAGCAAACAAATGCGCATGAAGACATAACAAATGCACATGAACTAAAGACTAACTGTTAAATGCGGATGGACATAAAAACTAACCTAAAATGAAACTTATGCCATTATCAGAACCCAATCATTATTCTAACATGAACACAGCCTAGATCTATCAATCTAACAGTTAGAACATCACAAATTTAAAACGATCAATAAGGGAATCATACAACATAACCATATCATCAACATCGTTCGCACCATACATAAAAAATCATAACTTGTTTCGAAAACATCAGTCAAATATGCAAACCAGCCCCCAAATAAGCAGAAAACATTTAAAAGAGGCGATCTAGAACTCACCTCTACTACTTTCGAGTAAAACTCTACCAAACCCAAGAGCAACCTGGAGTTCAAACGCCTAAACACAACAAAACACAAAACCGTGCACAAAGAACTCATAAGAATCGGTTCACAAGCTAAAAATTCAGCTGAAACCGAACCAATAACACAAGAAAATACACACCTTCGAAATTTCAGCTTTCTCTCACTAGAAACCGAGAGAACTTCAGTTCTTCTTTCTTCTTTCTTGTTCTAGCCAAAAAGCAGAAGTGAAAAAGTGGTGGCATGGGTGGCCATGCCTTTTAAACCATAAAATAATAACGTTTTGTACTTTGTACACTTTACCCCCTCCACTTGCGTCCATTATCTTTTCTTTCAAGATACTTTTCTTTTCATTTATTAAAAACAAATTTTCGAGTGTTACAAGTCCACCCCCCTTATAGAGGTTTCGTCCCCGAAACCTGTCATTCTTCGAACAGTTATGGGTAATGTTGTCTCATCTCTTCCTCAGTCTCAACGTAGACTTAGATCCCTTCCTGTGCCTCCACTGCACTCGCACCAGTGGAACCACTTTATTTCGTAATCTCTTCTCCTTTCGGTCAATGATTGCCAGTGGTTGCTCTACATAGTTGAGCCGTTCATCCACTTCAATGTATTCTAGTGGCACAATCATGTCTTCATTAGCTAGGCATTTTCTCAGATGAGATACATGAAATGTTGGATGAATTCCACTTAACTCATCGGGTAGCTCCAACCTATACGCCACCTCTCCTACTCGTGCAATGATTCGGAAATGTCCTATATATCTCGAGCTTAGCTTACCCCTCTTTCTAAAACGAATGATCCCCTTCCAAGGTGAAACCTTCAGCATCACTTTATCACCCACCTGGAATTCAATCGGCCTATGCCTCTTGTCAGCATACGACTTTTGCCTATCTTTGGCCGCCTTCATAAAAGCCTTGATCTTTTCTAGCTTTTCCAACGTGGCTTCAATGATCTCGGTGCCTCCCAACTCTTTCTGCCCAATGTCACCCCAACACACCGGGGTTCTACATCTCCTCCCATACAACATTTCGAATGATGGCATGCCTATACTGGCATGATAACTGTTGTTGTAGGAGAACTCTGCCAACGGTAGGTGTTCATCCCAACTTCCACCAAAGTCAAGAATGCATGCCCGGAGCATATCCTCGAAATTCTGAATGGTTCGTTCTGATTGACCGTCTGTCTGAGGGTGATAAGCTGTGCTAATGTGTAACCTCATCCCCATGGCATCATGAAATCTCTTCCAGAACTTGGACGTGAACCTGGTGTCCCTATCCGAAACAATAGACACCGGCATGCCATGAAGAGTTACGATCTCCTTGATGAACAGCTCCACCAACCTTTCCGACGAGTATGTCTCTCGGATCGACAAAAAGTGTGCACTCTTCGTCAGGCGGTCTACGATCACCCAAATGGTATCACATCCTCTCATAGTGTGAGGCAACTTTGTGATGAAATCCATGGTGATGTGTTCCCACTTCCATTTGGGTATATCCAAAGGTTGGATCTTCTCATATAGTTTTTGATGTTCCGCCTTCACTTGCAAACAAGTCAGGCACTTACTCACGTACTCCACCACGTCACGCTTCATCCCTGGCCACTAATAATCTTTCTTTAGATCATGATACATTTTTGTAGCACTAGATGGATGGAATACCATGTTTTGTGGGCCTCATCCATGATCCTTCCCCTCAGCTCCCCATAGCAAGGAATCCACGTCTGCCCGAAACGGGTTTCAACGCGGAGGGTGTTTTCCCCTAAATCCATCGCCTGCCCCTTCATTCGTTCGGAGTCGATCCTATCATCCTTCAATGCCTCATCTTGGAATTCCTTGATTTGACCCATAACATCCAGCGTCACAACCAGCTGGCATGCTTCACCCGAATCGGCTCCGGCCTCTCCTTTCGACTGAGGGCATCGGCTACCACATTCGCCTTACCTGGATGATAGTGGATTTTGCAGTCGTAATCCTTGATCAACTCTAACCATCTTATTTGTCTCATGTTAAGATCCTTTTCCTTGAAGAAGTACTTAAACTTTTATGATCAGTGAAGATGGTGTACCCCGTCCCTTACAGGTAGTGCCTCCAAATCTTTAATGCAAAAATCACAGCCGCCAACTCCAGGTCATGAGTAGGATAGTTAGCCTCATGGATTTCAATTGTCGGGACGCATAGGCTATAACCCTTCCCTGTTGCATCAGCACACAACCCAATCCTGAATAAGAACGATCGGAATAGACCACCAAGTCTTCATTCCGTTTAGGTAACTTCAAGATAGGAGCTTGAGTCAACCTTGTCTTCAACTCTTCGAAAGCATTCTCCTGCACTTGACCCTATACGAACTTCATATCCTTAGGGGTCAATTTGGTCAATGGTTAAGCTATCTTGGAGAAGTCTTGGATGAACCGTCTGTAGTAGGCCGCTAAACCCAAGAAACTACAGTTCTCGGATGGCATCTTTGGGGTTTTCCATTTCATAACCGCCTCCACCTTTGCTGGGTCCACCATAATCCCTTTAGAATTAACCACATGACCCAAAAACTAAACTTCCCACAACCAGAATGCTCATTTAGAGAACTTAGCATACAGCTTCTCTCTTCTAAGTGTCTCCAATACTTCACGAATGTGACCGGCGTGCTCTTCTTCACTCTTCAAATAAATCAGGATATCATCAATAAACACAATCACTGATTTATCCAACATCGACCGACACACCCGATTCATCAGATGCATAAAAGCAGCTAGCGTGTTGGTTAGACCAAAAGACATAACGAAGAATTCGTAATGCTCATATCAAGTTCGAAACATGGTCTTCGGGATATCTTGTTCTTTGACCTTTAGCTGATGGTAACCAGATCGGAGATCTATCCTTGAGAACCAGCTGGTGCCTTGGAGCTGATCAAACAAGTCGTCAATTCTCAGTAGTGGATGCTTGTTCTTCACCGTCAACTTGTTCAACTTACGGTAGTTGATGCACATCCTCATACTACAGTCCTTCTTCTTTACAAACAAGACCGGAGCACCCCAGGGAGAGATACTCGATAGGATGAACCCCTTGTCTAACAACTCTTACAACTGGGTCATCAATTCTTTCATCTTGAAGGGAGTGAGATGATATGGTGCCTTTGCAACAGCTTAAGCACCAGGTATCAGATCAATCTGGAATACGATCCCGCGGTCAGGTGGTACCCTTGGTAGGTCTTCAGGAAACACATCAGGGAAATCGCATATTACTGGCACGCTTGAGAGTTGAGGCACGGAAGCATCCAAATCCTTCACATAGGCCAAGTAAGCACAACACCGACGTCTCATAAACTTCTCGGTCGTGATCATTGAGATTACTCGCGGTGTAGTGCACTCCTTGTCTCCATGTATCGTAACCAAAATGCCATTGGGCGCAGTCAGACCAATCATCTTCTTTCAGAACATGATGTTCGCTTCATACGCCGCCAACCAATCCATCCCTAACACCACATCAAAACCTCCTAGGGCAATCACGTACAATCTAGCAGGAAACTTACGACCGCCTAACTCTACAAGGCAATCGTCTATCACATCAGTCACTTTGGTAGACTGTCCTATCGCTGTCTCTACATAGAAGGGAACGTCTATCTTCTTATTCTCACCATGCATTTCACAACAAAAGGTAGCAGATACAACACTTATACTAGCACCCAAATCGAAGAGCACAGAAGCATACAGTTGGTTTACCAGAAACATACCTGAAATTACCTCAGGGTCCACTCTGGCTTCTTTTCGGGTCATGTTGAATGCCCTTGCCTTGGATTTGTTGTTCTCACTCCTCCCTTTCTCGCCCATAGTCTGAGTCCCTAAGCTCCTTACTCCACCCTTCTTGCAATCTCGGCCCGAATGGCCTACCTCCCCACACTGATAACACCGTGGTACCCCGCACTCTCTAGCATAATGGCCTTCGCCTCCATACTTAAAACACCGGCTCATCCCCACTCTACATTCACCCAAGTGAACCTTCACTCACTTCTTACATTTCCTCTTGTTACCCCCTTTACTCAATCCTATTCGGCGATCATCAATCCTCATTTTCTTTTCCCCGATCCCATAATGGTCACCCCTGAATTGCTTTCATTACCGTTCTTGTTCCAACTCTTTTCAACCTTCCTTTGAATTGGCACTAGATCCCTCTCATCATACAACCTTCTGGCAAAATCTGCTATAGACCTTAAAGTGTTCAATCTAGCAGCTATCATGTTCCTCCTGATATCCACGGGCAGACCCTGCATGTATCTCTTGATCTTCTTGGACTCTGGGGTTACTAGATCTGGCACGAGTCTCGCAAGCTCATTGAACTTGGAGGTATACTCTTGATGAGTCATGTTTCCAGCCTCCAAATGCAAGAACTCCTTCTTAATTTTGTCCAACTCTTGATGTGGGCAATACTCCTCCAGTACCAGTTCCTTCCATTCCGACCACCTCATCCTTGCAACAGACCGTTTCCCCTCGGCTTGGACAATGTTTCCCCACCAGCATAATGCCGAGTCAACAAAAGAATGGGAGGCAAACTTCACCTTTTGATCCTCCCGACACTCACTGATGTCTAGGACTGCATCCATCTCTCGAACCCAACGATGAGTAGCAGTAGCATTGCCGTTACCATCAAAGGTCGGGGGTTTGCATCTCTGAAACTCCCCATAGGTGCACCCCTTAGAGGTCTCCTTCTCCCCCTCGCTATCATCATCAGGGATTACCACCTTGGGACTAGATGGCCATTCATCAGCTTTCTCCTTCTCCCTAAAACCTTTGGTCTTTTCACTATCCTTTACTGCCCTCAATACCTCGATCACCACTGAAGGTAACACATTTTGCATTACGTTGTAGACTTCATCAGCAATAGCTTCCTTTACCGTAGACTTGAGGGTGGCTGATCCTTCACCCTCTTGGTGGCTATGAATATCCGTGTCCTCATGAACTGTCTTAGGAGCCTTAGCTTTGTTTCAAGTGACATGTCGCCCAGTAGTACGCCCGCTACGAGCACCTCCTCGGGTTGCCTTCCCAGGTTTCCTACCCGCCATAAGATCTACCTCCTATAAGATTCAAGCACTAACAAGGTCATTCAAGGTAATAGCTTAGATTATGTCTAGTAAGTCCCTTATTATAGTGGCCAGTTGTGATTAGCCACTTACTTTACTCTTCATCCCCCAAGCAATTCCTATCCAAAAAACATCAGTGTCCAAATCTACTAAGCACAAAAATCCAATAGCACACACACATAATACCGGTGACTTATGAAAAATTACCTGATGGCACGTAGCTACTTGGGCTGGTATCCTTTCATTCGGTCCCATTCTCAATTTAAGTTTAAGTTTTTTGAAAATATTTATCCATTTCTCTTAAACTTTGGCTCTGATACCAACTTGTAAGGCCCCGTTCCCGGAGACCTCACAGTTGGTCAATCATAGCATTTTTCATATAAATAAATACATTTCATAAAAACATCACAGCGGATTAAGTCATTAAAAACCATTCATGCATTAATATTTGATGTTGCTAAATAATACATCATTGTACTTTACAGTTACAAAAAGAATCATTCAGTTGTGTTACAAAACAACATTATCATCATGCATGAATGGATGCCAGTCTTTGCCCACCAAGTAGCCTCACCCGCATGCCATCCTCAGCAACAACCTTACCTGCCAACTGATATGCATATAAAAAGTCAGCGTTGCTGAGTGAGTTCTAGTTTAATAATATAGAAAAAATACACTTTGTAACTTCATTTGGTGATCATTCATAAATATACATAATCAATCATAAAGTGATTCATTATCTTTCTTTCTTTCATTATCTTTCTCTTTCATTAACTAGGATTGCACAAAGCAAGAGCCTACATTGTTGGTTGGCAACAGATGCCGGACCCCTATCGGCAAACGTTTATCATGGTAGCTAACCCATCGATAGTTGATCCACACTGCTAGGCACGAAGCCTGCTCATGAACTAGGATACCATTCATTCATTGGTCAATCCCCATGATTGACCCCAGATGTGCATCCTCATGGGCTATACAATCGCACGTCACTTGAGCTAATGATAACAAGGTCGTGCACCTCCATTCATTGTGCTTGCAAGGCTTTTCATTCATCGTAAGGGCCTGGGGTAACATTCATTAAGTTTTACTGTTCTTCTTTTATTCTTTCGTGTCCACTTGTTATGGACAATACTTATTAAGATGCACATTACATAATCACATAACATGAAAATATTATAGACATAGAAAAAGCAACACATAAGAGAGAACCAAGCATAATAATCTTTAAACAAGCATAATCTTTCCTTATACAAAAGTTTTCCATACTTAAATTCTATTCCCAAAATTTCCAGAAAATCCCGTCTTTAGACAAATGCGGATGAACTTAGACAAATGCGGATGAGCACAACAAATGCGGATGAACAAATGAGGATGAACATTCTCAGGAAATTTTTTAAGTGTCAGGAAATACGCATGAAACGAATGCGGATGACTAAAGAAATACACATGGACACTGTAGCAAATGCACATGGGCAAAACAATTGTGGATGAACACTTAGCAAATGCGCCTGAGCAAAACAAATATGGATGAACACTTAGCAAATACGCCTGAGCAAATCAAATATGGATGAACACTTAGCAAATGCGCCTGAGCAAAACAAATGCGCATGAACACTTAGCAAATGTGCCTGAGCAAACAAATGCGCATGAAGACATAACAAATGCGCATGAACTAAAGACTAACTGTTAAATGCGGATGGACATAAAAACTAACCTAAAATGCAACTTATGCCATTATCAGAACCCAATCATCATTCTAACATGAACACAGCTTAGATCTATCAATCTAACACTTAGAACATCACAAATTTAAAACGATCAACAAGGGAATCACACAACATAACCATATCATCAACATAGTTCGCACCATACATGAAAAATCATAACTTGTTTCAAAAACATCAGTCAAATATGCAAACCAGCCCTCAAATAAACAGAAAACATTTAAAAGAGGGGATCTAGAACTCACCTCTACTACTTTCGAGTAAAACTCTACCAAACCCAAGAGCAACCTGGAGTTCACATGCCTAAACACAACAAAACACAAAACCAAGCACAAAGAACACATAAGAATCGGTTCACAAGCTAAAAATTTAGCTGAAACCGAACCAATAACACAAGTAAATACACACCTTTGAAATTTCAGCTTTCTCTCACTAGAAACCGAGAGAACTTCAGTTCTTCTTTCTTCTTTCTTGTTCTAGCCGAAAAGCAGAAGTGAAAAAGTGGTGGCATGGGCGGCCATGCCTTTTAAACCATAAGATAATAAGGTTTTGTACTTTGTACACTTTACCCACTCCACTTGCGTCCATTATCTTTTCTTTCAAAATACTTTTCTTTTCCTTTATTTTAAACAAATTTTTGGGTGTTACAGGTCCCTTATTGAAATAGTAAGAACTATGCTGATTAAGTCAAATCTTCTAATTATTTTCTGGGTAGAAGCTGTCAACTGTGCATCCTATCTACTAAACAGGGTTCTTATTATGAAAGACAAGTTGAAGACTCCTTATGAGCTTCTTCATAAAACGAAACCCTTAATTGACTTCTTTTGTCCATTTGGTTGCTCATGTACTTTGCTGAATACTCAGGCACAGAAGTCAAAGTTTGGTGCTGTCTCTGATGAATGTTTCTTTGTTGGCTATTCTACCTCACAAAAGGCGTATCGAGTGTACAACAAAAGAAAGCGTATTGTGTTGGAATCTTTTTATGTTGATTGGTAGGAGTCTAATTCACCAAACATGGGGTCAGACCCGAAATGGTTTTATGACTCCAACACTATCTTCAAATCATTCAATCTTCCAGTATTTGATGATGATGTCATTCCTCAAACCAATATGCAAATCATTCCTCCACCTGAACCTATTCTACAACCTCCAATTAATCCTCCATCTCCACTTCCATTTGATGTTCCACCAACACCTACTACATCTCCACCCCAACCAATTCCTCCATCACAACCAACTTCCCCTTCACAACCATCACAAACCGCATCTTCATCTCATTCCAATCCATTAACCCTTAACACCAACTTCAAAACCTTAAAAGACCATCCACATGATTACATCAGTAGTTCCATTACAGATGGTGTGAGGACACGGAGTCAATCTAGATTGACAAATGAATGTCTCTATACATGTTTCTTATCTTAAATTGTTCCCAAAAATATCTCAGCAGCACTTCAAGACCCAAGTTGGGTTGAATCTATGTAGATAGAGCTTTAGCAGTTCAGGAAACTGAAAGTTTGGCAATTAGTTGATCTTCCTCCAAACAAGTTTCCCATCGGTACCAAATGGGTATACCAAAACAAACCAGATGATAGAGGAGTTGTAATAAGAAACAAATCAAGGTTGGTTGTTCAGGGATTTACTTAGGAGGAGGGAATTGACTATACTGAAATGTTTGCTCCAGTTACTCGCATAGAAGCTATCAGAATCTTTCTTGCTCATGCTGCTCACAGGAACTTTAAAGTCTTTTAGATGGACGTGAAGTGTGCATTTCTCTACGGGAACATTAATGAGGAGATTTATGTTTGTCAACCACCAGGTTTCGAGGATCCCAATATTCCAGACAAAGTATATAAACTTGATAAATCCTTATATGGTTTACATCAAGCACCTCGCATCTGGTATGAAACTTTGACACAATATCTGCTCAGCAAGGGTTTCTTTCGTGGAACTATAGACAGACACTATTCAAGAAGGAAGTTGATGGTGAAATGCTGATTGTTCAAGTGTATGTTGATGACATCATTTTCGGGTCAACAAATGAGAAACTCTGTAGAGAGTTTGAAGAAGTAATGAAGGATCGCTTTGAAATGACCATGATGGGGGAGCTGTGCTTTTTCTTTGGGTTGTAGGTTGAACAAAAGCCTGATAGTTTTCTGATTCACCAAGAAAAGTACGTTCTAGAGATTCTCAAAAAGTTCAAGATGGATGATGCTTCTCCAGAACTCACTCCATTCACTACTCAAACCTGTTTAACTCCAGATGATAATGGGAAATCTGTGGATGCATCGCTATCATTCTATGATTGGATCTCTCATGTATCTCACGGCTAGCCATCCGGATATTACATTCATCATGTGCTACTGTGCACGTTTTCAAGCCAACCCAAAAGAATCATATGAAAAAGCTGTTAAATGCATCTTTCGTTACTTAAAGAGTTCTTCTCATTTGGGTCTTTGGTACCCAAAAGGAGGGAACTTTAATTTACATGCTTATTATGATAGTGATCATGGTGGTTGCAGGATCAATTGGAAATCCGTCACTGGTAGATGTCAATATCTCAGGGATTGTCTTGTTTCATGGCAAAGCAAGAAGCAAACAACAGTATCTCTATCTACAGTAAAGGCTGAATATGTTGCTGCATCCAGTTGCTGCTGCCAAGTGCTTTGGATACAACATCAGATGATGGATTACAGAATCAATTTTCTTCATACACCACTTTTCTGTGATAATGAAGCTGCTATTGAAATTGCCAAAAATCCAATTCATCATACTCATACCAAGAACATTGAAACAAGGATTGATGCAATCCGGGACGCTCAAGAAAAGGGTTTTATAGATATTATTCCAATTGAAACAAAAAATTAAACAGTAGATCTTTTTATAAAAACATTTGATAAACCTCATTTTTATAAATTGATTTCAATGCTAGGTTTAATATCTTTTTGAAAACTCTTTTCATAACATAGTGTCTAAATAGCTGTAAATCACTCTTTTTTTATTTTCTATCTTATTTTGATAAACTCTTTCTGATAAACTTTGTTGTCCCATATTCCTTCACTCTTTTGATCTTTACAAAATATGAAAAGTAGAAATTTCTCTTACATGGCAGTTAAGTAGAAATTTCGGGGGAGAATAAAGATTAAAACTCTTAAGTTTTTCAATTTTGTCTTTTCAGGAACCCCGGGAAAAAGAAGTTTGAAGGAGGTCAACAGCCTTGTGTTGGGATATGCTTGGCCGGGTCAGCCCGAAAATGAAGTAAACAGTGATCATGTAGCTCAATTAAAGTTTAAGAACTCGGTGATAAGGATTATCCTTTTGACAGTTTGGCCTGCACAAAGTTACAAGTCCTTGTCAAAAATGGGTTGAGAGTTTCAAATCTTTGCTTTTATATTCCTAAAATCTCCCTATCCCGATGTCCTGAATGATACTTCTAGTTAGCACTATAAATGCTTCTCGTTAGCTCTTCAGATGTATATCTCGTGCTTATCTCCTCTGTATGTGTGAACATTGACATGGAGTGATGATCTCCTTTGTTATACGTGAGTATAGACCTGGAGCCCTCATCAGCACACTCTGATGATCTTCTATGTTATACGTAAGTATAGACCTGAAGCTCTCATCAGCAAGTTAACATGATCATCTCCTCTGTTATACGTAAGTATAGACCTAGAGCTCTCATCATCGGTTCCCTAAAATAAAGGCATAATGACTCTTAAATTAAGATCATTGTTGAAACCTCAAAAGAAAATCTAACAGATTAATCATATTGCTCAATAAACCATGAGGATAGGATAAGTACTTTGCCAAATGTTTGTGGGGACCAACTCATTAGAGTTTCTAAAATTAAACCAAAATATGATAAAGACAGCTGTAGATTACGAGTTGAAAAGAATAAGGCGTGGGCTTAAAAGGACAAACATATCAGCAATCCCTTTGACCCTCTGGAATAATTTCTTGAAAAAGAAGTGTCTATATCCTTTGATTCTTTATTTTAAGTTTATCTTATTTCTTATTTTATTTTCATTTTCTCTTGTTTTAGTGATGGTTTTGTGGGGTGAAGAAAGTATTTCATGAAAGTTTTTGTCAATATAAGTCTTAAATTTTATTTTTTTTATTTTTATTTTATTTTAAATTTTTATCTCTTTTATTAATTATTTTTATAAATATATAAAATTATCAAAAATTATCAAAAAATTTGCTAAGTGTTAGGTTCCAGCGAAACTAAGTTTCACTGACACTTTCGCTTAGCGAATCTATAGATTTGCTGGCAAACTCGCTCAACACTGAGCTACATGACTTCATTTGTGATGCCGAGAGCAACTATAGTTTTGCTGCCAGCGAAACTATGGTCTATATATTGCATAATGTAAAATCAGTTTCACACACTTGCTTGACGAAAGTAAACCCTAGTTTCTCTGTGCGATCACGCCCAATCTCTTCCAAGTCGATTTCCGTAACGATTGACCATTTCTAAGTGCTTAAGTGGATGTTTTGAACTTGTTCTTAAGCATTTACTGAGGTTTTAACCATTGGATATTAGTTTTAGTTTGATTCGCTGGGTCGGAATGTTCGCAGATTCGTTCAGCGAAACTGCGAAATTGACCACCGAATCTGAACGTAAGTTCAAAGTTCCAAACGAAACTGTCTCGTTAAGCTGTCCTCGTGTACTTGACAGTTTCACCAGGATAGTTTCAGTGAAACTATAGATTCGCTCGGTCACATAATTTTGTGTCCGAGTCATAGGGAATCTATATTTTCGCTTGTGCGAAACTACAGTTTCGCCCGCAGCGAAACTGTTGAACATTCTAAATTTTCTTATGTTTTGTTACATTTCATTGTTAATTCTTCTATATATGCTATAACTAAACCTCTTCTGTTTATTTTTCAGTAAGGATGGCTAATCTAAAGTTTGACGAGAAGAACAACATTGTTGCTCTATTGGACGACATCATCCCAAAGGATGTTGGCTTCAGAGACTGCATTAAATGGCTCAAGGAGTCACCCATATGCTATGCCATTTCTGACATTCCTACCAACTATAACCTTCACGTGAGAGATTTCTGGAGATCAGCCGAGTATGACTTAAAGTCTACTCCTCATCGGATAGTTGCTAGAGTTGGTGGCCATTATATAGCTATTACAGTGGAGACCGTGGCCAGAGTGTTAAGACTTGAGGCTGATTGTGGACCCGAGGTGGTGCTATCTGAAGCACAGGTTCTTGAGGATTTCAGGAGCATTGGCTATGAAGGGCCTCCTTTTGGTTCCTGAAAGAAGATTAAGAAATCCTTCATGTCTAAGGAATGGAGGTATATATCACATGTCCTTATCATGTGTTTAGATCACAGGAAGGGAGGGTCTGATGGTTTTAATCTACATTGGGCCAGGGCCATGATTGTATTCTGCAGAGGCCAAAAGGCTAATATAGCCAAGTTAATCTTCGACTGTATGACTGAGAACTTAATGTCGTTGAAGAAAGACAAATGGTTGTTATATCCCATATTTGTGCAAATGTTGATAAACGATCTAATCCCAAATTTGCCAAGACATGGAGAAATCAATAGGCTAGTGCAGATGAATACAAGGATATTTGCTGATTGCTCAGCCATAAGACATGATTTTAGTAGGAAGATCACTCATCTATGGGAAAACATGTACCCAGTGAAGAGCTGGAACTACATAAGGATATTAATTGAAAATGAAAATAAGAATGCTGAAAAGAACTGCTAGAAGCAAGATGATGCAATAAAGACAAGGAAAAGATATACAAAGGGGCAAGGAGTATGATTTGGAAGCAGAAATTGATGAAGTGGAGGAGTTAAGGACTCAAAAAGAGAGGAGAACGAAAAAGAAAGCTCATCTAGGTGAACCTGCAAATGTTGCTGAACGAAGAACCAAGCACAAGTAGCAAACTTTTTCTGAAGCCCCTGAAAGAAGGGATGCAAGATTAGAGTTGGATAAAGATATGATTAGAAATCTTAATACATCTTTGGCGAATGAGCTGGGAATGATCAAAACAAAGTTGGTAAATCAGGAGCTGGGGGAGAAAGAAAAGGATAAAGTTATGAAAGCATGAAGAGTATGCTGTTAGACCAACAAGAATTGATTAAAAGTCTTTTTAAAGAAGTAAATGAGTTGAAAGCCGCTACCGGCCTGCCCAATCAGCTAACTCAAGCTGAGTTGGATGATCTCACTGACATATCAAAGTAGACATTCCTAAAAGCAGGGTATTCATCCAGGGCAAGAGAGGGCATAGTGGAGCGGGAGCAGGTGCTAGTGGTAGTGGTGTTGAAGCAGGAGGTGATGGTGATGAAACTGTAGTGGTGAAAGATGGTGGTGCAGGGAGGTCTGATGGAAATGTTACTGAGGTTATAGAGGCAAGGTTTGTAGATTTGGAATTAGAAATTGATGTTGATTTGACTGGTGAGGAAGTGTTTAGAGAAGAAGGAGATGGAATAGGAAGGAAGGATGAGGAACTGAATTTGATGGATGAAGAAGAGGAAATTGAGGAGCAATTGGTTAATTATGACTCTGAGCCTGAGTATTATGAGGTAGATGAGCGTCCATTGACATATGTGGCTCAGAGAAGCTTAACTGAAGGGGATATTATTGAGATGGAAAAGGAAAACCGCTTCACCAAAAATAAGGAACCTGAACAGCTAACTCCTCTATTTCAGAACATAAAAGAGCCTAGTAGAAAGGAGTCTGATAAGAAAATCTTAAGCTGGAAATACAATGCTTATTTGAAATTGTTTATGATTAAAAGAAGGGGAGGGAACATATCTTACTTGCATAAAAGGAAGGCTTTCAAGACCTTACCTAGATGGGATCTAAGAAGATTGGTAGAAATTCCCCTTCCGGAGGCAAATTTGAGTGAGATGGCAATGTTGTTAGAAAAGGGATAAAGAAGGAGCTCAATGATATTTTTGAAGCGTTCGTGTATATGAAGACTGAAAGGAGGAGATCCAAGAAAGATTTGTATTACAGGAAAGGGCAAGATTGTGTTGAAGCTCAAGCTAGCCAAAATTGTTGATAGAGTGAGAGTGCCCAATCCACTTCCCCTAAGATTATAAAAATTTGAGAAGTGGTTCTATGATAATAATACAGGGGAAGAAATGATTAGACTGAAGGGTGAAGAAGAAATTAAACTATTTGACCCTATGGAATTATTCTCCTTTTGCGATGAAGATTTGGTGGTGCTGTGTGAAAATCACATCAACGCCGGAGTCAGAGCTGAAACAAGGAATGAAGCTATCCTACTCATGAGGGTAGCTAACAAGGCTCGTGGTGTCAAGGCTGAAGTCAGGGACGGGGAGAGGAAATGAGGATGGATGTGCAGGAGCTGACAAGGCAATTTGAAAGAGCAGTGCACGGGGAGAGGAAATTAGTACTGCTGGAGCTGAAAAGGAAACATCTGTTAAAGCAAAAGAAGAAGCTTAGATTGTTAAAGACAAAACCGGAGCTGAATCAGAAGATCAAGCTGGTGAGGTCCAACCTAGGGGGAGTATTAATGGTCTAGTATAGGTTGGACTCACCATAGTTGTTAAGATTATTTTGTTATTTATGTAATAGGTTGAATGTTAGTTTGTTTCCATGTATTTTGTATTTTTGTATTTGTGTAGTTTCACTGACCCAGCGAAACTTGGAGCGAAACTATAGTTTCGCTCGTAGTCAGCACCTGACGAAACTGTGTTTCGTCGCCGGGTGAAACTAGGTGTTGGTCAGGACAGTTTCGCTATCCAGTGAAATTGTCAGCGAAACTACACTCTGCTTATATATTGTAATGTTCTATCGTTGTAAGCAAGTTTTGCAAACCTTAATACTGAAATATCATTATTACAATTCTGTGTTGTCTGTTGTAAGCTTATTTTGATTACATTTGAGCCTTTGTTTCATATTCATCGTGTGAGTTTGGAGATTATTGAATATATCTAAAATTTGTTCATTGTGTCATTGTTAGAGTTATGTTGATTCAGTGGGATTTCTCTGTTTTATGAATCATTTGCACTGTTAGATCGATCATATGGACCAACATCAATCTTCTTCCAATTTTTCTCAGAGTAGTCAGCCACTTCCTTAGGAATTATCCCACGACCAGCAGTAGCTGAAGTTGTGCTTGGGACATGAGGTCCTGAAACAACAGATTTCCACATCCTACTATCTTGAGACTTGATGAAACCTTCCATTATTTGACACCAAGTATCAAAATCATCAGGAGTGATTAGTGGAGATTTTGTCATGGTACCGGTTTCCATGTCAGCCTTAGTGAGAGCCACTATTTGAGCTGGTAAGTGTTTTGTGAAACGGAAGAGATCTTACAATCAAGAGCCTAAAATGCTCTGATACCAATTGTATGACCGGTACAAGGGAGTAATACAACAGTTTCATAGGGTTGGAGAGAACTATTAACACTTAACAAATTAAATAGGGAACCTAATTATGAAACACTAAACAAAAGTAAAGAACACAAGTATTTGGTTTTCAAGATTGTTATATATTGCTCTCAAGTGTTTTACAATTGTTACAAGGCTTAGTCCTAAGTATTGGTACCTGAGATACTTTATACTACATCCTACAGCCGGTCATACTTTGAAGGTCAGCTGAAACACTAATCTAGATAACAAGATCAATGTAAAGTCAAAAGGCAGATTGCCTTTGGACTAGTAACTATGACATGCATAGCTCATATCCTAATGTATTACAAAAAAGATAAAAGTACAAAGTAAAAAGTTACAGACTCTAAGACCTTAATCTATAGTTGACAAAAGTATGGAGATATCACTAACTTGTAAAAGTTAGTGAGTCTTCAGAGATGGTGGCGGAAAGTTATTCAGCTTTTCTTAAAAGCATGTCAGTTAAAGCATGTCTTCTCTGTCTTCAAAAGAAATCAGTCTCTTGGATTCGGAAGACTTTGTCTTGAAGATTCGAAAGACTTAATCTTTGGTTTTAGAAGAAATGGTCTTTTGTCTTCAGAAGATTTGACACTTAGAAAATTTCTTAATGCTTTTGTCAAATCTTTTAAACTAACTTACTTTGTACTTCAGTGTGCTTGCTAAAATCTCTTTGGTTGCACTAGGCTCTAAGTTAACTGTTACAGTATGCGTCTTAGTGCACTGACACATTTTAACTTCTCAATCCCATTTTTCTTATCTTTAAATCGTACTTATAAAAATTTTATTTTGGTTACATGTTTGTTTCACAAATTATGTCTTATATTCCCATAAACGAGTGGTCAATTTTGTATCTAACATTTTTAATGCAATAAGGATAATAGGTTATTATTATTTTTCTTTTTCTTTGATAACATTATATAATCAAATTTATAAAATATAAACTCACATAACATGATTATTATATGTAAGGCCCTAATCTCAGGAAACCGTGCAGTTGTTCATTCATAGCATAAACATAGATTTATAACATTCATTTAGATAAACATTGCAGCGGAAAAGTATATTAAGTTTCAATCCATTGCGATATAATTCAAAGAAAACATTAACATTTGTGACATCCGGTAATTTTCCGTTACCAAACTCCGTTAGTTCCGTTAGGTCTTGCATACACGTGTCGTGAACACACACTAGTTGTCGTTGAACGTTGGTGACTTAATAATAATTAACAATGATTATCTAATAATAACTTGATTAATAATGTTGATTATTAAGTTGTGCTTATGTTGTTTATAGATTTTAAATATTATTTGTGAATTTTATCTTGTAACGTGACGACGTATTATATTTATTGCATGTATTTTTTAGCTATTGAAAATAATGCA
Organism: Flaveria sonorensis; assembly: GCA_025506505.1. Classification (NCBI taxonomy): domain Eukaryota; kingdom Viridiplantae; phylum Streptophyta; class Magnoliopsida; order Asterales; family Asteraceae; genus Flaveria; species Flaveria sonorensis. The sequence continues at coordinate 31,066,962 of CM046437.1, forward strand.
TGATTATTATTGTTAGTTTATAATATTTGTAGTTTGTAGTTAAAAATGGTTAAAAAGTGTTAAAAAGGTTAATTTTTATAAAAAGTAGTAGAAGAGGGATTAAATGGTGATTTTAAATAAGTAAAGTTTTGACAAAACCCAACCCTAGCCCCCTTCTCCCCCATTCGGCCGAAACTCATTCCAAGCACCCCATTCTTGCGATTTCAAGCTTCCAACTCCAAGAACATTTGATTTTTACTTGGCTTTGATCATTACAACGTGTAGCAAGCATCAATTCTTGGCCATTATGCAATTAAAGGTTAGATTTTATTGGTTTTTCATGGTTTTTGATGTTGGCTGAAACCCTAGTCGAAATTGATACTAGAATGTTGAATTTTGATTGTTTGATGATTGTATGATGTTAGTTAGATTGTATTGATGATGGTTTACGTGGATTATACAAGAAATTCGTGGTTTTGATGCGTAGTTCATACCTTACTAATAATAGTAACTTTTGTGCATGAACTTGAGGAATTGATGATGGAATGATGATTTTATGATGTTGATAATGTTGTATGAATGTTGGATTTTGATAATTATGCAAGAAATCCATGAGTTGATCATGTAGTTCATACCTTGCTATAAGTAGAAACTTTTGGATATGAGATTTGTGAATTATGATGATTTGATGATGTTGGTCGTGTCTAGATGATAGTTATGGATTTGATTAGGCATGATGTTGATGAATTCATGAATGAATTGGGTGCTAGATTGATTTTGGGGTGTTACTTTCCCAAAAGGGAAACTTTAATTTTGAAGATCATTGGATATTGTGAGTTATACATGTTTGTGGTATTAGGATCATGTTAGAATGTTTCTGGATGATGTCTAATGTTTTGGATTGCGATGATTGGGTCATTTGGTTAGTTGGTGCAACTAACGGAGCATTGGGCTTCCTTGGAAAATGTGCAAGTATACATGTTATGTGCTATGATGAATTGTCATTATCGATTATTATAAGGTTAATTTTTTGCTTGTATGAGTTACATGTGGTATATTGCTGATGGGTATCATACACGCGTGCGAATCTGAGGCCCCTATCTTGTAGGATTGGCAGGGTTTAGGGTGTGTAGCTGTAAGTGGCTTCACATGGCACGTTGTGAGTGACTAAACCCAATATGCATTGTAAAGGAATATAACCTAGAATCTGTGTTGTATGATGAATTGGATTACGTGCGTTGTATGATAACCTGATTTAGCAAAAAGAACATGATAAGCCTTACGTGTTACAATATGGCTTATGAAAATAACTTGCATAGTAATTTGGAATGGTTTGTTGAATTATTGGTTGTTATCTTGGGCAGTACTACTGGGTCTGACAAGCCCCACCTGTGCGACTCAAGTCAAACGGGTGCAATATTGTCCTAAACTACTAATAGCGTCACGACCTGGTATGTCATGACGGGAGGCAAACAACGAACACAGTCAGCTTCGATCGTGAAATCACTATGGTTACTACTTGTGAATATAGACTAGCTATCTATTTCAATGCACTTCTTATGTTTTACAACTGTACTGATTTATGATTAACGTAAACTCTTGAACTCACCAACCATCGTGTTGACACTTTTAGTATGCTTTCCTCAGGTCATTTCTAGCAGCTGCCCATAGGAGCACGCACATGTCAAGCATGCTTTGTTCAAACATTGTTCACTTTTAATTTGTCATTTACTTACGTATTTTGGTTTGGGCGCGTGTTTTTGCGCAGTTTACTTTTAGTACTTTGTGTTTGGGTTATTTACAATACACTTCGGCAAATATTTTAAAGTTTTAAACTCTGATTTGTTTAAATGTTGCATGTAGAGTCGTTTTGAGAAACTAATGACTGAGATCCTGGTTTGTTCACTCGCCTTGCGGTAAAACTCTGCACGTGGATTTTGAGAGTGTGACAGATTGGTATCAGAGCCATTGGTTATAGGGAAATAGGTTGCATACACACTAGACTACAACCACATAGTTTGTTAGTTACTCGTTACTTATTCTTTACTGTATACTCATTAGCATACACAACACGTACCTCGCAGCATGGCATCGTCATCAAGAGCTTTAGGCAAGAGACATGCACGATCTGAGTCACCTCCTCCTTCTCCTGTACCTAATAAGGGATCAGACTGGCCTCGACATCCTTACCCCTCTGAAGAGATGGATTGGGATCAGCCATTCGCATTACCCGAGCACGATCCTCCGTGGAACTTCAACTTCCATCCTACCTATATACACCGCATGGTTTACAGGGAGCGTGTACCAGCTGTAGCTCCTACCCAACCTAGGACATGGTCATCGACAGCCTCTACATCACCTACTCTTCCTTCCCTAGAGATCCCTTTCGAGCAGGCGATTGCAGCCTTAGTGGCTACGTTAGACACTGAGCGACAGCGCATTAGAGGACTCACTGATGACAACTCCACTTTACGATATGAGATACGTCAATTGTGTTTACTGGTAGAGACACTTCAGGAGAGACTTTCTATGTCTATGGTGGACATCATACCTTGGCTGGTAATGTTTTCGCACTTACTGAGAGCATGTCCGTGCAAGAGCTTCACAGTGTAGTGACAGATGATAGATTGACTGAACTGGAGGCATAGCTAGTAGCATATCAGATTCCTGATGCCCCTGCACCTGGGGAAGACCCTGATAAGGAAGAACCAGAAGAAGATTTGGAGGAAGAACTGGATGAAGTCCAGAAGTTGGAGGCTTTCTTGCAATTAAAGATGGAAGGAATCTGAGATCGAGGTTTACACCACGAGGTCTCATGAGTTGGCGACCCTTTGCCCTGGCATGATCGACTCGCCGATTAAACGAATTGAGCTTTATCTGCGTGGCTTGGTTCCAGAGATACAAAGTATGGTGACTACTGCGAACCTCCCTACTATTCATCAGGTTATTCGATTGGCTCACAAGCTTACTGACCAAGCGATGGAGCAGGGAAAGCTACCCAAGCGGAGTGCTGTGGCAAGCGTGCCTGACAATAAACGCAAGTGGGATAACTCTGGCAACAAGGGATCTTTGTCAAACAACCAATCTCAGCAACATCAGCAACAACAACAGCACACTCAGCAGCATCAGCATCAACAGCAACAAAGGAAGTTTGACAACAATCGTAACTTTAATCAGTCATCCTCCTCATCCCAGGGACAAGGTGGATATGTGGGGAAATATCCCAAATGTAACCGATGCAACTATCACCACACTGGCAGGTGTGACAATATTCGATGCCAGCGTTGTGGTAAGGCTGGGCACGCAGCAAAGGATTGTCGTGGTGAGTTGATGAAGAAGCCTCAACAATCCCAAGAAACACCAAAAGGTTGCTTTGAATATGGAAAGCAAGGACACTACAAGAGGAATTGTCCTCAGTTGAAGAAGAATAGGAATGGTGCTGGAAATGGTGGAAACAACAACAACAACAATAATGGCAATGGTGACAATAATGGTGGCAACAACGGTAGAGCTAAAGGGAGAGCCTTTGTCATGGGTTTAGGTGAGGCTCTAAACAACCCTACTACTGTTACTGGTAAATTTTCTGTTAACGGTCGTTTTGCTACTGTATTGTTTGACACTGGAGCCGATAGAAGTTTTATCTCTACTAAGTTTAGTAGCCTCTTAAGTGATATGCCTTCTCCATTGGAATCTAAAAATACGGTAGAATTAGCTAATGGTAAGCAAATTCACGTGACACACATCCTTAGGGGTTGTAAGATAGAACTTGCTGGTCATACTTTTGACATTGATCTCATGCCTGTTACGCTTGGGAGTTTCTATGTGGTCGTGGGTATGGATTGGCTTTCCGAGAAGCAGGCGGAAGTCATTTGCCATGAGAAGGTTATCCACATTCCTCTCCTGGATGGGGAAATTCTCTCAGTTAATGGTGAGAAAGGTGGTGATGTGATAGGCATCATATCATACATAATGGTACAGAAGTTGTTACCCAAAGTTCGCTTAGTTATATTAGCTCTTGTGACTGATAAGCAACCGGAGGAAAATAAGAAAGAGAATATTCCAGTAGTTCATGACTTTCCAGAGGTATTTCCAGAGGATCTGCCTTGATTACCCCCTCATTGTCAAGTTGAGTTCCAGATTGATTTGACTCCTAGAGCCGCTCCGATAGCAAGAGCACCTTACCGGTTAGCTCCGAATGAACTACCGGAACTATCTGCTCAACTACAAGAGTTGTTGGATAAAGGGTTTATTCTACCGAGCTCATCCCCTTGGGGAGCACCTGTTCTCTTTGTCAAGAAAAAGTTTCAAATGTGTATTGACTACAGAGAACTAAACAAGGTTGCAATCAAGAACAAATACCCTTTAGCTCGTATAGATGATTTGTTTGATCAACTTCAAGGATCAAGCTATTACTAAGATTGATTTGAGGTCTGGTTATCATCAACTGAGAGTTTGAGAGGAAGACATCTCGAAGACAACATTTCGTACAGGTTATGGTCATTATGAGTTCTTGGTCATGCCATTTGGGTTGACAAATGCACCGGCAGTATTCATGGATCTCATGAATCGTGTGTGCAAACCCTATCTTGATCGATTTGTTATTATGTTCATTGATGACATATTGATCTATTCAAGGACCAAGGAAGAACATGAAGAGCACTTATGTCTAATATTGGAATTACTTAGAAAGGAACAACTGTACGCCAAGTTTTCCAAGTGTGATTTCTGGATACGTGAAGTACAATTTCTGGGTCATATTGTTAACGAGAAAGGAATACATGTTGATCCAGCAAAGATTGAGGCAATAAAGAATTGGTCGGTTCCTAAGACGCCTAGTGAGATACGACAGTTTCTTGGACTGGCAAGATATTACCGACGTTTCATTGAAGGATTTTCTAAGATCTCTCAACCCCTTACAGCCTTGACTCATAAAGGGACAACGTATAAATGGGGTGATAGTCAAGAGTCTGCTTTTCAGTTGTTGAAACCGAAACTGTGTAGTGAACCGATATTGGCATTACCAGAGGGAAGTTATGACTTTATGGTCTATTGTGATGCTTCTATCCAAGGACTGGGTTGTGTCTTGATGCAACGTGACAAGGTGATAGCCTATGCTTCGAGACAACTAAAAGTACACGAGAAGAACTACACCACTCATGAATTGGAACTGGGTGCGGTAGTTTTTTCCTTGAAGATCTGGAGACATTACTTGTACGGTACCAGTGCACTATCTACACCGACCACAAAAGTCTTCAGCATATCTTTGAGCAAAAGGAGTTGAATATGATGCAAAGACGCTAGGTGGAATTGTCGAATGATTATGATTGTGCTGTCAAATATCACCCAGGAAAGGCAAATGTAGTTGCAGACGCGTTGAGTAGAAAGGAGACTACTAAACCCCAACGAGTACGAGCTTTGCAGTTTACAATTAGCACTCACTTGCCTGAACAAATCAGGGAAGCGCAGATAGAAGCTTTGTAAGTGGAAAACATTGCGTCTGAATCATTACGTGGAATGGACAAACAGTTTGAAGTGAAAGCGGATGGAATTCGTTACTTCATAGATAGACTTTGGGTACCTTTGTATGGAAACCTCAGGAACTTAGTTATGAGTGAGGCTCACAAGTCTAAGTACTCTATACATCCTGGTTCTGACAAAATGTATCATGACCTCAAGGCGCACTATTGGTGGCCTAATATGAAAGCAGACGTAGCTACGTATTTCGGTAGGTGCCTGACTTGTTCGAAAGTTAAAGTGGAATATCAGAAGTCATCTGGGTTACTACAACAACCTAAGATTCCTATATGGAAGTCGGAACAGATTTCTATGGACTTCATTAATAAATTACCCCGGACTCCTACTGGTTGTGACACGATATGGGTGATCGTAGATCGATTGACTAAGTCTGCACACTTCTTGGCGATCAAGGAAATGGATAAAATGGACAAGTTAACTCGAATTAATCTGAAGGAGATAGTTTCGAGACATGGTGTACCGATCTCAATTATTCCTGATCGTGATGCTCGTTTAACTTCACATTTCTGGCAGTCGTTACAGAAATCTTTGGGTACACATCTAGACATGAGTACTGCTTATCATCCACAAACAGATAGGCAGAGCGAGCGTACTATTCAGACATTGGAGGACATGCTACGTGCTTGTGTGATTGACTTCAAGAATAACTGGGAAGTTCACCCACTATTGGTGGAATTTTCTTACAACAATAGTTATCACACCAACATTAAGGCAGCACCTTTTGAGGCTTTGTATGGACGAAAGTGTAGATCACCGGTTTGTTGGGCGGAAATTGGTGATAGTCAGCTAACAGGCCCCGAGTTGGTACACGAGACTACTAAGAAGATAGTACAAATAAGGAACCGTATGGCTGCAGCACGTGACCGACAGAAAAGTTATGCAGACAAGCGATGGAAACCTTTGAAGTTTCAGGTCGGCGACAAAGTTTCACTGAAAGTCTCACCATGGAAAGGTGTGATTCAATTCGGCAGAAGAGGAAAGCTAAATCTGAGATACGTTGGACCATTTGAGATTCTGGAAAGAAAAGGTACAGTGGCATACTGATTAGATCTACCTGACTCGTTGAGTGGAATTGACAATGTATTTCATGTCTCAAATCTGAAAAAGTGTTTATCTGACGAGACGATGGTTGTACCACTGCAGGAAGTGCACGTAGATGAACAACTACGGTTCATTCAAGAACCAGTTGAGGTGATGGACCGAGAGGTCAAAACTCTTAAGTAAAGCAATATACCCATAGTCAAAGTTCGTTGGAACTCGAAACGTGGACTGGAGTTCACATGGGAACATGAGGATCAGATGAAGCTCAAGTATCCTTATTTGTTCGAAACGACGATGCCAGCCGGCGAAGGTCTTGATTAAATTTCGGGACGAAATTTCTTTCAACATGGGGATGATGTGACAACCCACCCGAAACTCACTCAATTTCTTTGTGCCAATACAGTAGACCAGTGATGTAATTAACCATGTAACGTAATTTTCGGGATGAAAATTCTATCAACATTGGGATAATGTGATATCCGGTAATTTTCCATTAACAAACTCCATTAGTTCCGTTAGGTCTTGCATACACGTGTCGTGAGCACACACTAGTTGTCGTTGAACGTTGGTGACTTAATAATAATTAACAATGATTATCTGATAATAACTTGATTAATAATGTTGATTATTAAGTTGTGCTTTTGTGTTATACAGATTTTAAATATTATTTGTGAATTTTATCTTGTAACTTGACGACGTGTTATAATATTTATTACATGTGTTTTGTAGCAATTGAAAATTATGCATGATTATTATTATTAGTTTATAATATTTTTACTTTGTAGTTAAAAATGGTTAAAAAGTGTTAAAAAGGTTAATTTTTATAAAAAGTAGTAGAAGAGGGATTAAAGGGTGATTTTAAATAAGTAAACCCTAGCCCCCTTCTCACCCATTGAGCCGAAACTCATCCCAAGCACCCCCATTCTTGCGATTTCAAGCTTCCAACTCCAAGAACATTCGCTTTTTGCTTGGCTTTGATCATTACAATGTGTAGCAATCATCAATTCTTGGCCATTACGCGATTAAAGGTTAGATTTTATTGGTTTTTCATGGTTTTTGATGTTGGCCGAAACCCTAGTCAAAATAATAGTAACTTTTGTGCATGAACTTGAGGAATTGATGATGGAATGATGATGTTAAGATGTTGATAATGTTGTATGAATGTTGGATTATGATAATTATGCAAGAAATCCATGAGTTGATCATGTAGTTCATACCTTGCTATAAGTAGAAACTTTTGGATATGAGATTTGTGAATTATGATGATTTGATGATGTTGGTCATGTCTAGATGATAGTTATGGATTTGATTAGGCATGATGTTGATGAATTCATGAACGAATTGGGTGCTAGATTGATTTTGGAGTGTTACTTTCCCAAAAGGGAAACTTTAATTTTAAAGATCATTGGATATTGTGAGTTATACATGTTTGTGGTATTAGGATCATGTTAGAATGTTTCTGCATGATGTCTAATGTGTTGGATTGCGATGATTGGGTCATTTGGTTAGTTGGTGCAAAGCATATGGGCTTCCTTGGAAAATGTGCAAGTATACATTTTATGTGCTATGATGAATTGTCATTATCAATTATTATAAGGTTAATGTTTTGCTTTTATGAGTTACATGTGGTATATTCCTGATGGGTATCATACACATGTGCGAATCTGAGGCCCCTACCTTGTAGGATTGGCAGGGTTTAGGGTGTGTAGCCGTGAGTGGCTTCACATGGCACGTTGTGTGTGACTAAACCCAATGTGCATTGTAAAGGAATATAAATTAGAATCTGTGTTGTATGATGAATTAGATTATGTGCGTTGTATGATAACCTGATTTTGCATAAAGAACATGATGACCCTTACGTGTTACAATATGGCTTATGAGAATAACTTGCATAGTAATTTTTAATGGTTTGTTGAATTATTGGTTGTTATGTTTGTCAAACAAGAATTTAATTTGACATGTCACCAATCGGGTCAAACGGGTCAACTGGGTCTAATGTGTCTTGTTTTCCAAAACCTTAAGTCAATGTGTTTATTGAGAAGTTAGGGTTGTTAAAGATTCTGTGTACACGTACTTATGTACTTGTGTGTTCTAGGTGACCTCTGAAGGTTGTCTTTCCGCTCACTGTTAGCTTTTACTATTGTTCATTTGCGAACCAGGTGAGTTCATGCCCCATTTTTTTATACACTCTCTTTTGGCGGAGATAGCATACTGGTTTATAAATGCTTTATTATAGTAAGTTGTGTATAGTGTAACATAGTGGGTTATACCATGGAAGTCCTCACACTTTCGGATCGTTAATATTGGTTTATAGCAGGAAATCTTGGGTAGTACTACTGGGTTTGACAAGCCCTACCTGTGCTACTCGAGGTCAAACGAGTGCAATATTTTCCTAAACTACTAATAGTGTCACGACCCGGTATGTCATGACGGGAGGCTAACAAACAACAAACACAGTTAGCTTCAATCGTGAAATCACTATGGTTACTACTTGTTAATATAGACTAGCTATCTATTTCAATGTACTTTTTATGTTTTACAACTGTACTGATTTATGATTAACGTAAACCCCTGAACTTACCAACCATCGTGTTGAGACTTTTAGAATGCTTTTCTCAGGTCATTTCTAGCAGCTACCCATAGGAGCATGCAAATGTCAAGCATGCTTTGTTCAAACATTGTTCACTTTTAATTTATCATTTACTTATGTATTTTGGTTTGGGGGCTTGTTTTTGCGCAGTTTACTTTTAGTACTTTGTGTTTGGGTTATTTACAAAATGCTTCCGCAACTATTTTAAAGTTTTAAACTTTGATTTGTTTAAATGTTGCATGTAGAGTCGTTCTGAGTAACTAATAACTGAGATCCTGGTTTGTTCACTAGCCTTGCGGTAAAACTCCACACGTGGATTTTGAGGGTGTTGATAGGATCAAAATGGATTGATCTATGATGATATTGTGATACAATTCAATCAAAACAAACACAAGTAATCAAATCTAAGCAAACATATCACAAAAATTCATAGTGTCATTGATAGAATGCATAGAGAGTACAAGTGTAGAAAGAAAACAGTTACAATTTGTTCTTAGGTGCTTCTAAGATGTAACTAACTCTCTCTTCTCTTATCTACACATACCTTATCTATGCTATTTACTATCAATACAAAAGGAACAAATATTTACAAAATAGTCCCTATACTATGACAAAAACTATACAAGACACATAAAGACTAAATGTTAATCTTTAAGAAGCATCTACAATACTCCCCCTAAGATTGACATTGTCTTCGGTCTTCAAAATCAATCTTCAGTCTTCATATCTTTGTCTTCAATCTTTTCTTCAGTCTTCATGCTTTATCTTCAGTCTTTAGTCTTCATAAATCAAAGAGGTCTTCAGCTCTTCTTTAATCTTGAATACTGGCTTTTCTCATTCATTGCTTTAAATTCTTCAATCTCTTTCACTTGCTTTGAGTTTTCTTCTTTCATCTCATCTATTATTTGATGAATATTAACCTCCTCAATTACATCATCTTCTTGTTGAGGTTCGTTCACAAATTCATTATGAATTACAGTTTCAACAACTTTAAATTCTTGAATATTCTCATGAAACTCAAATTGTTCATTGGTATCTACCATCCCCTCTATCATACTTGCAATTTCTTCAATAGATTGTTCTTTACCTTGATTAATTTCTTCAGTATCATCATCATGAATCTCTTCAGTAACTTGGTCAATTTCTTGTACATCTTCCTCACTTTCATCATGAATTTCTTCAGTAACTTGCTCAGTTTCATCTACATCATCATGTATATCTTCATGAGCTTCTTCAATAACTGGCTCATCTTCTTGTATATCATCATCATGATCTATTTCCATTCCATCACCATCATGACCACCATCATCATCATCATCATTGTCATCTTCATCAGTCTTATCATCATCTTCATCAGGTAATACTTTAATGAGATCAGCATGGTCAATGGGTTCTTCTTCTGTCAGATTGTAATGATCAATAGTTATGTCAACTTCATCATTAGCCACATTCCTTATGTAATCAAACAAAGGAATGTTCTGAGCACCAGTGACCATAGCAAGTCTCTTATAAGAAATCTCAGACATATGCTCTAGCATCAAAGTTTCACCACTCACTCCATCTACACGTATATCTGGATAATCTTCATTTATAATCATCTGTAGAAATCTAGGAAACATCAGGTTCTTGTTCCTAGTTCCTTTTTCCAAATTAAAGATAAATCCGTTTAGAATCCACTTAGACATGTTAAATCTTCGATTAGTTGCAAGTGCTACGATAGGAAATGCTATGTTTATTGGGAAAGAGTTTCATCCAGCACTCTTTTTGGACATACAGTGTTGAAAGATATAGCATAACAACTTCCAGTGGTTATAAACTCTTGCTCAAAAAAATTGCTTCTTGGGAAAATGATCAGGATGACCCATTGCCGTAAATGTCTCTCTACATTCATTAAATGACAATTCAGCTAAATCCTCAGGATCATTTGGTCCCAATCTTAAAGCTTCTCTTATGGACTCTTCAGATACTTCAATCATTTTGAAGTTTGTAATGAATCCTCTTACTGCTTTTCTACCTTCATCATTAACTTCAACAGATGCAGTGTTCTAGAACTTCTTGACTAGTCTTGCATAGATGATTGGCTGATAACACATGGCATAAACATATTTAGTTCTCAATAGGAATCTAATCATCTCTTCATAGCTAACAGCCTCTTGTAGTTCTTCATTTAGTAAAGCTGCCACATTATGCTTTGGCTCGAACTTTAACTCAGCCATCTGCAAAAATTGAAACAAGAGATTTAGAAACTTGAATATTAAACATTTAAAATCAATTGAAAGTTTATTAAAATTTAAGATTTAGTATGTTTTAAACATTTTGACTAACTTGCACTTAAAATTTTCTAAGTGTTTAAGTGATCTTGTTCAAGACAAATTTCATTCAAGTTAGTATGAAAATGATTTAAAACAAATTAATTCAATGAATTCTTTTCAAAAACAGATTAAAACATGATTTTATTACTAATTTTCATTTTTTACAAAAAAAAATCAAAATTTTGACTGTTCATCTTCAACAGTCGACATGTGAAGAATCATCACAGATTCAAGTTTGATGAAAAACATATTTTAATGCATCAATAAGATCGAAATTATGTTTTCATTAACATTTCATCATCAATTTCAGTCCTTATATCCATTTCATTCATAATCTTAACAGATTCATTAGACTAGGGTTCATGCGCCCGAATAGGTCCGATACGCCCAAATCAATCAACCTGTTAAACTGAAGTTTCTGTAATTTTGATTATCAATTTACATTTAGAATTGGATAATACCACTATAGAATGCAAGACAAGATCAAAAATCAATCGAAATGAATGAATCAATGTTATATCGAGTGTCTGGTTTTTGAGTGTTTAGGGGTTTTTGAGAATGAAATGTCTGAAATCACGAAGTGTTGCTTTTATACTGTTAAATTTTAAGTGCATGAGCACTGTTTATGCGCGTGAGGTCAGGCGCATGAACACTGTTTGTGCGCATGATAATGAATTTCACACTAAGTATTTAGGTGCATGAGCACTGTTTGTGCGCATGAGCTTAGGCGCATGAGCACTGTACAGACGCATGAGCACTATGCGCATGAGTTTAGGCGCTTTAGTACTGTTCAGGCGCATGAGTCTAGCTGAAAGGCCCACTTGGTAATTTTCACTTGATATGCCTAATTCTTAGAAGTCTGGGTACTGTTCAGGCGCATGAGAAAGGTAAAACACCCAACATTTAACCACATTTTCAGACTTGTGACAACTGTTTAGACGCATGACAACTGTTTACACTCGATTAATATATAGGAATATAGGATGAATCTCCGGGATGGGTAGAAATAGAAAGCGATTTTCAATGTTTTGCTTATGTACAACTGCAAAGTAAGAAACATTATAATTGGATTAGGTAGATCATTTTTTAGTCATTCATTGAATGATAAATCATTACAAGTGACGGAGATACCCGATTTAAATAATGGAAAATCCAATATTTTAAAATTGTATCTAGAATGACTGGAAAAGTGGAAACAGGACCGGATATAATTTGATCATTATGAACAAATCCAAAATCCTTGTAGACAAAGCCAATCATCAATTCCCAACCATGGGGCGAATGAAATCCGATACAAAAATCAGTTAATAAAAGAAGAGAAAAAGCTTTTATTGTATCACTTAAGTTATATAGGAATTCTTGAGCCCAAGAGTTAAGAATAACAAGTTCTTTATTACCCAAAATAGAATAACCACTTAGAATAATAAAACAGATTATATTTGTCGAGAAGTGCAAAATCGTTTGAATACGACCCTCGTTGTGTATCTTGATTAATTGGATTGTTTCTTTGTGAATTCCTATACGAAGGTTTTGTAGATGTGTCTCCGAGTATTCCTTGATCATTTCCTCTAAGAAGAAGAGTTCCTCTAATTCTATTAATTTTTCTAGAATACTCTTTTCTTCAATATCATTCAAAAAAGTTTCGGATTGCCTAGTATTCCACCAATTAATAACCCACGATTCCAGACTTTTTTGAAATAAGAGAGAAATTTGCGATGTAGGCATTGGGTTCAGCAATAATGATATCCCCCAACATACCAAAACTAGCTGTCACCCCACCGGTAGTAGGAGATGTAAGGATTGGTACATAGAATAACTTTTTATTTGATTGATAATCATATAAAGCAGAAGAGATTTTAGCCATTTGCATCAAGCTCAAACTTCCTTCTTGCATGCGTTCCCCTCCGGAAGCACACACTATAATAAGAGGTAGAAATTCTTTAGTAGCGTATTCAATCAAACGGGTAATTTTCTCCCCGACTACGGATCCCATACTACCCCCCATAAACTGAAAATCCATAACCGCAATTGCTACGTTAATACCGTCTAGTTGCCCTATGACTGTTTGAACAGCCTCGGTTAATCCTGTCTTTCTTTGATAAGAATAGATACGATTTTTATAAGGCTCCTCCTCCGAATGAAATTCAATGGGATCCAGAGAGACCATGTCTTCATCCATAGGCTCCCAAGTACCCGGATCGATCGAAAGTTTTATTCTATCTGAACTACTCATTTTCAAATGATATCCACATTGTTAACAAAGATTCATTTTTGATTTAAAGACGCATGAGGTTGTCTGAAACATCCAACACTTGTACAAATCTTGAAAAATCATCATGCTCCTAATCCTGGACTTATGAACATTGTTTAGGCGCATGAGATAACTTTCATGTGTCTAACACTTGTAATTTTCAGATCTTCCACCTGTACATTGTTTAGACATATTAGCACTGTTCACATACTAATATTTAAACAATTTATCAAATTTTGACTTTAATTAGTCAAATTTTGACTTTCACCCAAAATTTACACAATAGACCCTCAATTTTGAACTTTTTGCATTTCAAATTTTTATTTTTATTTTGAATTTTTAATTTTTATATTTTAACCTTTTTATTTTTATTTATTTTTTAAAAATAATTTCCCATCATTTTAGTCTCTAGATTTTAACAAATAGTCTCATATTGTACTTTTGCAAGAAGCTTTTCCACTTTAAAATGTTTTTTAGGTTTATTTTTACATTATGTCAAACACATACATGCTTGAACTTTTTAGCTTCATCCTTTCCATCCAAAACATTTAAATTTTGATTTTTCATATGTTGAAATTTGAAAATCAATTTTCTAGACACTTTTCCTTATAACTCTTTTTACTCCCCCTAAACTTTTAAGTTTAACAAAACTTAGAAGTTTTTTGAATTTGTCACATGAAGATCACACTAATCATTGTTAATATGCCTGTACACAGAAAAACATGAAAAAATCAAAATTAAAACAGAATAAAAATCTAATATTTACAAATGAATCAATGTCTGCAGTGAGATCATATTAGATAAGATCAGCACATTGAAATAAAAAAAATTGATGGATAGTCATACACAATGAATAAATCCTGATTAAGTGTGTTCCAGGTCAGTATTGCTACAGCAAATGAGACACGAGATCTAAGGACAGAAAATGAGTGCATTTAGCAAGATATTCAGAACACTTACTTTTTCAATTCTTGGATTGTTTAATGTACAATTAGATATGACATTATGCAGTCCCACATAGACTTAGAGAGGTTAATTCTCATAAAGATATGCAAGAAGTCACTGTTCTCAACTTGTTAACCTGGCATATACTATAACCAGATCTCATTCGGTGTTTGTGCACATTGGCATCTTGTTACATCAGTGAGTATATCCAGGTCTGTAATCACTTACAACAAAGGATATCTTATCACTTCAGGTCTATGATGACTCATAACAGAGAAGTGTTAGATGCATTAAATAATTAGAGCTCAATGGTTATTCATATCACCATTAGGTGTGAGATTATGTCTTAACAAGCAATCAATTTGATAAATCAACACTACTCATTAGTGCTAAGATAGACATACATGAATGCATGAGTGATTTAGTTTAATCACAAGAATTTACTTTTTCAGTCTAATTGCATGAACTTACTTGCACATCATATCTGATCATGTCAGACTTTAGTCAAAAGCGAAGTATGTGTAAGGCCCCGTTCCCGCAACGCTTACAGCTAGTCAATCATTGCACACAAAGCATAAAACATACATTAACTTTACTAAAATATTGCAGCGGAATTCTTTTAAACAAACCATTTCATATATATATATAATTGCTTTTGCAAAATAATACATCGTTGACAGATTACAAAATATTACTAATTGCATTACATCACAAAAACATTATAATTTAAACAACGGGTGCCATCCCAAAATGCCAAGTAGCTGCCCCGTGCCATCCTCAGCAACAATACCTGCCAGCTGGAAACACATAAAAGTCAGCATTGCTGAGTGAGTTCTAGTTTTTATAAAAATAAAATACTTTTCTTTCGTTTAAAACCATTCTTTACTTCCATACGCGATCATACAACATACGTACACATAGATAATATCATTATTATCTTCCATTACCATTCATTACTTCATACCGTACATTTCCTTCATTAACCTTCCTTCGTTCATTCCTTCCGGATCAATGTCATCAGCTATACCCCAAACGTAGGCACAAAGTGGGGTACTAGGCCAAAGTCTATAAATAGACCCCCATTCATTGCGCATAAAGCCTGGCACCAGCACCGGGTAAGCGAAAAAGATCCCACCTGTATGCTATACCCCAAACGGGGGCACAAAGTGGGTACTGGGCTGAAGTTGATAAAGAGACTTCCATAACGCACATAGCCTAGCACCAGCACCGGGGCAAGCGACCAAGGTCCGTGCATAAGTTTACCCCAAACGTAGGCACAAAGCGGGTACTGGGCAGAAGTTTATCAGACTTCCATAACGCACATAGCCTGGCACCAGTACCGGGGTAAGACTTATCCATTCATTTATTACTTCATTAACGCTTGCATTCTTTCATACTTTACGTTCCCTTTTTCATTATCTTCCGCTATACGTTACATAATACTTTCCATTTACTTTTCATAATCATACCACGCAAAGCCACGAAAAATAACATACATAACAAGGAATATAACATAAACATAACCATACCATACATAGCATCAACACATCATCATCATATCATATATGACATCATAAAGTCAACTTACATTACCCCCGGGAACATCCCAAGTCAAAGCCTACACTTTACATTTTCCCCAAAATTTTAGAAAATAATCTAAGTCTTAGGCGCATGGGCACTATGCAGGCGCTTGGCCTTCTAGGCGCATGGGAACACTTAGGCGCATGGGAAAGGTTCTGGGCGCATGGGCACTATTGGGGTGCATGACCCAACACTTAGTCATTCTAGGCATTTCTAGGCGCATGGGCACTATGCAGGCGTATGAATGCCTAGGCGCATGGGCAGTTTTGGGCGCTTGGAACACTTAGTCAGATTCATCGTATTCTTGGCGCATGGATACTATTTCGGCGCATGGGTTTCCAACACATACTAATAACATCATAATCAGTCCCAATTCATCAATTCATCATGTTCTAACTTAGTTCTAGCATTCTAAGCATCATAACATGAACATAACTCAATTATAACATCATAAATCACCCAAATCATAACCCACCCACACTCACACATGCACATACATACGGGTACAAAAACTCAATTTCGTAAAAACATACATACATGCATTTCCAGCCCTAAAATCAGTTAAAACAAGTAAAAAGGGGGTTCTAGAACTCACCTTAGCAGCCTTCGAGTATGACTTCCTTCAAACCCGTTTGCACTATGAGTTCAACCACCTAGAAACCTACCAAAAACACACACCCGAACACAACATACACACATAAGCATACAACCGAGGCATAGGCCGGCCAAGAACAACTTAAAACTAAGAATTCTTACCTGGAATTCGAATTCTTCTTCTTCCTTCTTCACAATCCGAGAGCTCTCTGCTTTCTCTCTCTAGAATCGGCAGAAAGGTGAAAAGTGGCATGGCATGGGCGGCCATGCTACTTTTGTACAAAATAATAATAAATTTTATACCTTTACATATTTAACCCCTCTACTTGGGTTTTATTGCATTTCTTTCTTATACTCCACTTTTATTCTTCATTTTGCACCATTTTAAAATATCCTGGTGTTACAAGTCCACCCCCCTTATATAGGTTTCGTCCCCGAAACCTGTTATTCCTCAAACAGATGTGGGTAATGCTACCTCATCTCTTCTTCAGTCTCCCAAGTAGAGTCAGATCTATTCCTGTGCTTCCACTGTACAAGCACAAGGGGAACCACTTTATTCCTTAACCGTTTCTCCTTACAATCAATGATTGCCACTGGTTGCTCCACATAATTGAGCCTTTCATCAACTTCAATATCTTCCAGTGGTACAACCATATCTTCTTCAGCTAAACACTTTCGCAGATGAGATACATGGAATGTAGGGTGAATTCCACTAAACTCATCAGGTAACTCCAATCTATAGGCCACCTCTCCTACTCGAGCAATGATTCGGAAAGGCCCTATGTACCTCGGGCTCAACTTGCCCCACTTGCTAAACCGAATGATACCCTTCCAAGGTGAGACCTTCAGAATAACTCTGTCACCCACCTTAAACTCAATCGGTCTACGTCTCTTGTCGGCATAGGACTTCTGCCTATCTTTAGTTGCTTCATAAAGGCTTTGATCTTTTCGAGCTTCTCAGTCGTAGCCTCAATAACCTCAATACTTCCTAACTCCTTCTGTCAAATATCACTCTAACAAACGGGTGTTCTACACCTCCTACCGTATAGCATCTCATAAGGGGGCATACCAATACGGGCATGATAACTATTATTATTCGAGAACTCGGCTAACGGTAAGTGGTCATCCAAACTTCCTCCAAAGTCAATGATGCATGCCCGAAGCATATCTTCTAGCATCTGAATACTGACCATACGTTTGTGGATGATAAGCCGTGCTAATGTGTAACCTCGTCCCCATCGCATCATGGAACTTCTTCTAAAATTTAGATGTAAACCGAGTGTCACGATCAGAAACAATAGACACCGGCACACCATGACGAGTTACAATCTCTTTGATGAATAGATCCGCTAATCTTTCAGAGGAGTACGTCTCGTGGATCGGTAGAAAGTGGGCACTCTTTGTTAAACGATCAACTATCACCCATATGGCATCATACCCTCTTACGGTACGCGGTAACTTCATGATAAAGTCCATGGTGATATGCTCCCACTTCCACTCCTGTATATCCAACGGTTGGATCTTCCCGTACGGCTTTTGATGCTCGGCCTTCACAAGCAAGCAAGTAAGGCACTTACTCACATACTCCGCTACATCGTGCTTCATACCCGACCACCAATAATCTTTTTTCATATCTTGATACATCTTTGTAGCACCGAGATGAATGGAGTATCGAGTCTTATGAGCATCATCCATTATCTTCCCACGTAGATCCCCAAAACGAGGAGTCCACGTCCTACCGAATCGGGTTCTAACACCAAGAGTGTTTTCACCCAATTCCGCAACCATACCTCTCATACTTTCGGAGTTAAGATGATCTTCTTTCAATGCCTCATCTTGAACTCCTTGACCTGCTTCATCACATCAGAGGTCATAATCAACTGATAAGCCTTCACCCGAATCGGCTCGGGTCTCTCTTTTCGGTTGAGGGAATCCGCCACTACGTTGGCTTTGCCCGGATGGTAATGGATCTCGCAATCATAATCCTTTATGAGCTCCAACCATCGCCTTTCCCTCATGTTCAGGTCCTTTTGCTTGAAGAAGTACTTCAAGCTCTTGTGGTCCATGAAGATTGTGCACTTCGTCCTGTATAAGTAGTGCCTCCAAGTCTTTAGTGCAAAGACCACAGCTGCAAGCTCCAAGTCATAAGTAGGGTAATTAACCTCATGAACTTTCAACTTTCGGGATGCATAAGCTATAACCTTTCCTCGCTGCATCAACACGCAACCCAACCCCTAGTAAGAAGCGTCTGAATAGACCACTAAGTCCTCGCTTCCTTCTAGTAATAATAAGACAGGAGCCTGAGTCAACCTTGCTTTTAACTCCTCAAAGGCCTTCTCTTGATCTTGACCCCATACAAACTTCACATCCTTGCGGGTCAACTTAGTCAACGGAGAAGCTATCTTAGAGAAGTCTTGAATGAATCTCCTATAATATCCCGCCAACCCCAAGAAACTACGGATCTCGGAATGCGTCTTTGGAGACTTCCATTGCATCACCGCTTCCACCTTTGCCAAGTCTACCATAATCCCCTCGGGATTCACTACATGACTCAAGAACTGAACTTCGCGCAATACAACTTCTCCTTTCTCAACATCTCCAACACCTCTCGAATGTGTCCGGCATGCTCCGCCTCGCTTTTCGAATAAATCAAGATATCATCGATAAACACAATCACTGATTTATCCAACATCGGCCAACACACTCGATTCATCAGGTCCATAAAAGCAGCTGGCGCATTGGTCAAACCAAAAGACATAACGAGAAACTCGTAGTGCCCATAACGCGTGCGAAAAGCTGTTTTAGGAATATCTTGCTCCTTCACCTTTAACTGATGGTAACCAGATAGAAGGTATATCCTTGAGAACCAACTGGCACCTTGGAGCTGATCAAACAAATCATCAATCCTCGGTAACGGGTACAGATTCTTCACCGTCAACTTATTCAACTCACAATAGTCAATACACATCCTCATACTACCGTCCTTCTTCTTCACGAATAAGACCGGAGCACCCCAAGGAGAGATACTCGGTCTAATGAACCCCTTATCAAGCAACTCTTGTAGTTGCTCCATCAATTCTTTCATCTCGGTCGGAGCCAACTGATACGGTGCCTTAGCAACAGGTTGGGCACCCGGTATCAAGTCAATCTGAATCTCGATCTCGCGGTCCAGTGGCACACCTGGTAAGTCTTCGGGAACACATCTGAGAATTCACACACAACCGGTACATCTGATAGTTGTGGTATTGGCGTATCTACATCCTTCACGTAGGCCAAGTAGGCACTACATCCACACCTCATGCACTTTCCCGCCACCGCCATCGAAATCACCTTCGAAATCGTCATAACTCGATCATCGTAGATTGTCACTAGACTTCCGTATGGCATTGTCAATCTAATCATCTTCTTGCGGCACACAATGTTCGCCTCATATCCGCCAACCAATCCATTCCTAGGACTACATCAAAACCGCCTAAGGTCATCACGAACGGTCTAACAGGAAACTTATGACCTTCTAATTCTATGTCATAGCCTTCTATCATCTCAGAAATCCTGGTAGACTTACCTATGGCAGTTTCTACATCGAAGGGCTCATCAATACTCCTACTACTAACAGGCAACTTAGCACAGAAAGCAGCAGAAATAAAACTCCTACTAGCACCTGAATCAAATAACACAGAAGCAAGAGTTTGGTTTACTAGAAACGTTCCTGACACAACATAGGGGTCCATCATAGCCTCCTCCCTAGTCATCGTGAAATCCCTGGTGCTAGCTTTCTGCCCTTCAGTCCCGGCTGTCTTCTTCGCCCTAGAACTCTCAGCCCTCGGCTTCTTGCATTCCCTCATCATGTGGCCCTCCTTGCCACAGTTATAACACCTCCTTACCCTGTAGTCCTTCGCCACATGTCCTGACCTTCCATACCAGAAACAAACATTGGATCCCATTCTACACTCCCCGGTGTGCTCTTTCCTACATTTGCCACACCTCTTCGACCCCGCACCGGGTGTGACCACACGTCAGTCATCCACACTCGCAACTTTGTTGTTTGGAGCGGCCCCGCCACGTCCAAACCTCTTCCCACTCCAGTTCCGGTCACCACCACCCTTCTTACTCACCTCAGCCACCACCACCTCCCTTTCATCATACTGCCTACCTGCCAAATCAACCACCGACCTGAACGTGCTCGGCCGAGCGGCGATCATGTGCCTGCAGATATCTGCCGGCAATCCCTGAATATACCTCTTGATCTTTCGCGACAGAGGTGTCACCTGATTCGGTACCAACCGTGCCATCTCGTTGAATTTGGTGGTGTATTGCTGATGCATCATGGTTCCCGCCTCCAGCTGCAGGAACTCCCTCTCAACCTTATTGAGCTCTCGGTGAGGACAGAACTCCTCGATCACCAGTTTCTTCAACTCACAACACCTCATCTTACCAATCGCCCTACTACCCTCGGCCTAGACAATATTGTCCCACCAACACAGGGCAGAGTCCACAAATGAGTGGGTGGCAAACTTCACCTTCTAATCTTCCTGGCACTCGCTGATATTTAGAACAGCTTCCATCTCTCTCACCCACTGGTGAGTAGCAGTAGCAGTGCCGTTGCCATCGAAAGTCGGGGGATTGCATCTTTGAAATGCCCCGTAGTTACACCCTCGTGCTGCCTCCGACATAGGCTCTTCTTCCTCCTCCTCATCATTTGAGACAACCGTCTCAGTCTCCTATTGCTCTCTCCCTCCCGAGGACCTGTTCATCTCCTTCCTTTCTCCTTCTCGCATGGTGAACCTCTTCCACCCCCGCCTCCTTCACTGAGGCCCTTAAGTTAGCACTTTCATCACCACCCTTCGGATTAGGGGTCTCGGGCATGAGCCACCTCTTCAGCGCTAGGCCTTCCTCTCGTGAACCATGGTCCAGTACCACGTCCACCATGACCTCCACCTCGAGAAGCCTTCGAAGATCTACCACCGGCCATCCTCTAACACGCTATAAGATTCAAACACTAACACGGTCATTCAAGGTAATAGCTTAGTTTATGTCAAGTATAGTAAGTCCCTAATTATAGTGGCCAGTTGTGATTAGCTACTTACTTTACTCTTCATACCCCAAGCATTTCCTATCCTGACTACATCAGTATCTAAATCTACTAAGAAGCATATAAACCACATAATACCTGTTAACATCAAGAAAATACCTGATGGCACTTAGCTACTCGGACTGGCATCCCTTCCCTTTGTCCCATTCTCAGTTTAAGTTTAGGTTTCTTTTGAAAATATTTACCCAATTCACTTAAACTTTGGCTCTGATACCAACTTGTAAGGCCCCGTTCCCGGAACGCTTACAGCTGGTCAATCATTGCACACAAAGCATAAAACATACATTAACTTTACTAAAATATTGCAGCGGGACTCTTTTAAACAAACCATTTCATATATATATAATTGCTTTTTCGAAATAATACATCGTTGACAGATTACAAAATATTACTCGTTGCATTACATCATAAAAACATTATAATTTAAACAACGGATGCCATCCCAAAATGCCAAGTAGCTGCCCCGTGCCATCCTCAGTAACATTACCTGCTAGCTGGAAACACATAAAAGTCAGCGTTGCTGAGTGAGTTCTAGTTTTTATAAAAATAAAATACTTTTCTTTCGTTTAAAACCATTCTTTACATCCATACGCTATCATACAACATACGCACACATAGATAATATCATGATTATCTTCCATTACCATTCATTACTTCATACCGTACATTTCCTGCATTAACCTTCCGTTGTTCATTCCTTCCGAATCAATGTCATCAGCTACACCCCAAACGTAGGCACAAAGAGGGTACTGGGCCGAAGTCTATAAATAGACCCCCATTCATTGCGGACAAAGCCTGGCACCAGCACCGGGGTAAGCGAAAAAGATCCCACCTGTATGCTATACCCCAAACGGGGTCACAAAGCGGGTACTGGGCTGAAGTTGATAAAGAGATTTCCATAACGCACATAGCCTGGCAACAGCACCGCGGCAAGCAACCAAGGTCCATGCATAAGTTTACCCCAAACGTAGGCACAAAGCGGGTACTGGGCTGAAGTTTATCAGACTTCCATAACGCACATAGCCTGGCACCAGTACCGGGGTAAGACTTATCCATTCATTTATTACTTCATTAATGCATGCATTCTTTCATACTTTACATTCCCTTTTTCAATATCTTCCGCTATACGTTACATAATACTTTCCATTTACTTTTCATAATCATACCACGCAATGCCACGAAAAATAACATACATTACAAGGAACATAACATAAACATAACCATACCATACATAGCATCAACACATCATCATCAGATCATATATGACATCATAAAGTCAACTTACATTACCCCCGGGAACATCCCAAGTCAAAGCCTAAACTTTACATTTTCCCCAAAATTTTAGAAAATAATCTAAGTCTTAAGCGCATGGGCACTATGCAGGCGCATGGCCTTCTAGGCGCATGGGAACACTTAGGCCCATGGGAAAGTTTATGGGCGCATGGGCACTATTGGGGGGCATGACCCAACACTTAGTCATTCTAGGCATTTCTAGGCGCATGGGCACTATGCAGGCGTATGAATGCCTAGGCTCATGGGCAGTTTTGGGCTCTTGGAACACTTAGCCAGATTCAGCCTATTCTAGGTGCATGGATACTATTCGGGCGCATGGGTTTCAAACACATACTAATAACATCATAATCAATCCCAATTCATCAATTCATTATGTTCTAACTTAGTTCTAGCATTCTAAGCATCATAACATGAACATAACTAAATCATAACATCATAAATCACCCAAATCATAACCCACCCACACATACACATACATACGGGTACAAAAACCCAATTTCTTAAAAACATACATACATGCATTTCCAGCCCCAAAATCAGTTAAAACAAGTTAAAAGGGGGTTCTAGAACTCACCTTAGCAGCCTTCGAGTATGACTTCCTTCAAACCCCGTTTGCACTATGAGTTCAACCACCTAGAAACCCACCAAAAACACACACCCGAACACAACATACACACATAAGCATACAACCGAGGCATAAGCCGGCCAAGAACAACTTAAAACCAAGAATTCTTACCTGGAATTCGAATTCTTCTTCTTCCTTCTTCACAATCCGAGAGCTCTCTGCTTTCTCTCTCTAGAATCGGTAGAAAGGTGAAAAGTGGCATGGCATGGGCGGCCATGCTACTTTTGTACAAAATAATAATAAATTTTGTACCTTTTACATATTTAACCCCTCTACTTGGGTTTTATTGCATTTCTTTCTTATACTCCACTTTTATTCTTCATTTTGCACCACTTTAAAATATCCAGGTGTTACAGTATGCAACTGATCAAACTAATGTATCTATCATTTCTCACATATTGCAATGACAAATTCATCCTAAATAATGAATTAATAAAGAAAGACACTATTTTTGTAGTTTCTGTTTTATATTTTTATCTTTTGATTTTTTTTAGATTTTCTAATTTTGTATTTTGTTTTACTTTTTTTGATAAACATGCATACACAAAAATACAATCAGGCAATTAACTTTGATAGGTTCGCTGGCTGTGTCCTATTCATATAAGGGAGGGTTCTGATCATATTTAGACTCAATTAACTGAATTACTCAAAAACCAGTTTTTACATGTGGTTAATAAGACCAATTGACTCTACCAAATACTCAAACCGTCCTGGTAAGAAGGCTTTAGTAAAAAGGTCAGCCATTTTTTTTTTAATTTTAATTTGAATCAAAATGATTAAACCTTTTTCAGAGTTATCTCTGAGAAAATGATATCGAATCTCGATATTTTTTGTTTTTGAATGTCAGACAGGATTAGCTGTAATGAACATAGCAGCAGTATTATCTATGTAAATTGGAGTTTTAAGAAAATTAAACCCGTAATCCAGCAGTTGGTTTTGTTACCAAATGATTTGAGAACATCCTGCTGAAGCATCTATGTACTCAGCTTCTACGGTTGAAACGGAGACATTTGTTTGTTTCTTACATTGCCATGAGACTAATCTGGGTCCTAAAAATTGACACCCACCCGTAGTTGATTTTCTATCTTGACAACATCCTCCATAATCACTATCAGTATACCCATATAACTCGAAGTTGCCTTCATAAGGATACCATAATCCTAATGCAGGTTTACCTTTTAGATACCTGAATATTTTTTTGACAGCAATTAAGTAAGATTCTTTCAAGACTGATTGATACCTTTCACAAACACAAACTGCATACATTATGTCTGGTCTAGATGCAGTGAGATACATCAAAGAACCAATCATAGATCTGTATAAAGTTTGGTCTATAGATTTTCCTTTCGGATCAGGTTCAATCTTGGTGTTTACGTCAGCTGGAGTTTCGATGGACTGACAATCTTGCAGTTTAAATTTCTTCAAGAGCTTGTCGACAAACTTGTCTTGGTTTATGAATATTCCATCTGCAGATTGCTTGACTTGAAGTTTGAGAAAGAAGTTTATTTATCCCATAGAACTCATTTGAAATCGAGACTTCATTATTTCTTTGAATTCATTGCACAGTTTTGGACTTGTAGAGCCAAATATGATATCATCAACATACACTTGTACACATAAGAGATCATCGGCATCCTTCCTTTTGAATAAATATGGATCGATTTTCCCTCACGTGTATCCATGTTGGATTAAGTGCAGTGATAACATTTCATACCAGATTCTAGGGGCTTGATGTAGACCATATAAAGCTTTGCTTAGCTTGTACACATAATGTGGATATTGTGAATCTTCAAAACCCAGAGGTTGCTTTACATACACATCATCGGTTGCTTTACATATACATCATCGGTGATTGGACCATACAAAAATGCACCTTTTACGTCCATTTGATACACTTTGAGTTTCATGAATGATGCATAAGCCAGGAAGACACGAATTGATTCAAGTCTTGCAACTGGAGCAAATACTTCATCATAATCTATACCTTCTTCTTGAGTGTATCCTTGTGCAACAAGTCTCGCTTTATTTCTAATAACAATTCCTCGATCATCGGTTTTGTTTCTGAACAACCACTTTGTGCCTATGGCATTTTCTCCTTCAGGTAAATCCACTAGATTCCACACTTCTTGTTTGCGGAATTGAAGTAATTCTTCTTGCATAGCCTCAATCCAACCATTGTCCTTTAACACTTTGGTAACGTTTTTAGGAACAATTTGAGAAAGAAAACATGAGTATAAACAAACATTTGCTTGTTCTGATTTGCTCCTCGTAGTCTCACATTCAATGGACCTATAATCTGAGATGTTGGATGGTTCTTGTGGATACGAGATGTTGGAATCTTATTCTCTTGAACATGAACATCCAGATTGGTTTGGTTCAAGTTGGAAAGCTAATGCAATAGGCTTGAAAAATGTGGATTGAAATTGGGAACTTGAGTCGGTGAGTTGATAAAGTAATCAAGGTTACCAGACTCAACTACATCACCAGAAATAGATAAAGTTTCAGGTTGTACAATTTCTATACCATCATTAGGAATAGGTTGTGAAACATCTTGACTTTCTGAAACAGAATGATCTTCATTTTGTTGAGAGATATCATCATTTTTCAAATGAATTATTGAGTCTCTAACAAAAGAAAAGAAAAGATAATATGGGCTTGAATCATCTGCATCGTCAGAATCTGAATCATAGCTGAAAGAACCGAGATCCCCTTGGATTTTCTCCTTACCTGTAGAATCAAGCAAATTAGATTGATCAAACAAGTTAGATTGAAAAGAGTATGACAATGAATCTAAATCAAATAACCAAGCTGGACCATTTGAAACTGATGGAAAAGAGTTTTCAAAGAATTTAACGTTGAATGTTTCAAGTATAACATTTGTCCTAGAGTTATAAACTCAATAGGCATTTGAAACAGATGAATGTCCAACAAAAAATCCATCATTAGATTTTGCATCAAATTTTCCTAGCTGATCAATTGAATTTAAAATCATAACTGGACAACCAAAAGATTTAAGAAAATCTATGTTTGGTTTCCTGCCAAACATCAACTCATATGGAGTTTTTAGTTTGTCTTTCACAATTAAAGTACGATTCTGTACAAAATATACAGTAGATATGGCTTCATCCCAGAAAGTGATAGGAACTTTCGCATCTGCTAACATGGATCGTGCAGCCTCAATCAAAGTTTTGTTCTTCCTTTCAGCAACTCCATTTTATTGTGGAATTCTGGGATCACTGAACTGACGAGCGATTCCTTTTTTTTGCACAGAACATGTCAATATTAGCATTTTTAAATTCCGTTCCATTATCACTTCTTATTATTTTTACTTTTTTATCTAATTGATTTTCAACATTTATGATGAATTCTTTTAATAGATCAGCCATTTCAGATTTAGCATTCAAAAAATAAACCCATGAAAATCTTGTAAAGTCATCAATGATAACTAAACAATATGATTTTCTTCCAATACTCTTCACGTTGGTTGGTCCAAAAAGGTCCATATGCAACATCTGAAGGGTTTGGAATTTGTGTTTATCTGCTTGGGCTTATAAGATGCTCTATGCTGCTTCCCCTTTAAACATGTTGAGCAGAGATCAGTAGTGGCAAACTTCTTTGATGGAAGGCCGATAAGATGATTTCCTGTTACAAGCTTGTTCATATTCTTGAAGTTGGAATGCCCGAGAC
Source organism: Flaveria sonorensis (assembly GCA_025506505.1). Lineage (NCBI taxonomy): Eukaryota > Viridiplantae > Streptophyta > Magnoliopsida > Asterales > Asteraceae > Flaveria > Flaveria sonorensis. The sequence goes on from CM046437.1 coordinate 31,094,487, forward strand.
ATCTATGCCAAAGCTGACTTTCGTCATTTGAAGCTTGAGCAATGAGGCAAGTTGTTTCTGTAGATGAATCCACTTGAGACATATCCAGCTTGTATACATCTTGATCTCTAACAGCTTTAACAACCACATATTTCCTTGCTAATCTGGAAACCAGGCTTCAAAATATAGCAATAAGAATCATCAAAAAGGACAGAGTATGATTTATCACAAATTTGGGATACGCTTAACAAGTTAAAGTTCAACTGAGAACAGAAGTTGACTTTATCGAAGCTTATTATCCCATTGGATACTGTTCCTTCTCCTGTTATTTTTCCTCCTGCATCACCACCGAAGGCGACGTGCGTACCATCCTTTAACTTAAAGTCTTGTAACAAGGCATGATTGCCTGCCATGTGCCGGCTACACCCTCTATCCACATACCATGTGTTGGTTGGTCTTCTCGGGCGTACCTGCAAAACAAGGAAATTAAGTTGAGTTATCTACCCAAGCCGAGATGGTCTTGGGTTTTCCAAATTTATCAACAATTGTAAATTGTTTGAAATGAAGTTTGTTTATATCAGGCTTATTTTTAATGAATTTACCAATTCTGTTATTATTCACAAATTTTTGATTATTTCGAAAATTCATACTTTTTGAATGACCAATTTTTGAGAAATATTTGTTTTCAAAATTTTTATTATTCATTCTCACAGATCTTGGAATGAATTGATCTTTAAAGTATTGTTTTTGTCTCACCGGATCATTCTTTTTGAAAAATCTCAATCCTAAGGAAGGTTGGTTTGTTAATCTTTGAAACCCAACATTTTTATTTCTTTTATATTGAGGATTAACATAACCTTTGCTCACTGGTGAAGTAGCAAATCCTTTTCTTGTTGAACTCTTCCGAAAGTAACAATTTTTAGCATTGTGAGTGCGTTCATCATAGTTTGTACAGTACTTATTTAAATAGCCCTCTGATGTTGAGTGATTTCTCATGTCACATATGTGACAGTGTTTGTTGAAAAAGCATTCAGCAGTGTTGTGATTGTATATGTCACATATTTCGTAGTACCTCTGTGGAGTTTTAAACAATTGTTTGTTAACTTTTGATGTTGACGCAACATGTGTTCCTTGTTTAGGTTTAGGCGTCAAAAACTTAATCTTTTGTTTTTGATTTGACATATTTTTCTTTTGCACATTTTGTTTTGTCTTTTGAACATGAACTTCATTCTTTGTTTCCTTAGATACAAATCTTTTAACGACAGCGGAAGACTTAGAATCTGAACCTGTTTTTAGATCAGAGGTTGATTTGTTCTTAGGAGTTTGCTTAACATCTTGAATTGAATTCATGTTTAACATACTAGCAGTCACGAATTTTATTGGTTTAAATTTATTTGTTTGATTTGTTGTCTGTGTCTGTTTTTCTTCAATTTGATCATTTTTAACTTTATTCATTTTTCTTCTTCTTCTCTGGTTCTTTGATTTTGTGGAACTTGATTTTACTTGAGATTGATCATCTTCAGTGGATGATTCTTTTTCAATTTCTTTCTTTTTCTGGTCCTTTTGCCATTTAATAAATTCAGGATTATTTAAAACATATGAGTTAGAATTTTCCGATGTTATATCTTCTTGTTTAGCTTTATCTTTGGTTTTGGAGCTTTGGTTATCGTATTTAGTAATTACTTCCTCCAAGACAGATTCTTTTGGAACAAAAATTTTCTTGCTTTTTGGTCTTGGTTCATAAGATTTGACTTTAACCAGATGACCGTTTTTGATCTTTTTTGTATCCTTTTCTTTAATAATTTCTACATTAGCTTTCTCTTCTTCATTATCAGAAATCTTATTCTTGTTTTGGAAAGCTTTGAGTTTTGCCTTATTCTCGGGAGAGTGATCGTGCGTATTAAAGTTTTCTGGCAAAGTGTTAGTTATAGATTCAGGCATTGGTTCATGAGTGAAACCTAATCCTACTTTTTGTTTATGTTTTCTTTCACTTACCAGTTGTTCCACGGTTGTTTTGGAACTTTTGACTTTAGCAAGATCAACTTGAGTAGCAGCATGTGCTATTTTCTTCTATTCTAAGTTTTTGGTCATTTCTCCAAGTTGTTTAGAAACTATTTCTAGTTCTTTCAGAGTTTTGTTCCATGAAGTTTGTAAAGAAATGATCTTTTCATCTGACACTTTATGATCATTTTTGAGTTTATTATGCATCAATTCCTCTTGCTTAAGTTTTTCACATATTTTATATGAGTAATTTCTGTAGTATTCAACATGTTCAAAGCAAGATTTTATGCATAGTTTTTCTCTTACTTCTGATGGTATTTCAGGATACTTAGGAGGAGAGGTTTCAGAGTTAGAGTTTTCAACCTTTGGTTGATCAGCCTTTGCCATCAATGCAACTTCTTCTGAATCCTCTTTAGGATCAGATTTGTCACTCCAGTCATATTCTTCTTCATCATTCTCAGAATCATATTTCGCCTTTAGATCATTGTCGTCTGACCAATCTTCTCCTTGAACTCCTGCAATAAGGGATAAATTGGATGTTAGATAAGCAGTCAATTGCTCAGCATAAGGACTCCAATCATATCCATCTTTAATATTGACAACTAGAGCTTTCTTAGGCTCTTCAGATGACTTAGATTCATCTTTCAGTTCAGGCATTGGTAAGTTTTGGTATGGTTTCTGCAATGTCTTCTGAGATGATTGTTAAAATTTCTGATTGCTTGAACTTGATTGGCCATTCACTCCTTTGTTTCTAGGAGCTTTGCATTCTCTTGAAAAGTGACCATAACTATAGCAGTTGAAACATCTTGACTTAGACTTGTCAAATCCAACAGTCTTGTTAGCACTTGGCTTGTAGTTCCTATTGACATAACAGTGTTTCTGAGTCCTGTAAGCAATCATCACCATTTGCCAATTCAGATCCATTTCCTCCACATCATCTGGGTCCATCTCGAATAAGTCATGCAAAACAAAATCCAATTGTGTTAGATGACTACCCTGATATGCTTGAAAACTAGCCATAAAAGCAGTAAAAGCAGATTTGGACTCTTCATCCTGTAATAGGATGTTAATAACATCTTTAACTTTGCTAGATTTAGCAGACTTAACACATGGAGTCTCAGTTTGAGGTTTAGAACTTTGAAGCATAGGAGGAGACTGAGGTTGAGGCTGAGATGTATAAGCAGGTGCATTTATAATCAGTAAAGAACCCTGCTCCTATAAACAAATCACCCTCTTCTTCTGGTAAACTTCCATTTTGGGCCATGAAGGCATTCTCCACAGTACTAGCTGGAGATGCAACATATTTGTACTGAGACATTGAAGCTGCTCTGTCATTATTCCTTGTGCTTTCATCAATTTCAACAGACTCAATTTTGGCTATCAACAGATCAAGATCCATAGGAAATTTCTCAGTATGCTTTAACAGTGTAACTGTTTGTTTCCATGAAGATGGAAGAGCATTGAGAATCCTAAATTTTAGATCTTTTAGATCATTTTTGATGCAAGCAGTTGACATTTCAGTTGTGAGTTGTACAAATCTGTTCATCATTTGGTTTATGTTTCACCAGATAAGTGCTCAAATAGTTCTAATTGCTTTTTGAGATCTTGAATTTCTTTACCTCCTTCACAAATTATCTTCAAGGCTTTATACGTGGTATATCCCATTTGATATCCATCTAGTCTTGTTAGGACTTCAAGAGGTAGTCCTTTACACATCAGAGAATATGTTTTTATAACATTCTTAACTTTCTTTAAATCAACACCCTGCAATCCATCTTCAGGGTATGGTTCTGGAGAGTCTTTAGTGTAGACAAATCCTCCATTAGGACCATCTAAAGTGATAGGAATGTGAGGTCCTCTTTCTATTGATTTCCATAGATCAGTATCAATAGAATTAAGGTGATGTTTCAGTCTATGTGACCAATTCTTAAAATCAACTCTGTTCTTCAGTTTAGGAACTCTGTTCTCTGAGTCTTCTGATTTCACCATTTTTAATTTTGTATTTTAGAAAAAAGATTTGTTTTTTTTTGTTTTTAAGTTTTTGAATTAAAACAATGAATTGAAAATATTTTTTGGATTTTTATGTTTTTGAAAAATTTCTGAAAAATTTCTAAGTGTTGATGTTGATGCGCCTAAACAGTGATGAAACGCCCAAACAGTTGTGAAACTTCCTTTGACTTTGACTTTGAAACGCCTAAGGGATTGCCTTAGAAAAATTCAGAAACACCCAAACTTGTAAAGCGCCTGAACAGTTGTGAAACGCCCAAACAGTTGTCAGACGTCTCGGTGTCAAAACGCCCAAACAGTTCAAAAAAGCCTAAACAGTTGTAATGCGCCTAGAATTCCTTGGTTTTTGAAAAGATCTAAAGTGTCCACACAGTTGTAATACTCCTTCACAGTGGTAAAACGCCTTATCCAAAAACGCCTTAACAGTTCAAAAACGCCTGAACAGTTGTCAAGCGCCTAACACTTGGGCAATTTTCAGTAGTGTTTTGACCTAATGCGCCAACTTCAACAGATTCAAACAAACTCAGATCTTCTGAAATCCTTCAAAAGTTGATGAATTGACCTAAAATCATCTAATTAGGTAGGAATTCGATCAATTAACAGTCCTCTAACTTCAATTTCATCAATAACAACAACAAATCGATCTTTGGCTTGAAAATCAGTTCGACTGATGAAGAACAAGTTCAAACACTGATTTGAACAATTCACTAAATTTGAACGAATTGAACTGCAAATTGTGATTCAATTCATGTTTCTGATGATGAAACTCAATTGAAATCAACAATTATTTGAATGAATTGCTTATCAATCATAGATTCAAGTGATTCAAAAGTTCGACAGTTTGAAGAACTCAAATCACTGAACCAACAGCTCTGATACCATTTGATAGGATCAAAATGGATTGATCTGTGATGATATCATGATACAATTCAATCAAAACAAACACAAGTAATCAAATCTAAGCAAACGTATCACAAAAATTCATAGTTTCATTGATAGAATGCATAGAGAATACAAGTGTAGAAAGAAAACAGTTACAATTCATTCTTAGGTGCTTCTAAGATGTAACTAACTCTCTCTTCTCTTATCTACACATACCTTATCTATGCTATTTACTATCAATACAAAAGGAACAAATATTTACAAAATAGTCCCTATACTATGACAAAAACTATACAAGACACATAAAGACTAAATGTTAATCTTTAAGAAGCATCTACAGGTGTGACAACATTGTCTTTAAAACATCAAATAGTCTTTAAAAGTCTTCTTAATAATCTTGTTAATCAGGGATGCCAGCCTTCAGATGCGAAGTAACTTCTAGAATCCATGCCCACATTCACTCAAGTCCAACAGCTTACCTGTCAAATTAATATGCATACAAAAGTCAGCTTCGTTGAGTGAGTTCTAGGTTTATTTTATTAGAAAATCATTTAGTGAGGTATGTTAACTTTATCATTCTAGAATAGTCATCACATGAACAATCACATTTACTATACACAGACTGTCACTTTATCAATAAATTATCAATAAGACTTTCGCTTATTTATTTTCTATTACTCTTCTTTATCCGTCAATTCCCAGTTACTATGTCTCGGGATCTGCCCAAGGGCAAGACCCCCGCTTATGATGAACATAAGACTTTACTTTATCTATGCTTGTGATGAACACAAGACTTTACTTTATCCATGCTTGTGATGAACACAAGACTTTACTTTATCCATGAGAGCATAACAAATGCGACTCACTTTATCCTTTGCTTGCAAGACTTTACTTTAGCAATGGTACATTGTTATGAGCTTAATAACACTTCTTTAGGCTTCACTTTCATCTTTAGTTATACATATACTTATGGTCCATATATTCGCATTCTTCATAAAAGGATACAAACAATATAACCGACCCTCCGCGGGAGAGCAAGGGTTAGGGGGCGGCAGCCCTTGATAGTGGGGTTCTAGGGGCCGCAGTCCCTAGTGGGGTCCAATGGGCAACGCCCCTGGCTTTATATAACATAATATGTTATAGAAAATTCTATTTCTTGTTAAAACCACTTGAAATATTTGCAATAAAAATCGTATATGTAGTATGCATATCGCCCCAAAACATTAAACACGTGTAAATAAGGGGAATCTAGAACTCACCTAGTCAGTAAGCAACTTCACGTCTAAGTTTTCTAAGCTAGAATCACGGTACATGGTCTGCATATAAGTTAACACACAAATAGGTCATTTTCTACATAGTTTCGGCAGCACTTTCGCACGCAGTTTTGCTGCCAGTTTCGCATGGCAGTTTCGCTGCCCGTTTTGCATGGTAGTTTTGCTGCTAGTTTCACATGGCAGTTTCGCTACCAATTTCGCCCAACTTTTGTTGGAATTTTCTAGATTCGCTAAATTTACAGATCTACCTATGAACTTGTGAAACTACCTGCGAAACTATAGTTTCGCCGGAAGGAGATTGCCTTAGTTTCGCAGGATGAATCCATAGTTTCGCAGGAAGAACTGACCGGTTCGCTGGACGTATAAAAATGACGAATCAGCTCATTTTTAACCCAAAATCTCAACTTTTTACGTACAAATCCTTAGTTTTTCATCCTTGAAACTATATCTAAGATTTTTACATGATTTCATATGCAAAAAATGTGACCTTTCTGTGATTCTTTGTGACTTTTCAAAACCCAAAACCCTAGAATCCGGGTCTAGCCTACAGAGGCATTTAGAGGATGATTCTTACCTAGATTTCTTGCTCCTTTCTCATGGTTTGATGCTCTAACACTTAGATATTCAATCCCTTAACCAATGAAGCTTCAAATCTTGAGTTTTCTTCACTTTCTCTCTCTACTCTCTCTTTATAGAAGGTTGGTGGCTAGGGTTGCAAATGAGAAAGATTATGGCTGGTTAGGTGGTTTAAGTGGATGATTATGGGCCTTTAACCACTTAAATCTTTTTGTACATAAGACTAATTTGGCCCATAATCCATTTCTTTCTTTTATTTTTATTAAATATCTGTTAACTAATTCCATTATTATTAAATGGCTTATTTTGACTTTTCGGGGCGTTACATTATATATGTATTTGAAACATGTTGATATATATCTAAAAAGTATCATGTATAATAAATATACACATGTAATTATACATTTTGTCCTTGAGGTATATACTAGTTCAAACATTTATCTAAGCCACTTAGAATTTATATATCATCTTTTAGGAACCTCTGAGGTTGTGAGGCTGATGCAACCAAAAGATACCAAAACAGCCATGTCTTCCAACATGCACTAAGGAACGAAGAAGAACCAGCTTCGGAAGTCTTACACACTCAAGTAAAATGCTAAGTGTAAAATCTTCCGAAGCCAAAGTTCAAAAGAAACTACTGAGGAAGCTTTACACCAAGTGTCAAGTCTTCCGAAGCCAAAGACTCAACTCTTCCGAAGGTTAAAGATGAAGTCTTCTGAAGCTCTCAAGACAAAGTCTTTCGAAGCTAAAGACAAGACTGATTACTTCTGAAGAGAGATAAAAGATACATTTTCTATCAACTTTATCATAAAGCAACTGTCTATCCGCTGCATGCTCTGGTGGTTCACTAACTATCATTAGTTGGTGAAACTTCTATGCTTTATGATAAAGTAGATAAGGTCTTTGTCAGCAAGTTTCTATTTTTGTTTCTTTTTTGGCTTTTTATTGTAATTGGAAAGTCAGTGAGCTATGGCATGTCATAGTCACTAGTCAAAAGGCAATCTGTCTTTTGACTTTAGGCTAATCTTGTTGTCTAGATGAGTCACTTCTAACTGTCTTTTTGTATATTGACGGTTGTAGGATTAGTATAAAGAGTCTTAGGTTCTTGTATTCAAAAGATACCGGTACAACACTTGTAATAGAACTTAAGAAGAAATATACTACTTCCTTGAAAACTTTATTTTGTGTTCTTGTTCTTGCTTATGTTTTGCATTGTATCTTCAGTTCCCTATTTGAATTGTTAAGTGTTCTCAAAGATCATCCCAAGTGTGGGAACTAAGTGCATAGTACCCTTTAACGGTCCTGCACATCTTTTATTTGAAACTTTGTAAGACATTACGTTCAATCCACGAACATAAATACTTTCTATAGTTTTCAGTAATTGGTTGTTTTTTCCTTATTAATTAAAAGAAAAAATGTGTGAGTTTTCCATCCTTCTATTTTCTTTTGTTTTATTTCAAGTCAATTATTGTCACACCTGCCAAGCGGAATCATGAAGCACAATGTTCGTGGTTTTCAAAGCATATGATTAAGCAAAAACACAAACATGCAACTTGGATATAATTTAAAGGTAATAGTTTTACAAACCAAATAGATGCTTATAAAACATAAATTTTAAGATTTGTCAAATATGACCCGTCTACATTGAGTTATATAAGGAAAATCTCCAAAAGTGTAACTGAATTTAATGCTTATTTTTTAAGGCCGGTTACCTATGTGCGTGTTCAGTGTTCTGAAATACATACCTAAATTGTATACATTAATTTCATAAATTCACAAGTTTAAATAATCATAAAGTAAAATAGTTTACTTAGAAACCAGAATGATTATACAGATAATAAACAAACAAGTGATAAAAGATCAACACTGACTAGCTAGGACTACGAAATATGTGACACATGAGGCTATAATCAAACCAAGACATGATTTTGTTGCCCCATCCCACTCCTCATGGGAATTACTTAGATTACATACACCCATTTGACCATATAGATCGGTTGTTAACACGACTAACCATGATTATATGGGTATCAAAAGCAATATTACTATTTACATATTCCACAACTAAATTCATAGCTAATAGTTATTAAATATGATCCACGGACTTCAAACGCTAATAATTTACGAGAACTCTCATTGACTCAATTGTAACCGAATATAAAGTTACAACTAGTTTGGAAAGAACTAAATGTGCTCCTCCTAGATTCACTAACCCACTTAAATAATTCTTAATAGTTGTGTGAAACTCGTCAGTTTAATAAATTAGACCACCTCTTGGTCTCACTAATCTAATAAGATATCCAAAAGTTGTCTCACCTCCTAGTTTCAATCACATGATAACCTAAATTGCACTAATGACCTTCAAGATATTGGATAACTATATGTATGATGATCAAAAACAAAAAATCACAAGACTTCCTAATTAGGTGAAATTCACTCCTTGCAACTCTAACCTAATTAAACAAGAATTCTACATAAAGTTGACAACTATTCATTTTCTGGTCTTATAATTGGTTAAAATACTGATTTTAATTAATGTTACGAACCCAATCCTATGATTAATTATTCCTAAATTAGTAACATATACATCACAAACACAAAGTAAGCAACTTTATCAGGTGATATGCAAACGTTTTTCTGAGTAATAACATATGCAATTATGTGTTTTTGCATGTTTATTAATGTGAAATACCATTACTTTAAAAATAAACTAAATTGTAGGTTTATTGAGTTAAAAAGATGCAATTCGGGTGTTTTTCAAGTGGTACATGGAAGTCGGAAGCTCATGATTGAAACAAAATGAGAAAAAGAGAATAAGTCAAAATAAAGTGCGGGAACGTAAATTACGTCCATAAGAGAAGAAGTCAAAATAAGGACGTAATTTACGTCCTAGTATAAAGTTGGCTGAAAAGACTACGTATACTAGAACCTACAATGTGACATTTGTCACATTTCAGGTCCATTAACTAAACCGGATCTCTTCTCTAGTCAACGAATGCCAAAAGTGATTATATGTATATATATATATATATATATATATATATATATATATATATATATATATATATATATATATATATATATATATATATATATATATATATATATATATATATATATATATATATATATATATATATATATATATATAAGAGTGATCAAATGAAAACCATGTTTATAACTAAAAACCGTGAAAACCACCACTATCCAATCACATAATCTATAATTGATTTAACATAAAAATTGTATGAAGTATATTTAAGTAAACTTTAACCTTATTTTTCAAGGTCATTGTATATTTTTTAATATAAACTCCAGTTAACGTGAATGATGACAAAACAACTTATACATACGTAACTTGTAGGAGCTACATGTACGTAACTCCTAGTTGTGCACTTGGTAAAACGTATTTACATATACATAACCCATACATGTACGTAACTCTTAGTTGTACACTTTGTAACACGTACTTACATATATGTAACTCCTGGTTTCTATCGTTTTCATTTATACTATGGTTTTCAAGGGATCCCTCCCTTATATTATATATATATATATATATATATATATATATGTATATATATATATATGTATATATATATATATGTATATATATATACGTATATATATATGTATATATATATATATGTATATGTATATGTATATATATATATATGTATATGTATATGTATATATATATATGTATATGTATATACATATATGTGTATATGTATATACATATATGTGTATATACACATATGTATATATACACATATGTATATACACATATGTGTATATACACATATGTGTATATATACACATATGTATATATGTATATATATATATATATATATACATATGTGTATATGTATATATATATACATATGTGTGTATATAGATATGTGTATATATACACATGTGTGCATGCACACATGTGATGTGTGTATATACACATGTGTGCATACACACATGTGTGTATATACACATGTGTGCATACACACATGTGTGTATATACACATGTGTGCATACACACATGTGTGTATATACACATGTGTGCATACACACATGTGTGTATATACACATGTGTGCATACACACATGTGTGTATATACATATGTATATATATGTATATGTATATATACACATATGAATATATACATATGTATGTATATACACATATACAAATATATATATATATATATATATATATATATATATATATATATATATATATACACATATGTGCATATATACATATGTATATATACATACATATATATTTAAGTATATATATATATATATATATACATATATATACATACATATGTATATGCAGGACCGGGTAAGGGTACTTAACACTTAGTTTCACACTGAAGAGAGATCTTAGATCACTTAACAATTCCAATAAGGAACTAGTAACTTAAAAACAGATGATACTAAGAACACAAGTAAATTAAAGAGACAAAACTAAGAACAACACAAGAACACAAGATTGGTTTTCAAGGATATTGTATATTGTTCTCAAGTTCTTTTACAAGTGTTACAAAGCATAAAGAAATTACAAGGACCTGAGACACTTTTATATTACAACCTACAACCGTCACTTACATGTAAAGACAGTTGGGATTTGACTAATCTAGACAACAAGATCAATCTAAAGTCATAAGGCAGATTGCCTTTTAACTAGTGACTATGACTTGCCATAGCTCACTGACTTTTCCTAATACAAAAAGTCTACATGAACAAGTAAGGTAAGTTACAGCCAAAGACCATTCCTAATTTTTGATAAAGCATGGATGTTTCACCAAATTGTGTAAAGTAGGTGAACCACCAGAGCAGGCAGCAGAAAGTGTGTCAGCTTTATCAAAAGTTGATTTAGAGAAAGCATATTTTCTCTGTCCTCTGAAGAAATCAGTCTTCACAGCTTCGGAAGACTTTGTCGCTGAAGCTTCGGAAGATTTTATCTTTGGCTTCGGAAGATGCTGGTCTTTGGCTTCGAAAGATTTCACATTTGGAATAATTTTTTGTTTGAGTGTGAAACTTCCGAGTAACTTCCTCTGAACTTTTAGCTTCGAAAGATCTTATAGTTTGGACATATTTGAGAGTGTAAGACTTCCTAAGCTAGTTCATCTTTGTTCCTTAGTGCATGCATGGAAGACTTGGTTGTTCTGGCTTGTTGGTTGCATCAGCCTCATAATCCTCAGATGGTTCTTACAAACTCCCCCTAGGCTGATGCTACCAAAATAGAGAGGTTCTTTAGATTTTGATAGTCCATATAAGGATCTTCAGCATACCTTTTTCATCATAAGGTCTGGATCCTTCAGACTAACATAGAACCTTCTCATGTCAAAGAGATCATGCAGAGGAAGATTGAGCATGTCTTTTGTGAAATAGACATGTATGCCATCCTGATCTCTTATGACATACCATCTGTCTTGATCTTCATCATAAGACCATGACATAATTTGTCTTCCAACAGCAAGAGGCTCTACTATGATTGGTGTTTGTTGAGAGATCTCTTCATGCACTCCCTCAGGATGCTCTGACTCATCCTGAGGTTGGGAGGTGGATGACTTTCTTCTTTTTTTCTTTGAGGTTGATCTTCTGGCCATCCTTTTTCTTCTCCCTGATGATTTTAACTGAGGGGACTGGTCTTGAGTACCAGGTTGTTCAGTTGAGTCCCACTTAGTTGGGATCTCCTCTCTCACAGGTTCATAAGAAGTGAGAGGAGGACCCTGTTGTGGATCACAAGATGAAGTTGGCTGAGATGCAGCTCCAGGTTCAGGTTGTGTTATCTCAGAGGGTTCAACCTTTACCTCAACTTCAGGTTGAGCTGGACTTGGTGGAGAATGCAAGTCCACCAGCTCTCCCTTCTTTATCTTCTGCTTGATTACCCTGATATGCTCATCCATTATGGATAGAGACATAGGGCCAAGCCTCCTTCTGGAGAATCCATACAGCTTAAAGAAGCTTATCATCCTTTGTCTGTCAGCAGACTTCTTTTGGCTTTTGTGGATGATGGCCCTTGACTTTGCAGCTTCTTCCCTTAATCTTTTCTTTTAAGCTTGTTTTCTTTTTTAGCTTTTTCTTCTATCTGCTTATTGTATTCAAACAATATGTACTCAGATGGTAAGAGAAGAAGTGCATCTGCCTGATAGAGACCTATGGCACTCAGGTAGCTGATCATCTTTAGTCTTTCTTCTTCAGTTACTACCTGATGTTGTTCAGTGGCCATAGTCTCTAGCTGAGGACTTTCTTGAACTGGGGAGAGGATAGGAATGTTCTTGTAGAGTCTTTTTAGCCTTATTTCTTCTTTGTGCTTGAGGAGTAGTGCTGCATCCTCTGCTTCCTTCCTCTCCTTTGACAGCTCTGTGTTAGCTAGTTCATTTAGCTTATCTAAGGAAAGAGAGATGAGTTCATTAACATTATAGTTTCTGGTTCCCAGGTAGTTTAGCCTGGCTGTCCTTAACTTATCTTCCTGAATGTTTAACCTGGGGGCAGCCCTGATTGCAGCTTCCATAAACCCCGGGGAACCACTTGAACTCTCTACCCTCAGCTTCGTCTTCCTCTCTCTCTTCTCCTCCTCAATCTCTTCAGGAGTCAGTTTCCTTTTGCCTCTGTCAACCACAGGCCTTGGTGACTCAGGCTGGAGAGAGCTTTGACCTTCATTGCTTGGTTTAGCTGTCAAGCTCTGGCCAGAGAGAGGTTGTGAAGTACCATCACCAGCTGGTATTTCACTGAGGGTAATGGGTGTAGAGGGAGATCCTGCTTCAAGGTTCACAGGTTCAACCTCTGGGCCTTCAGTCAAGGTTTTTCCATCGAAGCTAATCTCCGGGTCTACCTCAAAATTCAGTTGACCAAAGATCTCACCTGCTAGCATCTGTCTATATAGTTTTGATCTCAATTTGAATTCCTCTAGCACCTTGTCATGGATCCTTTCTGCCAATCTTGCAGCTTCTCTGCTGTTGCTTGGGTTGACAAGTGGCAGATCCACCAAGTTTATGCTCTCATAGAAACTCAGGTGTGAAATGTTGAGAACTTCTAGTTGACCCTAAGCTCTAGAGATCACAAGAGCTCTCCTATTACTGTCATACCCCCAACCCCAGATTGGGTTCTCAGAAGGGGCAGACATTGCTCTTGGTATTCCCTCCTCAAACAATTGTTGAATGAGCAAATATAGATCACTGTCTAGAGGAGGTTGCTGAGTATGAAGATTTGCAAGAGAGGATAGTGATTCCTTTATGTCCATACTCTGGGAAGAACTCCCAGGTTCTGTGATTGTCAGAATTTTCTCCCCTTTTTTGGTAGCATCACCCTCTTGCATTGGTGAGCTGGGAGATTGATCCATGACATCCACAGGTTCTTGTGGACCTGGATGAGTTGTCTTCATGGGTCTCTTAGCTAACTTGCCCTTGAGATCGGTGATCTCAAGTTGCTGGTCATTGACCCTCTTTTGTAAGATAGTCACCTGAGATTCTAGGTGAGCTATCTTTGAAACAAAATAGGTGCAAAGATGTGACAGTTTGTGCACCTTTTATTGCAGACTTCCCTCATCTTCAGATGAAGAATCATTAAGGGATGAGAGAATTGGACCTAAGTCTTCTTCCTCACCACCAACATGGGTTTCTTGGCTGCTGGATTTTCCTTGCCCAATGACAACTTCCAGAGAAGTGTAAAGAGGCTGGGTTGCCATGGTAGAGGTCCTAGTGATGTTATCACTTGCAAAAGTGATAGCCTCTGCCATATGAATTTCTTGAATAAGTTCAGGGCGATCCACCTCAGTAGGGGGTTGCTGATATGGGCTAGAGATGGGGGAAGCAGAAGTACTTATCTCCCCTTGAGTGTGGGAAGAGATGAGAGACTCATGGTACTCACTGAAGCCCAAATCTTCATCAGAATAGAAGTCAAGGCTAGGAATGGGGTGGTTTAGAACAAGAGGTTAGGGATGGTAGCTTTCCCCAGAAGGTTGATCACTAGAGTATTGAGACTTAGAAAGATGGCTTAAGGCTGTTTGTGGGGTTGTGAGCTCATCAGGCTGAGCATGAGGAACCTCAGCACTGAGTGGTGAAAAGATAGGAGTGGTCTGCTCCTCAGGGGAAGTGGGAGCTCGAGATTCCACTTCCTCCTGTATGGGTTTTGATATGGGGGCCTGCACATGCTCAGTAACAAGTGCAGGGGTTTGTTGGGATTTTCTTTTGTAGGTGATGGTGATGGTAGGTTGTGTTTGAGGTGGTTGAGAGGTGGAGGGTATTGGTTCAACACTAGCTGGTGCTGCTAGGTTTTCACCCTCAGCAATGAGCTCAAACATTTTTAGGACAAAGGCTGTTTCTACCCCAAAGAAGCCAACAGTTGGCTTCTTTGACTGACTAATGAAGATGCCATCTTCAACCTGCTTTGATTGACTAATGAAGATGCCATCTTCAACCTGCTTCACTTAAATTCCTAGAAAGAAACTGAGTTCCCCCATTGCACTCATTTCAAATCTATTTTTCATCAGCATCTCAAAGTCTTTGCAGAGCTTTGGATTAGTTGAACCAAAGATGATGTCATCTATATATATTTGAACTAGCAGTGTGTTATTCCCTAATTCTTTGATGAAGAGAGGCCCATCAATAGTACCTCTTTTGTATCCATGTTGACAGAGGTATGTTGATAGTGTCTCATACCACTTTCTTGGAGCTTGATGCAGTCCATATAGAACTTTATCAAGCTTGCAGACATAATCAGGATGATCTGGGTCTGCAAAGCCAGGTGGTTGTTTAATATAAACTTCTTCCTCAATCACCCCATAGAGAAAAGCACATTTCATATCAAGCTGGTAAACGTTGAAATCCTTGGATGCAGCATAAGCCAAGAGTATTCTTACAGCTTCAAGTCTTGCAACTGGAGCAAAGACATCAGTGTAATCAATCCCTTCTTCTTAGGTGTATCCTTGGACAACCAGTCTAGCCTTGTTCTTGATGATAATCCCTCTATCATCCTTCTTGTTCCTGAATACCCGTTTGGTACCTATGACAGTCTTCCCTTGAGGAAGAGGGCGTAAGTTCCACACCTTCTGTCTTCTGATTTGAAGCAGGTCATCTTGCATAGCTTCAATCCAGCTTCCATCCTTTAAAGCCTCATTAACTTTCTTCGGCTCTATCTGGGATAAGAAACAAGAATGTAGACAAACATGGCTGTCATGAGTTTGTCCTCTTGTTCTTACCCATGAGTCAACATTTCCAATGATGTTTATGGTGGGATGTGACTTGTGGATCCGAAGTTGAGGGATCATAGCAAGTTGGTTGGACAGATCTAAATTAGAGAAATTATGATCTGGCAATGAGGTGTCTCCCACCACATCAGCACACTTATCAAGAGAAACTTGATCCAATGAGTGTGTGACATCATTCATGTTGTCTTCAATGGAGTGGTTATCAGCATCAATAAATTCTTGATCACTATCACCACCTCCAGTTCCTCCTGCATTAGAAGTTCTTTCTCCTGAATTCTGAGCCTCTGAGCTGGAATTTGAAGGCAATTCAGTTGAATTAGCAGTATTTGTCATGCTTGTGCTGATAGGAGCCTCAATTACAGGGTTAGTCACCACTGGAGCTGAAGTAGTCTTCTTGGTTGGTCTTCTCAGCTCAAATCTTGGATCAGGATCTTCTATTGATCTGTTATCTATAGATCCTGAAACATTCTCACAAGACTTGTTAAAACAGTTGGTAACTAAATCAAGATCAAACAGCCAATCCAGACCAGAAACTTTCACACAGGGTGTGTGTTCATTGAAAGTTACATTGGCTGACTCCTCAATGATTCTAGTTCTGAGATTGTATACTCTATAAGCCTTAGCTTGAGAAGAGTATCAAACAAAGTGTCCATTATCTGATTTCTCAGCAAACTTGGATATTTGATCTTTGGTATTCAAGATGGTGCAAGGACATCCAAATGTTCTGAGAAAACCAATGAATGGTCTCCTTTTGTGCCACAGTTTATAAGGAGTCTTACCATGTGTCTTAACAATTAAAACTCTATTCTGTACAAAGCAGGCTGTGTTGACAGCCTCTGTCCAAAAGGTGATAGGCAGTTTAGAGTCAGACAACATGGTTCTAGCAGCTTCAATAAGTGTCCTGTTTCTCCTCTCAGCAACACCATTTTACTAAGGAGTCTTGGGAGCACTATATTGTCTTGAAATACCTTTTTCATCACAAAATGTATCAAGGATTTGGTTTTTGAATTCAGTTCCTTGATCACATCTTATGGTCTTGACCTTGTGATAAGATTGATTCTCAATTTTCCGATTGAAGTTCTTTAAGATTTTAGGGGTTTCATCCTTAGTTCTAAGGAAAAACACCAGGTGAATCTTGTGAAATCATCTGTGATCACTAAATAGTAAGAGGTCCCTCCTAGGCTCATTACGCTGGTGGGGCCAAACAGATCCATATGTAACATGTGTAGGGGAGTAGTGATAGAGTTCATTTCCTTTGGCTTGTGAGACACTTTGTGTTGCTTCCCTTTCAGTCATGCAACACAGTGGTCATCACTTGTAAACTCTTTCTTTGGTATTCCAGTTACCAAATCATTCTTAATCAATTTATTCATGTTTTTAAAGTTTACATGGCATATTCTTTTATGCCAAAGGAAAGACTCATCACTATTTGCTTTAGACAGAAAGCAAGAAACTTCTCCAGAGGGAGATGTTTCCTGCAGATCCATCTTGTACATGTTCCCTCTCCTGGGGACTCTGAGCAGAATATGCTCTTGAGGAATGTCAACCCTGGGCTTGAGAGCAATGCACTCATGCTCAATAAAGAGCATGTGATGTTTTTGGTCACAAAATTAGGACACACTCAAAGGATTGTATCCAAGCCCCTTAACAAAGTTTACCTTCTCAATGCTGAGCTTACCATTTGTAACCTTACCCCTACCAGTAATGTAACCTCCTATATCTCCTCCAAAAGCAACTGGTCCTCCATCAAATCTTTCAAAGTTTTGAAGTAAGGACTCATTGCCTGTCATGTGCCTGGAGCAGCCACTATCAATGATCCACACATTTTTGTTTGCCTTTGGCTGTCCCTGCACAAAAAGAGATGATTTAGTTACATTTGGAAACCCAAGCCTCATTGGTCTTGGGCTTGCTAAAATGAGTTAAAGGCAATGAAACAGTAAGTGATCCTATGTTTAGGCTCTGAGGTTCATTTGCTATTGCTGATGAAGAATCTACAGTCACACGGTCTTCCTTCATCTTCCACACCACCTTTGGAAAATTTGGCTTGACCTTCAAAGCTTCGGAAGTTTTTGCAGCATCGGAAGTTTTTACAGCATCGGAAGATTTGGAGACTGGACCTTCAGAAGATCTTGCTTTCACTGCAGCAAGCTTCAGTACTTCGGAAGCATTCCTTTCTTCCGAAACAAATTTTCATCCGAAGGCAATTTTTCACTTGCATTCTTCTTCATTTTGGAGCTTCCAAAGGAAACAGATTTTCCTTCCGAAGCTTTCTTTTCCTTCTTCTTCCCAGAAGCCATTTCTTTGACCATGTGGATAGAACTTTTAGGATTGTAGATGCAATCCTTAGCCAGATGAGAAGTACTACAACATATGATGCAGTCCATTTGCTTTCTTCTAGGAATCTTCTTTTCTTGAGAAGACTGAGTTTGAACACTTCCCTTCTCCTTCTTCACCTTTTCAGATGATACAGCAGGCTTTCTAGGGAGAGGCTTGCTTATGAAGATGGGTGGTTCAGGCTGAGTAGCAGTGACACACAGCTTATCAGTCTTCTGCTTGGAGCTGGAGTGAGTTGAAGCTGAAGTAGAACTCTTGGTACTAGAGTTCTTGGTAGAATCTTTAGCTTTCACCACCTCAAACCCTGCAGAGATGAATACTTGTTTCTGCTTGGGTTCAAAGGTGGTCTTGATGTCTTGAGCCTTTCTTGATCTTCTTTTTTGCTTTTCTGATCAAGTTCCTTCTCTTTGACTTACTCAAACCAGATCCTTTTTCCTACTCAGGAGCATGGTGACTCTTTTTGGATTGACTCTCTTCACTCAGAGTCATTCCTTACCATCTCCTCTTCATCCTCTTCATCACTGGGGTCTATAGAGGGCAGCTCATCTTAACCAGTTCCATACCTTGGAGATCTTACTGATAGTAGAGTGTATGGAGGAGCTATCTCACAAGATCCTAGTCCCTGCTTATTCTGATAACAAACTTTTGCATGCAGAGATGAGGATATTATGTTCTTAAAGGTCTCTTCTTCAAGAACACATTTTTTGCCCTGGCTTTGCTGATCACAAGCTCAGCCTGGCATTCTGTTAACCTAGTAACAAGATCTTTTATTTGAGTCTTGTAGTTTGTTTGCTCATGTTTAAGAGTTGAAATTGTTTTCTCTAGATCTTTTATTTTAAGCTTATAATCATTTTCAGCTCTCTTAAAATTAGCTTTTAAAATGTTTAAAGACTAAATATCAGATCTTATTTCTAAGTTGTAGGACCTGTATCTATTTACTTTAGCAATACATTCAGGAGAGTAAAGATGTTCTAATACCTTGGCTTCATCATGGTCAGCCATGAGTGCTTGATTTGGAGAAGCATATTCAGCTTGGAAGCTCCAGTCAAAGCCTCCTTCTTCAACAGCAACTGCAGCTTGCTGTTTTGGCTTCTCATTCTGGTGCCCTCCTTTAGTGTAGTTTGGCCTGGATGATGCTTGGCCACCATTTGACTTAGGTGCCTTGCATTCTCTGGCAAAGTGTCCCATCTGGTTACAGTTATAACATTTTACTTTGCTTTTGTCCAGCCCAAACTTTCCACTGGCTGCATTGCTAGGAAACCTTCTCCCAGTACTCTTGTAGAACTTCTGGGCTCTGTGACTGAGAAGAGCCATCTTCTGGACTATCTCCATCTATTCCAGATCATCTGGATGGATACAGTCCAGGTCTTCAAGAGTTAAGAGAAAGTTGCATGAACTTTCATCAGTAGAGACAAAGGCTTGAGAGGAACTTGTCTCTTGGAAGGGACTTCCTTGGATGTAGCTCTCTCTAGGTGTCTCTGGGAAGGTGATGAAAGGACCCTTTTGTGAAGTTTCAGGGTAGCAGATAAGATGATGCCGTGGTTCTCTGCTATCCCTTTCATCCACATAAAGGGCTGAACTCTGGTGAGTATTGGAGTTACCAGATGAATTTTGCATGTTCATCTACATCTGGTATCCACTGAGTATCCCATACAACTCACTGAGAGTAAGGGTCTTGAGGTTTTCAGTCCTCTTAATGACCATACAGTAGTGTGTCCATTGTCTGGGAAGAGAGGACATGAACTTCCTAACAATATCCTTGTTCTCAATAGTTACTCTAACATCAGCCAGCGTATCCACAATCTCAACAAACCTGAAGTCTGGTTGAGTCATGGTTTCACCTGTCTTGAAGGTGAAGTTTTCAAACTGCTGCTTCAGGAGGTCCTTCTTGTTCTCCTTGGCTTCATTTGACCCCTCATACATTAGTTTCAGTGCATCCCATAGCTGTTTAGCGGTCTTGCACATCTTGA
This sequence comes from Flaveria sonorensis, assembly GCA_025506505.1. Classification (NCBI taxonomy): domain Eukaryota; kingdom Viridiplantae; phylum Streptophyta; class Magnoliopsida; order Asterales; family Asteraceae; genus Flaveria; species Flaveria sonorensis. The sequence goes on from CM046437.1 coordinate 31,114,723, forward strand.
AACCTCTATAGATGGAGTTTGGAAGAGCAGTTTGGAGGGCTGTCATGGCTTTCTGATCAATATCAATCCTTTTCCAGTCTTCATCAGAAAAGTCAGCCCTCTCCTTTGGTATCATGCCACCAGCAGCAGCAACTGAAGAGGTGCATGGTACATGAGGTCCATTGACAACAGACTCCTATATCCTAGAATCTTGAGACTTGATGAAGCCTTCCATTCTTTGGCACCAAGTGTCAAAATCCTCAGGAGTGATCAGTGGGGACTTTGTCATAGTTCTAGTTTCCATATCAGCCTTAGAGATAGCTGCCATTTGAAGAGTTAAGTGATGTGTGAAGCTAACAGGATTAAAGATGGTGAGATCTTACAATCAAGAGCCTGGAATGCTCTGATACAAAATACAGGACCGGGTAAGGGTACTTAACACTTAGTTTCATACTGACGAGAGATCTTAGATCACTTAACAATTCAAATAGGGAACTGGTAACTTAAAAAGATGATACTAAGAACACAAATAAATTAAAGAGACAGAACTAAGAACAACACAAGAACACAAGATTGGTTTTCAAGGATGTTGTATATTGATCTTAAGTTCTTTTACAAGTGTTACAAAGCATAAAGAAATTACAAGGAGCTGAGACACTTTTATACTACAACCTACAACCGTCACTTAAATGTAAAGACAGTTGGGATTTGACTAATCTAGACAACAAGATCAATCTAAAGTCAAAAGGCAGATTGCCTTTTGACTAGTGACTATGACATGCCATAGCTCACTGACTTTTCCTAGGTAAGTTACAGACAAAGATCATTCCTACTTTTTGATAAAGCATGGAAGTTTCACCAACTTGTGTAAAGTAGGTAAACCACCAGAGCAGGTAGCGGAAAATGTGTCAGCTTTATCAAAAGTTGATTTAGAGAAAATATATTTTCTCTGTCCTCTAAAGAAATCAGTCTTCACAGCTTCGGAAGACTTTGTCTCTGAAGCTTCGGAAGATTTCATCTTTGGCTTCGGAAGATGCTGGTCTTTGGCTTCGGAAGATGCTGCTCTTTGGCTTCGGAAGATTTTACACTTGGAATAATTTTCTGTTTGAGTGTGAAACTTCCGAAGTAACTTCCTCTGAACTTTTAGCTTCGGAAGATCTTACACTTAGACATATTTGAGAGTGTAAGACTTCCTAAGCTAGTTCATCTTTGTTCCTTAGTGCATGCATGAAAGACTTGGTTGTTCTGGCTTGTTGGTTGCATCAGCCTCATAATTCTCAGTTGGTTCTTACAGTATATATACATATATATACATATATGTACATATATATATATAGATATATACATATATATACATAAATAATATACATATGTATATATATACATATGTATATATGTATATTTATACATATGTATATATACATACGTATATATACGTATATGTATACATACGTATATATATACATACATATATACATACATATATATACATACATATATATATATATATATATATACATATATATATATATATAGATACATATATATATATATATATATGTATGTATGTATATATATATATATACATACATACATATATATACATATATATATATATATATATATATATAGTTATTATCCCCTAGTTTGTAGCTATTGATTATTAGCAATATTTAGTTAATACTTTTTTTGAATTTTAATTTATCAAAATCCTTGCCTCCTTTAGTTGATTTCACCAAATGCATCAATCACAATCATATGAATACCCAGAATGTTAGTTCCATTTGATAAACATTATATTTTTTATTTATGTAGGTGATTAAACATATTCAGCAATATGCAACTCCATCTCCAATTCAAAAGCAATCAAAGTCAACAGAAGGTAACGTAGATTATAATAATCAAGTCTTCACAGTCAATTTTTTTTCTCCAATCGATTCTATAATATCAAAAATAGTTAATTTATATATATATATATATATATATATATATATATATATATATAATCAAGTCTTCACAGTCAATTTTTTTTCTCCAATCGATTCTATAATATCAAAAATAGTTAATTTATATATATATATATATATATATATATATATATATATATATATATATATATATATATATATATATATATTTTATTTTTTGTGGTGTCTTCCTTTGAGACTTATAGTATGGATGCAATGGACAATCAAATGTTTAGATGATAGTATGTTGAACACTATTAATAATAGTTCAAATCTTTGTAAGAATGTATTGTGCAATAATGTTTTTGTTGATGAGTAAGGTACAATTCGTAAGCATTAATTAGATCCTATGCCTTTTCGGTTGCTGGTTTTTTTTTTTTTTTTTTTTTTTTTTTTTTTTTTTTTTTTTTTTGTGTGTTAATATGTTCATAGGTACTGTGTTCATATTCAATTTTTTAATAGAACAATTTTACATCTATGTAATTTCACTTTAATATGAATAATATGTTTTATTAACCTAATTATAAGTGTGAAGTATTTTTTTTTTACTCCAATTATTTTACATATATGCAGAGCAATTTTCAATGTCATACATATTTATTATGTATCATAAAAGAAATTGATGAGAGGTGCATTGCCATATAGGGTATTCAATATTCAAAATAGATATCGGGTGGTCTCAAGCAATCCATCCAAACCTAGTAATGAGGCTTTTGATTTACTAGCTTGAACAATTTACCAAACATTTGGGTGGTGATATGGATCGGCTTCATGTCCTCGTTGAAAAGATTAATAAAATTAAGAATAAAATATATGAACAAGTTCCATACCAAACTAGATGACAAAAGAAGGCTATTGTAGTTGAGGAATTATGATCTTCTTTTAAAGCAGCAAAAGTCACACTGTTATTAATGTTGTACATTAATTCAGTTGATGGGTACTTCAAATCAACAAAATGTTATTTGAAAAAGAACCAACAATATGTTATGTATACTTTTCTATATATGTAAACCAAGGGAAAAATTATACTAATTATGAATGTATGTAAACCAATAGAATCACATCTGAAGTTTTACACAAATGTAAATCAACATAACATAAATAATAACCTTATGTAACATATATATACAGCAACAAAATAATCTATCTTCTTTTACATATATGTAAACCAACATAATCATACATATATGTAAAACAACAAAATAATGTCTTTTTAATACATATACGTAAACCAACATTATCATACATACCAAAAGATATTGGATCATTAATTAAATTATTATAATAATTTTGCAATAATGTAAGAAAATGAATGTTACCATAGCTAATAACCGACCTGTGGCACCCCTGCCTAGAAATCCACATGAGCTATGCGGCTCATGAGTTGACATCAATAATTTTGCAATCATGTAACATTGATACATAAAGTTTGATATCAATTTTATATGTACTATTCTCTTTTAGTTGAAATAAAATTCAACTTTTACAACACAAATACCTTATATATTTTTTAAGCAAATATTAACTTTATAATAATTGTTATATCAAACAAAATTTGTTTATTTTTCTTTCAAACAAACATGAAAGTCATGTTTTAGAATTTAAAAACCAAATTCAAGCGTAACAATTAAACAAACACATATAACACATATTTTAAATAACAATTTGCTCCCGTAATTTTTGAAACCCCTACTCAACTTGATTTCAATTTTGTAAAGGATTAAGCCTTTGACTATTTTGTGAAAAAAAAAAATTAGAAGCATAGGCGGGTTTCTAGAACTGAAATCGAAATTTTTAGCAATTAATTAATTTACAAAATTTTACATTTTCATTACTACCCTTCGACATTAAATAAATATATCACATGCAATTCTATTTTACATTTTCTACCCGATTTAATCCTGACCATTCATCCACAAAATCTATGGTACATTTAAGTTGTGCAAGTTCTCATTTAATAAAAAAAAACCTAAACACACACACACACACACACACACACACACACACACAATCTATGGTACATTTAAGTTCTGCAAGTTCTCATTTTAAAAAAAAAAACCTAAACACACACACACACACACACACATTTTAAAAAAAATCTATGGTACATTTAAGTTCTGCAAGTTCTCATTTTAAAAAAAAAACCTAAACACACACACAGACAAGATCATTTCAGAACTCGTAAAGGTCTTCCGAATCACGAGAACTAGTATTAGCTATTGATTTAATTAGTTTGAATTTTTATTATTTTTTAAAATTAGGGGTATTTGTGTCATTTTAATATGGAAGACTTTTTCATTAATTTCAAACTTCCCTAAATATCTCCATTTCATTAGCTAATTATATCTTTTATATTCAATCTCATTTGAATAATTAAATTCACTTAAGAATATCATAAAATAGGTTCTTTCGACTTCAAGAATATATATTATTTCAAATAACGTTTTACTCCCTTTATTAGCAATTAATTAATTTTTAGAACTGAAATCGAAATTTTTAGCAATTAATTAATTTACACAATTTTACATTTTCATTACTACCCTTCGACATTAAATAAATATATCACATGCAATTCTATTTTACATTTTCTACCCGATTTAATCCTGACCATTCATCCACAAAATCTATGGTACATTTAAGTTCTGCAAGTTCTCATTTAAAAAAAAACCTAAAACACACACACACACACACACACACACACACACGGACAAGATCATTTCAGAACTCGTAAAGGTCTTCCGAATCACGAGAACTAGTATTAGCCATTGATTTAATTAGTTTGAATTTTTATTATTTTTTAAAATTAGGGGTATTTGTGTCATTTTAATATGGAAGACTTTTTCATTAATTTCAAACTTCCCTAAATATCTCCATTTCATTAGCTAATTATATCTTTTATATTCAATCTCATTTGAATAATTAAATTCACTTAAGAATATCATAAAATAGGTTCTTTCAACTTCAAGAATATATATTATTTCAAATAACGTTTTACTCCCTTTGTTAGCAATTAATTAATTTTTAGAACTGAAATCGAAATTTTTAGCAATTAATTAATTTACACAATTTTACATTTTCATTACTACCCTTCGACATAAATAAATATATCACATGCAATTCTATTTTACATTTTCTACCCGATTTAATCCTGACCATTCATCCACAAAATCTATGGTACATTTAAGTTCTGCAAGTTCTCATTTAAAAAAAAAAACCTAAAACACACACACACACACACACACACGGACAAGATCATTTCAGAACTCGTAAAGGTCTTCCGAATCACGAGAACTAGTATTAGCCATTGATTTAATTAGTTTGAATTTTTATTATTTTTTAAAATTAGGGGTATTTGTGTCATTTTAATATGGAAGACTTTTTCATTAATTTCAAACTTCCCTAAATATCTCCATTTCATTAGCTAATTATATCTTTTATATTCAATCTCATTTGAATAATTAAATTCACTTAAGAATATCATAAAATAGGTTCTTTCGACTTCAAGAATATATATTATTTCAAATAATGTTTTACTCCCTTTATTATTATTCTATTTAACAATTGGACTCAACAATTATTGTAAGGAACGTCTGAAGATTAAAGGCTGATGCACCCAAAGGATACCAGAACAACCAAGTCTTCCATCATGCACTAAGGAACAAGGATGAACTAGCTTCGGAAGTCTTAGACTCACAAATAAGTCTAAGTGTAAGATCTTCCGAAGCCAACAGTTCAGAAGAAGTTGCTTCGAAAGTTTCACACTTATCAGAAAATATTACAAGTGTGAAATCTTTCGAAGCCAAAGACCCTTTTCATTCAAAGCCAAAGATGAAGTCTTCTGAAGCTTCATAAAGTCTTGTGAAGCTATTTGATGTGAAGACTGATTTCTTTAGAAGACAGAGAAAATATTTTATCTGAGTTACTTTTTGATAAAGCTGTTGTACCTTCCGCTGCTACTCTGAAGACTCACCTGCTTTTCCTTAGTTGGTGAAACTTCCATACTTTATCAAACTGTAGAAAAAGGTCTTTGCCTATAACTTCCCATAATTGTTCCTGTAGACTTGTCTTATTAGATAAAGTTAGTGAGCTATGGCATGTCATAGTCATTAGTAAAAGGTAATCTGCCTTTGACTGTAGATTGATCTTGTTGTTTAGATTAGTCAAATCCCAACTGTCTTTTTGTAAATTGACGGTTGTAGGTTGTAGTATATAAGAGTCTCAAGTTCTTGTAACTAGATATACTTGAACACACTTGTAAAAAACTAGAGAATCAATATACAACTTCCTTGAAAACTTTATCTTGTGTTCTTGTGATTTTGTTCTTGTTTTACTTGCATTACTTTTGTGGGCTTAGTATCTTCATAATAGTTACCAGTTCCCTATTTGAATTGTTAAATGATCTAAAGTTCTCTCCTCCTGTGAAGCTAATTGCAAACTTAAACACCCTTAACCGATCCTGCAATTGGTATCAAAGTATTACAGGCTCTTGATTGTAAGATCTTACCATCTTTAATCCTCTTAGCTTCACACATCACTTAACTCTTCAAATGGCAGCTATCTCTAAGGCTGATATGGAAACTGGAACTATAACAAAGTCCCCACTGATCACTCCTGAGGATTTTGACACTTGGTGCCAAAGAATGGAAGGCTTCATCAAGTCTCAGGATACAAGGATATGGAAGTCTATTGTCAATGGACCTCATGTACCATCCACCGCTTTAGCTACTATTGGTGGTAGTATATTACTCAAAGAAAGGGTTGACTTCTCTGAAGAAGACTGGAAGAAGATTGACATTGATCAGAAAGCCATGACAGCCCTTCAGACTGCTTTTCCAAATTCCATCTATAGAGGTTTTAAGAAGTGCAAGACCGCTAAACAATTGTAGGATGCACTAAAACTGATGTATGAGGGGTCCAATGAAGCCAAGGAAAACAATAAGGACTTCTTGAAGCAGCAGTTTGAAAATTTCACCTTCAAGACAGATGAAACCATAACTCAATAGTATTTCAGGTATGTTGAGATTATGGATACTCTAGCTGATGTTGGAGTAACTATTGAGAATAGGGATATTGTTAGGAAGTTAATTTCCTCTCTTCCCAGACAATGGACACACTATTGTGTGGTCATTAAAAGGACTGAAAACCTCAAGACCCTGACTCTCACTGAGTTATATGGAATACTCCGTGGATACCAGATGGAGATGAACATGCAAAACCCATCTGGTAACTCCAATACTCACCATAGTTCTGCCCTTCATGTGGGTGAAATGGAAAGAGAACCACAGCACTATCTTATCTGCTACCCTGAAACTTCATAAAAGGGTACTTTCATCACCTTCCCAGAGACACCCAGAGAGTGCTACATCCAAGGAAGTCTATTCCAAGAGACAAGCACCTCTCAAGCCTTTGTATCTACTGATGAAAGTTCAGGCAACTTTCTTTTTACTCTTGAAAACCTAGATTGCATCCATCCAGATGATCTGGAATACATGGAGATAGTCCAGCAGATGGCTCTTCTCACTCATAGAGAACAGATGTTCTACAAGAGGACAAGGAGAAGGTTTCCCAGTAACACTGCTAGTGGCAAGTTTGGACTGGACAAGAGCAAAATGAAGTGTTACAACTGTAACTAGATGGGTCATTTTGCCAGAGAATGCAAGGCACCTAAGTTAAATGGTGGCCAAGCATCATCCAGGCCAAACTACACTGAGGGAGGGCACCAGAATGAGAAGCCAAGATAGCAAGCTGTTGTTGCTGTTGAAGAAGGAGGCTTTGACTAGAGCTTTCAGGCTGAAGAGCTTTACCAAATCAAGCACTCATGGCTGACCATGATGAGGCTAAGGTACTAGAACATCTTTGCTCTCCTGAATGTATTGCTAAAGTGAATAGATACACGTCCTATAACTTGGAAATGAGATCTGATATTGAGTCCTTGAATATCCTAAAATCTGATTTTAAAAGAGTTGAAAATGACTATAAACTTAAGATAGAAGATCTAGAGAAAACAATTTCAACTCTTAAACATGAGCAAACAAATTACAGGACTCAAATTAAAGATCTCATTACCAAGTTGACTGAATGCCAGGCTGAGCTTGTAATCAGCAAAGCCGGGGCTGAAAAATGTGTTCTTGAAGAAGAGACCTTCAAGAACATCATATCCTTATCTCCTCATGCAAAAGTTTGTTATCAGAATAAGCAGGGACTGGGATCTACTGAGATAGCTCCTCCACACACTCTATTATCTGTAAGATCTCCAAGTTGTGGAACTGGTGAAGATGAGCTTCCATTCATAGACCCTAGTGTTGAAGAGGATGAAGAGGAGATAGTGAGGGATGACTCTGAAATGAGTGAAGAGAGTCAATCCAAAAAGAGTCACCATGCTCCTGAGGAGAGTAAGAAGGCTGGTATGACAAAGACAAAGAGGAAGAACTTGATCAGAAGAGCAAAGAGAAGATCAATGAAGGCTCAAGAGATCAAGGCCACTTTTGACTCCAAGCAGAAACAAGTGTTCATCTTTGCAGGGTTTGAAGTGGTAAAGGCAGAGGAATCAACTACCAACTCTAGTACCAGGAGTTTTAGTACAGTTCTAACTCATTCCAGCAAAAAGAAGGCTGAATTGCTGTGTACCACTGCTACACAGTATGAACCATCCTCCTCCAAGAGCAAGTCTCTCCCTAAGAAGCTTGCTACATCATCTGTGAAGAAGAAGCTGGAGAAAGAAAGTGTTCAAGCTCAGTCTTGCTCTCAGAAGAAGACTCCTAGAAAGAAGCAAATGGACTGCATCATGTGTGGTAGTACTTCTCATCTGGCTAAGGATTGCATCTACAATCCCTAAAGCACTATCCACATGATCAAAGAGAAAGCTTCTAGGAAGAAGAAGGAAAAGCTAGCTTCGGAAGGAAAATTTGTTTCCTTCGGAAGCTCCAAAGTGAAAAGGAAAACAGGTGTTAAATTGCCTTTGGAAGGAAAAATGGTCTCGGAAGAAAGGAATACTTCCGAAGCACCAAAGCCAGCTGCAGTGAAAGCTAGATCTTCCGAAGGCCCAGCCTCCAAATCTTCCGAAGTTGTTAAAACTTCTGAAGCTTTGAAGGTCAAGCCCAATCTTCCAAAGGTGGTATGGAAGATGAAGGACGACCATGTGACTGAAAGTTCATCATCAGCAACAGCAAATGATGCTTAAAGCCTGAACATAGGATCACTTACTATTTCATTATCTTCAATTCACTTTGACAAGCCCAAGACCAATGAGGCTTGGGTTCCCAAATGTAACTAAATCATCTCTTTTTGTGCAGGGGCAGCTAAAAACCAACAGAAATATGGATCATTGATAGCGGTTGCTCAAGACACATGACAGGCAATAACTCCTTGCTTTAAAACTTTGAGAAGTTTGATGGAGGACCAGTTGCTTTTGGAGGAGATACAGGAGGATACATCACTGGCAGGGGCATGGTCTCAAATGGTAAGCTCAATATTGAGAAGGTAAACTTTGTTAAGGAGCTTGGATACAATCTTTTGAGTGTGTCCTAATTTTATGACCAAAAACATCACATGCTCTTCACTGAGCATGAGTGAATTGTTCTCAAGCCTGGGGTGGTTATTCCTCAGGAGTACATCCTGCTCAGAGCCCCAGGAAGGGAAACATGTACAAGATGGATCTGCAAGAAACAACTCCCTCTGGAGAAGTGTCTTGCTTTCTATCTAAATCAAATAGTGATGAGTTTTTCCACTGACATAAAAGAATGTGCCATGTAAACTTCAAAAACATGAATAAATTGATTAAAAATGATTTGGTAACTGGAATGCCAAAGAAAGAGTTTACAAGTGATGACGATTATGTTGCATGCCTGAAAGCGAAGCAGCACAAAGTGTCTCACAAGCCAAAGGAATCCAACTCCATCACTACTCCCCTACCCTTGTTACGTATGGATCTGTTTTGCCCCACCAGTGTAATGAGTCTAGGAAGGACCTCTTATTGTTTAGTGATCACAGATGACTTCATAAGATTCACTTGGGTCTTCTTCCTTAGAACTAAGGATGAGACTCCTGAGACCTTGAAGAACTTCATTCTAAAAATTGAGAATCAATATGATCATAAGGTCAAAACCATAAGATGTGATCAGGGAACAGAATTTAAAAACCAAATCCTTGATATATTTTGTGATGAAAAGGGTATTTCAAGACAATACAGGGCTCCCAGGACTCCTCAGCAAAATGGTGTTGCTGAGAGGAGAAACAGGTCACTTATTGAGGCTGGTAGAACCATGTTGTCTGACTCTAAACTGCCTATCACCTTCTGAGCAGAGGCTGTCAACACAGCCTGCTATGCAGAATAGAGTTTTAGTAGTTAAGACTCATGGTAAGACTCCTTATGAGCTGTGGCAAAAAAGGAGACCATTCATTGGTTTCCTCAGGTCATTTGGATGTCCATGCACCATCTTGAATACCAAAGATCAAGTAGCCAAGTTTGTTGAGAAATCAGATGATGGACACTTTGTTGGATACTCCTCTCAAGCTAAGGCTTATAGAGTATACAACCTCAGAACTAGAGTAATTGAGGAGTCAGCCAACGTGACCTTCAATGAAAACACTCCCAGTGTTAAAGGTTCTGGTCCGGATTTGCTGTTTGATCTTGATTTAGTTACCAACTGTTTTAACAAGTCTTGTGAGAACGTTTCAGGATCTACAGATAATATATTAACATGTGATCCCTACCCAAGATTTGAGCTGAGAAGACCAAACAAGAATACTACTTCAGCTCCAATGGCAACTAACCCTGCAAATGAAGCTCCTATCAGCACAAGCATGACAAATACTGCTGATTCATCTGAGATGCCTTCAAATTCCAGCTCAAAGGCTCCAAATCCAGGTGAAGGAACTTCAAATGCAGAAGGATATGGAGGTGGTTACAGTGATCAGGAATTTTTTGATGCTAATAACCACTCCATAGAAGACAACATTAATGATGTAACACACTTATTGGATCAAGCTTCTTTTGATAAGTGTGTTAATGTGGTGGGTAGCACTTCTTTGCTGGATCTAAATTTCTCTAACTTAGATCTCTCAAATCAACTTGCTGTGATCCCTTAACTTAGGATCCACAAGTCACACCCCACCACAAACATCATTGGAAATGTTGACATAGGGGTGAGAACAAAAGGACAAACACATGAGTGCAATGTTTGTCTGCATTCTTGTTTCTTATCCCAGATTGAGCCAAAAAAGTAGATGAGGCTTTAAAGGATGGAAGCTGGATTGAGGCAATGAAAGAAGAGTTGCTTCAAATCAAAAGACGGAAGGTGTGGAACTTATGTCCTATTCCTTAAGGGAAAAGTGTCATAGGAACCAAATGGGTATTCAGGAAGAAGACTGATGATAGAGGGATTGTCATCAAGAACAAGGCTAGACTACTTATCCAGGGGTACACACAAGAAGAAGGAATTGACTACACTAATGTCTTTGCTCCAGTAGCAAGACTTGAAGCTGTAAGAATATTCCTGGCTTATGCAGCATCCAAGGATTTCAAGGTCTACCAGCTTGATGTAAAGTGTGCCTTTCTCTATGGGGTGATAGATGAAGAAGTTTATGTCAAATAACCACATGGCTTTGTAGACCCAGATCATCCTGATTATGTCTGCAAGCTTGATAAATCTCTATATGAACTGCATCAGGCTCTAAGAAAGTGGTATGAGACACTATCAAAGTATCTTTGTCAACATGGATACTAAAGAGGTACTATTGATGGGACTCTCTTTATCAAAGAAATAGGGAATGACATAATGCTAGTTCAGATATATGTAGATGACATCATCTTTGGTTCAACTAATCCAAAGCTCTGCAAAGACTTTGAGAAGCTGATGAAGGATAGATTTGAAATGAGTGCCATGGGGGAACTCAACTTCTTTCGAGGAATTCAAGTGAAGCAGGTTGAAAATGGCATCTTCATTAGTCAGTCAAAGTATGTACAAGACATACTTACAAGATTCAAAATGACTGATTGTAAGGTTGCAAAGACACCCATAGCCAGAAACCACTCCCTTAGTCCTGATCTTGAGGGAGAGTGTGTTGATGAACATCACTATAGCGGTATGATTGGGTCTCTTATGTATCTCACTGCTAACAGGCCTGATATTATGTTTGCCATATGCATATGTGCAAGATATCAAACTAACCCCAAGATGTCACACATAGTTACTGTGAGAAGAATTCCCAGATACCTCAAATGTGCTCCTAAACTAGGCCTTTGGTATCCAAAAAATTCAGACTTTAATCTATATGCTTATACAGATAGTGACTATGGTGGCTGTAACATGACTGCAAAGTCTACATCGGGGGGATGTCAATTCCTTGGTGGAAGGATAGTCTCTTGGCAATGCAAGAAGCAATCCTGTGTGTCTGCATCAATTGCTGAAGTTGAATACATTGCTGTTGCAAGCTGCTGTGCTCAAGTGCTTTGGATTCAGAATTAGATGCTGGACTATGGATTCAATTTCAAGGAGACTCCTATCCACATAGACAACAACAGTGCTATCTCTATTACAGAGAATCCTTGCAACACTCTAGGACCAAACACATCAACATCAGGTATCATTTGATTAGAGATAATTTTCAGAAAGGATTAATCAAACTAATCAAGGTTAACACAAATGATCAATATGCTGATCTGTTCACTAAAGCTTTTGATAAACAGAGGTTTAAATATCTATCAGCTATTGGGATGATTAACTTTGAATGGATTTTTCTTTAAACACTTAATCAACTTTATTTCCAAAATTTGTGTCCTAAGTTGTCTATATTATCACCTACATAAGCCCAGTTCTCTTTGGAAGTAAATCAATTTTTTTTAGATATTCCTTAGATTTGTGAAAGTTTATTATTTTGTCTCGGAAGAACTCAAATTACCTTCGAAAGAAATGTGCTTATAAGTATTTAAATGCATTCAAAGAACACATATCTTCCGAAAGCAATTTCGTCTCGGAAGATTCATTATCTATGGATAATAATTTTCTCAGACTTAGTTCTTCTGAAGCAAAATTTATGTCGGAAGAAATTTCTTTAAGTATATTCCTTCCGAAGCCAAATTTTCACAACTCTTTGAAATATCTTCTGAAGCAAAGTTGCCTTCGGAAGCTTTTCTTAAAAACTTCCGAGGCAAAAAATACTTTCGGAAGATTTTCAACTTCCAAGAAAACAAACTTTTTGGGAGCTTTTTCAGAAGTGGGACCCACTTGCGGATTTCAAAGTTTATCTTTTGTTCTAACTTTGTCTTAAATCCACTGCATATTTTTTCTCAACGGTTCTATTTTTTCTCTCTACTCTCACAATCTTTAAGCTAATTTCATCCCAAACTCACTTTCTTCTTCCTTCTTCACTGATAAGCTTCACCAAATGGCCAACATTGATCGAAGAAACAACCCTGATTTCACCATGCACCTACACAGGCAACACAATCAAGTTGCCCTGTTGAACTCTGAGAAGGATCCAAGGTTCTCATATGTCTGTAGGTACCTTTCTTCGTCTCACTACTTCACCTCCTTTACAATCGATCCTCCTCTCTATGAGGATCAGGTGCTTGAATTCTGGCGGACCTATCAAGAGGTCACCATGGATGGGGACAAGGCACTGTCTGCTACGCTGCAGGGCAGGACAATTTTCATCACTCCGGCGATCATAAACACCCATTTGCAGCTGGATGATGAAGCAGGTGAACTGTCATTTCCAAAATCTGCTGTCAACCATTCCTTCCAGCAGATGGGCTATGAAGGCGACTTCTCAGTCAAAACCTTCAGGAATGGGAAGGTCTTATCCCAGTGGAAGTACCTCCTCCATGTCATCATACACAGCTTATCTAACAAACATGGAGGATGGGATCAAGTTCCAGAAGACCTCTCCTTCATAGTCCATGGGATGGTACAAGGGATCAAGTTCAGGTACTCTCAGTTTGTTTACACAAATTTACTTGCTAACTTGGACTCCTTAGAATATTACATGTTCCCCAGGTATGTTTAACACATTCTCAACTGTGAATTGGGACCACAGTTGAGGGGAACAGGAAATATTCTTAAACTAGAAAACATGAGGCCTGACATTTTCAAAATCTTGAAAAAGCCAACTGTTGGCTTCTCAGGGGTAGAAACAGCCCTTGTCCTATAAATGTTTGAGCTCACTGCTCAAGGTGACAAGCTAGCAGCACCAGCTAGTGTTGATCCCACACCCTCTACTTCTCAACCACCTCAAACACAGCCTACCATCACCATCACCTACAAAATAAAATCCAAACGAACCCCTGCACTTGCTACTGAGCATGTGCAGGCTCCCATATCACAACCCATACAGGAGGAAGTGGAATCTTGAGCTCCCACTTCCCCTGAGGAGCAGACCACTCCCATATTTCCAATAATCAGTTCTGAGATTCCTCATGCTTAGGCTGATGAGCTTATTACCTAAACAGCTTCTAGCCTTCACTCTGAGTCTTTAAACTCAAGTGATCAACCTTCAGGGGATAGCTACCATCCCTAACCTCTAGATCTCAAGCAACCAATACCCAGCTTAGACTTTTATAATGATGAGGACTTAGATGTCAGTGAATACCATGAGTCTCTCTTCTCCACCCCTACTCCAAGAGAGATGAGTATTTCTGACTCACCCAGGTCTAGCCCACATCATCTACCCTCCACTGAGGTAGATGTTCCTGAACTTGTTCAGGAGATCCATATGGAAGAGGCTCTCACTTTTGCAAGTGATAACATCAATAGGACCTCAACCATGGCAACCCAGCCTCTTGACACTTCTCTGGAAGCTGTCATTAGGCAGGGGAAATCCAGCAGTCAAGAACACCATGTTGGTGATAAGGAAGAAGACTTAGGTCCAATTCTCTCATCCCCCAGTGATTCTTCAACTGACGATGAGGGGGGTCTGAAACAACAGGTGCACAAACTGATAAAAACATGCACGTACTTAGTTTCAAAGATAGCTCACATGGAATCTCCGGTGACTATCTTACAAAAGTGGGTCAATGACCAGCAACTTGAGATCACCGATCTTAAGGGCCAGTTAGCTGAGAGACCAAAGAGGACAACTCAACCAGGACCACAAGAACCTGTGGATGTCTTGCACCAATTCCTTAGCTCACCTAGTTAAGAGGGTGATGCTACCAAAAAAGGCGAGAAAGTCTTGACAACCATAGAACCTAGGAGTTCTTCCCAGAGTATGGACATTAAGGATTCACCACGCTTTCTTGAACTTTTCCATAATCAGCAACCTCCTCATGATAATGATCTAGACTTGCTCATCTAACAACTGTTTGAGAAGGGAATACCAAGAGCCATGTCTGCCCCTTTTGAGAACCCAATCAGGGGTTGGGGGTATGATAGCAACAGGAGAGCTCTTATGATCTCTAGAGCTTAGGGTCAACTAGAAGTTTTCAACATTTCAAGACTGAGTTACTATGAGAGTATAAATTTAGTAGATCTGCCACTTGTCAACCCAAGCAACAGCAGACAAGCTACAAGATTGGCAGAAAGGATCCAAACAGGGTGCTAGAGGAATTCAAATTGAGATCAAAACTATATAGACAGAGGCTAGCAAGTGAGATCTTTGGTCAACTGGATGTTGAGGTGGACCCAGAGATTAGCTTCGAAGGGAAAGCCTTGACTGAAGGCCTAGAGGTTGAACCTGTGAACCTTAAGAAAGGATCTCCCTCTACACCCATTACCCTAAGTGAAACACCAGCTGGTGATAGTGATTCATAACCTCTCTCTGGCCAGAGCTTGATAGCTGAACCAAGCAATAAAAGCCAAAGCTCTCTCCAGCCTGAGTCACCAAGGCATGTGGTTGACAAAGGCAAAAGGAAAATGTCTCCTGAGAAGATTGAGGAGGAGAGAGTTCAAGTGGTTCCCCAGGATTCATGGAAGCTGCAATCAGGGCTGCCCCCAGGCTAAACACTCAGGATGATGAGTTAAGGGCAGCCAGGCTGAATTACTTGGGAACCAAAAACTACAATGTGATGAACTCATCTTTCTCCCCTTAGAGGAGCTGAATGAACTGGCTGACATTGAATTGTCAAAAGAGAGGAAGGAAGCAGAGGATGCAGAATTGCTCCTCAAAAACAAAGAAGAAAGGAGACTTAAAAGACTCTACAAAGATGCTCTTGTCCTCTCTCCAGTTCAAGAAAGTCCTGAGCTAGAGACTGTGGCCACTGAATAACATCAGGTAGTTAATGAAGAAGAAAGACTAAAGATGATCAACTACTTGAGTGCCACAGGTCTCTATCAGGCAGCTACACTTCTTTCCTTATCATATGAGTACATAATGTTTGAATACAACAAGCAGCTGGAAGAACAAGCCAAAAGGGAAAGGCAAGCTACAAAGAAAAGATTAAGGGAAGAAGCTGCAAAGTCAAGGGCCATCATCCATAAAAGCCAAAAGAAGTCTGCTGACAGACAATGGATGATGAGCTTCTTAAAGCTGTATGGGTTCTCTGGAAGGAGGCTTGGTCGTATGTCTCTATACATAATGGAAGAACATATTAGGGTGATCAAGCAGAAAATAAAAATGGGAGCGCTGGTGGACTTGCATTCTCTACCAAGTCCAGCTCAACCTGAAGTTGAGGTGAAGGTTGAACCTACTAAAACAACACAACCTGAACCTGGAGTTGCATCTGAGCCAACTTCATCTTCTGACCCACAGCAAGGTCCTCCTCTCTCTCCTTCTGAACCTATGAGAGAGGAGAACCCAACTGATAGAGACACAACAGAACAAACTGGTACTCAAGACCAGTCCTCTCAATTAAAGAAATCTAGGAGGAGAAAAAGGATGGCCAGAATAAAATCCACTTCAAAGAAGAAAAGAAGAAGGGCATCCATCTCCCAACCGCAGGATGAGTCAGAGCATCCTGAGGGAGTGCATGAAGAGGTCTCTCAACAAACTCCAATCATAGTAGAGCCTCTTGCTACTGGAAGACAAATTCTGTCATGGAATTTTGTTGAAGATCCAGACAGATGGTATGTCATAAGAGATCAGGGAGAACAACATGTCTACTTCATAAATGACATGCTTGAACTTCCTCTACATGATCTCTTTGACATGAGAAGGTTCTATGTCAGTCTGAAGAATCCAGATTTTATGATGAAGAAAGGAATGCTGAAGATCCTGATATGGACTATCAAAATCTAAAGAACTTCTTTGTTTTGGTAGCATCAGCCTAGGGGGAGTTTATAAGGAACATTTGAAAATTAAAGGATGATGCAACCAAAGGATACCAGAACAACCAAGTCTTCCAGCATGCACTAAGGAACAAGGATGAACTAGCTTCGGAAGTCTTACACTCACAAATAAGTCTAAGTGTAAGATCTTCTAAATCCAATAGTTCAGAAGAAGTTGCTTTGGAAGTTTTACACTTATCAGAAAATATTACAAGTGTAAAATCTTCCGAAGCCAAAGACCCTTTTCATTCGAAGCCAAAGATGAAGTCTTTCGAAGCTTCACAAGACAAAGTCTTGTGAAGCTATTTTGATGTGAAGACTAATTTCTTCCAAAGATAGAGAAAATATGCTTTCCCTGAGTTACTTTTTGATAAAGCTGTTGTACCTTTCGATGCTACTCCGAAGACTCACCTGCTTTTCCTTAGTTGGTGAAACGTTCATACTTTATCAAACTGTAGCAAAAGGTCTTTGCTTGTAACTTTCCATAATTGTTCCTATAGACTTGTCTTATTAGATAAAGTCAGTGAGCTATGGCATGTCATAGTCACTAGTCAAAAGGCAATCTGCCTTTTGACTGTAGATTGATCTTGTTGTTTAGATTAGTTAAATCCCAAGTGTCTTTTTGTATATTGACGGTTGTAGGTTGCAGTATATAAAAGTCTCAAGTTCTTGTAACTAGATATACTTGAACACACTTGTAATAGAACTAGAGAATCAATATACAACTTCCTTGAAAACTTTATCTTGGGTTCTTGTGATTTTGTTCTTGTTTCACTTGCATTACTTGTGTGGGCTTAGTATCTTCATAGTAGTTACGAGTTCCCTATTTGAATTGTTAAGTGATCTAAAGTTCTCTCCTCCTGTGAAGCTAATTGCAAACTTAAGCACCCTTAACCGATCCTGTAATTGCATTAATAGGTTAATGCTTAAAAGGATAATGCTTGCCATAATTAAACATAATATGTTCTAACATTCAAACAATCATTAACTAACATATTAATATCATTAACACTCATAACATACAATAATATTGCTTAAATTTCTTTTTTAGGTTTGTAGATAAAAAGGAATTTTTGCTTAAGTATCGGCAACATATGAAGACTTCCTACAGCGGATGATCAACACACAACGGTTACCAAGTCCACAACTGATGAACTATCCACAGCTGATGTTCATCCAAAGCGGATGTTCATCCACAGAGGATAAACATTCCACAGCGGACAACATACAAAGCAAACACACAAGTGTTCACAGCGAACAGCATCCAAGACACAGCGGACAAGTTATCTGACATCCACAGCGGACAGCTTAACATCCATAGCGGACAGCTAATCATCCACAACGGACAACTTATAGACTTAGGATTATTTATGTATATTTCATTTACATAAGGGTATTTTTGTAATTGTATATAGTTATCTATATAGGCTATAAATAGCATAATACCCTAATCCTTTGTAAGCTTTTGAACAATCATACAATCAACCAGTTATTATCATCTAAGCATTCCATCACTAGCAATCACTAGCAAACACACAATCACTCACACACACAGATATCATAGCAATAATCATGGGTTTCTGCACCTTGATTAGTGTTTGTTGAATTCAAGTATAACAATCTGTTGTTATATCTTGTTTGAGAGATTTGAAAATATCCTTGGGGAATCAACCTGTTTATGTTCTTTATTGTTGTCTAAGTTCATAAACATCACACTGTTGGGTTGATTTCATCAGGTGGTATTAGAGCTTTGGTTCAAACCATACACTGATTTTCTACCTGATGAAATCAACCCAACAGTGTGATGTTTATGAACTTAGACAACAATGAAGAACATAAACAGGTTGATTCCCCCCAAGGACTTTTCAAATCTCTCAAACAAGATATAACACCAGATTGTTATACTTGAATTCAACAAACACTAATCATGGTACGGAAACCCATGATTAATGCTATGATATCTGTGTGTGAGTGATTGTGTGATTGCTACTAATTGAATGCTTGAATGATAATAACTACTTGTTTGTATTGATTGTTCAAAAGCTTACAAAGGATTAGGGTATTATGCTATTTATAGCCTATACAGATAGCTATATACAATTACAAAAATACCCTTATGTAAACGAAAATTACATAAATAATCCAAAGTCTATAAGCTGTCCACTGTGGATGACTAATTGTCCACTATGGATGTTAAGCTGTCCACTATGAAAGTCAGATAACTTGTCCGCTATGCCTTGGATGTTGTCCGCTGTGAACACTTTTGTGTTTGCTTTGTATGTTGTCCGCTGTGGAATGTTCATCCGCTGTGGATGAACATCCGCTGTGGACAATTCATCAGCTGTGCACTTGGCATCGGCTGTGTGTTGATCATCTACTGAGGGAATTCTTTATCCGCTGTCAACACTTGGACTTGATCTTCAACCGCTGTATTCTCTTAGTCATCTATTGTGGAAGACTCTTCATCCGCTACCGACACTTAAGCAAAAATTCCTTTTTATCTACAAACCTAAAAAATAAATTTAAGCAATATTTGTGTATGTTATGAGTGTTAATGATACTAATGTGTTAGTTAATGATTGTTTGAATGTTAGAACAAATTATGTTTGATTATGGCAAGCATTATCCTTTTAAGCATTAACCTATTAATGCACTTGTTGAGTCCAACAATACTCCCCCTAAGGATGATGTTGCCATTGCTTTAATGTTTGCTTGTTAATGTTTTGTTTGTTAGAAACAATGTGTGTTTGTTGATGCTTGTTAATGATGTTGCCATCTCTCCTGTTGATGATTGCATGTTTGAATGTTATGCATGATTGATTGTTTGTTGTCTGATTACATGTATGATTGTTTGATTACATGTAAGATTATTTGATTGAATGGTTGACTGTTTATTTGTTTTTGCATGATTGAATGATTGATTGTTTGTCTGATTACAGATGTGTAATCAGATTACGATATATGTTCTTATTTTTATGTGTTTGCTTGTATAATGTGGTACTTGTATGATTTAGTGTTGTTGTTTATTATGTATGTTTGGATGCTTGTTTATAAGACTTGTTTGTCTGTTGTTTATACATAGCGGATGAGCATTTGTTATTACGTTGTGCACACTTAAAATGATTTGTTTGTTTGTTCACAGCGGATGAAATTTGTTCATGCGTTATGGACACTTGAAAAACATTGTTTGTTTGTTCACAATGGATGAACATTTTTTCATGTGCAGTGGACACTTTGCCTGTTCAAGAGATATTCACATCGGATGACTTATTGTCATACGCTGTGAATACTTGATGATGGTGTACAACATATGTTTACCTGTGTACATACGCTATGTACACTTGTACTGTTTTAACAACGGATGACTAATGTTAGTCATGCGCTGTGAAATGGCACTGTATTCATAGCGGATGCCTTACTAACATCATGCGCTGTGAACACTTGTATGTTCACCAGTGCATAGCGAATGTATGTTTGTTTTCTACGCTATATACACTTGGTGTATTTTGCCTGTTATGATGGTACTGTAGCTATAGCGAATGTCTGTTTGTGTGTGTCCTCTCTGACAACAGTTCAAATTTTTGTTTGTTTTTGAAACTGATTTCTTTTGAAGCACATGTTTTGTTTGTTTTTCTTCCGAAGCATATGTTTGTTTTGAAATGTTTTCTTCCGAAGCATATGTTTGATTTGAAATGTTTTCTTCCTAAGCATATGTTTGATTTGTTATATTTTCTTCCGAAGCTTGTATGTTTAAAAAATCTTTCGAAGCAAAATTTCCTTCCGAAGTATATGTTTGAAAAATTCTTCCGAAGGAAATTTGTTTATTAAAAAATCTTCCGAAGCAAAATTATTGTTTGTTTAAAATGTATGTTAAAATGTTAAAATTTTAACATGATCAATATATGGATGTTAAAATATCACTCACAAGCAATATTGTGCAATATTGTTCATATGTATGTGTGTCTAATTGCTGTGGTTGGGTGTTTGTTTGACTTGGCTTTATTTAAAACACAAAATTTTAAAAATTTCAAATTTTAAAAATGTATGATTATAGACATATTACATATTCTACCGTCTTTGATATTTCCATGTTCATTTTCTCCCTCTAAATTTTTGCATATTTATAAAAACCTTTTATAAAATGACAAAAATTTATATGTGTTTGAATGGAAATTATCAAAGTCCAATTGATTGCTTGCTTGATAAAAGTTAGAAAGATAATTCATTTATCTAACTAATAAATGAATAATTTTCATGTTTAAACATGAATCATTTGCACATAGCATGAGATCATACTAGTCTTAAATTCTCACTGAGTTGTTTGAATGTTTTTAAGAATAGACATAGATTAATAAATATTGATTGCAGATATTCTGATCCACTTAAACTCAAGCATGGTATTGATGATTGATTGAAACAGTGAGTGATTATCATGTTTTGAGTTGATTGATATGTTGTATGTACCCTACATCTAATTGTATGTTTAGAACAACCCTCCTCAAGATATGCTAGAAAGCACTTTCAATACCTAAGACCTAGCTACTTAGGAGTATAAATGCTCAATTTGATCCATGTTGTTTGATCCTCATTGGGATTCTTTTTCACTTCACTTTGGAAGGTGATCTTTTTTGGGATTCTTTTGATTCATTCACAAGGAATGTAGTCTAAAAGACTTTATTGATTGTTCATCCAAGATGGATGTGTTCCTCAATGGGAATCTTTTTGGATCAAGATTTAAGTTATTTAGGTCTGTGCTCAGCACAACAAAGAATGCCTTGGTGTACTCCAGGTCTATAAGAATCATAATAGAGGAGACACAATATGATTGAGGAATTTATAAACTGTGTTCACTTGGTGTATTGTAGTTACTTTACAAGCAACCTATGTTGGATAGATCAATACTCACCATAAACCAAGATGTGTTGTTCACCACAGAATCATGAGAATTTAGTTCTTCACTGTTGTATGTGATGTTAGGTGTCACATGCTGAGCCTATCCACATATCAAACAAAGTATTGTTAGTCTTTATTAGTGGAAAATGACTCAAGTGAAGAATGAGTTAGTGTACTATCATTTCTCATGAGTGGTATGTGTGATTCAAGATGTTTGATTATAAGAAAACATGAATGTTTGTTTGATATCTTGATTTTGAAAGATGCTTGTTGATGTTTAATTTGGACTTTGACAAAATCAAGCTTGTTTGAAATTAATGTTTTGAAAACATTACTTGTTTTATTCATAGTTGATCATACCAAGTGACTGAACCAGAAATTCAAATCTTGTTGAATCAAATGGTTTGGTAAATAGGTTAGCCAATTGATTATCAGTATGGACTTTGATCAACTTTATCAGACCTTTTTTTGAGCAATCTCTCAGAAACTGATATCTGATATCTATGTGTTTGGCTTTTGAATGTTGAACTAGATTGTCAGTGATAAACATGGTAGCAGAATTGTCAATGTGTATGGGTGTTTTAAGAAAATTAAAGCCATAATCAAGCATTTGGTTTTGAATCCAAAGCACTTAAGAACAGCATGCAGAAGCAGCTATGTATTCTTCTTCAGTTGTTGACACAAAGACATTTGTTTATTTCTTGCACTGCCAGGAGATCAATCTTGATCAAAGAAACTGACAACCTCCTGTAGTGGATTTTCTGTTGCTGTTGCATCCACCATAATCACTGTCTGTGTACGCATATAAAGAAATCAGTTAGATTGTGCAACCCAAGCAAAGATGGTCTTGGGTTTTTCATCTTTTCCCATAACATAAATTTCTTCTAACATGGCATTGTCTGATGGATTAGGAATTCTAGTGGCACTAGATTTCCTTTGATTGTTTTTAGCTCTGACAGGAGAAGTACTTTGAGCTCTTGTCCTTTGAGTGCTTATGTCTATTTGCTACCTGCTTTGAGACTTATGTCTCATGTTTGATAGTTTAAAGTTGTCATAAAAAGTTTTATCATTATTTAAAAAAACTTTTTAATGAGGAGTTTGTCTTGGTACTCCTCCTTTGTTCATGTTAGGAAAAACTATCTGTTTCTCAGTTGATTTCTCAACTTAAGGCCGTTTGTTTTGCTTTTTATTTTTCTTATTAAAAAAACAGTGTGTAGTGCTATGATTGTTTCTTTCACATATTGAACAATAATTGTGAAAATAACATGATTCAGTACTATGATTGTTCATGTGACAGTACTTGCAATATTTACCATATTTGCATTTTGAAGTAGTGTGAGTGTATTGATCACACCATTCACAGTATGGTAGATTTGCATTGCCTTGTTTGTTTATAACTTTTGATTTTAAATTTGATTTTGAAGGTAAGTCAAATGTTATAGTTGGTTGTTTTTGCTGAATGGAAGCTTTGCCTTTCCATTTGTTTGTTAGAATAGGAGAGGCAGTAGAAGATCCAGCTTTTCTTCCACCTGAGCAGATGTCAATACCTTTTGTCTGCTTTGATTGTTTGTTTTGTGTATCAACCACACTTGAAACTTTTGAAGTTTCAGTAATTGGTTGATCTGACTCATCATCCAATAGATCAACATCATCTTCATCTGTTGTTTGTTAATCAAATTCATTATTTTCTCCTTGAGAAAAATTTGTTGATTTGATTTGTGGAGGTGCTTGACATTTAACATATTTTATCAAAGGTGTGTTTGATATTAATGATGACTTTGATGATGATGATGATGATTGTTTTTTAATCATTAGCCCGGTCATATGGGTCAAGAGACTCACCCTGTGTGTTTGTCATTGAATCAGGTAAAGGAACATAATTGTCATTATAAGGTGGGTTGACCTTATTATATCCTAAACCTGAAGGGTCTTTAAATGCCCTTTGTTGAGCAAGAAGTTCTTCGAACTTCTTGTTGTTTACCTGAAATTTATGAAATTTCACTTTAGTTTTAGCCTGTATGATTTTTGACAAAGTCAAAGATTCAGAGAGTTGCTCTACCTGAGCTGCTAGTGTTAACTTTTCAGATGTTAATTTTTCCAAATCATTTTGTAATAAAAGAATTTTTGTTCCATACTGTTTTTGTTCAGATTTTAGACTTTCATTTAAAATGTTTGTTTCAATGACTTTCTTGGAAAGTTTGTCTGCATGTTCTCTGTATCAGTTGACCTCCTCAATGCATGCTTGTGTATAGAGGTTATCCCTTACCTCTTTCGGGATTTCTGAAATCTTATCTTCAATGTTTGCCATGAGGGCATGATCTGGAGATTGGATTTCAGCCTCATACATACTCCAATCACACTCACCATCTTGCTTGATAATCATTGCTAATGATTTGGAGTGTTGATTTGGACGGTATTATGTGATTTAAGGTGGAGTTGGTGTAGTAGAAATACTGATTGCAGGTGGGATTTGTCTGTTTGAATGATAGCTGCTTGATGCTTGAGTTTGATTTTTGGTTCTATCAACTCTTGGTTGTTGGCATTCTCTTAAGAAATGACCATACGATTGACAGTTGTAGCATCTCACCTTCGTCTTGTCAAAGCCATTTTTGGTTTTCTTGTCCATACTTAATCCTCTATTTCTCTGAAAAAACCTTTTAGATCTATAGGCAATAATTGCCATAGACCACTGAAGATCCATTTCTTCAACCATGTATGGTGGTAGCTCATTTAGATCTTGTTGGATGATTTGAGATGGTGTGAGACTTGCACCCAAGTATGCTTCAAAGCTAGTTGAGAGAGCTGCATAAGTTGCTTTCTGCTTTTCACTTTGTAAAATAATAGTGTGAGCATCCATGGGTTTCTCAAATTTGTGAATGTTTTGATTCTGTGTCTGTTGTTGTTTGCTGGAACCGGAGGTGTGAGGATTATGTTTGCTTCAAGGTATTGCTTCATGTGAAGCATGCACACCAGTGTTTTTAGACTTTTGTTTGGTACTGGATGATTCAAGAGCTGGGAAGAAGGATGTTTCACTTGAATCTAAAAATTATTCATCTTCATCTTCTCCAGTGCATGTCAAAAATGCACTATCTGTTTGTTGAAGTTCCTTGAACTTGTAGGATTCCACGTGTCTGATTGTGTTGTTCCTGGATCTTTTGCCTAGTTCTAATGCTTCAACTTTAGCAACTAGAGCATCTAGGGACAATGCTTCAAGATCCAATGTTGCTTTCATTAATGAGACTGATTGAGTCCAGCTCTCAGGCAGTGTATGCAACATCTTTTTATTGATCTCCACAGATTCGTATTTGAGACCATAAACAATCATCTCATTTACCAGCTGTACAAATTTGTGAAGTTGTTGTGGTATGGATTCTCCCTGAATGTGGTAGAAGGTTTCATACTGGGTCCTCAATTTTTCTTTCTTGATTTCCCTGATTTCCTCAGTTCCTTCAGACATGGTGTGAAGCACCTTTCATTTTCAACCCGTGTTAAAATTTCAAATGGCAAAGTCATTGCCAATATGCGGTATGCTTTCATGTCTGTTTTGACCCTCTTGAGGTCATCACCAGCTACGCTTTGCAAGCTTACTGGTTTCTGTATGTTGTAATTAGGCCCAAAAGTCAAAGGTATGAATGGTCCCTCGGTTATGGATTTCCATAAATCCGGGTCTTGAAAAATTATCCAGTTTCTGAACATGATTTTCACTGTTTGAAGTCTACCTTGTTCTTGAGTCTTGGTGGTTTAAGACCACTATTTGTTCTTGAAATTTCATTAGACATGTTTGTTAATTTTTTAACTTAAATATTTAAGTCAAATTTTTTTGTTAATTTTAGCTCAGTGCTAAATTTGTCTTTATCCTAAAATCACTAGGATTTGTTTGTTAATGATAAACCTTTTTAATTAGATTCACCAAATAAAAGGAAATTAATTAATTAATTAATTAATTAATTAATTAATTAATATCCAATGATGAGTCACTTTCAAATCTTGATGAAAAGAAAGGAATATTCTGTTAAGGGAATATCAACTTTTTAATGTTGTCAGTCAAAAAAAGTGAAACCCTAAAAACACAGAAATTGTTTTTAACAGTTAACTTTTTGGATCAAAAAGTAACTTTTTTCAAAAATTCAAAATAAGATTATGTTTCTTCTTTGATTTTGCTAATGAACCAACACAATCACCATAGATTATAAAGGTTATGGATGAACAAAAACTAGGGTTTATCCTAGGGTTTGTTGGCGGCTGAGATAATTCAACAAAAACAGCAATCGGTTTGTTGTTTGATGAAGATTAATCGCCTGTTCTGAGTGAAAACCAACTCAAATATGATGTTTAAATACAATGAGTAGATTCAAAGTATTCAAGTGAGTGGTTGTTTGATGAAAACTCGATAGAACAATAACCTATATTGTTTATCCAAAAACCCTTAAAAACCGATGAGGTTTTTGCGAGTTTTGTGATGAACACGTTTGAAAATCGTGTATGAATGATGTTTAGAGCTGTAAACACACAAAATCTTCTACAAAATGAACAAAAACAAATTATTCAATCATGTTCTGAACATTTGATGAATGTTTGGTGTAGAAGAAGGTGTTTGTGATGATTTTCAGCTCGAAATGTATGTTTTGAAGCTAATGAACCGCATATATCATGTTGTTGAATGAGAGGATCGAAAATCAGTGTATGATTTGAGCCAAAGCTCTGATACCACCTGATGAAATCAACCCAACGGTGTGATGTTTATGAACTTAGATAACAATGAAGAACATAAACAGGTTGATTCCCCCTAACGATCTTTTCAAATCTCTCAAACAAGATATAACAACAGATTGATATACTTGAAATCAACAAACACTAATCATGGTGCAGACACCCATGATTAATGCTATGATATCTGTTTGTGTGAGTGGTTGTGTGATTGCTAGTGATTGAATGCTTGAATGATAATAACTACTTGTTTGTATTGATTGTTCAAAAGTTTACAAAGGATTACGGTATTATACTATTTATAGCCTATACAGATGGCTATATACAATTACAAAAATACCCTTATGTAAACGAAAATTACCTAAATAATCCAAAGTCTATAAGCTGTCCACTGTGGATGACTAATTGTCCACTATGGATGTTAAGCTGTCCACTGTGAAAGTCAGATAACTTGTCCGCTGTGCCTTGGATGCTGTCCTCTGTGAACACTTATGTGTTTGCTTTGTATGTTGTCTGCTGTGGAATGTTCATCCGCTGTGGATGAACATCTACTGTGGACATTTCATCAGCTATGGACTTGGCATGTTGTGTGTTGATCATCCGTTGTGGGAAGTCTTCATCCGCTGTCAACACTTGGACTTGATCTTCATCTGCTGCAGCCTCTTAGTCATCCGCTGTGGAAGACTCTTCATCCGCTGCCGACACTTAAGCAAAAATTCATTTTTATCTACAAACCTGAAAAAAAAAAAATTAAGCAATATTAGTGTATGTTATGAGTATTAATGATACTAACATGTTAGTTAATAATTGTTTGAATGTTAGAACACATTATGTTTGATTATGGCAAACATATCCTTTTAAACATTAACCTATTCATGCACTTGTTGAGTCCAACAATTATGATTCAAATGACATTCGTCAAAAGATGGTGAAAGTGCACATTTGTGTTGAAAGAATAATATTGTTTCAAATAATAGTATTAAGTCATTTAATAAAAATAAAATTTATTTAAAGTTTTTTATTAGTATAATGTGTATTATGGACTTCTTAATTAACATAAATTTTTGAACACTCTGAATGTATGAACCTTTCATATTTTCCAGATGTTGTCAAGACATTATTCTGACGCATGGTTATGAACTATTTTTATTATAATGGTATAGATAATTAGGAAGAAAAAAGTGCGGCATAGAAAATATCAATTATATCTACGTTGTTGATATATAATAATAAATCAAAATATCTAGAAGGCATATGTTGTTTTTCTAGGATCTCCACCTATGATTAGGCACATATCCTTACTACAATAAAACTTACAAATTAATATTTTTCTAAAAATAAACAAAAATGTTTCAATAAAAATATTTTAATAAGAGATAACTTGTTAAAATTAAATCTAATTCTAGCTAATCATTACTAAAATTATGAAACTCTGAATATCGTATTTTTTAAGAAAACAATTTTAAAATATCAAGATTTGAGAATTTAAACACAATTACAATTATTGATTACTTACTATAAAATAATATCTCCGCTTCAATATACATCACAGATCAATCTTATCAAATCTAAGTATGTTTTACTATCTTACAATCTCATATTCACAATTTTATATTTATTATGTTAACCAGCATAAAGTACGAGTGTCTAACCTAGTGATGTTATTTTAAATAAAAATTGATAGATGAAATTTGTAACTGATATGATTACGTACCCTACTAGAATGTGAGTATTATCAAGATAGTATAAGCTATTGTAAGCATCCTATAGTAGTTAACTAATTACCAACGAATCAACAACAAACCTCCCAAAATAATATATGTATATATATAACTAAATTTTCATTTGTTTGCCGGTCGTTTTGTTTATCATTGTTAGTTCTTTATATAATTTGTATGTATGTTTCATAAGACATTAATTTATAAATTGATGCTTACAAAATATAGATAAAGAAAGAAACACCTTAGTGATGATAACAATTACATATACGTAAAACAAAATTACATATATATGTTTGATTTACATATGTATATATATAATTATGTTATTTACATATATGTAAATGACAAATTGATATATTTACATGTATATACTGGAGTGGTTCTTTTAGTTTACATGTATGGTGAAGTATTTACACATGTGTACATTATCATATATATGTAGTTCTTTTAGTTATACGATTTTGTTAGTTTTGCAATCCTTAAGCACGCTACATGTTTAAACACAGAGCACTCTCTCGTAGGAGTGTCTCTTGTTGGAAATGTTGCATGTGATATTATTTAATCAGTCTTTGTTGGATAACTTCTAGTTACTTATTCACATATCTGAATAACATATTTACATATATGTAAATCATCTGGTTACATATACGTAAATAATCATAGTTACATATATATTTTTGAACTATATAAACTTGTTAGACTGATAGGTAACGCAATAAAAGAATGTAATTAATGGTTAAACAAACATAATAAGGTTCAAAGTGCTAAAACACATGATCTCTTCAAACACCATGAACTATAAAAAAACATATGACCCATTTGTTCAACATGACTTTCAAAATGAATATGAAATAAAAGGTTCATTCAAACATAATTTTGAAAATGAAATATTAAACTAGAAAAAGAATTTAATAATAATAAAAAAACAAGCATCAATCTATTCTTAGTAAGTATAGACAATACTATAAAGGTAAATTTTTTTAAATCGACTAAGGTTCCATGATAATTTTATATGTATTGTGAGTGCATCGTACTACTCTTTGAAGAAGCTTTTATTCCGCTATACAAACTTCGTCCTTATGGAACTTGTGTTGGAATTAGTGGATTATAAGGTACATATGTAAAACTCAAATAGTTGCATAGAAAACTAATGGATAAAAACATAGGTATATTTAATTAAAAAACATATATGTGCATCTATTTATCAAGTAATATAGAAAAAGATGATAAGCTTATAAATAAAGATATTTATACATATATATATTATAATTCAACACATGTAAACTTGGTATAGAACAAACTCTAAAATTTAAATTTATAACAGGTTGTAAATAAATTATTGTGTTAAATGTTGATTGCGTTTACTTATAAGCAAACATACCATTCCCCATAACATATAATATTTGACCGTATTTAGGGATATATAAAACTACCATTCACCATATTTATGTACCATTTAATTTTTAATGTCTTCAACCATGCACATAATTTATTATTTTTTAACATTGTAGTAGGTTTAAAATAAGAGTTTAGTGATAATTTATCAAAATAGCTGAATAATTTCTTATGTTAATTTTTCTGCTTGATTTACACATTAAAAGGATTAAATTTGTCAAAACATTACTATTAGCATAATTCTTTTTGCTGACAAGAAATATTATAATTTTCTTAACTTTTAGAACACCGATATAATAAAAACCCTTCCAATAATGCCAAGATAATATTTAAATATTGTTTAAAATAGGATTTAAAAATGAATCAACTATGTTGTATATGCATAAATTTAAAAATCAGATTATAAAAATAAAGAAATCACCTAGATACTTTGCTTTCTTGGTTGCCTATTGTTCAATTCCAGAGAATTTATTTATT
The DNA here is from genome assembly GCA_025506505.1 of Flaveria sonorensis. Taxonomy (NCBI): domain Eukaryota; kingdom Viridiplantae; phylum Streptophyta; class Magnoliopsida; order Asterales; family Asteraceae; genus Flaveria; species Flaveria sonorensis. The sequence continues at coordinate 31,145,062 of CM046437.1, forward strand.
TATGTTTAACTTTAGCCTAAACTTATTTTAGGAAAGTGAGGGATAGAGTGAGGGATATTCGGGATTCAAAATCTGAAATTGGTTATTTTACTAACATACCCTTTTGGTTAGATTAAACATATTAGTTGTAATATTAATTTACTATAGTACCTTGTTTAGTTATAACCATTGATTAATACAATCAATGTTTAGTATGAGTTCTTGAAGTTCTCATTTAAAAAACAGTTTTTAAAAAAACCTAACCCAATATATATATATATATATATATATATATATATATATATATATATATATATATATATATATATATATATATTATATATAATATTTATATTTATATGTATGTATATATATGTATATATATAATATTTATATTTATATGTATGTATATATATATATGTATATATATAATATTTATATTTATATGTATGTATATATATATGTATGAATGTATATATATATATGTATGTGTATATATATATATGTATCTATATATATATATGTATGTGTATATATATATGTGTGTGTATATATATATATATATGTGTATATATAAATATATATATATATATATATATATATATATATATATATATATATATATATATAATGTCCGCTAAAACCTTATCAATTGGGCTCGAGAAGCCACGAACCTTGGATGCGTTATTATTTTTAGCGTTACGTCTCCATTCATATATCAAATTTCATCAAGTTGGTTCGTTAATGTTTAGGCTAAAAGACTTTGGGTTAAATAAAAATAGAAACAAAAGTTTAAGGTTTAGTTGTCAAATAATATAAACTAAAAGAAATTAATTACTAAATAATTCAGGGTTTAAAATGTAAATATAAATATTATATACATACACTAAGTTATAAACCCTGTAAGTACATGGGTAGAATAACACAAAATATCATATTAGTAATATCAAAATCAAAGTTGAAAGAAAAATATAAAGTTGTACAAAAGTGAGATAAATGAAGAATGTTGATTGCGTACAAAGATAAATAATAAAAATACAATTAAAATTCACAAATCTGAAAATACTTGTTTATACACAATATTTGTGGTTTTGTTTGTAATTTTACCGTCTTTATCAAGTATCAAGTGTTTTAATACATCTCTGCTTTTAGTTCTGGATAACGCCACATATAGTTGACCATGTGTAAACACCGGTTTTTTAGGTACAAACCTACTCGACAAAACGATTGACCTTGACTTTTGTTTATGGTCATCACAAAACATACAGCTAGAGGGAACTGTCTTCTTTGAAATTTAAATGAAATCCTTTTGTCTGATTGTATTAGTCGGAATCTAGGGATAAATGTTTCAGTGCCAATATTACTACCAGATATTATTTGCGCTTCAATAACACGATTGTCAAGCGACAAAACTTGTAGCCGAGTTCCATTGCATAAACCATTCTTCTGATCAGTATTTCTTAATAACATCACCGGAACACCAATCTTTAGTATTAATTTATGGTTTTGCAACTCTGAAAGTTTAAGTCTATTCAGGACATCTGGAGAGTATAAACTTGGATCAAAATTATCATGAACATACTTCGACTCTGATATACTATCAGAATGAAGATATTCATTTTCTTCCCCTGGAAACATTAAAGGCAAGTGGTCATTAATATCTTCCACTACTTTATTTGTAGGAGCAAGTATTGCTCTATCTTGGAAATATTCAGAATTTTTGACATTCCAAAGAATGTATGGGTACACAAAATCAATAAGAGAAAAAACAGGATCATATGAGTCAGTAATTAATAGATCATCGGGTATGTCTATACCTGCCTCACCATCATTACTGGAACCAAGCAGCTTGTTCAGCAAAGTAACACTTGATTCAGCCATGATATCTCTTAATAAAGTAATGAAAAGTGATTAAAGAGAAAAAAAATAAACAGGCCAAAACATCATAATGGAAATTATATATATATACTTGAGATAAGTACTTGAAGTATGAACTTTAATATGTCAGTATGAATGGAAGATGGTGTTTATATAATGCTGAACTCAGGAAATCTGTTGCTTATATTATGATGGAAAGTAAACAATAAATTAAAGATTTAAAATTTAAATTTTGCACAGAACTAAAAATTAGCTGAATAATAGGTGAAGATCAACAATTTTAATCGTAGAAGTCAAATAGAAAAAAATACTTGATGGTATTATCTTTTACACCACTACAATTTTAATATTAATTCTAATTAATATCTAAACTATAAAAAATCATATATCCAAAACAACTATTCGAAATATTGGAAATAATCCTAATCCTAAATCCTAATCCTAAAAGTTAATATTACATTAAATTTCTCAACATAAGATCTACAGGTACAAATAATTTGTATTATGTGACTTGTCGAAAACGTTTGTAATTCATTCATATTATGTGTTATAGATACATTTTATATAGAAGCCTCATAATATCTAATCTTCTAAAGCATAAAGACAATAACATTATTAATTTGGTAATGTATAAGGTGATTTAAAAAAAATATTATATAATTTGGTCAATTTTCATAATGAGGTGACGTAAAACATTATTAAAAACATGTTGCCATCCTATATTACATTTTATTGCTTATGCAATAATATTAGAATTTGGATGATCATGGTTTCGATTTTCGAAATATGTAGGTAAAAATGGTTTATTATAATTTATCATCTGTTCATAATATATCCATCCAAAAGTAAGTTTTTTTGGTAGTATTGTTGATTCACCTAAATGTTTTATACGGATATGATAAATTGAATAATTATGTTACATTAATATGTTTGACCTGCCTTCATGATGGTATATTCATATTACTGTTATTTTTGGAGGGGTTGCATTCCAAGGCGGGTTGCATAGCATACACCGTCATTACATATATCATTAATAATGATGTAAATATGTGAATATTTATTTTTGTCAACATTAATATGTTTGACCTGCCTTTCAGATGGTATATTCGTATTACTGTTATTTTTGGAGGGGTTGCATTCCAAGGCGGGTTGCATAGCTTACACCGTAATTACATATATTATGTTCCTTTAGTATTGAAAGAGATATTAAAATAAAATATACTACAAGTAATGATTATGAACATAGAAGTTAAATGGTATGCTGAAACTTCATAAAGGTATGCAATAACCTATTGCCTTTTCACCACGTCTATGAGAAACAACGTACCTATGTTCTTTACATACTTGAAGTTGCATAGATCGCCTTCCTGTATGCCATGGTTCTTCATAAACATATACCATCCACTTAGCACGACCTTTAGTTGATGAAAGAAAAATTACAAACATATAGAACCAGTTAAACGTATACATTTACAAATAAAGATAGGTACTGTAATACCTTTTATAGTTCACCCACATATGTAATACCAAACACCACCTTTTTATTTGGGGATCCATATTTCATTATCACCTTCATTGAATGATCCAAATTGGCCTCCCGAACAAAAATTTTAGGCAAACGCTGCAAGAGAGTAAGTTGAAATGAGTTAAAACTTTTAAAGGCATTGATATTAAAGGGCCCAAATATTGAGTTTGATTCGGACATACAAATCGCTTTGTCGCGGAGGAGGAGAAATAAAGCACCTTTCCTAGGTAGACCAGAGTAGGTACATCAGGAACCACGTTAAAATGGTCATCTAACTCTTCCTCCTTGTATCCACTCATACCTGCATGTATATAATAAACCACACTTACATATAAGAAGGTGAATTTATATATGGCTTGCCAAAAAAATCATTTTCTTTTTAATAATTTACAAAAATAGCATAAGTTTTATCCGAAACATTTTATTTTCTTGTTACTAATTTACAAAAATAACATAAGTTTTATCTGAAACATTTACTAACCTAGAGGTATTATAATCTCAGAACCATCCAATTGGAAACTAAAAACTTTAGAATTGAACGATGACATTTTTCAAAAATTAGTAAGTCACCATAAAGGATAGGAAAGTCTTTAGAAACTACAGTCCAGCCATTGGTCAGGTAGCACTCTCCATAATGCTTTTTGATCGTAACATCCCAAACCGGTGATCATCAAGGTAGACAGTTATCGGATCCTTTGGTATTTTGTTTTTAAAATATCTACTAACTGAGCTACGTGGCAGATGTTGTTGATACAAAATTTTAGTAACTAAAAAGTGGTGACAATTGATGCAGGTATATAATATAAAAATATTAAGAAAAATACCACATGATCCTCATAATTTTGCACAACGAACTTGTAAAACGAATATCGATTATTGAGCCAAGGATTAGAATGAAGGCAGGTAACATACAAACATTCAATAGTGTTGAAGTCAAATAGAAGAATAGAAACCAAGTGAGGTTAAGTTCATGCACTAAAAGTAACCAGCCATCTGTAAAGACAAATCTATTATTGACCTTTTATAACTTGACAGACCAAGCATGAGATGAATAAGTACGCAATTCAACAGTAACCGATATTTGAAAGTTGTTCTCTTGACTTATATGGGGGAAACATTTAGGCAATAACTGTATATTATAAAGCAAATAAAAGTTACATAAGTAGTCTGAAAATAATAATAAATGTTTTACACATAACATGAGATTATAAGGGGAACACCATAAATGGTGGAACACGAGCACTGAGTTTGGTGAAAAAACGCCTTGAGATGTTGTTATGGGTTGTTAAATAAACAGATTAGATAAGGCGATTTAAGATCGCAATTAAGCCTATTTACAGAATGTCTATAGAAGAAGACATAAAAAAGAAGCTAATTGAACATGAAAACCATGTTGATGGAATCAAAGAGTTAGGAATAAATCAATCATTTAACTTCAAGCAAATGATTCCTCCAATAGTTGAATGAAAGAAACATAAAATAGTTAAGGGAATCGAAGCATACCACATGGTTCTTTGTTGTAACACAGAGTAATCGTGATTTAAATCCTAAAAATACATCGAACAATGAGAAATTGTAACCATAATTCGACAGATTTAAGAACAACCATTCGGGAATCTACAAAATATGTATCTTTTGGGATGAAATCTCAGCAATTTTCAAAGATCGATTGATGTTGAACGGATTCCGTATCACAGTTATCGCGTAGAAGAGAGATTCTACAGATGTATATCTTCGGTAGTTGGAGTTGAGTCCGATCTATTGGTTTTGAGTTGAAACCAGTTAGTTTGTTGCAGCCTCTAGAGTTTGTAGTGAGATTTGGGGGAATAAAATGAAACTAGGATATAGAATCACTGGGTAGATTAAATGGGAGGGAAAACAATTGGGGGAAGCATTATAGGGATGACACGTGTCCCACATTGTAAAGGATTATTAGGATAGATATGTTTTCGGAAAAACCCTAGCACAACCCCCTCGTTGTGGTTGACCACTGATGCATGTGAAAGGTGTATATATTTTTTATAAGGATTGTTTTGCACAGATTTAGTTTTAAATGGTTATTACTTATACTAAACTAAACACACAAAAGGAAAATGTACCTGTCATGTGGTATATAATATTGGTAAGAACCGAGTATCAATCCGTAGACACACTAACCCTACTCAACAATCTCTATAATTGACTATTAGATTTAGTTTTGTTTTAGGAAAATGATAAGTTGCATTGATGTAACCAAATATTTAGGGTTTTTTAAAATCAATAACTAACGTAAAAGTAAAAGTAAAATTGAGACATTTGGGTTTTAAAATAGGGAATTAAGGCTATCATCCTAATTAGAATACACTAAAGATATAAGTTTAAGTAGTTATGTTAATGTTTATAAACGTGAGCCAACATGGATTTCTCATTTTCCAGCTCCATAATGACAAGGACACCAACATCGAGTAACTTACAATGTTGATCCTCCAAGCCACTAGTAATGTAGGTAAATCTCGTGTAACCTTTCAACATACGATTTCTAAAACATAACTTAATTTTAGAAACAGAGTTGATCAAGTTCCTTTTTATCATACCATCACTTTTATAAAACCATAACAATAACTGTTGATTTCTTAGACTAACAAAAATGGAACCCGCAAATGATCAGAAAGCTAAAGTTATATGATTTCTAATAACCATTTCTAGTTCATTAGCCATGGATTTGTTATGGAGACTGCTTTCATGAATAAAAGCTAGTTCATATATTTTTCAACCTTGTATAACATTCACAATTACAAACTATAAGTTTATAACTTCCCGTTCAAATGTAGATGCTACCTATCAACAATTTACCCAAGATTACCATAACATCAATATAATATAAATCACATTATTAGTTCATCACAAATTACATAGGTTTCATCCAATTAGGATGATAATAAGATTTTAGCTCATAATGAGCTTGTACATAACAACAAACAACATAGAAGATAGATATGAAATTATCGATGAAATGGATCAATCACACATGTGATCGACAATGGATGAGTTTTGCAGGACCGGTGCAGGGGAGCAATGCAACAGTTTCACAATGGATGGAGAGACTAGAACATTTAACAGATCAAATAAGGAACCGGCTAAATGAAACAAAGAACAAATATAGAGAACACAAGCAGAACATAAATAATTGGTTTTCAAGAATGATGTATATTGCTATCAAGTAAAAAATGCAACAAGGCTTAGTCCTAAGGACTAGTACCTGAGATACTTTATACTACATCCTACAACTAGCTACACTTTGAAGGCCAGCTGTAACACTAATCTAGACAACAAGATCAATGTAAAGTCAAAAGGTAGGTTGTCTTTTGACTAGTGACTATGATATGCCATAGCTCACATCCTTATCTATTACAAAAAGGATGAAAGTACAAAGTAAAAACTTATAGACTCTAAGACCTTAATCTAAAGTTGAAAAAGGCATGGAGATATCACCAACTTATATAAGTTGGAGACTCTACAGAGATTGTAGCAGAAAGTTGTTCAGCTTTTGTCAAAAGCTTGTTAGAGAAAGCATGTCTTCTCTGTCTTCAGAAAAAATCTATCTCTTGGCTTCGGAAGACTTTGTCTTAAAGCTTTTGAATACTTCATCTTTGGCTTCAGAAGAAATGGTATTTTGGCTTCAGAAGAAATGCTCTTTTGGATTCGAAGGATTTGACACTTAGAGAATTTCTTAGTGCTTTTCTCAAATCCTTCGGAGTAACTTTCTCTGTACTTTTGTATGCATGCTGAGAGAACTTTGGTTGCATCAGCCTCTAAGTATAACTCTTATAAACTCCCCCTAGGCTGATCCTACCAAAATTGGAGGATGACTTTGAGTCTTGATCTTCATCTGTTAACAGTCCTCATCATAATCAAGACCATTCCCTTCATTATCAGTTGGTCAGGATTCCTCAGACTCTAAAACTATCTTCTTATGTCATAGAGAGCATGTAGAGGAAGGTCAAGCATGTTTTGCCAGAAGTATACATCTTGACCCCTTTGAACTCTAGTGACATACCATCTATCTAGGTTGGTAGCAAAGGCCAAAGACAAGATGGGTCTCTTAGCAGCAAGGGGCTCTAATTGAATTGGAGTTGGATGAGCAGCCTTTTCTTGGTCACCCTCAGGATGTTCTGACCCATCCTGAGGTGTAGAGGTGGATGCCTTGGACTTCTTCTTCTTCTTGTCCCTTCTTATGGCCATCCTCTTCCTCTTTTTATACTTTAACTGATAAGGTTGCTCTTGAGTACCAGTTATTCCTTTTTTATCCTTCTCAGTTAGGTCCCTTTCCTTTACACATTCAAAAGGAGAAGGATAAAGACCCTGCTGTGGGATAGAAATTAAAGCTTGCTGAGATGCAGCATCAGGTCTAGGTTGAGTTGTCTCTTGTGGTTCAACCTTGACTTCAGCTAAGGTGCAGCCTGACTTGGTGGAGAATGAAAGTCAACCAGCTCACCCTTCTTAATTTTCTACTTGATCACTCTAATGTGCTCATCCAAAGTGGATAGAGACACCGGACCAAGTCTCCTTCTGGAGAACTCATGGAGCTTCAAGAAGTTCACCATCTTTAATCTGTCAGCAGACTTCTTCTGATTGGCTCCGATGGTGGCTCTTGACTTAGCAGCCTCTTCCCTCATCTTCCTCTTAGCATCTTTCTTTTCTTTTAACACTTCTTACTCAAGTTGCTTGAGGTATTCAAACTCAATGTACTCATATGACAAGGGAAATAGGTCTGCTGCCTGATAGAGGCCAGTGGCACTCAGGTAGGTTATTATGTTTTGTCTATCTTGTTCCGTACCTACTTGAGTTTCTTATTCAACATCCACAACCTCTACTTCAGGGCTTTCTTGAACTGGAGAGAGAACATGAGCTTTGTAAAGTCTTTTTCTTTGTCTTTCTTCCTTAATCTTAAGGAGTAGTTCTTTAGGCTTAGCTTCCTTTCTCTCTTTTGACACTTCAATGTCAACCGGTTCATTTAGTTCAACCAAGGGAAGAGAGATGATTTCCTCAATGTTATAGTTCCTTGACTCTAAATAGTTCAATCTGGTTGCCCTTAACACATCTTCCTGAGTGTTTGGACTAGGGGCAACCCTAATTACAGCTTGCATAAAGCTTGGGGTCTCATTTGTTCTCTCTCTTCTTGCCTTCCTCTTCCTCCCCTTTTTCTACTCCTTAATCTCCTCAAAGGTCATAATCCTTTTTCCTTTGTCAACCATTGGCTTGTGTGACTCAGGGTGGGGAGAGCTTTGCCTTGATCACTTGGTGTAGCACTTGAGCTCTGGCTAGGGAGAGGCTGTGAGACACCTTTACCGGCTGGCGTCTTACTAAGGGTACAAGGTACTAAAGCAGTTCCTGTCTCAAGGTTCATAGGTTCAATTACTGGACCTTCAGCTGAAGTTTCTCCTTTGAAGCTAATATTAGGGTCTGCTAGCCTGTTGACTAATAGTTTTGCCTGCTAGCCTCTTTCTATATAAGTAGGATCTTCTTCTGAACTCTTCAAGCACCCTTTGCTGGATCCTCTCAGCTAACCTTTCAGCTTGCTTGTTATCACATGGATTGGCAAGTGGTAGGTCAACTAGAGGAAAACTCTCATAGTATTTAAGGTTTGAAAATTGAATACTTCTTGTTGCCCTTGAGATCTAGAGAGTTCCAGGGCTCTTTTATCAGTATTATACCTCCATCCTACTATTGGGTTTTTAGCAGGGTAGGATAGGGTAGACATAGCCCATGGAATTCCCTCCTCAAATAAGCTTTGAATCAAGGCATCCATATTGATGTGGGCCTAAGGAGGTTGTTGAGTATGGACAACTACAAGTGAGGATGGTGAGGCCTTTATGTCTATAATCTGTGCAGAACTTCTAGGTTATGTGATTGTAGGTAGGACTTTCTCCCCCTTTTTAGTAGCATCACCCTCTTACAAAGGGGAGCTAAGGGCTAGGTCCATCACATCCATAGGTTCTTGTGGACCTGATTAAGTTTGCCTGGCAGGTCTCCCAGCTAGCTTGCCCTTAAGATCGGTGATCTCAAGTTGCTGATCAATGACCTGCCTTTGTAAGGTAGCCACCTGAGATTCCAGGTGACTTACGTTTGAAACTAAATAGGTGCATGTTTTGGATACTTTTTGCATCTTTAGTTGCAGACTCCCCTCATTCTCATCGGAAGAATCATGGGGGGGGGGGGGGGGGTTTGAGAGGACATAACCAAAGCCATCTCCCTTACCACCGGCTTATGGTTTTTGGCTGCTGGGTTTCCCTTGCTCCATGACTGGTTCAAGAGAAGTGTCAAGGTGTTGGGTTGCCATGGTTAAGGTTTTAATGATGTAATTACATGCAAAAGTGGGAGCGTCTTCCATATGGACTTCCTGAACATGTTCAGGGAAGTCCACCTTAGTTAGGGTGGATGATGTGGGCTAGATATGGGTGTTTCAGGTCCTTGAGCAGGGGAGGAGAAGAGAGACTCATGGTACTCACTAAAACCCATATCCTTATCATCGTACATTTAGAGGTCAGGGATTGGTTGGTTTAAGTCTAACGGCTAGGGATGATAGCTATCCCTTGAAGGCTGATCACCTGAGTTTTGAAACTCAAAATGAAGGCTTGAGGTTTGGGCAATAAGCTCATCAGGTTGAGTATGAGGAACCTCAACACTAATCAATGAAGTAATGAGAGTGGCTTGCTCCTCAAGGGAAGTGGGAGCTCTTGGTTCTACTTCCTCCTACATGGGTGACTGTATGGAGGCATGCTCAATCTAAATAGACTGGGTAGGGGGTTGTCTGGATTTTCTTGAGTAGGTAATACTTGTTTGTTGGTTTCTGCTGGGTTCAACAATTGAATAAACTAAAGGTTACCAAATGATAATCAGAGCCAATTGAAGATCTTATTGTACGAGTTCAGAGACCAAGTTGATAAACAGAAGAAAACAAATACTAGACAAAGTCAACAAGACAAAGTCAACATCATAACTCTCTTTGTTAGAGCTTCTATCTGTTTGTGAAGATCAGCTATAATACTTGTTTGGGCATCAAGAAGATTCTTTTGTTCTTCCATGGCAATAGTTTGGATGGTTGCAGTGTCTAACAGACCACTGTTTTCTTGTTTGGCATATTCTAGAGTAGCTTTAAGGCTATCAATTTCTTTTTCTCTTTCTTCTTTTTTAGATTGATGTTTGACTTTCAGGTCATTCAATTCTTTCTCCTTCTCATCAAGTTCAAAAAGTCTATTCCTTATTATGCCAAACCTTCTATCCAATAATTTCTCCATTCTGGCTACTTTCTGTAATAGTTCAGAAATCATTTCATCTTTTACATCAGGTCGGGTAACTTCAGATTCTACATAGTTTTCTAAAGGACCAGCCTCTGAGTGTACTTGTCTCTCAGGCCTTTGAAAATCAGCATGATGATCCTCCTTATCCGAAGATGATTCAAACTCATCTGATGAACTGGTAGATTCACCAAAACCAACAGATGCAGCAGTAGATTCAAGTGATGAATGGATAGGAGATACATGATGAGCTTGAATAGGAGAAAATGGAAGAGAATGAGCAGGTGATGCTCTGAAAGGTGATGGAATATCTGTTTCTTGAACTGAAGGCAAAGTGTGAAGATCACCACCTACATCAACCTGTGATGACACTTGCCTTAGCCCTTCTTCAGTTGATTCAGCATGCTCTTAAATAGTTTGTTAATCATGAGTAGCTAGTTGTTCTTCTACAATCTCATGCACATCAGTAGGAACATCAACATGTGATTGTTCCTCAACATTAGGCATAACTTCCTCAGCTTCTTCTTCTTGTGCTTCTTTTGGATTGATCTGCTATAACATCCATGGAAGTACTGGAAAGAAGGTTGCACTATAAAAGTTCCTTGGATCTCTCTTCTTGATGTACTTGTATGATTTGGCATTATAGTGAGGAATGTCTATCACATGGCCCTCTGGAACAAGATCAAGAAAAGCTTCATTGATTAAGCATTGGATGAACCGTGGATACATCAGAAACATATGCCTTCTCCCTTCCTGAATGTTTGAGACCAGGCCATTGAACACATAAGCAGACATATTGAATTGCCTGTTAGTGCATAAGGCATAGATAGCTGATGATGTAGAGACGCGGATATCATTCCAACCAGTCTTCCTCTTTGACAGACAGTGTTGGAATAAATGTATCAGGAATCTCCACTATAGGTCAACTAAGCCCTTGACAATCTGTTTTCCTTCAAAGCCACCTTCATAACCAATGTTGGCAAAGAAAGTCATGATGTCATCTTCTTATAGCTCTTGGGGAGAGTTGGCATCATCCCTAAAATGTAGACACTGTCTCATAGTTTGTTTAGAGATGACTAATATGTGATCAGTAGTAATCCTACATGAAATAGTCCTCACACCATCAACTTCAGTTACTTCAGCTGTTCCCAAGAATGATCTAATGAAGTTCTCATAGATGACGGGTCTAACAGTGATAGCATATGCAACTCTTATTGTAGAGATGAATCTGATCATATCTTTTAACCCTTCAGAATTCAGGCATATCAGGATCAAGATATCCACTCACATTGTGGAGCTTGCTCCAAGTGAGGTTTGCTATAGATTCTGCAATACAGACACATGTGTTAGTAAAGTACTAACAATTATAAGATCATACAACAAGGATCATGTTAGACTTTTCTTAGTTTGACTTTCTCAGGTCAAAATTGAGAGTTCAATGGTTACTGTTGTATAGGAATTTGACCTATCTTTGATTTTATGATGAAAAACCATTTATGTTATGTTTTATGCTTATTTTCAATCATCTTTACTGTTTCAAACCTCCTTTTACACTGAAACATTGGATTTGATTTCAACATTTTCAAGGTTCAGTTCCCTTGTTTATCGTGTTTAAATTAGGGCTTGTAAATTGGTTGTTCTTTGTTAGTCACATTAACATCCATTTCATTGAACTCGATAATGTCATTGAAATCCATTGTTCAGGGTTAATTTTGATTTTTCAAAGCCTAGGGTACTTTGTTCATTACTGGTTCGACATTTGTAGTTTACAAATCCATCAAAAATCACCTTGTTTCGATACTATTTTGGCAAAGAATCAAAATAGAGATGAAATGGAGTTGGATGAACAATCAAAACTCAAGTTTTTAGATGGTTTTGATGATGATGAAGAACAGCAAGAAAAACGCTCGTCGTACTATAGGTTCACTCAAATTTGAAAAAGTATTAAATGACTCTAATGAATGTGTTTAAATAGTCAATTTAATGACTTACTCAAACTTTGCAAGTGTGTGAACAAATGCGAAGGTTTTAATTTTATACTGTAGAAAAAGTGGATGTTTTAATTTGTCCGCATTTAATTACTGTGTCAAATGCGGAAGCACAAAACTTGCCAGCATTTGATACTGTAGCAAATGCGAAAGAACATTTTAACTTTTCCGCATTTTTGGTAATAAATGCAGATGAACAATTTGACTTGTTCACATTTTCTGTAACAAATGCGGATAGACAATTTGTTGTCCGCATTAGTTAATGCTGATGGATGTTAGTATTTCTGTGCTTTGCATTATCCCTCTGCATTAACTGAGGTTCAAACACTTATCATGACAGAAGTGTACACAAAGTTCTCAATTGATCATGTCAACTGCATTTAAGAAATGCGAAAGGGTAAACTTATCAACATAGAGAAATGCGGAAGAACAGAAATTTGTCCGCATAAATTTACTTGATACTACAGAGAACTTGTTGTACGCATTTGTTTGGAAACAAATGCGGATGACTTAACCTGTCCGCATTAGATTCACTTTGATTTTTCATGCATAAAACTATTACCCGCATTGGTTATATGCCTAGGTTACCTTCACCCACATTAACCAATACTCTTACCCGCATTAAAATTTGAACTTGTCAAAAATTAATGTTTTTGCAGAGGATAGTTTTGACTATTTTTGCACTGATGCTTTCAATTTTATAAAGATGAGTCAGTTGCTTTGACTTTTATGAAGATAAGTCTGTTGTTTTGTCTTTTATGAAGTTTTGACTGTTGCTTGGGTTGTCAATTCTTGCTTGGATTGAATTGTACACCCGGTGTGATACAAATTTCCTAGATTTGACTGATCTTGGACTTTTGTGCTTTCAAAAATCTGTATACACTGAGATACTATGGTAGAACTTCCACACCAACACAATTGATACTGATTTTATATTTTGTGAATATTTTCATTTAAAAATTATAAAAATTTAATTACTCCCCCTAAAGTTTATATCCATATGGGATAAAAACTTTAAAGATTTCAAAATTTTGAAAAGGAAAATATTTTTGTAATTTTTTTTCTTATCTGTACATGAAAAGGATGTGTACCTTAGTTGGGATCATATTAATCTTACCTTTCACAAGTGCAAGCAATTGTTAGTACAATAGATATAATCATGAACATATAGATTGTATGTATGTTTGTCCTCTTAAACTCATGCTTGGTTAAGATTTTAATGCATGTGATCATTATCATGTTTTGAATGTATTAAATATTCAACATGTACCTCACACTCAAAAGCATGATAAGATCAACCACCCGTATGACATGCATGGTATAACTTTTTCACATCTTACATGACCATGTCATTTAAATTATAAAACACATTTTGTTTTGAGGTAGAGGGATCCATATTGGGATTCTTTTACTTTGATCCTTATATTTATTTGATCCATATAGGGATTCTTTTTGCACTTCACTTTGGAAGGTGATCCACTTTGGGATTCTTTTTGTTCATTCACAAGGAATGTATTCTTTATTAATTCATCTAGGTTGGATGTGTTCCACATTGGGAATCTTGTTGGATCATGACATTAGCACTATGTGCCTATTTTTCCAGATCTTTGCTAAGCAAAACAAAGGAGAAACTGATATGGGTGAATAAGATTCATAAGGTATCATATGGCGTGTTTAGGTTACTACACACACATACACTTGGATAAGCTAAATACTTACTTACACCCTGAGATGATGGCTTCATAGTTGAATATGTTCTTTAGTTTATCACAGCATGTATCTTCTTTTCCAAGATGAGCCTACTCGCATATCAGATAAGTAATGTCAGTCGTTTAAGATTTTGAAATAAGCACAGTGAATGATATAACAGCTGAAATTATATCATTTCCCTATTGTAGTACATATCATAAACTTCAACAAAATAACTTCTTTTTGTAATCTTATAATATTTGAATGTTTTTGCAAATTTTCATTTTTACTCAAGGTTAATCATGTCAATTGATTGGACTAAGAATTCAAACCGACTAGGGTCAAATGCCTTAGTGAACAAATCAGCTAACTGATTGTCCGTATGGACCTGAATCAACTTGATTAACCCTTTTTCAGCACAGTCTCTCAAAAAGTGATATCTAATTTCAATGTGTTTGGTTTTTGAGTACTAAACTAGATTATTTTTTATGAACATGGTAGCTGTGTTGTCAATGTAAATTGGAGTGTGCAAGAAGTTATAACCATAAACAAGCATCTGGTTTTGAATCCAGAGAACATGAGAACAACAGGCTGATGCTGCTATGTACTCAGCTTCTGCTATTGAAACAGATACATTTGTCTGCTTCTTGCACTGCTAGGAGACTAGTCTGCGACCAAGAAATTGACACCCTCCAGAAATGGACTTCCTATTGAACTTGCATCCCCCGTAATAACTGTCTGTGTATGCATAGAGGTTGAAATCCCCATCTTTTGGATACCATAATCCAAGTTCAGGCTTACCCTTGAGACATCTTAATATTCTCTTGACAACATTCACGTGAGATTCATTGGGATCTGCTTGATATCTGGCACAAACACATACACCAAACATAATTTTAGGTCTACTAGCTATTAGATACATGAGTGACCCTATCACTGATCGATAGTGAGTTTGATTCACTGATTTACGATCTGAGTTTGGACCAATCTTCACTTTGGTATCCACGGGAGTTCTGATAGACTGACAATCTGTAAAATGAAATTTCTTCAACATTGATTCTACAAATTTTGATTGATTGATGAAGATTCCATCTGCTCTCTGCTGTACTTGCAATCCTAAGAAGAATGTGAGCTCTCCTATAGCATTCATCTGGAACTTGAAGTGCATAAGGTTTTCAAAATCGTTACAAAGTTGCTTGTTTGTTGATCCAAAAATGATATCCTCCACGTAGATCTGAACAAAGTCTGATCAATCTTTCCTCTCATATTCATGTGCAGGAAGGAAAGATGATAGAGTCTCGTACCACTTTCGAGGGGCTTGATATAGACCATACAAAGCTTTGTCAAGCTTGTACACCCAGTGAGGGAAATCCGGGTCCTTAAAACCTGGTGGTTGACTCACATAATTTTCTTCAGAGATTTTTTCATAAAGAAATGCACACTTTACATCCATTTGATAAACAGTGAATTTCATAGATGCAGAGTAAGCAAGGAAAAGTCTTATGGCTTCTAATCTGACAACAGGTGCAAACACTTCATCATAGTTTATTCCTTCTTCTTGAGTGTAGCCCTATGCAATCAATCTTGCCTTGTTTCTGATAACAATGCCCATGTTATCAGTCTTGTTTCTATATAGCTATCTAGTATCAATACGGTATTGTTCTTCGGGAAGTTCCACCAGTTACCATACTTCTTGTTTCTTGAACTGGAGCAATTCTTCCAATATTATCTCGATCCAACTATTGTCTTGAAGAGCCTCTTTTATATTCTTGGGTATAGTTTGACATAGAAAGAAACAAAACAAACAGATGTTTACAATACTTGACTTTCTTCTTGTCACCCGCTCATCTAGATCACCAATGATGCTTGACACTGGATGATTCTTATGTATCCTGGTAGTTGGAATTGAGTCACCAGCAATGGATACATCAAGATTAGAGACGTTCAGATCATCTTGGTAAGAGGCACCTTGAAGTTGTGATGTAGGAGAATTATGAAAGTAATCAAATGCTTCACCAGCTTCAGCTTCAGCAGCACTTTAAAGACTTTCATCATTTGAATTCCCTTCAGTTACAGAAGCTGATTCTGGATGTCTCACTTTAGTAGATGGTTCTGCGGGAGATTGTGGGTTCGTGTCCCACCGTGATCGCCATTTTGCTGAATCAATATTTTAGATTCAATAAACTTGGATCTTAGGATTCATCATGTTTAGATCTAGAAATCAAAATAAAGATGGGTATGTGTGTGAATCATAGAACAAAGAGACTGATAATGTATAATGTTATGTTTTCATTGATGTTGAACAAATTACAAATGCGGATGCACTTTGTTCAACTCAAGCATACAAATACGACTGAGTTGATCAAACAAATGCGGATGCTCATTGATACAAATACGGATGCTCATTTAAACAAATACTGATGATCTATTCATTCAAGATAACAAATGCGGACGAGCTATCTAAAAAAAGTGGATGCATTCACATTGTAACAAATACGGATGTGTAGTTATACTATTGCGGATGCTTGGTATACTAATGCGGATGATTTACATTAAAATGCGGATGCTTTGCATACAATTGCGTACTACCTGGTATACAAATGCGGATGCTTTGTACACCAATACGGGTATTGTGAACTAATGCGAATGCATTATGTGACATGTAACAAATGCAACTGCCTTAGTGAACAAATGCTGATGAGTTACTCACCTAATGCGGATGAGTTAATGTCACACCCTCGCTAAAGCGGAAACACGAGGATGCGACGGACGGGATCGTCATAACACATTGGGGGTTCAAGAGAATATCTAAAGGTATTCTCCGTACATGGGTCATGACGTCGCCCGACACATAGGAACACATGTCAAGGATAGTCACTACCAGAACGTCATACCAAAATGCATAATCATACCAAAGCTCCAGACGGAAACAAATCAACACAATTGTCAAACAAGAAAAATCTCAAAATCCTCAAAATTACAATCCATAAAACCCAACAATCCACAACAAGTCCCAAAAGTCTCTTGAATGTCTAATGCTCCTAGTGGAGCGGTCTCGTCTAAGTCCACAGCCATACACCTAGACTTCATTACCTGAAAAGACATGCTCTAAAAAGGTCAACATACGTTGGTGAGTTCACAGGTTTATAAGTACAATTATTTTGCCGTGTATAACATGTATAGAAAATTGTATGTGAAAGAGATACATAGCAGTCAAGATATCAACATAAGTACCAATGTAACCCAAGTCCAAGACATTCCAAAATTTGCACACAACTGGATTATATTCACCCAAGGGCAAGCCCCGGCCAAGTCGGTCTCGACTAGTATACCGACAACATGGGTGGGGGTGTCAACCCGTTAGTACTAACAATACCTCTCCATAACATCCAAGTACACAGGTTGAAGCACAAGCACAAGCACAAGCACAAGTACACACTCATGATTGAATATCAAGACTCATACCATGACCCAAACCACATACAATATTCCAAAAGAAAATCAAACACGGCATAGTCCAAAACCATGAGCATGCTTTTCCCCCAAGTAAAATATATTAAAAAGGGGCCGTGAAACTCACCTTGAAAAGTCACAGTTCAAATTCCACAACACGCAGAGTAAGCACTAAAAATATATAATACACAAAAGGATTAATATATCACAAAATATCGATGACTAGTATGGGTGCAATCCTGTTAGTCCAGCCCTTAACACTAATCAAGGTTTTCCATCGTCACACTTATTAATTTAATTCTTTTGTAAAGAGTTTTAATCAATATTATATGCAAAACTTGTCTTAATTTAGACTATTTAATCCCAACCCTTATTTTTAAGTTTAACAAAATAATTCAGCAAACATATCTGATTGCGCATCAGTCTTGTATAAACTGTTAGGAGCTCGACACGACCACGAAACATCACGTACGAGGTGTCATTTGAAAGAAGAGACATTAAATTAACTCCAGAAAAAGAATCAGGTTCATTTGACAAAATATGAGTAAGTTATGACACGAAGAATAAAGACCAATCTGCTGCCCAGATTCGTCAGTTTTGACCTTCAGTTTTGTTTGCTACATTTGGAGGACCAAACGATGTCGAAACGACATGATACCACTTGGGTTAGTTAGAGGACTCATAGGGCTTAGATTTAGACCCAGAATTTGCCCCAATTGGGCGTGTTTCGACCAAGTTATCACACGAACAAGATGACCCATTTTTCAGACAGCAAGCTGCCCAGTTTGTTAGTTTCGTTGTTTCGATTTGTTCAACACATCAATACTTTCAAGGAACAATTCTAGTTATTTCAAAACGTTTTATAGGTCCAAAATCTCGATTAAGGGCAGGTCATCCAAGATTACATCCCAATCTTTTAGATTCGATTACCATACAAGTCCAAGGATTAGGGTTTTTACCAAATGGCGAATCCGACGATCGTAACGCTTAATTCTCACGATCTAGCACCAAAAACTAGAAATGAAAGATCATTAGATGAAGATTTCGAGTGTAGATGATAATTATCATCTATTTTGAGTGAAACAAGGATTAAACTTCATCAAACACGAATTTCGCTTACCGTATCTATGAAGACGAATGTATCTTGCTTGGTTCAAGGCTCTTGGGTGTTTTGATTATCAAAAGTCGATGGATGTTTGAGGATTTTCAGAAAATTCGAAGGTTAGAGGGGAAAAGAGAGAGTTTGGAGAAGGAGGTGGCTAGGGTTTCAAGTGGAAATGAAGATTTTGTGCAAATGAGGCAAAACAAAGGGGAATACCCCCTTATTTGCTTGCGGCCGCAACAAGGGAGGGAAGAAGGGCCCTCGGGCCCTTGGCCCGTCTTGCGTAATCCGTCACGTCTCGAACCGTGTGTCGACTAATTTTTATGTTTTCAACTTCCGCGCGCAATAACGGTTCCAACGAGCTATCACATGCCCTAGGATTTGGATAAATTATATTTTTAGAATCAAATTATGTTTATTTACCAGGCTTTAGGCAAAGCCCATGGATGTATAGTAAATTGGGTTAAGGTGAAGTTTCGTGTTTTACATTTTAGAAAAACCTTCGATTGGGCTCAATACATAGAACCTCATACGGCGACAAGTCCACTAGTCACATCATGATATAGGCTCCAGGCCCATCATAAAAACGTAGGCCCATTAGACCAAAATTTGGGCCCATCAAGAAAAGAACCATAAATCAAGACCTAGTCCAAATAAAGACGAAAGTCAAAGTCAAAAGTCAAAATTCAAACTAAAGCCAAAGCCAACGTACCTATTTTGGTGACGGATGTCACAGTATCCCCCAGTTGAAAGAATTTCGTCCCGAAATTCAACTAGAGTCATCAACTGCACTGTCATCTGCAAATAGGTGAGGGTACTTAATCCTCATTCCGTCTTCCCTTTCCCAAGTAAACTCAGGGCCTCTCCTCGAGTTCCATCTTACCTTCACAATCGGGATCTTGCTACGTTTCAACATCTTTATTTCCCGGTCCATGATCTCTAATGGTTCTTCGACGAATCGAAGTTTTTCATCCACTTGAATTTCCTCGAGTGGCACATGTAGCGTCTCATCGGCGAGACACTTCTTGAGATTTGAAACATGAAACGTGTTATGTATGCCGTTCAACTCTTGTGGCAATTCCAGTCGATATGCAACAGGACCAATTCGTTCAATAATCTTGAACGGACCAACGTATCTCGGTGCTAACTTGCTCCTCTTGCCAAAACGAATAATGCCTTTCCAAGGCGACACTTTCAATAGAACATTATCTCCAACAGTGAACTCTAATGGCTTCCTTCGATTATCAGCATAACTTTTCTGACGGTCTTGGGCTGCCTTTAATCTATCCCTTATCTGAAACACCTTGTCGGTAGTCTCTTGTATAATCTCGGGTCCAATCATCTGACTTTCCCCGACCTCTGCCCAACACACCGGCGACCTGCACTTACGCCCATACAATGCCTCAAATGGGGCACATCCAATACTTGTATGGTAACTATTATTGTACGAAAACTCCACCAATGGAAGGTGAGTGTCCCAGTTACCGCCAAAGTCAATCGTGCAAGCCCTCAGCATGTCTTCCAAGGTCTGAATCGTACGCTCACTTTGACCATCGGTCTGAGGGTGATACGCAGTACTCATGTCAAGACGTGTCCCCAGTGACTTCTGTAAGCATTGCCAGAATCGGGATGTGAATCGTGCGTCCCGATCAGATATGATTGACACGGGTACCCCATGTCTAGACACAATCTCACTAATATAGATCCTTGCCAACTTTTCCATTTTGTAGTCTTCGCGTATAGCCAAGAAATGTGCAGATTTGGTCATTCGATCCACAATAACCCAAATCGTATCATGCCCACTACTAGTCCTTGGTAACTTTGTAATAAAGTCCATCGTAATATTCTCCCACTTCCATTCAGGGATTTCAGGTTGCTGCAATAAACCTGATGGTCTTTGATGTTCTGCCTTAACCTTCGCACACGTTAAACACTTACTAACATATACCGCTATATCCCTCTTCATTCCGGGCCACCAGTATAAATCTCTAAGATCGTGGTACATTTTATCCGCACCAGGGTGTACCGAATACCTCGTCGTATGTGCCTCATCCAATACGATTTCCCGAACATTCCCCGTTATGGGTACCCAAATCCTACCCATAAGGTATAACCCTCCATCATCCTTTTGTTCGAACTGTCGGTCCAGTCCTCTCAACCCTTCACTCTGTACGTTTGTTTCCTTTATTGCTTCGACTTGAGCAGCAATAATATGAGTCTTAATATCCGAATGAATGGTCATTTGTAGGGCCCGGATGCGTATAGGTTTGACTCTTTCCTTTCGACTCAAAGCATCCGCTACTACGTTTGCTTTACCCGGGTGGTACCGGATTTCACAGTCGTAATCACTAAGCAATTCCATCCATCGACGCTGTCTCATGTTCAATTCCTTTTGGTCAAAAATGTGCTGGAGGCTCTTGTGGTCGGTATAAACGACACACTTTGTACCATACAAATAGTGCCTCCAGGTCTTAAGAGCAAAGACCACCGCGCCTAACTCCAGGTCATGGGTGGTGTAATTCTTCTCATGAATCTTAAGTTGTCGCGACGCGTATGCAATCACTTTATCTTTTTGCATGAGCACGCAACCTAAACCTTGATGCGATGCGTCACAATACACAACGAATCCGTCTGAACCCTTAGGGAGTGCCAATATCGGTGCATTACACAACTTATTTTTCAATGTATTAAATGCGTCCTCTTGTTTAGCACCCCATTCGAACTTCTTATCCTTCTGTGTCAATTGCGTAAGTGGTTGTGCAACCCTTGAGAAGTTCGCGATAAATCGCCTATAGTAACCTGCTAACCCAAGGAATTGTCTTATCTCTGAAGGCGTCTTAGGTGCCTCCCAGTTTTTAACTGCCTCGATCTTTCCAGGATCCACATGAATTCCTTTTTCATTCACTACATGCCCAAGAAATTTCACCTCTCGTAGCCAAAACTCACACTTGGAGAATTTGGCATAGAGCTTCTCTCTTCCCAATAACTCCAAGATTGCTTTCAAGTGTCCCTTATGATCCTCCTTCGTCCTCGAATAGATCAAAATGTCGTCAATGAATACTATGACAAATTTATCCAGATAGGGTTTACACACCCTATTCATTAGATCCATAAATACCGCGGGTGCGTTTGTTAGCCCAAAAGGCATAACCAAGAATTCATAATGTCCATAACGCGTCCTAAAAGCCGTCTTTGGTATATCGTCCTCATGCACCCTCAACTGATGGTATCCGGAACGAAGATCAATCTTAGAAAAATAGGTCGCCCCTTGAAGTTGATCAAATAGATCATCTATCCTTGGCAAGGGGTAACGATTCTTAATAGTTAACTTGTTCAATTCTCGATAATCTATGCACATTCTGAAGGATCCATCCTTTTTCTTAACAAAAAGCACTGGCGCTCCCCATGGCGAATGGCTTGGTCGGATGAAACCCTTGTCTAGCAACTCCTGGAGCTGAGTAGACAGTTCTTGCATTTCCGACGGGGCTAGTCGATAAGGTGCCTTAGCCACAGGCACTGCGTCTGGTATCAAATCAATTCGAAAATCTACCTGTCTTGGTGGTGGCAATCCTGTCAAATCATCCGGAAAAACCTCTTGAAAATCCTGCACAATAGGTATGTCTTCGATCTTCAACTCCACCACTTTCATACCCATTATATATTCTTTCTTCACTTCTGGCTTCTCCCCATGAACTTCAAGTGTCTTGCCACATGGTAAGGGTATGCGCACAATCTTTTCGTTACAAATGATTTCGGCCCTATTCCCAGTTAACCAGTCCATACCCACCACTACGTCAAAACTTCCAAGCTCAAAAGGTATAAGATCTATTCTAAAAGCATGATCGTCCAAAGTTAAGGTGCAGTTCCGTATTATATCCCTAGTTTCTACTAGGTTACCGTTGGCCAATTCTACTACATAGCTTGATTCCATACAACTAGGGGTTATATCCATTAATTTCACAAACTCGGATGATACAAAACTATTATCGGCACCCGTATCAAATAAAACTGTAGCATAATGTTCATTTAAAGTAAACGTACCCGTCACCACTTGTGGTTCCTGGCGAGCGTCATTGGCACCGATTACAAACGCCCTTCCACGAGCCGGGTTACCATTGTTACCTTGTCTAGGATTTTCGCCAATCGCTAATGCTTGATTTTGGTTGTTATTTCTTGCATTCGGGTTGTCCACCCGTCCTGGTGCTCTGTTTAACTTTGGACAAGTATTACGGTAATGGTCTTGGCTCCCGCACTCAAAACACGCGCGTGGTGCCCCCGCTGGTCTAGCCACATTGACCGGCACCGCTGGGTTCACGAGTGTCCTGCAATGCTTAGCTAAGTGCCCGACTTGCTGGCAAGCGTAGCACACAGTACATGGCACTGTAACTGGATGATGCCAGCCGCACTTGATGCACTTCGGATGAGTACCAACATAATCCTTCTTTGTAGGCGCCACAGCAACATATCCCTTCACCACCTTTGTTTTCTTATCCACTTTACTATTGGTAGATCTGCTTGACTCCCCAACATCCTTTCTCTTTTCTCCAGTCCTTCCCAAAACTCCAGTTCGCACCATTTCATCAGTCAAAGTGCCTGCTTTCAAAATTGCACTTTGTATGGTTGGGGGTGCCGCGGCCGTCACCATGCCACGAATCTGTGGTACCAGACCCCAGATGTACCGCTCAATTCTCTTCGACTCAGGTGTTACCAAGTGTGGCACCAGTTTTGCCAATTCATGAAACCGGTCGGTATATGCAGCATGACCCGACCCTACCATCGAATGGTTCCAAAACTCGTGTTCCAACTTTTGCATTTCATTCATAGGGCAATACTCCTCAGCTGCCAACGCCTTAAATTCAGCCCATGTCATGGCCACAGCTGCCTCTCTACCCCGAGCCTGAACTTGGGTGTTCCACCATGTCAATGCCTTTCCTACCAATGAACACGTTGCATACTTCACCTTCTGATTCTCAGCACAGTTACTGATATCCATCACAGTTTCCATCTTCTCAATCCAACGGGTCAAAGCGATAGCTCCGCCCTTTCCATCAAACTCCTTCGGTTTACAAGTTATGAATTCCTTGTAGGTACATCCAACCCTACCCCTAGTACCATTCCCCACGACATTCACGTTCCCACCATCTCCAGCTTCCATCAACACCTCGCCGCCATTCGTTCCTTCTTCACCTCCATGATTGCCATTGTCCCCTTCATTCCCATTATCGTTCCCGTTTACTCCGCCAATACCGCCCCCATTGTTCAAGATGTTGTTACTCACTTGCGTAACAATAGTAGGGATTAGCTCAGCTAATTGTTGAGCAATAATAGTGGCGATGTCTGGGTTACCAGCCCCATTATTTTCATTGTTTGTTCCACCTTGACCTCTTCCACCCATGGCTCCACCACGGCCACCAGCACCTATACCACGTCCCCGTCCCCTCGGGGCTGCACCTCCACGGGCCGAGCTGCGGGTAACTCTTTTTGGCGGCATGTTCTAAAAAAAAATAGGGCAACCCGTAAATAATTATAATCCAACATCGCATTAGTAATAAGGCTAGGAATTATTCCAGAAAATAGGCACTTATATGATAGCACTTAATTTGTCAATTCGACACCCATATTCCATAATAGAAATACTTAAATAATATCCAATCCTAATATCCATAACATTCCGATGTCAAAACTCAAAGTCAAAATATACTAATCCCAATAATCAACAGTCAAGATACTTAAAAAAAAAAAATCATAAAAAGACTAATCAGTAGCAGTGTGGAGTGTCCCCAATTCAATTCTTCTTTTCACTCCACGAGCAGGAAGCAATGAGTCCGCCTGTCATACGTCGCGCGAACTCTCTCTTGCCCTTTAAGGCTGGAGGGGCAGGTATATTGCCACCATCATCGTGAATAGTTGGTGGGGGCATAGCCACCTCCGGTAACGGTCCTACATGGCTCTCACAGCTGCTGACAGACCTAGGGGAATCCGGTGGTGACCCATGAATATCTCTAACGTCCTTTGAATGAGGAAATGGGTCCCTCACTGCATGTGCTCTCCAGGGTGTTCCAAACCCATATGACTTAAAGCATCCCGTTATAGACCTCGTCAACGGTCTATGTTCACGCACCGCTACTGCTTGCTTCACCAGCTTCGGCGGGCCAAGTGACGCCTCTTCATTCTCCGAATCAGACGAAATATCAATAATAGAAGGGGGAAAGGAATGAGTACCAGAAGTCATGGCCTAAAAGAATAAAAACATAAACACTTTTCTCAAAAAGGACAAGAAAAGAAAAAAAAGAAAGAAGCAGCAAGACAATCCAAAACTCAAAACAATTACCACAAATATTCACATGTATAATGTACACATAATCCTATTATGCATACTACATGCGGGTACTTAGGTTATAGTCTAGGTCGAATAATCCACCTAATTCTCTATAACCAATGGCTCTGATACCAATCTGTCACACCCTCGCTAAAGCGGAAACACGAGGATGCGACGGACGGGATCGTCATAACACATTGGGGGTTCAAGAGAATATCTAAAGGTATTCTCCGTACATGGGTCATGACGTCGCCCGACACATAGGAACACATGTCAAGGATAGTCACTACCAGAACGTCATACCAAAATGCATAATCATACCAAAGCTCCAGACGGAAACAAATCAACACAATTGTCAAACAAGAAAATCTCAAAATCCTCAAAATTACAATCCATAAAACCCAACAATCCACAACAAGTCCCAAAAGTCTCTTGAATGTCTAATGCTCCTAGTGGAGCGGTCTCGTCTAAGTCCACAGCCATACACCTAGACTTCATTACCTGAAAAGACATGCTCTAAAAAGGTCAACATACGTTGGTGAGTTCACAGGTTTATAAGTACAATTATTTTGCCGTGTATAACATGTATAGAAAATTGTATGTGAAAGAGATACATAGCAGTCAAGATATCAACATAAGTACCAATGTAACCCAAGTCCAAGACATTCCAAAATTTGCACACAACTGGATTATATTCACCCAAGGGCAAGCCCCGGCCAAGTCGGTCTCGACTAGTATACCGACAACATGGGTGGGGGTGTCAACCCGTTAGTACTAACAATACCTCTCCATAACATCCAAGTACACAGGTTGAAGCACAAGCACAAGCACAAGCACAAGTACACACTCATGATTGAATATCAAGACTCATACCATGACCCAAACCACATACAATATTCCAAAAGAAAATCAAACACGGCATAGTCCAAAACCATGAGCATGCTTTTCCCCCAAGTAAAATATATTAAAAAGGGGCCGTGAAACTCACCTTGAAAAGTCACAGTTCAAATTCCACAACACGCAGAGTAAGCACTAAAAATATATAATACACAAAAGGATTAATATATCACAAAATATCGATGACTAGTATGGGTGCAATCCTGTTAGTCCAGCCCTTAACACTAATCAAGGTTTTCCATCGTCACACTTATTAATTTAATTCTTTTGTAAAGAGTTTTAATCAATATTATATGCAAAACTTGTCTTAATTTAGACTATTTAATCCCAACCCTTATTTTTAAGTTTAACAAAATAATTCAGCAAACATATCTGATTGCGCATCAGTCTTGTATAAACTGTTAGGAGCTCGACACGACCACGAAACATCACGTACGAGGTGTCATTTGAAAGAAGAGACATTAAATTAACTCCAGAAAAAGAATCAGGTTCATTTGACAAAATATGAGTAAGTTATGACACGAAGAATAAAGACCAATCTGCTGCCCAGATTCGTCAGTTTTGACCTTCAGTTTTGTTTGCTACATTTGGAGGACCAAACGATGTCGAAACGACATGATACCACTTGGGTTAGTTAGAGGACTCATAGGGCTTAGATTTAGACCCAGAATTTGCCCCAATTGGGCGTGTTTCGACCAAGTTATCACACGAACAAGATGACCCATTTTTCAGACAGCAAGCTGCCCAGTTTGTCAGTTTCGTTGTTTCGATTTGTTCAACACATCAATACTTTCAAGGAACAATTCTAGTTATTTCAAAACGTTTTATAGGTCCAAAATCTCGATTAAGGGCAGGTCATCCAAGATTACATCCCAATCTTTTAGATTCGATTACCATACAAGTCCAAGGATTAGGGTTTTTACCAAATGGCGAATCCGACGATCGTAACGCTTAAATTCTCACGATCTAGCACCAAAAACTAGAAATGAAAGATCATTAGATGAAGATTTCGAGTGTAGATGATAATTATCATCTATTTTGAGTGAAACAAGGATTAAACTTCATCAAACACGAATTTCGCTTACCGTATCTATGAAGACGAATGTATCTTGCTTGGTTCAAGGCTCTTGGGTGTTTTGATTATCAAAAGTCGATGGATGTTTGAGGATTTTCAGAAAATTCGAAGGTTAGAGGGGAAAAGAGAGAGTTTGGAGAAGGAGGTGGCTAGGGTTTCAAGTGGAAATGAAGATTTTGTGCAAATGAGGCAAAACAAAGGGGAATACCCCCTTATTTGCTTGCGGCCGCAACAAGGGAGGGAAGAAGGGCCCTCGGGCCCTTGGCCCGTCTTGCGTAATCCGTCACGTCTCGAACCGTGTGTCGACTAATTTTTATGTTTTCAACTTCCGCGCGCAATAACGGTTCCAACGAGCTATCACATGCCCTAGGATTTGGATAAATTATATTTTTAGAATCAAATTATGTTTATTTACCAGGCTTTAGGCAAAGCCCATGGATGTATAGTAAATTGGGTTAAGGTGAAGTTTCGTGTTTTACATTTTAGGAAAACCTTCGATTGGGCTCAATACATAGGACCTCATACGGCGACAAGTCCACTAGTCACATCATGATATAGGCTCCAGGCCCATCATAAAAACGTAGGCCCATTAGACCAAAATTTGGGCCCATCAAGAAAAGAACCATAAATCAAGACCTAGTCCAAATAAAGACGAAAGTCAAAGTCAAAAGTCAAAATTCAAACTAAAGCCAAAGCCAACGTACCTATTTTGGTGACGGATGTCACAGTTAACTTCAATGCAATTCATCCAATAACAAAAGATGATGAACAGATGATGAGCAATTGACAACAACAAACAAGAAAAAGACATTATCATAAATGTGGATGATTGCAACTAACAGGCACATCCATTTTTAGCATTCAAAACAAAAGAAGAAATCAACTTTGGTCACGTAATCATTGTTTTATACAAGGATTTTTACAACTATCAGATACTCTTTCTGAAGTACTTGAATTCGTCTTCTGTGATGACATTTTGCACCCGTGTCTATTTAATGAGTGGAACAGTTAGATAGACTTTAACTAAGGGAAATGACCGTCAACTAAAGAGTGGCAATTTTCAAGTTATTTCATAGATTCAAAGAGTGGAATTGTTTTCAAGATTGATTTATGTTCTTGATGTTGTTTATTGAAGTTCAAAGCCTCATCATATGCCTAATACATTCAGATCATTTGAGTGGGATATGAACAGTAATCTAAAAGTGATACGACCGATATCAAATGCGCTAAGTATTCTTAAATAGATTCTATCCTTTATTAGAAATATATTAGGAGAAGCTTAATCTGAGGGGGAGAACTACAGTGAACTATGTCAGAACATCAGTTGATCAAGAAAACATATGACAGAGAAGATCATCAAAGTTAGAGTTTGGCAAGCATCAGTTTAGGGAGAGTATTGTTAGGTTTAACAATTGAATAAACTGAAGCTTACCAAATGATAATCAGAGCCAATTGAAGATCACATTGTACGAATTCAGAGATCAAGTTGATAAACAGAAGAAAACAAATACTAGACAAAGTCAACAAGACAAAGTCAACATCAAGACTAAAAGAAAAGTCAAAATTAGGTCATGATGTAATAATAGTATAAATAGACCCACTAGTGTATTTTTGCAAGTGTAGTTCTTGTGTATGTGTTTCTTATGGTGTGAACCACCACCCAAGGAGAATTCCTCCTTAGGGTGGGTTTGATTCCATCTTTCATCTATGATTCTCATTGTAATTTGTTCATCAACATCAATGAAATCATAACATTATACATTATCAGTCTCTTTGTTCTTTGATTCACACACACACCCATCTTTATTTTGATTTCTAGATCTGAACATGATGAATCCTAAGATCCAAGCTCATTGAATTCGAAATATTGATTTAGCAAAATG
Organism: Flaveria sonorensis; assembly: GCA_025506505.1. Taxonomy (NCBI): domain Eukaryota; kingdom Viridiplantae; phylum Streptophyta; class Magnoliopsida; order Asterales; family Asteraceae; genus Flaveria; species Flaveria sonorensis. The sequence goes on from CM046437.1 coordinate 31,174,127, forward strand.
GTATCAGAGCTATTGGTTGCTGGATTCATCTATTTTTCAGATCGGATTTCATCTTTAATGATGTCAAGAACATTGAAGAAACAACAAAAATGAAGAAAAAGGTCACTGTTCATCGAATCCCTATCTGTTCGTCTACAAAATCAAGAAGAAATCAAAATATCTAGTCAATATGGTACAATTTAAAGATGATAAATCATTCCACAGATTATCACTTCAAAATGTAATGCAATTGAACCAGATCCAAATCAACTACTAGAAGAAAATGAGTTCGAACATGTTGTTAATCGAAGATAATAAATGATTCAATCGGTTCGCAAGATTAGATCAATCTATTTGATTCAAAGATGATTCATGAATTATTCTCGCATTAAATTGTATGTGTTGAATGATTCACATCGAAGCTCAGATCTATCGAAGAATAACAAGTATAATAAATACCGGAACTCGCATTTGTTTAAGTATGACATGTTGATGACCATGTATACATATGAGGATGTACTTTTGTTCAACTCAAGCATACAAATGCGATTGAGTGGATCAAAAAAATGCGGATGCTCATTGATACAAATCCAAATGCTCATTCAAACAAATGCTGATGATCTATTCATTCAAGTTAACAAATGCGGATGAGTTATTCGAAAAAAGTGGATGCATTCACATTGTAACAAATGTGGATGTGTAGTTATACTAATATGGATGCTTGGTAATGCAGATGATTTGCATTCAAATGTGGATGCTTTGCATACAAATGCGTACTTCTTGGTATACAATTGCGGATGCTTTGTACACCAATACAGGTATTGTGATATAATGCGAATGCATTACGTGACATGTAACAAATGCAACTGCCTTAGTGAACAAATGCTGATGAGTTACCCACCTAATGCGGACGAGTTAACTTCAATGCAATTCATCCAACAACAAAATATGATGAACAGATATTGAACAGTTGACAACAACAAACAAGAAAAAGACATTATCATGAATGCGGATGATTGCAACCAATAGGCACATCCATTTTGAGCATTCAAAACAAAAGAAAAAGTCAACTTTGGGCATGTTATCATTGATTTATACAAGGATTTGTACAACTGTCAAATACTCTTTCTAAAGTACTTGAATTCATCTTCTGTGATGACGTTTTGCACCCGTGTCTATTTACTGAGCGGAATAGTTAGACAGAGTTTAACTAAGGGAAATGACGATCAACTAAAGAGTGGCAATTTTCAAGTTATTTCAGAGATTCAAAGAGTGGAAGTGTTTTCAAGATTGATTTATGTTCTTGATGTTGTTTATTGAAGTTCAAAGCCTTATCATATGCCTAATACATTCAAATCCTTTGAGTGTGATATGAATAGTAATCCAAAAGTGATACGACCCATATCCAATATGCTAAGTATTCTCAAAGAGTGTCTATCCTTTGTTAGAAATATATTAGGAGAAGCTTAATCTGAGGGAGAGAACTATAGTGATCTGTGTTAGAACATCAGTTGATTAAGAAAACATTCGATAGAGAAGATCATCAAAGTTAGAGTTTGTCAAGCATCAGTTTAGGGGGAGTATTGTTGGGATCAACAATTGAATAAACTGAAGCTTACCAAATGAAAATCAGAGCCAACTAAAAATCTCATTATACGAGTTCAGAGACCAAGTTAATAAACAGAAGAAAACAAATACTAAACAAAGTCAACAACACAAAGTCAACATCATGACTAAAAGAAAAGTCAAAATTAGGTCATGATGTAATAATAGTATAAATAGACCCACTAGTGCATTTTTACAAGTGTGGTTCTTGTGTGTGTGTTTCTTATGGTGTGAACCACCACCCAAGGCGAATTCCTCCTTTCGGTGGGTTTGATTCCATCTTTCATCTATGATTCTCATTCTAATTTGTTCATCAACATCAATGAAATCATAACATTATACATTATCAGTCTCTTTGTTCTATAATTCACACACACACACCCATCTTTATTTTGATTTCTAGATCTGAACATGATGAACCTAAGATCCAAGCTCATTGAATCTGAAATATTGATTCAGCAGTTTTTAGGTGGTGTAGATGTAGAAGGTGTGAGTTTAACATTAACTAGTGTGTCAAGTTGTCATCTTGAGCAATGAACTCTAACATTTTTGGGATCAGTGCTGTTTCTACCCCTGAGAAGCCAACAATGATCTTTCTCAAGATTTTAAAGATACGGACTTCATCTGTCCTAATTTAAGTGTAGCACCTGTTACCATTAACTGTAAGCCCAGTTCATAGTTAAGAATGTGCTGGACATATCTAAGGAACATGTAGAACTCTAAGGAGTTCAAGTTGGCAAGCAAGTTTTGAACCATTCTATTTACTATGTAGGATATGTTCTTAAGAATCTGGTCCCATCCTCCATGTTTCTTAGATAATAAGTTAATAATAACATAGAGGAGGTACTTCCATCAGTAAGATACCTTACCCCTTTTGAAGGTTCTAACAGGTGAAGTCCCCTTAATAGTCCACCTGCCTGAATGATTCATTCTGAACTGATTTAGGAAAGGATAGTTCGCCTTCTTCATCATCCAACCTTAGGTAAGTGTTGATTGTAGCTGGGGTGATGAAAACTGTCTTCCCCTACACTAATGTAGACAGTGCCTTCTCACCATCCAAGATCACCTCTCGGCAGGTCCTCCAGAACTCCAGCAATTGTTCTTTATAAAGTGGAGGGTCGATTGTAAGTGCGGTGAGGTAGAATGATTGAGCAAGGAATTGGAAAACATCTGTGAATCCAGGATATCTCTCAAATGTCAATAGAGCAACCTGATTATATTACCTGTGAAGGTGCATGGAAAAATTTGGATGGTTTCGGGGTCAGGGTTTGCCATTTGAGAAATTTTTGGGATGAAGAAAGCTATGAACAAAGAGGGTTTATGGGTGAATTTGGGGTTTAAAGTTTACAGATGAAGAGGAAGAAAAAAGAAGGGGAACTGTTGTAAGGATATTTATATGGTTGGATTTAAGACAAAGTTAATGTGAAAGGATAAAGTTTGAAATCCGAATGTTGGTCCCACCTGAGTAAGTGCCCAAAGGTAGTTATCTTGGAAGTAGAAAATCTCTCGAAGGCAATTTGTCTTCAGAAGTTTTGAGAAAAACTTCCGAAGTCAATATGACTTCAGAAGATATTCCTTAGTTTGACAAGAATTGCTTCGGAAGAAAGATACTTAGAGTAATTTGCTTCCATGATATATTTGGTTTCGGAAGATATTAAATTTCAGAAGTTTTATTCAAAGGATGAATAAATATTCTGAGACGTAATTGCTTTCGGAAGTAAATTGTCCTTCAAAACATATAAATACTTAGAAGTATATTTAGGCTTCGAAAGATATATCAGAATTCCTTCCGAAGGTAAATTTCTTAGTAAGTAGTTATTAGTTTTGAAGACATATTTTCTTCCAAATGTCTTCCAAAAGTAAATATATCTTTTAATTCTCAAAATTCTAAGGAATATCATTTTAAAAAAAATTTCTCCCAAGATAAATAGGGCTTATATAGTTGATGATATAGACAACTTAAGACACACATATTTTCTTAAAAATAATCTTGAACTTAATTTAAGAAAATCTACTCAAAGTTAATCATCCAAATATCTAATACAAGATATTTAAATATCTATTCATCAAAAGCTTCTATGAACAGATCAGTATATTGTACATTTGTGTTAACTTTGATAAGTTTTATCAATCCATTTTCAAAATTATCTCTTTTTAAATGACACCTGATGTTGATGTGTTTTGTCTTTAAGTACTGCATATGATTTTCTGTAATAGAGATAGCAATGTTGTTGTCTATGTGGATGGGAGTCTCCTTGAAGTTGAATCAATAGTCTAACATTTGATTCTGAATCCATAGCACTTGAGCACAGCAGCTTGCAGCAGCAATGTATTCAGCTTCAATAGTTGATGCAGACACATAGGATTGTTTCTTGCATTGCCATAAGACTACCTTTCCACCAAGGAATTGACATCCCCCTAATGTAGACATTGTAGTCATGTTGTAGCCACCATAGTTAATATCTGTATAAGCATATAGATTTAAGTCAGAATTCTTTGGATACGAAAGTCCTAGCTTGGGAGCTCCTTTGAGGTATCAAAGAATCCTCTCGATAGTAACCAGGTGTTACATCTTGGGGTTGGCTTGATATCTTACACATATGCATGTGGTAAACATGATATTAGGCTTGCTGGTTGTGAGGTACATAAGAGATCCAATCATAGCCCTGTAGAGATGTTCATCAACACACTCCCCCTAAAGATCAGGTCCTAGGGAGTGGTTTCTGGCTATGGGTGTCTTAGAAACCTTGCACTTAATCAGATGAAATCTGATTAGTATGTCTTGAACATACTTTTACTGGTTTATTAAGATGCCATTATCAACCTGCTTAACTTGAATTCTTAGAAAGAAGTTGAGTTTCCCAATAGCACCCATTTTCAAATCTATTCTTTGTCAGTTTCTCAAATTCTTTGCAGATCTTTGGATTAGTTGACCCAAAGATGATGTCATCTACATAAACTTGAACCAGCATCAAGTCATTCCCTGTGCCTTTGTCGAATAGCATGCTGTCATTAGTACCTCTCTTGTAGCCATGTTGGACTTGGTACTGTGACAGTGTCTTATACAACTTCCTTGGAGCTTGATGCAGCCCATAAAGAGCTTTATCAAGCTTGTAGACATAATCAGGATGATCTGGGTCTACAAAGCCAAGTGGTTGTTTGACATACACTTCCTCATTTATCACTCTATATAAAAATGCACACTTGACATCAAAAGCAAAAGAAAGGAATATCCTAACAACTTCAAGTCATGCCACAAGAGCAAAAACATTTGTATAGTGAATCCCTTCTTCTTAAGTGTACCCTTGAACAAGTAGTCTTGCCTTGTTCTTGATGACAAGTCCTCTATCATCCTTCTTATTCTTAAAACCCACTTGGTACCAACTTGTGTCTTCCCATGAGGAAGAGGACATAGGTCCCAAACCTTTTGTCTTTTGAATTAAAGCATCTCCTCATGCATTGCTTCAACCCAACTTCTATACTTTAGAGCCTCATCAACCTTTTTGGCTCAATCTGGGACAAGAAGCAAGACTGCGGACAAACATTTTTATCATGGGTTTGTCCTCTTGTTCTCACCCCAGTCTCAACATCTCCAATGATGTTTATGGTGGGATGGGACATATGGATTCTAAGTTGAGGAATCACAGCAAGTTGGTTAGATAAATTTAAATTAGTGAAATTTAGATCTGATGATTGTGTGTCACCCACCACATCAACACACTTATCAAGAGAAACTTGATCCCATGAGTGTGTGACATCATTAATTTGGTCTTTAATGGAGAGGTTGTCAGCGTCATGAAATTGTTGAACACTTTCACCATCTCCATCTCCTCCTACATTGGAAACCCCTTCATTTGAGTTTTATGCCTCAATGCTGGAATTTATAGGCACCTAAGATGTATCAACTGAAGAGTTTGTCATTGTAGTGCTGACAGGGTTTCCAACTGCAGGGTTTGTTACCACTGGGGCTGAAGGAATTCTATCACTTGGTCTTCTCAGCTCAAATCTTAGGTCAGGATCTCCTGTTGATAAGCAACTTGTAGATCCTAAAACATCTTCACAAGATTTGTTAAAATAGTTGGTAATTAAATCAAGATCAAATAGTGAATCTAAACCAAAACCTTTCACACTAGGTGTGTGCTTATTGAAGGTCACATTGGCTGACTTCTCAACTACTCTAGTTTTTAGATTGTATACTCCATAAGCCTTAGCTTAAGAAGAGTATTCAATAAAGTGTCCATCATCTGATTTCTTAGCAAATTTAGTTATGTGATATTTGGTGATTAAGATGGTGCATTGACATCCAAATGACCTGAGGAAACCAATAAAAGGTCTCCTTTTGTACCATAGTTCACAAGGATGAGTTTTGACTACTAAAAACTATGTTTTGCATATAGCAGGCAGTGTTGACTACCTCTGCCCAGAAGGTGATGGGCAGTTTAGAGTCAGAGAGCATGGTTCTTGTAGCCTCAATAAGTTTCCTGTTTCTCCTCTCAGTATCACCATTTTGCTGAGGAGTCATAGGAGCACTATATTGTCTTGTAATACCCTTTTCATCACAAAATGTATCAAGGATTTGGTTCTTGAATTCAGTTCCCTGATCACATCTTATGATCTTGACATTGTGGTCACATTGATTCTCAATTTTCAGAATGAAGTTCTTCAAGTTTATAGGGGTCTCATCCTTAGTTCTAATGAAGAAGACCCAAGTATATCTTGTGAAGTCATCTGTGATCACTAGGCAATATGAAGTTCTCCCTAAGCTCATTACACTGGTGGGGCTAAAGAGATCCATATATGATAAGTGTAGGAGATAGTGATAGAGTTCTTTTCCTTTGGCTTATGAGACACTTTTTGTTGCTTCCCTTTAAGACATGCAACACAATGGTCATCACTTTTAAACTCTTTCTTTTGCATTCCAGTTACCAAATCATTCTTAATCAGTTTATTCATGTTTCTAAAGATTACATGGCACATTCTTTTATGCCAGAGGAAAGACTCATCACTATTAACTTTATATAGAAAGCAAAAAACTCCTCCAGATGGCGAGGTTTCTTACAAATCCATCTTGTACATGTTCTCTTTCCTTAGGGCTCTGAGCAGGATATGCTCTTGAGAAATGTCCACCTTGGGCTTGAGATTAATGCACTCATGCTTAGTGAAGAGCATGATATGTCTCTGGTCACAAAATTAGGATACACTCAAGATATTGTACCCAAGCTTTGTAACATAGTTTACCTTCTCAACGCCGAGCTTACCATCTATGACCCTGCCCCTTCCTGTGATGTAAACACCTGATTCTCTACCAAAAGCAATTGGACCTCTATTAATTTTCTCAAAGTTTTAAAGCAAAGAGCCATTGCCTGTCATATGCCTTGAACAACCACTATCAATAATCCATATATTTCTTTTTGTCTTTAGCTGTTCCTGCACATAAAAAAGTGATGGTTAGTTATATTTGAAAACCCAAGCCTTGCTGATCTTGGGCTCAAAAAAATGAACTGAAGATAGTTCAACAGTAATTGATCCTATATGTAAGTTTTGAGGATCCTTTGCTATTGTTGATGAAAAAACATCAGTCACATGGTCTTCCTTCATCTTTATAACCATCTTTGGAATGTTAGACTTGACCTTCAAAACTTCAAAATTTTTGATGACTTTAGAAGTTTTGGAGACTGAACCTTCGAAAGCTTTTGCATCCACTGCAGTAGACTTCAGTGCTTCGGAAGCGTTCTTTTCTTCTGAAAGCAAAATTTTCTTCCAAAGGAAATTTTCCATCTATCTTCTTCTTGATCACCTTGGAGCTTTCGAAGGAAAGTGATTTTCCTCCAAGCTATCTTCTTCTACTTCGTTTCAGAAATCTTCTTCTTGTTCACATGGATGGTACTCTTAGGATTGTAGATGCAATCCTTAGCGAAATGAGTAGCACCAATACACATGATGCATTCAACTTGCATACTTATGAGGGTCTTCTTCTAAGGAGAAGGTTGACCTTGATCTCTTTCCACTTCCTTCTTCATCTTTATAGATGATACAACAAGCTTTTAAGGGTGAGTCTTGCTCTTGTAACTGAATGGTTCAGGCTGTGTAGTAGTGGTGCATATTTGATCAACGTTCTTCTCTTGACCAGGATAGTTTGAAATTAAACTAGGAGCCCTGGTACTAGAGTCCATACTTGAGTCTTCAGTCTTCACCACTTCAAATCCAGCAGAAATAAAGACTTGTTTTTGCTTGGAATTTAAAGTGGCCTTGATCTCTTAGGCTTTTGTTGATTTTCTTTTGGCTGCCCTGATCAAATTCTTCCTAGCTAACTTGGCCATCCTTGGTTCTTTTTTCTCTCCAAGTTGATAGTGACCCTTTTTAGGATGATCATCCTCACTCATTATAGATTCATCATTCACTATCTCCTCTTCATCTTCCTCCTCTTCTTGAATAGGGTCAATGAGGGGTAGCTCATCTTGACTTGTTCCACACCTTAGAGATCTTGCAGATAGTAAAGTGTATGGAGGAGGTATCTCAGTTGAACCCAATCCCTGCATGTTCTGATAAAAAAGCTTTGCATGCATGGATGAGGATATGATGTTCTTAAAGGTTTCCTCTTTAAGAACATAGTGTTCTGCCCTGGATTTGTTGATCACAAGCTCAGGCTGACATTCAGTTAAGTTGCTAGTGAGATCCTTGATTTGAGTCCTGTAATTTGTGTGCTCATGCTTAAGAGTTGAAATTTTTTTCTCTAAATCCTCTATTTTAAGTTTATAGTCTTTTCAGCTCTTTTGAAATAAGCTTTTAAAATATCAAAAACTCAAGGTTAGATCTCACTTCCAGGTTATAGGACCTATACATGTGTTACTTTAGCAATGCATTCAGGTGACAGAGATGTTCTAACACCTTAGCTTTTTCATGGTCAGCCATTAGTGCTAGATTTGGAGAAACATCCCCTTCTTGAAAGCTCCAGTCAAATCCTCCATCTTCAACAACAACATCTTGTTGTTTTGGTTGGCTTGGCTTCTCAGATCTGGGTGCTGCATTAGTGTAGCTCGGTCTGGATTATGCATGGACACCATTAGTCCTTGGTGCCTTGAACTCCCTAGCAAAGTGTCTCATGCAATTATAGTTGTGACACTTCATTTTGCTTTTATCCAGTCCAAGCTTTCCACTGGATACATTGCTGGGAAATTTTCTACCTATTCTCTTATAAAACATCTTGGCTGTATGAGTGAGAAGAGCAATTTGCTGGACTATCTCATATACTACAGATCATCTGGATGGATACAATCCAAGTCTTCAAGAGTAAAGATAAAGTTTCCACAACTTTCATCACCAGACACAAAGGCTTGAGATGAGCTTGTCTCTTGAAATGGGCTTCCTTGGATGTAGCTCTCCCTTGGTGTCTCAGGAAGGTGATGAAATGGACCTTTTGTGAGTTGTCGAGTAGTAGATAAGATGATGCTATAGTTCTTTACTATCCTTTTCAAACACATGGAGGGTTGAACTCTGTTGATTGCTGGAAGGGTTGCTTGATGGATTCTGTATGTTCATCTCCATCTGGTAGCCACTAAGGATACCATAGAGCTTTATGAGAGTAAGGTGGAGAGGTTTTTAGTTCTCTTAATGGCCACACAGTAGTGAGTCCATTGTCTAGGAAGAGAGAACATGAACTTCCTCATAATGTCTCTATTCTCAAGCTTAACTCCAACATCTATGAGAGTATCTACAATCTTAACATACCTAAAGTATTGTTGAGTCATAGTTTCACCTGCTTTGCAGGTAAAGTTTCCATACTACTGCTTCTTGAGGTCTTTTTTATTTTCTTTAGCTTCATCAGACCCCTTACAAATGAGCTTCGGTGCATCCCAGAGCTGCTTAGCAGTTTTGCACTTCTTGAAGCCTCTATATATAGAGTTGGGAAGAGCAGTTTGGAGAGCGGTCATGGCCATCTGATCTATATCAATCTTCTTTCAATCTTCTTTAGAATAGTCAGCCACTTCCTTTGGAATCATCCCACTTCTAGCAATGGCTGAAGAGGTGCTTGGGATGTGGGGTCCTAATTCAACAATTCTCCACATCCTTCTATCTTGAGACTTGATGAACCCTTCCATTTGTTAGCACCAAGTATTAAAGTCATCAAGAGTGATCAATGGACATTTTGTCATGGTACCACTTTACATGTCAGCCTTAGTGAGAGCTTCCATTTGAGCTGGTAAGTGTTTTATGAGACTAAAGGGATTTAAGATGATGATATCTGACAATCAAGAGCCTAAAAAGCTCTGATACCAATTGAAAGACTGGTGCAGGGGAGCAATGCAATAGTTTTGCAATGGATGGAGAGACTAGAACACTTAACAGATCAAATAGGGAACCGGATAAATGAAACAAATAACAAATCTAAAGAACACATGAAGAACATAAGTAATTGGTTTTCAAGAATGATTTATATTGCTCTCAAGTGTTGTACAAATGTTACAAGGATTAGTCCTAAGGACTGGTACATGGGATACTTTATACTACATCGTATAGCCGGCCATACTTTAGAGGCCAATTAGAACACTAATCTAGACAACAAGATCGGTGTAAGGTCAAAAGGAAGATTGCCTTTTGACTAGTGACTATGACATGCCATAGCTCACATCCTTATCTATTACAAAAAGGATAAAAGTACAAAGTAGAAAGTTACAGACTCTAAGACCTTAATCTATAATTGACAAAAGCATAGAGATATCACTAACTTATATAAGTAGGTGAGTTTTCAGAGGTGGCAGCGGAAGGTTGTTCAGCTTTTGTCAAAAGCATGTCAGAGAAAGCATGTCTTCTCTGCCTTCGAAAGAAATCAGTCTCTTGGCTTCAGAAGACTTTGTCAAACAATGAGATTTAAAGCCTATACATACATCAAACAATGAGAAATCGTAAGCATAATTCGACAGATTTAAGAACAACCATTCAGGAATCTACAAAATACGTATCTTTTGGGATGAAATCTCAGCAATTTTCAAAGATCGATTGGTGTTGAAGGGATTCCGTATCACGGTTACCACGTAGAAGAGAGATTCTATAGATGTATATCTTTGGTAGTTGCAGTTGAGTCTGATATATTGGTTTTGAGTTGAAATCGGTTAGTTTGTTACAGCCTCTAGGGTTTATAGTGAGATTTGGGGGAATAAAATGAAATTAGGATATAGAATCACAGGGTAGATTAAATGGGTGGGAAAACAATTGGGCGAAGCATTGTGGGGATGACACGTGTCCTACATTGTAAAGGATTATTAGGATGGATATGTTTTTGGAAAAACCCCCTCATTGCGGTCGACCATTGATGCGTGTGAAAGGTGTATATATTTTTTATAAGGATTTTTTGCACAGATTTAGTTTTAAATGGTTATTACTTATACTAAACTAAACACACAAAAGGCAAGTGTACATGTCATGTGGTAATATAGTATTGGTAAGAACCAAGTATCAATCTGTAGACACACCGACCCTACTCAACAATCTCTATAATTGACTATCAGATTTAGATTTGTTTTGGGAAAATGATAAGTTGCATTAATGTAACCAAATTTTTAGGGTTTTTTTTTTTTAAAAAATAACTAAAGTAAAAGTAAAAGTAAAATTAAGACTTTTGGGTTTTAAAATAAGGAATTAAGGCTATCATCCTAATTAGATTACACTTATGTAACTGTGATGAATATCATGGTATGATTAAAGATATAAGTTTAAGTAGTTATTTTAATGTTTATAAATGTGAGCCAGCATGGATTTCTCATTTTCTAGCTCTGTAATGACAAGGACACCAACATCGAAAAACTTAGAATGTTGATCCTCCAAGCCACTAGTAATGCAGGTAAATCTCGTGTAACCTTTCAACATACAATTTCTAAAAACATAACTTAATGTTAGAAACAGAGTTGATCAAGTTCCTTTTTATCATAGCATTACATTTAGAAAACCATAACAATAACTATTGATTTCTTAGACTAACAAAAATGGAACCCGCAAATGATCAGAAAGCTAAAGTTATATGATTTCTAACAACCATTTCTAGTTCATTAGCCATGAATTTGTTATGGAGATTGGTTTCATGAATAAAAGCTAGTTCATATGTTTTTCAACCTTGTATAACATTCATAATTACAAACTATAAGTTTATAACTTCCCGTTCAAACGTACATGCTACCTTTCAACAGTTTACCCATGATTACCATAACATCAACATAATATAAATCACTCTATTAGTTCATCACAAATTACATAGGTTTCATCCAATTAGGATGATAATAAGATTTTACCTCATAATGAGCTTGTACATAATAACAAAAAACATAGAAGATAGATATGAAATCATCGGTGAAATGGAACAATCAAACAGGTGATCCACAATGGATGAGTTTTGCAGGAACGGTGTAGGGGAGCAATGAAAGAGTTTCACAATGGATGGAGAGACTAGGACATTTAACAGATCAAATAGGGAACCGGCTAAATGAAACAAAGAACAAATATAATGAACACAAGCAGGACATAAGTAATTGGTTTTCAAGAATGATGTATATTGCTATCAAGTGTTTTAAGAATGCTACAAGGCTTAGTCCTAAGGACTGGTTCCTGAGATACTTTATACTACATCCTACAATTGGCTACACTTTGAAGGCCAGCTGGAACACTAATCTAGACAACAAGATCAATGTAAAGTCAAAAGGCAGATTGCCTTTTGACTAGTGACTATGACATGCCATAGCTTACATCCTTATCTATTACAAAAAGGATAAAAGTACAAAGTAGAAAGTTATAGATTCTGAGACCTTAATCTACATTTGAAAAAAGCATGGAGATATCACTAACTTATTTAAGTAGGTGAGTTTTCAGAGGTGGCAACGGAAGGTTGTTCAGCTTTTGTCAAAAGCATGTCAGAGAAAGCATGTCTTCTCTGTCTTCAAAAGATATTAGTCTCTTGGCTTCAGAAGACTTTGTCTTGAAGCTTCGAAAGACTTCATCATTGGCTTTGGAAGAAATGGTCTTTTGGCTTTGGAAGAAATGGTCTTTTGGCATCGAAAGATTTTATACTTAGATAATTTCTTTGTGCTTTTGTCAAATCTTCTGAAGTAACTTTCTCTATACTTCAGTATCCATGTTGAGAGAATTTTGGTTGCATCAGCCTTTAAGTATAATTACTCTTACAAGTTTAGACAATCCCAAGCTTTTTCAAAGTGTTGTATGCACCGAGCCTCCCAAGGGTCTTCAAGACTTTATTCCTGAGAGAAATCAGCGGGGTAACCCTCTATTAAAAGCGCCATTCAAAGTTGCAAATGAGCTCCTATTATAGGCTTTTCAGAGTGTTTAAGCACGACCCCGTCCCTAAAAGGCACGGCCCCGTGCTAGAACAATGCTTACAAAAGTTGGTCGATTCGTACGTGTAGAGTGTGTCATGCACACCCTCGTGACTCATGGGGCACGACGCCGTGATTAGGGTGGGTCATAGCCCCGTGACTGCTTTTGGGGGACAATACACTTTATCCTGTTTGATGTCGAATCACAGAGGAGTGTCAATTTAAGCATGGTGTCGTGTTTCAGGCTGGTCATGGGGGCGTGCTTAATGAGGCATGACCCCATGCTTGGACTCTAATGCTCAGTTTCAATTAAAGTCTTGCTAAGTATGCTTCTTTTTTCCATCTTGATCTTTTGAACACCTGAAATCATAATTTAACACTTTTAAGTTCTTTTTCATCATTTTAAAAAAGATATTTTGGAATAATTGATATTCTTTTAATAGGTTTTCAATATATAATTTAGAGCTCATCAAATATCCCCACACTTGAACTTTGCTTGTCCTCAAACAAAATCACTTAAAATGACAATACCACCAAAAATTAAATAAATCAAATGATAAATATGTTTTTCGGGAAATAGGCAAGTAAACTTATTCTACCCAAATTTAAATATTAGCATATGTAGAATGATATCCTAGAAAGCAATAGATTAGTCGGTAAAGATAATTAACATGTAAAAATCCACACTTCTCACAAGGTGCACTCACACTCAGCTAAATATATGGAGTCATAATTAATGTTAAGTATGACTAATATGCTCAATTGCCTAGTATGAACATGTGTGAAATCATATGCTTGTTAAGGGATCAAATCTCCACCAATTTAGAAATTTACCTGCATAAATCATTACATCTTTGATGGATTGTAAATTGGCTTGGGCTCAGGTATGGATTATGTGGAAAAAGTGGCTAAATGCTAAAGATGACGATCTTGGCTTATTTTTCTAAAATAAACAAGGAAAACAATAAAAGGTTCCCTATACAATACTTCAAGCTAGAAGGGATATGCTTACTTAAGGACTCGTTTAAGGTCATATTGTCAAGACCGTACTTCGCTTTTAAAAACCTTACTTTTTCTTTCACCCGAAGATACACGAAACTATCCTTTCGTAAGGATCGTTCGAGTTGAAGCCTAATAGCACCCAATCTGATCAGTTTCGTATATTCATATTGGGACTCGATTTGGTTCTTTTTGCATTTTCCATCGTGGGACCAATTCCTATAGTTCGGGCATCTTACCTATCTTTTTGGCTGCCTTTTTATAACGCTTTTTGAAATTCCACAAAATGGCGGAACTTGTTTCTTTTTTTGCCATTTCTTTCTTGCATCGAACGTGAGTTTGAAAATTTGTTCGTGGATTTTTGGGGGAGTCCTGGTTTTGCTGGTGAAGGCAATAAAGTAAATTAAAATTAAAAAATGCATTCCAGTTCTTTTAGGTCTGACCGGTAAAATAACAATTTTTTTTAAATAAGCAAACAACGTGTCTTTAACGAAAAACGGGCTTTGTAGAAGGCTTTTTGGTTAAGTGACTCAGTGGTTCGGGTGATCAAGAAATAAAAACATTTAATCTCAACGAGCCTAACTTGGGTTAACGCTCGGGTAAGGATAAAAGAAAAAATGGTTGAGGTTTTAATGGTTAGGGTTTCCTAATGCCTAAATCATTTTCATACAATAAATACTAATGAAGGTATTGAAATGTATACCCAAAGAAAGTTCAAATCACACCAATCATAAGACACCCTCAATCAAATCCTGAATGAAAGTAAATTTGCATAAATGCAAAAGCTGTTTAAAGTCTCAAAAATAAACTCACATACGAATGGAATTGGGTAAAAGTGTTTCATTTTACATGTTTAAATATTTTTACTAAATCATTGTTTTTAAGGATATCACAAAAAATATTTTTCAAGTTTATTTGGGTTTCACTTATATACTTATTTATTTCCCGAAAACTTATATTTATAATTTGTTTTATCAAAAACTGTTTAAATTTTTGGTGTTTTGTTACAAAAATTAAAGGTAAAGTGATTTTTATAAAATTTCAATTTGGACCATTTTTTAGCAAAGTGTCAAGTATGCTTCCCGTATAAACCCATCCTCACACTTAAAATTCACATTGTCCTCAACATGGTTAACAATTTATAAAAGAAAATGGTAACGAGATAACTCCGTTAAAAATAAAGAATTGAACACTTGTGGTCTGTACCCACAGCCGCATTGAATTATAAGAATCCTTGGGATCACATGAAATATCATCAATTTATTGAAAGTATTAAAATTCTAAGCACACAAAATAAAATAAAATGACATAAATAAAAGAATAGAGTGGCACGAAATAGCTGTGCCCCGACCCCCAAAAGTGATACGGTTTTCAAGGGCTTTATGGTGAGATATCATCAATTTTAGTGACATCGTTGCTCAAATCATCAACTCAGGAATGCAGATTTTCGACCCTATTGAATGCTTGTTATGCGTATTTAAAAGATTGTCGGGCGTGGCTACTGGTGGTTTGGATCACCTCATAAAGATCTAATATACTTAGGAATTCACTGGCGTACGAACTAGAAGCCCCGACATCTTCATGTTATGCCGGCATATCGAGGTCCATAATGATTTCATCAGGATTAGTCAGTTCCCTAATTTGTCTTTCTTTGTCAATAAACCTTGGCTGTCCATTCTGCAGATTTGTGACAATGTGCATGCTCGTACAGATGCTCAAATCCAATAGTCCCGACACCACTCCTTCAGTTCCCTCCATGTTACATCCATAAATTTCATATAAGTTTAGAATCCAGCTACCTCCAAACATCACTGTTAGAGCACCTGCAGTTGCATTCCTAGAAAACAAATGACAAAAAAATAGCCAATATAAACGAATCCCTTAGACTAACAACTCCCTTGCTTTTACCACGTGTAGTTATCAAATGGCTAAGGAGACAGTAAATGTATCACAACAATGGGTCTCGTAGTTTCATGCTTTCAGTCTTGCTTGAGTTAAAATTTCCTATTCCAATTTGCTCCCAGAATGCCTTGCGTATTGCACTACTATCTGGATCCTTACTTTCCTTGTCTGGAAATATGTGATACGCTGGCATTCCTGATATCGCCTCTTCCTTCATTTCTTGTTAAATATAAATACCTAGATATACTGCAAACAAGGCGATAGATGTTTTTTGCCAACTTTCAGCAAGTCTAAACGAAATCGCTTTATCATCCCATGGGTTAGAGTTCTTCATTCTAAACCTAAAATATGCTGAACATTTGAGAGTTAGTGCGTAAACAGATGGTATGTTATTTGAAAACAAGTGTTTCCACTGAATGCTCAACAAATTATTATATCTTTCTTGTTGTTCAACGGATACTATGGTGTCCTCATCAACTCTCAGATGTGACTTTTCAGCTCTTTGTAACAGATTATTCAATCTGTCACAACACCACCTTTCGCATCATTCATTAAACTATAAGTAGGGATGTTTCGTGTTCCTAAAATTATAAATAAATATGTCAAACTATACAATATTAATTTCTGGAATAGTTTCATGATGACAGTAACCGGGCATGAGTTTGGTAAGCTATCATTTAATGTTTGGTTTATTCATGTTTAACACAGTTAAAATTTTGATTCTTGAGAAAAAACAGTTAAACATGGGGATGTGTCTCATGGAACATGGGCATGTGTTTAACATTTTGACAGGAAATTTTGACTCGAACATGCGTGGTTTTGTTTGTAAATCTTTGATTGAATATGGCTTTAAGATTTCTCTTGCTAAATTAATCAAAGATTATATATATAATATTTTAAAACACTTTGTTAAAAATTCATGGTATTTTAAAATATGAAGTGTTAAAACCAATTATTTAACAAACTAAACCCTTGTAACATGAATGTAATTAACAATGATCCAACTATGGTTTATGAAGATAGTCATGTTAATAACCTATGATAAAACAAAAAAGATAGAAAACTAAATAAACAATATCATTAACACACTAATTAACACATAATATAAACATGAACAAGAAGGTTTAAAGCATTAATCATCCCATATGACATTGGTTACAAGAATTCTCATATAATGGCTAGGGTTTCGATTATTTAGATATCTAATCACCTAACTATATGGAATAAACATCATTATATCATGGAATTAGTAACACTAACCTCTTGGATAAACAATATTGAAAAGAAAATGCAAGAACTCTTGAAAATGGTAAAGAAAAATATGAAAATGGTGAAAAATGGAGTGAATACGGGATGTAATAGACTTGCCATCGATTTTAACGCATGCATGATGATGGGAACAAGACAAAAAGCTAAAAAAGTCAGATGATGTCATAATGTGTCGGTCACTGGGGCATGCCTTCCTAGTCACGGGGGCGTGCCTCCCCTATAGTCCTCGTTTTCAGTTTTTTGTTGTTCCGTTTTTCTTCGTTGCGTGTTGCGTAATTTTCCCGGTTACATTTTATCACTTCCAAACCACAAAAAAAGGTTAGATAATAGTCCTAAAGTTTATTAAAACAAGCCAAATGACAAATACACATCCTAATAACCTACGGTTACACGATATATTAAAGCCGAGTGTCTAAGACTGTAAAATTAGACTCCTTAATGCGCGCCAACGCCAATAACACATTACGAAACGCTTCTAGAAAAAACCTCCGCGTATTTCATGTAGAAGGTTTGGGATGGGACAATGCGAAGTGCGGTTGCTTAATTCCGCAAGCTGACGGTTGCCGGAAACTAGTTCTTTGCCTATTTTTTGACCTTTCTGAATACGTCCAGGTAGGCATTGGTTTGCCACTAAGTTCATTTCAGTCAAGTGCTTTATTAGTTCATGTAACTTAAAGAAGTATCCTTGCATTGTCGGTTCTTGGGTTTTGGAACGTAGTTTCTTCATAGGGTTCCAACTCGAGCTTCCATGACCGGATATCTTCATCTTTTTGATGTTTTTGAGCTGGATTTGGTGTGATGAAAGCCTGGAACAAATGTGATATTTATATGCAGGTCGAGAATAGTGATCACGGGGGTGTGCTTGGCAAGGAACGGCCTCGTGCTTATCAAAATTTGACATAAATTCGACCTGTAACGTTCCAGAGTTATCAGCGAAGATCGCGGAAAATTTATGTCAGAGTCATGGGAACGTTCTAGAGTTGTCTCTTAAGACTCTATAATGCAAATCACTGATTTTAGATCAATACATCTTGTTCTTTTAACTTTATTCGAGATTCTTGATATATTTGTTCATCATGTGTGATAAATTAGGAGAGTAACTAAGTCCTCTAAGCTATCATCTCGACCAAGGTATGGTTCTTCTCACTTGGAGTCACACCATTGTTGTACTCAACATTGTGAAATAACCTTTCCTACTGCCAGCGAGGTTTGAAACATGGTGGATTGTTGTTTCCATTTTTCTAGATAAAGTTATAGTGAGTCTTCCAACTAGGATTGTATTTATTGTAAAAGGCATTGTTTCTTAACCAGGTTTGACCTCTCATGTAATCCACATGCTCCACACTATCTTATGGGCATTCATGGCTCCCATATCTTCCTCCATAAAAATGCAGGTCTGCACATTCTTCACCTACATGTGATCTTGCTTCTTCTTTAATGCTTCAAACTGGGCGGCTAAAGCACTAATCGAATGTATTTTGAGTGGATTATTTGCTTCTACCATGCAAATACTAGTAGCTTTATATAGCCAACTCCTCGAAGAGTTCCATGCATTCCTCCAATGATTTGCTGTTGATCACACTTCTTTTAGCATTTGGTAACATTCCTTCTAGGTGTTGGTTGATTAGCCATTTCTTTTTTAGAATATACTACTGCATCATCCTTGATTTCATGATCGGTGTCCGCCAACTTAGGGTGTCACAAGAAGCAATGAAACTCTCACTTGGGCTTAGGGTATTGGGAAACGTAGTGGTTCCATGAACTGAGTATTACAAGCTATAATAAAATGTCACACCCATCGTTGATAGCAAAAACATAAGGATGCGACAAAGGGGATCGTCCTAACACATTGGAGATTTAAGCTAATCACTAATTGCATTCTCAATCAATGGATCATGACGTCTCTTGACACATAAATAACTTGTGCCCAAGGTAGCCTTTACCATGAAAATTTTAGAAAAAAAACACATACATAATTTTAAAAATCCCAAACCAGGACAACCAGGGCAAAACCTACCCAACCATGTACAGTAAAATCAAACCAGTCATAAATGTAACAAATAATTCATTAACTAAACATAAACCAAGTTAATCATTATGTCTATTTCTCAAAAGTGAGTGGTCTCATCTAGTAGTCTCTCTCTAGCCATAATAATCAATCTCAAGTATTCTAACCTAAAAAGCCATGCTCCAAAAAGTAAATATATGTCGGTGATTTCACATGTTAGATAAGTCAAACTAAGTTGATGTGTAAGTAAATCATAATAATTATGTATGAAAAGTAAATAAGCAGTCAAAGATATCAACGTAAGTTCATGACCAAACCTGTAACGCACACCCCCAACATAAGCACAAGTCAATCGGATTATATTCACCAAAGGGCTCTATAGTGAAGTTAGTCTTAGTTAGGATACTAACAATGAGGGTGGGGGTGTGAATACCTTAGTTCTAACAACACATTTCCATGGCTCCCAAGCCAAAGGTAAATAGTGATGAAATAGAACACAATAACTTAAGAACAAGAACGGACCTCATTAATGAGATCTAGACTCAATCTTATGACCCAAACCCCACACGTCATTCCCAAAATAAGTCAACAAGCATGACATGGTCTTTTTCTTAAGTAAAACATAAAATAAAAAAGAGACATTGAAACTCACCTTAGATAACAGTACGATATAAGCCCAAAAAGCTCAAAAGTCATAGAACAACTATGTTATCAAGACAAACTCAAACAACTAAAGGATCGGACACCTCCGATTGGTTATAATTCAAATATTGCAATCCTAAATTTTCGACCAAGACTTAATTATTAAATACATAGGTCATTATATGTTCAAGTTTGATGTCTCACCTTTAGTAATCTTAGTGTCGCGTCGTTATGTTTGTTGTTCAATTCATGCCCTTGTGAGTTAGGGTTCTAATATTATTTAAATTTGGGTTTCTTATGATTAAGCATCTTACGTTTCATCGTTGTTCACATCTATTAACTCTTTACTATCATTTAAATGTTATTCTTGGTGTTTATATTTTTAGTGTAACATTTTAGCTTGTGAAACTGGGCGTGCACTAAACTTGAATACGATGCTTAGAGGTTAAAACAATAACGAAATGATGAAAATTTGGTTTGGTTAAAAATATAAGACCCTAAACCAAATCGACGAAGAAGATTCAACTCAAATAGATTAAGTATGTGGAAGTTATGACATTGGGAACACAGACAAACATTTTCCGTAAAATTTTCAGATTAGACTTTCTAAAATTGTTTAGATTGTTTGGAGGATCAAAAATTTTCAGGTTAAGGTTAGACCACTTTGTTTGGAAAGAGAGTTCTTTAAGGTTACATTTAGACATCAAGTTCGACGTATTTTGACCTTTTATGAGCAAGTTATTGCCTATACAAGTTGAATCATTTTTCTGTCAACTTTTAGTCTAAATCTCTACACTGGTCTAGTTATCTAAATATTGAGGTTTTTGACCATGTTTTACCCCTGACTTATTCCAATATATTATTTTAGGTTTATCTTGACCTGTTTACTAAATTAAATAAATAGTTAACTTCAAGATCAGTACTATCCCGTTAAACAGTGTCTATGTCGTTGGTTCACGTTCTAGTTCGTTTTAAAGATCAAGATTCAATCTTTATCGTTTCTGTTAATGTTCAATTCTTTGTTTAGCATTAGTTTTGATATTTATTAAAACATTCTCAATATTTTCCATAAGGACTATCAGAACATGGATCATAACAATACAAAGTACAATAAATGAAGGAAAAACAAACTATCTAGGTTAGCCCCATAAAATAAAGAATACATCATCATAGATGATAATTCAAGTTCAAGATTAAAAGATAAAAGGACTCAAAAAAAGAACAAACAAATATCAAAACATTAAAAGAAAACTAATAACACTTACCGTACACGTTGTTGATCAAAGTTTGATCAAAATCAATACTTATTCTTTGTTCTTGATATCAAATTGATGAAGATAGAGGCTAGATGGATCGATGATAATGATAAACAAGAGAGGATGGTACCTAGGTTTGCAGTTTAAGATAATTGACAGCAAAGTGTGAAAGAAGAATCAACGCAAAACAGGGGGTTCTCCTTGTTATCCTTGCCTGCAAAGAGGAAATGGCAAGGGCCCTGGGTCCTTTGCTTGTCTCACACAATTCCATCCTCCTTTCGACCGATTTTTGTGTTCTTGATTTATTTGCATTTTTACAAGTTTTTGAGCTATTACATGACTTGTATGACCTAAGTTGTCATACCCCCGCTTATAGCTAAAACACGAAGATGTAATTAACTGGATCATCATATCACGTTGTTTGTTAATAGAGACATAATAAATGATAATAAAGTTATTATGTCATGATGTCCCAACACAAATGAAGACATGTGTCATGGCTTGTCACTTCCATAAATGTATAATTCATAAATCCCACATATCAGGACATGACTTGGGCAATCATGCCCGAAAAAGTTGAGGCGTAAAAGTATCCAACCAATTTTTAATTAAAAACAATAATAATAATTGTCTAATTTCAAATCCTTAATCGTCTCCACTAAGGCACTAGCATTCCTCTACTCAATTGTTGTTATAACCTAAATATAAATACTCGAAAAGTCAACACATGGTTGGTGAGTTCGTAGGTTTAAAATGTATATAATCGGTGCTATGTTTGTAGTTGTAGGACGTATGTGTAAGAAGTTATAAGTAAGTAAAATCACATGTAGATGTGAACTTCAAAACTAAACCTAACGACGTACACACAGAACTTGTCGGATTATATTCACCCTACAGTTCGTTCGTGACCACTGTCAGTCTAAATTAGTATACTAACAAACAAGAGTGGGGATGTCAACCCAATAGTACTATCAATACCTATCTGTCGAAGCCAAAGACTAGAGTTAAAAAGTTAGGAAATAAAAACCACACGGATAACTCATGCAAATACCACATAAATACGAGTAAACAAAGCAAACGGTAAACTTCTAATAAGACTCGCGAGCCGAAACAAGTCAACTATCTATATTAACGAATAATAAACTTATAAATGCATTCAAACTTAGTTATGATGCTTCCATTTTATCTCGAGTTGGTTCGGGTTGATCGTACGACTCACTCATGACATTACACATGGGTGCGCATGCACACACGACCATAGATATACTCGACACGACTCACAGATATATATAATTTGATCATTTACACATTATATTCATATATATATATATATATATATATATATATATATATATATATATATATATAAGTATATATATACATACTATTCACTCATAAACATACAATACATACGGGCATTATATACTCCATAAAACCCATGCACACAATATACATCATATCTATACACACCACAATAATATACCATCATATATTAAATACTACATACAAAATCATTACGTATCCATCTCTGCTCTTGTATACATTACAGTATACATGCATACATCCCACCATACATGCATACATCACTATACAATCACGTATACACCATCACACATACACCACCGGTTTCACTAACAAAACCACAACACCACCACAACACAACCACAACCCATCGATACATACTCTCGCTATATACATACACATGATATTTAGATATATAAGATATATAGATATATACATGCACACACATGTCATGACACAAATATATACTCATATATACACACACAATATATATATACCTACACACATTTTACAATGCACATACAAACTCATACATACACACATATGTCACGGCACACATATATATACTAATACATACTCACATATTTCAACAGACATATGAACTCTTAAATAAACACGCACATGTCTGGACGCATACATACACATAAAAAACACATATACATACATGCCCCACAGTAGCCGAATGATCCTTTAGTTACTCCTGTCACACCCACGCAGACACCCAAACCGCACATCACCGTCCCACACAAAACAACCATCCCGATAACTCGCAATACCCACCTAACTTAAACGATAATGAAACGAAGTAAGTCAAAATGAATAACACCACAATACTAGCAGAATGATGTTACAGTTAGACGATGACAATCGAAAATGCTTATTACAGGGGGGGTTTACGGTGGTGGTCGCTGACAGGGGGTTGTTCTAGGGTTTCGACCGAGGTGATCTTGTGTATATATAAAATTAAATTTTACACTTAAGCCCTTGAACAATGTAGGAATTAATTTTTTTTAGTTTGATAATTATTTAATTATTTATTTTAAACCCTGAACTATTCACCTCTATTTTCTTTAGCCAAAAACTTCTAACAAACCAACTGGATTTTTTTTTATTATACGAACCGCGACGACACAAAACGTAGTCTCGAATAAAAATGAGGGTTTGACAAACCTGTATGATGAGATTGTCACGGATTATAATATATGTATAATTTTAGTCTAAAATAATATTTATATTTTAGAATTTAACGTGTCTAATTATCAATTTAATGCAATTATAAATATATTAGATTCATCAAATTATATAATGTATTAATTGTATACTAACGAGATTCATGTTAATTGATGGACCCGAAAGTGACAGATGTCACATAAATTCTTAATTTTTGAATATATAGTTGTTAATTTTTGAATATACGGTTCTTAATTAGAAGAATTTAGGTAAAGTCTACCGTAGAGTGGCTTTCGTTGCATTTCCGACGTAAATCTTCATGATGTTAGGATATACAAGTTTTTAGTTAAATTTACGGCACAAAACCATCAAGCCAAGTCTACTTGGTAATTCCATCAATGGTCAATATGTCTAATGACCAATTTCTTTTTTAAAACTCGTATTGTACATTCCTCTATACAGTACACGTCAAAACACATTCAAGTATCTAATCATAGTTCAACTCAAGTCAAAGTCAACTTTTAGGTCAAAGTCAACATCATAGTTAATGTCAAAGTCAATATAAAGTCAACAAACCTGTATGGTGACAGATGTCATAATATCCCTCAATTGAAATAATTTTGTCTTTAGAATTTCGTTAGAGTTACCATCTACAACATCTTCCATGAACAAGTGAGGGTACTTGAGCCTCACTTGGTCTTCCCTTTACCAAGTGAATTAAGGACCTCGCTAAGAGAGTTGGAGTTCAATCTAACCTTGATTATTGGGGTTATGCTACCCATCAGTCTCTTAATTTCCCTATCCATGATATTAATCGGTTCTTTGACGAATCGTTGTTTTCCATCCACTTGTATTTCCTCAAGCGGAACATGTAAAGTCTCGTTAGCAAGGTAGTACTTGAGATTCAACATATTGAATGTGTCATGCACTCACTCAATTCTTGTAATAGTTTCAACCGATAAGCTATGGGATCAATTTGCTTTGATAATCTCAAACAGTCCACATATATTAGTGCCAGTTTGCTTCTCTTGCTAAAACGAACAATGTCTTTCCAAGGCAATACCTTTAACAATATATTATCACCAACACTTAATTGCAAAGGCTTTCTTTGATTATCAGCGATAATGATTCTAACAATCTTAGGTTTCCTTCTGTCTGTCTTGATTTGAAACACCTTGTTTGCCCTTAAATGAATTCGGGCCCAACCATCTGACTTTTTCCAACTTAAGCCAAACAAAATAGGGATCGACACATACAGCTGTAGAGTGCCTCGAACGATCCGCACTTCATACTAGTATGATAGCTATTATTATAAGAGAACTCAACCAAAGTCAAATGAGTATCCCAGAGACCTCCAAAATAAATCACATAGGCTCTCAACATATCTTCCAAAGCCTATATCATACAATCCCTTTGACCATGGTCTAAGGATGATAAGTCGTACTCATATCTAAACGTATACCCAATGCCTTTTGTAAGCTTTATCAAAATCATGACTTGAAGCAACTGTCATGATATGCGACAATTAACACAAGTAATCCATGTCTAGCTGCAATCTCATTGATATAAATCGTTGCTAGTTTCTCTATCTTATAGTCCTCGTGAATAGCCAAGAAATGGGCGAACTTACTCACTATATCCACAACAACCAAAATTGAATTGTGTCCACTACTAGTCTGCGGCAACTTCATGATAAAGTCCATCATAATGTTCTCCCACTTTCATTCGAGAATTCAAGCTGTTATAATAGACCAGATGGTGTCTAGTGTTCATCTTTGACCTTAGAACCAGTAAAACATTTACTCACTTAGACCGTAATATCTCGCTTCATTACTGGCCACCAATATAATAACTTGAGGTCG
The DNA here is from genome assembly GCA_025506505.1 of Flaveria sonorensis. NCBI lineage: Eukaryota > Viridiplantae > Streptophyta > Magnoliopsida > Asterales > Asteraceae > Flaveria > Flaveria sonorensis. The sequence continues at coordinate 31,199,439 of CM046437.1, forward strand.
TGGTACATCTTATCCACACTAGGATGAACAAAACATTGTAATTTTTTTACCTCATCCATTACCAAGGTTCGCACATTTCCCGTGAGTGAAACCTAAATCCATTCAAGAAAGTATATTTGGTTCTTTCATTGCATTATTTGGATCTGGAATAATATAGATTTTGATAGCAATATAAGTCTTCTTTCTCATCACTCGAACACCCTCAACTTTGACTCTTTCCTTTCAACTTAACACGTCAGCCACCACATTCGTTCTTCCTAGTTGATATCGAATCTCAAAGTCATAATCAATAAAAAGCTCGATCCAATGCCTTTGTCTCATATTCAGTACCTTTTGATCAAAGATATGCTAAAAACTCATGTGAACGATATTGATGACATATATCATACGGTACAAGTAGTGCCTTCAGATATTAAGAATAAGGACCATCGAAACCAACATTATGTCATTGGTGGTATAATCCTTCTTATGGTTCTTGAGTTGTCAAGACGCGTAGGGAATTTCCTATCCTTGGTATTATGCATCATAGTATACAACATCAGTGCATTACATAAACTTTCTATTAAGGTCAACAATTCTTCCTCTTGCTTGAACCCCAATCAAGTTTCTTATCCTTTTGGGTCAATAACATGATAATTGAGAAATGTTTAAGAAGTTTGCAAAGAGTCATCTATAATAACCTGCCAAGCTTAAGGACTAACAAATCTCTAAGGGTGTCTTATGTGCTCTCCAGTTCTTGACCACCTTAATTATACTTGGATCCACATAAATCTCTTTCTTATTCATCACACAGCCAAGGAAACACACCTCTTGTAGCCAAAACTCATACTCAAAGACATTGGCATAAAGTTTCTCTTTACCCAATAAGTCTAGAATCATCCCTAAATGTTATGCATGAACTTCCTTCCTTTATATGTAGATAAGAATGTTTTCAATAAAGACTATGACAAACTTGTCTAGATTTGGCTTGGACTGGTGGTTCGTGAGGTCCGTAAACACCACATGAGCATTGGTCAACCCAAAAGGCATAACAAGGAATCTGTAATGCCTATAGCGATTCCTAAAAGTGTTATTCGATGTGTCGTCTTGATTAAATCTAAGCTGGTGATATCTAGATTGAAGATCCGTCTTGGAGAAATATGTCAACCCTTGTAATTAAGCAAACAAGTTGCCTATTCTCAACAAGGTAATGATGTTAATCATTAGCTTGTTCAACTCTTGGTAATCTATGCACATCCAAAGGATCAATCTTTTTTACTATACTAGTGGCAAACCCTATGGTGAGTGACTACGATGTATGAAGCCTTTGTACAGCAATTCCTAAAGTTGATTGGATAACTCTTTCATCTTCGAGGGTGCTAAGCGATAAGGGGCTTTAGCGACAAGGATTGCATCAAGCACTAGATCAATTTGAAAGGCACCTATTGTAGAGGTTGTAATCCCACCAAGCCTTCCATGAATGTATCAAGGAAGTCTCGCATGATAGGTATGTCCTTAATCTTCCTCCTTTGCTTTCATACTCAGGATACATTTCTTATATTGTTTCTATCTCTCACTCTAAACATAAGCATCTCTCCACCCTATAACATAATACAGACTATTTTCTCACCACAAATTATCTCAACCTTATTCTTTGACACCAAGTCCAGTCTATATATCATATGAAAAGTTCCATGTCCAAAGGGTATAAGATAAATACTAAAGGCATGATCACCCACCAACAAAACACATCCCTAAATTATTTCTCTAGTCTCTACAAGATTACCATTTGTTAGTTCATTAACATAACATGTATTTATACTACTGGGGTCAGATCTGATAAAGTCACAAAATTAGTAGAGATGAAACTACTATCAACACTTGTATAAAAAGTGTAGCATATTGATTGTTTAAAGAAAACAGACCAGTCACAACTATTGGATAATGAAGGATGATTCTACCAAAAACTCTAAATTTCAACATTGGCCTTCAACTGCCGAATCAGGCCAAGTTCTGAACCATGTGCCGAATGGCATATGCTAAATGACTACTGATTGACATATGCCAGACAACTGCCGAACTACATGTGCTGAAAGACTGCATATCAACACATATAGTTAAATTGCCGATCAGCAAATAACTCCATGACCTTGTATAGTTGAGGCACGCTTTATAAGCCATTTTGATTATATCTGCCGAATGTAATCTTTGTACAAACAGTTTAATCAAGTGAATACTTTGAAAGAAGTTATTGTGTTTATCTTTACTCAAAGCATTTGTGTTGTGATAGTAAATAACTAACTTAGCAACTGCATTCGTTAGTTATTGATCATTAAAGAAGTTCTTGTTTGTCTTAACTGACCTCGATCCAACAAGTGGTATAAGAGCTTAGGCTCTTGATTTTTTTGAATTCATCTTTCAATAAATCACTTGTTTCCTCTTTTGATCACACTATCAAACACAACCCTTTCCTCATATTTCCCTACCCTTTAAAGTTGACTGCAGTAGCCATTTTAAGTAAACATGATTTGGAGAATGGGACTCATACCAAACCTCTCATGTTCACTCCATATGATTATGATACTTGGAAAATTCAAATGTAAGATTTCATAAGGAACCAGGACATAAGACTATGGCTCTCAATTCTGAATGGACCACATGTCCCCATGGTCCAAGCAGCTAGTGAAGATGGAGTAATGATCCCAAAAGATCCTACAAAGTACTCAGATGAATATCTAAAGAAGATGGACATGGATTCAGTATCTCTATGGCTGATCAGAATAAGCATACCCAACAACATCATGCATGGCTTTAAGAAATTCACAACTGCTCAAAAGTTGTGGGAAGCTTTGAAGACCAGATTTGAAGGTACGGAAGACATGAAGGGAAACAAAGAGATGTCTTGAAACAAAAGTTCGAAAACTTTGGTTACATAAGGGGTGATACCATGACTACTACATATCTTAGATATGTAGAATTTCTAGACTCTCTTAACGAAGCTAAAGTGAAGATGAAAAATAATGATGTTCTTAAAAAGTTCTTAAGATCCTTACAAAAAACATGGACAAGTTATACTGTGTCCATAAGAAGAACTGAGAATGGAGATAGATGCAGATGAAGATTCACTAGGTAGATCTTTAAACTCCTTAAAGTCATCAGCTCTCATGGCTCCTATTCATGAGCCAGTTCATTATCACTCCTACTCGCAAGTCTATCAAACTCCCATGGTGACTCATCAAGCATCCATGATCACCTATCCTAAATCTGCAACTGCTAAATCTCAATTGTCACCATCATTCAGCAGATGGAATCAGGCACCCTCAACATCCTTTTCAGAATCATATCCTACAAACTCTGCCTTTATCAGTGACCAAGTCAACTTCTTTTAACTCTTAAAAGAATATCTGGAATGCATTCATCCAGATGACCTTGAAGAAATGGATATCAACTATCAGATAGCAATGATATCCTTTCAGGCCAAGCAGTTTCAACAGAGGACCTGAAGAAAGTTCCTGAAGCAGAGAAGATCAGGATTTGGGTTTGACAAAAGCAAGGTAAAGCGTTTCAACTATAAGCAGCTGGGACACTTTGCCAAGGAATGCAAAGCACCAAAGTCTAACTCATCTCCTCTAATCACATCCAACCATCAACAACACTTAACTCATCAAAGCACTCCCTCTTCCTTTAGCCAAAGGAATACAGTAGTAGTAGCCTCAGGAGAAGAGGTGATTGGGTGGTGCTTCCAAGTGGAAGATGTCACTCCTATCAACAATGCTTTGATGGCTGGAAGTTCAAACCTCTATCCTCAGGTAACTCTTGAACCTTGCTATACACCTGAATGCATAGCTAAGGTTAACTTGTATAGAAGTCATAATTTGGATCTCATGAAAGATCTTGAATCAATCAATCTTCTTAAAACTAATTTTAAGAAAATTGATCAAGCTTAAAAAGATAAATAATAGAGCTAGAAAAGATTGTTTTACAATTGAAACATGAACATACCAACTTAGAAACCCAAATTGATGACCTCTTGAGTAGATTAAAATCAGCACAAGGTGATTTAGCCATTGCTAAAACCTATGATGATAAATACACTGTTCAAACTAAAAAGTTTAAAAAATTGCTTGCTTTTATTGAAAATTCCCAAAGGTTGTATCAACTAAGATGGTCTAGAGTATAATTCTATTGAACCTCCAATAATATACACTCCCATGTATACCCCTAAATGCAACCTTGAAGTAAAGAAACAAGTATCTATCAAACCCATCCATACAAAGCCATCTACAGAAAAGATTGAGACAACAAGAAATAAGGAGAAGGATATTATAGTTGGGGATTGAGACAACAAAAAACCAAACAAGATGTAATCAAGAAGATCAAGTTTGTAAAAGAAATACCATCTTCCGAATCACATCAGCTATCTGCCAAATCAGAGTACTCTTCCAAGACAAAGCTCTAGACAAAGCATAGCTACAGCAAGAAGAACCATTCCAAAGATTGCTATGCTAGAACCTCAGACTTTTCAGAAATAAGACCCCAACCTTATGTTCAAAAAACCATTTCTAAAGCAGTTAACATTCATAACATGAGGTTCCCAAAGAAGAAAATAGATACGTTCACTCATGCTGATGAAAAGATAAAAAGAATATGAGTGAAACTGAGGGAAATAAGAATGAGAAGATGATAAAGGAGCTACAAGAGATAAGGCACATGCTGAAGTCATCAAAGAAGTTGGAAATCATATTCCTAATGTGTGGGGAAGACAGTCATTATGCAAAAGACTGTCAATACAATCCTCTAGCTCACTCTTTCAAACATCACAACAAGCCCAAACCCTTAAGAAAGTCTATAGCTGTCAAACAACCATCAAAAGAACATGTTCGACAACCAAATCTTTCAAGTGCCAACATCAATCAAAATTCAGCACCTCTGAAAGATCAGCCGAAAGGATCGGCATTTGTAGACTGAAAGAAAAAGAAGAAGTTGGAGAGACCTTCACCATCTGCAAAAGCTTCAAGGGATCAAAGCATAAAGGATGATATCAAGACAACAGGCAAAACCAAAAGAAATGTCTGGATACCAAAGACATTTGTCGAATCCTTAGTTGACCCAAATTCAACTCTTACCTCCTCAGCAGTTAACATTGATATGAATATGCTGAAAATTGAAAGACCCAAGACTAAACAAGCTTAGGTCCCCATTTATCACTAACCAAATGGTTTATGTGCAGGATCATTCATAGGCCAAAACTAACTTATGGATTGTGGATAGTGGATACTCCAGGCACATGACAGGTGACAGATCATGCCTTCTAAATCTAGAACCATATGATGGTGGATATGTTGTCTTTGAAAGTGATACAAAAGGAGGATACATTATGGTAGGGGGACAGTCAACAATGGCAAGGTAAGTTTTGATAAGGTGAACTATGTGAAAGAGTTAAACTATAATCTACTAAGTGTGTCTCAGTTGAGTGACCAAAAACATAACACTCTTTTCACAGAGCATGAATGCATTGTCTTATTCCTTGGTTTTAAATTTCTAAGTGATAAAATACTTTTAAGAGCTCCCAGGAAAGACAATATTTACATGCTTAACATGCAGAATGCATCAGCTTTAGAAAATGTATCTTGTTTCATTTCCAAACTTCAAGAAATGTATCTTGTTTCATTTCTAAAGCTTCCTTGAATGGATCCTCTCTTTGGCACAAAAGATTAGCACATGTACATATCAAAAATATAAATAAGCTAGTTTGGAACAGGTTAGTCACTGGACTATCGAAGAAGGAGTTTGCAGACCACTATGTTGCTTGTCAAAATGGAAAGCAACACAAATCTTCTCATAAGTCCAAAGAAATGAATTCAGTCACAACTCCTATGCACCTACTACATATGGACCATTTTGGACCAACAGGTGTAAAGAGTTTGAGTAGAAAATCATATTGCTTGGTAATAATAGAAGATTTTTCAAGTTTGACTTGGGTTTTCCTTTTAGAAACTAAAGAAGAAACTGCTAAGATTATAAACTCTTTTATTATTAAAATTGAGAATCAAATGGATCAAAAAGTTAAAATAATATATGATCGGGGCTCTGAATTCAAAAACCACTCCCTTGATTCTTTTTGTGAATCCAAAGGCATTGCAAGGCAATATAGTGCTCCTAAAACTCCTAAGCAAAACAGAGTTGCTGAAAGAAGAAATAAGACACTTATTGAAGTTACAAGGACCATGTTTGTCTGACTCCAAACTTACAATAACATTCTGGGCTTAAGAAGTCAGCACTGCGTGCTATGTTTAGAATAGAGTGTTGATAGTCAAGACACATGAAAAAGCCTTTTATGAATTATGGCATAAGAAAAAACTATTCATAGGGTTTCTCAGACCTTTTGGATGTCCATGCACCCTTCTCAATACTAAGGATCATTTATTCAAGTTTGCTGAGAAATCAATAGATGGTTTCTTTATTGGATACTCATCATAAGCTAAGGTTTACAGGGTATACAACAAGGTTGACCACACTATTGAGGAATCTAAAAAATGTTATATTCAATAAAAATTCCATAAATAGTGTTGGAAACACCCCAAGTTGGATGTTTGATCTAAGTGGATTTATAAATGCATTTAATCATTTGAATAAGAATGTTTTATGAGACTCTTTTAATAGGTTAGCAGATATACAGGCCCCAACTACTGAATATCACAAGGTAGATCTACCACAAAAGACCAAGTCACATCAGGTCATCTGCTGACACAATCCAACCACATTAAGCAGAAGTAGATGCTAGTACCATAACTATTGCAGGCCATCCATTACATTCTCATTATGACTCCTCAGATGAAAAGTCTCATGATCATTATGGTAATAGACAACCCTTTGAAAATGATCCAAGTATGACAAGTGCTGAATATAGAGTCATTTCGATAGATGAACCAAGAGATCATTCATCTGCAAAACTTCCTGAAACAAACTTCTCCAATTTGGATCTTTCTCAGCAACTCCAAGTAATCCCAAGACTAAGAATTCATAAAGAGCATATAGTTGAAAAAATCAGTGGCAATGTAGAAGTGGGTGCCAAGACAAGTAGTAGGGTGAATGAAGCAAACATTTGTTCGTTCTCATGCTTCATTTCTCAACTTGAGCCAAAGAAAGTTGATAAGGATTTAAGAGATAAGAGCTGGGTAAAAGCAATGCAAGAAGAGCTTCTTAACTTTGCCTAGCAGAAGGTTTGGAAACTACGTGCACTTCCAAAGGGGAAGACTGCTATAAGAACCAAATGGATTTTTAGAAACAAGAAAGATGATGGGGGCATTGTTATCAAGAACAAAGCAAGACATGTGGTACAGGGGTACACACAAGAAGAAGGGATTTGTAGAAACCTCTGAGGTTGTGAGGCTGATGCAACCAAAAGATACCAAAACAACCATGTCTTCCAACATGCACTAAGGAACAAAGAAGAACCAGCTTCGGAAGTTTTACACACTCAAGTAAAATGCTAAGTGTAAAATCTTCCGAAGCCAAAGTTCAGAAGAAACTACTGAGGAAGCTTTACACCAAGTGTCAAGTCTTCCAAAGCCAAAGACTCAACTCTTCTGAAGGTTAAAGATGAAGTCTTCCGAAGCTCTCAAGACAAAGTCTTCAGAAGCTAAAGACAAGACTGATTACTTCTGAAGAGTGAGAAAAGATACCTTTTCTATCAACTTTATCATAAAGCAACTGTTTGTCCGCTGGATGCTCTGGTGGTTCACCAACTATCATCAGTTGGTGAAACTTCCATGCTTTATGATAAAGTAAATAAGGTCTTTTTCTGCAAGTTTCTGTTTTTGTTTCTTTTTTGGCGTTTGTAATAAGAAAGTCAGTGAGCTATGGCATGTCATAGTCACTAGTCAAAAGGCAATCTGCCTTTTGACTTTATGCTGATCTTGTTGTCTAGATGAGTCACTTCCAATTGTCATTTTGTATATTGACGGTTGTAGGATTAGTATAAAGAGTCTAAGGTTCTTGTATTCAAAACATACTGGTACAACACTTGTAATAGAACTTAAGAAGCAATATACTACTTCCTTGAAAACTTTATTTTGTGTTCTTGTTCTTGCTTGTGTTTTGCATTGTATCTTCAGTTCCCTATTTGAATTGTTAAGTGATATCAAAGATCCTCCTAAGTGTGTGAACTAAGTGCATAGTACCCTTTAACGGTCCTGCATTTGGTATCAGAGCATTCCGGGCTCTTGTTTGCAAGATCTCACCATCTTCAAATCCTCTTAGTTACACACATCACTTAACTCTTCAAATGGCAGCTATCTTCAAAGCTGATATGGAAACTCGAACTATGACAAAGTCCCCACTGATCACTCCTGAAGATTTTGATATTTGGAGTCAAAGAATGAAAGGCTTTATCAAGTCTCAAGATTCCAGTATGTGGGAGTCTATTGTTAATGGACCTCATGTACCATGAATCACTTCAGCTGCTGCTGGTGGTGGCATGATACCAAAGGAGAATGGTGACTTTTCTAATGAAGACTGGAAAAGAATTGATATTGATCAGAAAGCCATGACAGCCCTCCAAACTGCTCTTCCGAACTCCATCTATAGAGGTTTCAAGAAGTGCAAGACCGCTAAACAGCTATGGGATGCACTGAAACTGATGTATGAGGGTTCAAAAGAAGCCAAGGAGAACAAGAAGGATCTCCTGAAGCAGTAGTTTGAAAATTTCACCTTCAAAACTGGTGAAACTATGACTCAACAATACTTTAGGTATGTTGAGATTGTGGATACTCTGGCTGATGTTGGGGTAACCATTGAGAACAGGGATATCGTAAGGAAGTTCACGTCCTCTCTTCCAAGACAATGGACACACTATTGTGTGGTCATTAAGAGGACAGAAAACCTCAAGACCCTTACTCTCACTGAGTTGTATGGGATACTCAGTGGATACCAGATGGAGATGAACATGCAAAATCCATCTGGTAACTCCAACACTCACCAGAGTTCAGCCCTTCATGTGGTTGAAAGGGATAGCAGAGAACCATAGCATCATCTCATCTGCTACCCTAAATATTCACAAAAGGGTCCTTTCATCACCTTCCCTGAGACACCTAGAGAGAGTTACATCCAAGGAAGTCCCTTCAAAAAGACAAGCTATTCTCAAGCCTTTGTCTCCACTGATGAAAGATCAAGCAACTTTCTTTTCACTCTTGAAGACCTGGACTGTATCCATCCAGATGATCTGAAGTACATGGAGATAGTCCAGCAAATGGCTCTTCTCACTCACAGAGCCCAGAAGTTCTACAAGAGGACTGGAAGAAGGTTTTCTAGCAATGCTGCCAGTGGAAAGTTTGGGCTGGATAAAAGCAAAGTCAAGTGTTACAACTGTAACCAGATGGGACACTTTGCTAGAGAATGCAAGGCACCGAAGTCTAATGGTGGCCAAGCTTCATCCAGGCCAAACTACACTGAAGGATGGCACCAGAATGAGAAGCCAAGACAGCAAGCTACAGTTGCTGTTGAAGAAGGAGGCTTTGACTAGAGCTTTCAAGCAGAAGATGCATCTCCAAACCAAGCAATCATGGCTAACCATGATGAAGCTAAGGTACTTGAACATCTTTGCTCTCCTGAATGTATTGCAAAAGTAAACAGATACAGGTCCTACAACTTGGAAATGAGATCTGACATTGAGTCTTTGAATATTTTAAAAGCTAATTTTAAAAGAGCTGAAAATGATTATAAACTTAAGATAGAATATCTGGAGAAAACAGTTTCAACTCTTAAACATGAGCAAACAAACTACAGGACTCAAATTAAGGATCTCATTACCAAGTTGACTGAATGCCAGGCTGACCTTGTGATCAGCAAAGCCCGGGCAGAAAAATGTATTCTTGCAGAGGAAACCTTCAAGAACATGATATCCTTATCTCTGTATGCAAAAGTGTGTTATCAGAATAAGTAGGGACTGGGATCTAGTGAGATAGCTCCTCCACACACTCTACTATCAGTTAAATCTCCAAGGTGTGGAACTGGTCAAGATGAGCTGCCATCCATAGACCCTAGTGATGAAGATGATGAAGAGGAGAAGGTGAGGGATGACTCTGAGGTGAGTGAAGAGAGTCAATCCAAAAAGGGTCACCATGCTCCTAAGGAGGAAAAAGAAGCTGGTTTGAGCAAAACCAAGAGAAAGAACTTGATCAGAAGAGCAAAGAGAAGATCCAGAAAAGCTCTAGAGATCAAGACCACCTTTGACCCCAAACAGAAACAAGTATTTGTAACTGCTATCAAGGTGATGAAAGCTGAAGACCTTGTAAAGAACTCTAGTACCAAGGGTTCTACTTCAGCTTCAACTCATTCTAGCAACAACAAGAAGACTAATCAGCTGTGTGTCACTGCTGCACAGCCTGAACCATCCATTTCAAAGAGCAAGCTGCACCCTAAGAAGCCTGCTGAATCATCTAAAAGGATGAAGAAAGAAAAGGAAAGTGTTCAAACTCAGTCTTCTTTGGGAAAAAAGACTTTTAGAAGGAAAGATTTGAATTGTGTTATGTGTGGTAGTACTTCACATCTGGCTAAGGATTGTCAATACAATCCCAAGAGTACTATACACATGATTAAGAAGAAAACTTCTGAGAGTAAGAAGAAGCAAATAGCTTCGGAAGGAAAATCTGTTTCCTTCGAAAGCTTTAAAATGAAGAAAAAGGCAAATGAAGAATTACCTTCGAAAGGAAAATTGGTCTTGAAAGAAAGGAATGCTTCCGAAGCACTAAAGCTTGCTGCAGTGAAAGCAAGATCTTCCGAAGGTTCAGTCATCAAATCTTCCGAAGTTACCAAAACTTCCGAAGCATTGAAGGTCAAGCCCAATCTTCCAAAGGTGGTGTGGAAGATGAAGGAAGACTGTGTGGCTGAAAGTTCATCATCAGAAACAGCAAATGATCCCCAAAGCCTGAGCATAGGATCTATTACTATTTCATTGCCTTCCACTCATTCTAACAAGCCCAAGACCAATGAGGCTTGGGTTTCCAAATGTAACTAAATCATCTCTTTTTGTATAGGGATAGCTAAAGACCAACAGAAATGTCTGGATTATTGATAGTGGCTGCTCCAGGCACAAGACTGGCAATGAGTCCTTACTTCAAAACTTTGAAAGAATTGACGGAGGACCAGTTGCTTTTGGAGGAGATGCTGGAGGTTACATTACTGGAAGGGGCAAGGTTATAAAGGAGCTTGGATACAATCTTTTGAGTGTATCCTAATTTTGTGACCAAAAACATCACATGCTCTTTACTGAGCATGAATGCATTGTTCTCAAGCCCGGGGTTGACATTCCTTAAGAGTATATTTTGCGCAAAGCCCCCAGGAGAGGGAACATGTACAAGATGGACTTGCAGGAAACATCTCCCTCAGGAGAAGTTTCATGCTTTCTATCTAAAGCAAATACTGATGAGTCTTTCATTTGGCATAAAAGAATGTGCCATGTAAACTTTAAGAACATGAACAAACTGATTAAGAATGATTTGGTAACTGGAATGCCAAAGAAAGAGTTTACAAGTGATGACCATTGTGTTGCATGCCTGAAAGGGAAGCAACACAAGGTATCTCACAAGCCAAAGGAAATAAACTCTATCACTACTCCCCTACACTTGTTACATATGGATCTGTTTGGTCCCACCAGTGTAATGAATCTGGGAAGGACCTCATACTGTTTGGTGATCACAGATGATTTCACAAGATTCACTTAGGTGTTTTTCCTTAGAACTAAGGATGAAACTCCTGAAATCTTAAAGAACTTCATTCTAAGAATTGAGAATCAATCTGATCATAAGGTCAGAATCATAAGATGTGATCAAGGAACCGAATTCAAAAACCAAATCCTTGATGCATTTTGTGATGAAAAGGGTATTTCAAGACAATATAGTGCTCCCAGGACTCCTCAGCAAAATGGTATTGCTGAGAGGAGAAACAGGAAATTTATTGAAGTTGCAAGAACTATGTTGTCTGACTCTAAACTGCCCATCACCTTCTGAGCAGAGGCTGTCAACACAGCCTGCTATGTGCAAAACAGAGTTTTAGTGGTTAAGACATATGGTAAGACTCCTTACGAACTATGGCACAAAAGGAGACCATTCATTGGTTTTCTCAGAACATTTGGATGTCCTTGCACCATCTTAAATACCAAAGATCAAATAGCTAAGTTTCCTGAGAGATCAGATGATGGACACTTTATTGGATACTCTTCTGAAGCTAAAGCTTATAGAGTATACAACCTCAGAACTAGAATCATTAAGGATTCAGCCAATGTGACTTTCAATGAACACACACCCTGTGTAAAAGGTTCTGGTCCGGATTGGCTATTTGATATTGATTTAGTTACCAACTGTTTTAACAAATCTTATGAGAATGTTTCAGGATCTATGGATAACAGGTTAACAGAAGATCCTAACCTAATATTTCAAGACAATATAGTGCTCCCAGGACTCCTCAGCAAAATGGTGTTGTTGAGAGGAGAAATAGGAAATTTATTGAAGTTGCAAGAACTATGTTGTCTGACTCTAAACTGCCCATCACCTTCTGGGCAGAGGCTGTCAACACAGCCTGCTATGTGCAAAACAGAGTTTTAGTGGTTAAGACATATGGTAAGACTCCTTACGAACTATGGCACAAAAGGAGACCATTCATTGGTTTTCTCAGAACATTTGGATGTCCTTGCACCATCTTAAATACCAAAGATCAAATAGCTAAGTTTCCTGAGAGATCAGATGATGGACACTTTATTGGATACTCTTCTGAAGCTAAGGCTTATAGAGTATACAACCTCAGAACTAGAATCATTAAGGATTCAGCCAATGTGACTTTCAATGAACACACACCCTGTGTAAAAGGTTCTGGTCCGGATTGGCTATTTGATATTGATTTAGTTACCAACTGTTTTAACAAATCTTATGAGAATGTTTCAGGATCTATGGATAACAGGTTAACAGAAGATCCTAACCTAATATTTCAAGACAATATAGTGCTCCCAGGACTCCTCAGCAAAATGGTGTTGCTGAGAGGAGAAACAGGAAATTTATTGAAGTTGCAAGAACTATGTTGTCTGACTCTAAACTGCCCATCACCTTCTGGGCAGAGGCTGTCAACACAGCCTGCTATGTGCAAGACAGAGTTTTAGTGGTTAAGACACATGGTAAGACTCCTTACGAACTATGGCACAAAAGGAGACCATTCATTGGTTTTCTCAGAACATTTGGATGTCCTTGCACCATCTTAAATACCAAAGATCAAATAGCTAAGTTTGCTGAGAGATCAGATGATGGACACTTTATTGGATACTCTTCTCAAGATAAGGCTTATAGAGTATACAACCTCAGAACTAGAATCATTGAGGAGTCAGCCAATGTGACTTTCAATGAACACACACCCTGTGTAAAAGGTTCTGGTCCGGATTAGCTATTTGATCTTGATTTAGTTACCAACTGTTTTAACAAATCTTATGAGAATGTTTCAGGATCTATGGATAACAGGTTAACAAAAGATCCTAACCCAATATTTGAGCTAAGAAGACCAATCAAGAAGACTACTTCAGCTCCAGAGGTGACTAACCCTGTCATTAAGGCTCCTATTAGCACTAGCATGACAAATAATGCTAATTCAACTGAATTACCTTCAAATTCCGGCTAAGAGGTTCAAAATTCAGGAGAAGGAACCTCCAATACAGGAGGAACTGGAGGTGGTGACAGTGATTAAGAATTTCTAGATGCTAATAACCACTCCATTGAAGACAACATGAATGATGTCACACACTCATTAGATCAAGTTTCTCTTGATAAGTGTGTTGATGAGGTGGGGGACTCTTCTTTGCCAGATCAAAATTTATCTAATTTAAATCTATCCAATCAACTTGCTATGATCCCTCAACTCAGGATCCACAAGTCACATCCCACCACAAACATCATTGGAAAAGTTGACTCAGGGGTGAGAACAAGAGGACAAACTCATGACAGCCATGTTTGTCTGCATTGTTGTTTCTTATCCTAAATTGAGCCTAAGAAAGTTGATGAGGCTTTAAAGGATGGAAGCTAGATTGAAGCAATGCAAGAAGAGTTGTTTCAAATCAAAAGACAGAAGGTGTAGAACTTATGCCCTCTTTCCTCAAGGCAAGACTATCATAGGTACCAAGTGGGTATTCAGGAACAAGAAAGATGATAGAGGGATCATCATTAAGAACAAGGCTAGACTGGTTGTCCAAGGATACACACAAGAAGAAGGAATTGATTATACTGATGTCTTTGCTCCTGTAGCAAGACTTGAAGCTGTAAGGATATTCCTGGCTTATGTTGCATCCAAGGATTTCAAGGTCTACCAGCTTGATGTGAAGTGTGCCTTTCTTTATGGGGTGATTGATGAAGAAGTTATATTAAACAACCACCTGGCTTTGCAGACCCAGACCATCCTGATTATGTTTGCAAGCTTGATAAAGCCCTTTATGGACTACATCAAGCTCCAAGAAAGTGGTATGAGACACTATCAACATACCTCTGTAAACATGGATACAAAAGAGGTACTATTTATGGGACTCTCTTCATCAAAGATACAGGGAATGACACTTTGCTAGTACAGATATATGTAGATGACATCATCTTTGGTTCAACTAATCTAAAGCTCTGCAAAGACTTTGAGATGCTGATGAAGAATAGATTTGAAATGAGTGCCATGGGGGAACTTAATTTCTTTCTAGGAATTCAAGTGAAGCAGGTTGAAGATGGCATCTTCATTAGTCAGTCAAAGTATGTACAGGATATACTTACAAGATTCAAGATGACTGACTGCAAGGTTGCAAAGACACCTATAGCCAGAAACCATTCCCTTGGTCCAGATCTTGAGGGGGAGTGTGTTGATGAACATCTTTACAGGGCTATGATTGGGTCACTTATGTATCTTACAGCTAGCAGGCCTGATATCATATTTGACACATATATATGTGCAAGATATCAAGCCAACCCTAAGATGTCACACCTAATCACTATCAAAAGGATACTTAGATATCTCAAAGGTGCTCCAAATCTATGCCTTTGGTATCCAAAGAATTCAGACTTTAATCTGTATGCTTATACAGATAGTGACTATGGTGGCTGTAACATGACTGCAAAGTCCACATCTGGGGTGTGTCAGTTCCTTGGTGGAAGGATAGTCTCTTGGCAATGCAAGAAACAATCCTGTGTGTCTGCATCAACTGCTGAAGCTGAATACATTGCTACTGCCAGCTGCTGTGCTCAAGTGCTTTGGATTCAGAATCAGATGTTAGACTATGGGTTCAATTTTAAAGAGACTCCCATCCACATAGACAACAACAGTGCCATCTCTATTACAGAGAATCCTATGCAGCACTCAAGGACCAAACACATCAACATCAGGTATCATCTGATTAGGGATAATTTTGGAAAGGGGTTGATAAAACTAATCAAAGTTAACACAAATGAACAATATGCTGACCTGTTTACAAAAGCTTTTGATGAGCAGAGATTTAAGTATCTTGTATCAGCTATTAGGATGATTAACTTTGAATAGGTTTTTCTTAATAACTTAATCAATTTTACTTTCTAAAACTATGTGTCCTAGGTTGTCTATTAGATCACTTCATAAGCCCAGTTCTTTTTGGAAGAAAACAATCTTTAAAATGATATTTCTTAGAGTGATGAAAATTTACCTTCGGAAGAAGTAAAATTCCCCTCGGAAGAAAATTACTGCTTTTCTGAGATTTACCTTCGGAAGAAATTCACGAAGTATCTTCCGAAGCTTAAGTTGAATATAAGCTCTTAAATGCATTTTAAGAATAAATTTCTTCTGAAAGCAATCAAGTCTCGAAAGACTTATGCATTTCTTCCGAAGTCAAAACTCTCAAAACTCTTTGAAATATCTTCCGAAGCAAATATACCTTCGAAAGCTTTGCAAAGCTTTCGAAACTAAAATTGCCTTCGAAAGCTTTACAACTTCTAAGAAAACTACCTTTTTGGGTGCTTTTTCAGAAGTAGGACCCACTTGCGGATTTCAAAGTTTATCTTTTGCTTTAACTTTGTCTCAAATCCAGAGTATATCTTTCCAAACGGTTCTATTTCATCTCTCTACTCTCATTGTTCATACCCTAAAATTACCCCCAAATTCATCTTCTTCTTCCTTTCTTCACTGCAAAGTTTCATCTCAATGGCCAATCTTGATCGCTGAAATGACCCAGATTTCACCATGCACCTACACAGACAACATAACCAAGTTGCCATGTTAAACTCTGAGAAGGATCCAAGCTTCTCAGACATTTGTAGGTATCTTTCTTTGTCTCATTACTTCACCTCCCTTACAATCGATCCTCCTCTCTATGAGGATCAGTTGCTTGAGTTCTGGCGAACCTGGCAAGAGGTCACTATGGACGGGGAGAAGGCACTGTCTGCCATAGTGCAGGGGAGGACACTGTTCATCACTCCAGCCATCATTAACATCCATCTACAGCTGGATGATGAAGAAGGTGAATTGTCTTTCCCCAAAGATGCTGTCAACCAATCCTTTGAGCAGATGGGATATGAAGGTGACTTCTCAGTCAAGACCTTCAGGAAGGGGAAGGTCTCTTTCCAATGGAAGTACCTCCTCCATGTCATCATCCACAGCATTTCTAACAAACATGGAGGATGGGACCAGATTCTAGAAGACCTCTCCTTCATTGTCCATGGGATGGTTCAAGGGGTCAAATTCAGGTACTCTCAGTTTGTTTTTACAAATTTACTTGCGAATTGGGACTCCTTAGAATATTACATGTTCCCCCAGTATGTTCAACGCATTCTCAACTGTGAATTGGGACCACAGTTGAGGGGAACAGGTAATGTTCTTAAACTTGCACATATGAGGCCTAACATTTTCAAGATATTGAAAAAGCCAACTGTTGGGTTCTCAGGAGTAGAAACAGCCCTTGTCCCGAAAATGTTTGAGCCCATTGCTCAGGGTGACATCTTAGCAGCACCAGCTAGTGATGAACCAACACCCTCCACCTCTCAACCACCATCAAGGACAACCATTACCCTCACCGACACTAGAAAATCCAAATGAACCCCTGCACTTGCTATTGAGCATGTGCAGGCCCCCATATCACAACCCACACAGGGGGAAGTGGACACTCGAGCTCCCACTTCCCCTGTGGAGCAAACCACTCCTATTCTTGACACAATTAGTGCTGAGGTTCCTCATGCTCAGCCTGGTGAGCTCACACCTCCACAAATAGCCTTAAGCCATCACTCTAAGTCTCAACACTCTAGTGATCAACCTTCAGGGGAAAGCTACCATCCCCAGCCTCTTGATCTTAATCAACCCCTTCCCAGCCTTGAATTCTACTCTGATAAAGATTTGGGCTTCGGTGAGTTCCATGATCTCTCCTCTCTACCCACACTCAAGGAAAGATGAGTACTCCTGCTTCACCCACTTCTAGCCCACATCAGATACCCCAAACTGAGGTGGATCCTCCTCAGATTGTCCAGGAGATCCATGTGGTAAAGGCTCTCACTATTACCAATGATTACATCCTTAAGACCTCAACCACGGCAACCCAGCCTCTTGACATTGTCATGGAGCAGGGGAAATCCAACAGCCAAGAAACCCATGCTGGTGATAAGGGAGAGGATTCAGGTCCAATCCTCTCATCCCTCTATGATTCTTCATCTGAAGATGAGGGGTGTTTGCAACAAAAGGTGCACAAACTCTCAAATCTGTGCACCTACTTTGTATCAAAGATAGCTCACCTGGAGTCTCAGGTGACTATCTTGCAAAAAAGGGTCAATGACCAGCAACTTGGGATCACCGATCTCAAGGGCAAGTTAGCTGAGAGACCAATAGGACAAACTCATCCAGGTCCACAAGAACCTATGGATTTTATGGACCACTTCCCTAGCTCACCTATGCTTGAGGGTGATGTTAAAGGGGGAGGAAGTTCTGACAGCCACAAAACCTGGGAGTTCTTCCTCAAGTATGGACATACAGGACTCACCATCCTATCTTGCAGTTGTCCATGCTCATCAACCTCCTCAAGTTAGAGACTTTGACTTGCAAATTCAACATCTGTTTGAGAAAGGGATACCAAGAGCAATGTCTGCCCCTTCTGAGAACCCAATCATGGGTTGGGGATATGACAATGATAGGAAAGCTCTTGTACTCTCTAGAGCTCAGGGTCAACTAGAAATCTTAAACATTTCAAACCTGAGTTTCTATGAGGGTATATATCTAGTAGATCTGACACTTATCAACCCAAGCAATAACAGACAAGCTGCCAGACTAGCCAGTCAAATTCAAGACCGGGTGCTGGCAGAGCTCAAAAGTAGAACAGCATTATATAGACAGAGGCTAGTAGTTGAAGCCTTTGGTCAACTAGATGTTGAGGTAGACCCCAAGATTAGCTTTGAAGGGAAAGCCTTGACTGAAGGCCCAGAGGCTGAGACTGTGAACCTTGAGACAACATCTCCTCCAGCACCCCATACCCCCAGTGAGGCACTAGCTGGTGATGGTGCTTCACAACCTCTCTCTGGCCAGAGCTTGACTGCTAAATCAAGCAATAAAGGCCAAACCTCTCCTCAGGCTGAGTCATCAAGATCAGCAATTAACAAAGGCAAAAGAAAGCTAACTGCTGAGGAGATTGAAGAAGAGAAAAGAGAGAGGAAGAGGAAGCTGATGGGAGAGAGTTCAAATGGTTCCCCAGGATTCATGCAAGCTACAATTCTGACTGCCCATGTTCCAAACACTCAAGAAGATGAGTTAAGGGCTGCCAGACTCAACTCTCTGGGGACCAGGAACTACAACATAGATGAACTCATCTCTCTCCCTTAGAAGAACTAAATGAACTGGCTGACATAGAGCTGTCAAAGGAGAGGAAGGAAGTTGAGGATGCAACCTTGACCCTCAAGCATAAGGAAGAAATTAGAAGAAAAAGAATCTACAAGAACATTCCTATCCTCTCCCCAGTTCAAGAAAGTCTTAAGCAAGTTCTCCAGCAAGTTATCCAATAAGTTCTCCAGCAAGTTCTTCAGCAAGTTTTCCGGCAAGTTTGCCAGCAAGTTCTCCAGCAAGTTCACCAGCAAGTTCTCTAGCAAGTCTCCGGAAGAACAGTAAGTTCGCCGAACCGAGAACTTTCGTTCAAAAGCTGTCAAACTCACCCAAATCTGATGTAAACTCACCGGATGAAGATTTGAAGCTTCTTCAAAGACTGTCAAGAACACCAAGAACACACACAATGTGTCTGTGAGAGAAACACCTTCAATCTTCAAATTTCTATTCAAGTTCATGTACAAATAGATTTGTAGATGTAAAATATGATATTAAATGATATAATTCAGCTTTGAAATAATGTAGATCTGAGCAAAATCAATATAATTGATGAACACAAAACTCAAATCTAGTTTCTCTCTCTAAAACCCCATTTTCTCTCTCTAAAAACTTCAATAAAATCTTCAATTCAGCACCATAAATCTTCAAATAAACAATCCAAAATTGATTCAGGTAGGCTTTGATACCATTTGTTAATCCAAAGAGCACTTGAATCAATCAAATAACATTGAAGATTTGGATCAAAATGATAAAATATGAAGAACACTCATGAAAACCCCCTTTGATCCACTTTGATTTGCCTCTGATTTTGTTTACATGGAAACCCTCAAATCATGCTTTTGAAAGCTTAACAACAATTTAGTGACTCTAGCAATTTATAGTCTAATGACAATTAGGCTTAATGACATTTAACCTCCTAGATTTATACTTAACTAGAAGTTTACAAATAAAGCATAAAAAGACTAATAAAAGACTAAATATATTTTGTTGTCACAAAATATATTTATTACATTAAAATCCCTTAGTCTATAACTTCTTCAAAGTCTTGTCTTGATTCTTCGTCTCGAACATGTTTGGTTTGACTTTTGCATTGACTTTGAATTTGATGTTGACTTTGACTGTGTTGATAATATTATACTATCTTTCAGACCAAACAGAATACATTACTCTATCAAGTTACTATGCATAAGTGCTATGGATACAAACTCAATATAGAGATTATGGAGTAACTTTCATGAACACTTTAATTCAACTTGATAACAACAGTGCCATCTCCATCACCAACAATTCTATTCAGCATTCCAAGATTGATATTAAGTATCATTTCATTAGAGACTGTACAGAAAAGAAAATCATTAAATGAATTAAGATCCATACATATGAACAATATACAGATTTATTCACAAAAACTTTTGATAAACTAGATTTAAATCTCTTGTATCTTCTGTTGGGATGATAAACTTTAAATAACTAAATGAATTATATTAATGATATTTGAAAATTTTGTAAAAAAATGCCTTTCTTTATAAAATGGGAAAAACTGCATATCTGCTGAAATTTGCAAATTAACAGATAAATAGGTATCTGCTAAATTTTAGTAGATATCTTGGTATCTATCGAATTTTATAGTTCAGAAGATATCAAGGCAAAGGGAGTTTCTTCAGAATGGGAAGATTCTGCAGATATGATGAATTCAACACATGTTTTTGAAAAATATCTGGTAGGTCCCACTTTTATTTTTTGATAGGTAGCGGCGCCGCATTAGTTACCTGAAAAGACAGTTTCATCATCAAACGTCGTCGATTTCAACTGTTAAGGTGGTAAATATTTTAAAATTCAATTTTTTATATTATCCATAACAGTTAAAATCAGAGGTTTTCTCACAATTGTCATCTTCAATCTTCTTCACAAAGCAAACCATCAAACCCTCAAATCTTCAATCTCTCAAAGTCTACCAAAAATCAACCCCTTTTTATGGCCACTCAAACCCTAGAATTCCCTCCAAATCACAACATTCGCGTATCACTTGAGCCCATAGGTGATGACGTTTATGATCATGTTCTCAAATTCCTAAAGAAAAGCAATTACTCCTTTGCTATCACTATAGACCCTTTGATTTATGAATTCAATATAACGAAATTCTAGAACACCTGCTCCATACATCGAGAGAATGAGGTCAAGGTCATAACAGAAACGGTACAAGGGATGAAGGTCACCGTATCCTGCGCCAAAATTTGTCAGAACTTGAAGTTGAACGACGCAGACGGTGTATCTTCCTTCTCCAAGGATGTGGTGAGTGCCACCTTCAAGGAAATGGGATATGAAGGACCCCTCCTAACGTCTACCTTCTCCAAATCACTTGAATATCATAATTGGAGAATTATCCGTCATATCTTCCTACATTGTCTATCTAATAAGTTGGGGGGATGGGACCAAGTACTATTTGATGTAGCAGGGGCTATCCATGATTTGGTCAAATAGCAGCATTACGATTTTTCAAACTTTATTTTTAACATCTTTGCAAAAATGTAAATGCTGTTGAAAAATTCTTGTTTTTAATGTACCCTAGGTTCTTACAGCTATTTTTAAAGAAGAACTAGAGGATAAATTAAAACTAAAAGGAGTTATTCATGCTCTAGGAACTTTAAACAAAGCAATCATTTCAAAGTTCAGGGCAACTTCTAAATCTTTTTCAGGGGAGGTGACTCCCCTTTTTGCGCATATGCTTGAGGCCACTAAGCTTCAAGGTGACAGCATGGCTACACCCACCATTGTTGAGCTGACACCCTCCACTTCACAGCCAAAATCTCTCAAACATAAGCAAACCCCTCCCTCTTCTACTGACAAGATGCAGGCTCCCAAATTACCCTCTCTCAAAAGGGCAAAACTAGAAACCAGGGTCCCAGTCAAGTCAAAGGTGTCAACCACACCTAGACGAGGCTCAAAGAAAAAAGTTACTCTTCCTTCTTCAATGCAGGCCCATACACCAACTACAAGCCCTTAATTAGAGTCCCAACACTCCATTGAGAAAACCAAAATGGATACCCACATGATTGAGACAACTTCTACGAAAGAAGTCTCATTAGGATTTGGTTCACATCCCGGGCCAATAGACACAACTCCACTCTCTCTAATACACCTGTCTACCACCCAGCATGATGATGTTCCTGTTACATATCAGCATGATCCACTATCTCCCCCTTCCAATATAACAAAGACAATGGAGACTGATGTGATTACAGTAACAACTGACCCACATCCTTTATCCCAAGAGGTTGATCCTAGGGAGGAAAGGATTAATGTGGAAGAGGTTATCTCTATTGCTAATCCATTAATTGATCAGCAGGACAAAGACAACATAAATAAGACCTTAACCATGGCAACTCGCCTTGAAGATGTCTTCTTGGAGTCATTCTTTGAGGAGAGGAATCCAGGGCGCCAAGAAAACATATCTTGTGGTGATGGTGCAGAGGCTAGGCCTAGTATCTCGTCTCCTAAGGATTCAACCACTCTGTATGAGGGAAGTATGAAACAGATTGATGAATTTACGGCCCAAAATCATGATCTTTCACAAAGATTGACATTTCTACAAGAAGAAAATGCTAGATTTATGCAGAAGAAGCAACAGTTCCCGAATGTGAGAACTATCTGCTGAAATGTTCAATAGATAGAGTATCTGAGTTGGAAATCAACTCAGAACTCTATAGCAACAAGTAGGAAGAGTTTTCAACCTTGAAGAACAACTCACAACTCTTCAACAAGCTGTTGCAAAGGCAATAGATCTTGAGAACAAAGTTGAACATCTTCAAAAGACCATTGACCTTCAAAAATCTATCATCCTGAGTCTTCAATGTTTAGCACCACAAGAATCTTTGGATGTGCCTTCTCCCATCACCATAGTGTCATCTACAATCTCAGATGATGCTACCAAAACAGGGGAAGATGAGCCCAAAGAAGCTAAGGATATCCTTCAGAGATTGGCTAGTCAAGTCATTCAAGCAACACAGCCAATCTCCTTCTCTTCACAATGGACTGAGATGTATGAGCCTCTATCAGAAGCTAAAATCAACCTAAATAAGCTTCTTGATAGGTATGGCTATGATAGTGAAGAGGAAAAGGAAATAGAAGCTAGGAGGGTACTGATAAGGTTGAACCAAAAAGTTTAACTTGGTAAGAGGAAGATGGCCTTGATAAAGAAATCCATCACTACTTCCTTGCTCTCTCCGAAAAGATAGAGATCTGATGAGAAATCATCAAAGAGATAGCTCGTGCTTGGATTACAAGCCTCTCCCAAACCATCTGCTAAAGATGAAGCACCATTGCTAAAAGTACTTCTAGAAGCTGCTAAGGTACTAAATGTAAGGAATACACTTAAAGGTTGATGCAACCAAAGAACAAACAAAGAGCTCTCAACATGCACATGTGAAGTACAGGGAAGTTACTTCGAAAGATTTGATATAACTTAGTGAATTATGCTAAGTATCAAATCTTCTGAATCCAAAAGACCATATCATCTAAAGCCAAAGATGAAGTCTTCTTAAGCTTCAAATACAAAGTCTTTCGAAGTGAAAGACTAATTTCTTCCAAAGACAGAGAAGACATTCTCTTTCTGAATGACCTTTTGACAAAAGCTGAACAACTTTCCGCTGACTCACCAACTTATATGAGTTGGTGAAAATTCCATACTTTTGTCAACTTTAGATTAAAGTATTTTGTCTGTAACTTTTCAACCATGTACTTTTATCCTTTTTGTTATATATTAGGATGTGAGCTATGGCATGTCATAGTCACTAGTTAAAAGGAAATCTACCTTTTGACTCTACATTAATCTTGTTGTCTAGATTAGTGTTTTTAGTTGGCCTTCAGAGTATGGCCGGCTGTAGGATGTAGTATAAAGTATCTCAAGTACTTGTATTTACATGACAAGATTTGTAACACTTGTAAGAACTTGAGAGCAATATACATCATTCTTGAAAACCATATTTGAGTGTTCTTGCTTTATTGTTCTTGTTACTTGTGTTCATTGTTCCATCCTAACCGATTCCCTATTTGATCTGCTAGGTGTTCTAAATTTCTCCACCTTGTGAAACTGTTGCATTAAGCACCCTTCAACGGTCCTGCAATTGGTATTAGAGCATCTCAGGCTCTTGATTGTAAGATCTTAACATCTTAAATCCCTTCAGTTTCACAAAACACTTAAAAACTCAAATGGTAGCTATATCTAAGGTTGATATGGCAAACGGTACTATGACAAAGTCTCCACTGATCACTCCTGATGACTTTGATACTTGGTGCCAAGATATGGAAGGGTTCATCAAGTCTCAAGATAGCAGGATATGGAGATCTGATGTTGAAGGACCTTACATCCTAAGCACCTCTTTAGCCACTGTTCGAGGTTGGATGATACCAAAGGAAATGGCTGACTACTCTGAAAAAGACTGGAAGAAAATAGATGTAGATCAGAAAGCCATGACCGTTCTTCAAATTGCTCTTCCAAACTCCATATACAAAAGCTTTAAGAAGTACAAAACTGCTAAGCAACTCTAGGATGCACTAAAGCTCATGTATGAGGGATCTGAGGAAGCCAAGAAAAACAAGAAAGACATCATGAAGTAGTAGTTTGAGAACATCACCTACAAGACAGGTGAAACCATGACTCAATAATACTTCAAATATGTTGAGATTGTGGATACTCCAATGGATGTTCGAGTCAAGCTTGAGAATAGAGACATATTGAGGAAGTTCATGTTCTCTCTTCCTAGACAATGGACTCACTAATGTGTGGCCATCAAGAGAACTAAGAACCTCTCTACTCTTACTTTCACAGAGCTGTATGGTATCCTTAGTGGCTACTAGATGGAGATGAACTTGAAAAATCCATCAAGCAGCACTTCCAACAATCAGCAGAGTTCAGCCCTTCATGTGGTTGAAAGGGATAGCAAAGAACCACAACATTATCTCATCTGCTTCCATGAAAACTCACAAATGGGTCCTTTCATCACCTTCCCTGAGACACCAAGGGAGAGCTACATCCAAGGATACCCATTCCAAAAGACAAGCTCTGCTCAAACCTTTGTGTTTGCTGATGAAAGTTGTGGCAACTTTCTCTTCACTTTTGAAGACTTGGACTACATCCATCCATATGATCTGGAGTACATAGAGATAGTTCAACATATGGCTCTTCTTACTCACAGATCCAAGAAGTTCTACAAGAGGACAGGAAGAAACTTTCCCAGCAATATGGCTAGTGGAAAGTTTGGCCTGGATAAAAGCAAGGTGAAGTGTTACAATTGTAACCAAATGGGACACTTGGCTCGAGAGTGCAAGGCACCAAGGAAAAATGGTGGCCAAGCACAATCTAGACCAAACTACATAGATGCAGCTCCAAGAATTGAGAAGCCAAGCTCACCTAAATAACATGCTGCTGTTACTGTTAAAGAAGGAGGCTGTGACTGGAGCTTTCAGGTAGAAGATGCTTCTCCAAACCAAGCATTGATGGCTGATCATGAAGAAGGCAAGGTATTAGAACATCTTTGTACTTCTGAATGCATTGCAAAAGTTAATATGTACAGGTCCTACAACTTGGAAGTGAGACCTGATCTTGAGTCCTTAAACATTTTAAAAGCTGATTTTAAAAGGGTGGAAAATGATTATAAACTTAAAATTGAAGATTTAGAGAAAACCATTTCTACTCTTAAGCATGAGCATACAAACTACAAGACTCAAATCAAAGATCTCATAGCCAAGCTAACTAAATGCCAGGCTTAGCTTGTGATCAGTAAAGCCAAGGCAGAAAAATATGAAGTGGAAACCTTCAAGAGCATAATATCCTCATCCTTGCATGCAAAAGTTTGTTATCAAAACAAGAAGGGACTAGGAGCAAGTGAGATAGCTTCTCCACACACACTCCTATCTGTTAGATCTCCAAGGTGTGAAACTTGTCAAGATGAGCTGCCTCCTATTCATCCTATCCTAGAGAAGGATGAAGATGAAGATGAGCTAGTGAAGGATGAACCTGAGGTGAGTGATAAGAGTTATCCAAAGAAGGGACACTATTCTCCTAGAGAGAAGAAAAATCCAGGGATAACCAAGTCTATAAGGAAGACATGATCAGGGCAGCCAAAAAAAAGTCAAAGAAAGCCCAAGAGATCAAGGCCACCTTTAACTCCAAGGAAAAGAAAGTTTTCATTTCTACTGGACTTGAAGTGGTAAAGACTGAAGACTCAACAATGCACTCTAGTACCAGGAGTCCTAGTTCATTTCCAAATTATCTTGGTCAAGAAATGAAAGCTGATAACATGTGGACCACTGCTACACACTTGAACCATCCAGTTCTAAGAGCAAGCCTCATCCCAAGAAGCCTGCTACATCATTTGAGAAGATGAAGAGGCAAGCAGAAAATGATCAAGCTCAACCTCCCACTCAAAAGAAGACTCTCAGAAAGATGCCAACTTAATGCATCATGTGTGGTAGTACTTCTCACTTTGCCAAGGATTGCATCTACAATCCCAAAAGTACTATCCACATGACCAAGAAGAAAACTTCTGAGAAGAAGAAGAAGAATATATCTCTTGATGGAAAATCTCTTCGTTTCGAAAGCTCCAAAGTGAAGCTTCATAAGTGAAAACTTACCTTCAGAATAAAATTTGGTCTGGGAAGAAAGGAATGCTTCCAAAGTACTAAAGTCTGCTGTAGCAGATGCAAAAGCTTCCAAAGGTCCAGTCTCCAAAACTTCCGAAGTCATCAAAACTTCTGAAGTGTTGAAGGCCAAGTCTAGTCTTCAAAAGATGGTGTGGAAGATGAAGGAAGGCCATGTGACTAAAAGGTCTTCATCAACAACAGCAAATGATCCTCCAAACTTGCATATAGGATCAATTACTGTTGCATTATCTTTTTTTCACTTTGACAAGCCCAAGAACAATTAGGATTGGGTTTCCAAATAAAACTAACCATCTCTTTATGTGTAGGAACAGCTAAAGACCAAAGAAAATGTATGGATCATTGACAGTGGCTGTTCCAGGCACATGACAGGCAATGGCTCTTTGGTTCAAAACTTTGAGAAAATTGATGGATAGCAAGTTGCTTTTAGAGGAGAATCAGGTGGTTACATTACTGGAAGGGGCGGGGTCATAAATGGTAAGCTCAGCATTGAAAAGGTAAACTTTGTCAAGGAGCTAAGGTACAATCTCTTGAGTGTATTGCAATTTTGTGATCAGAGACACAACATGCTCTTTACTAAGCATGAGTGCATTGTTCCCAAACCCAGGGTTGTTATTCCTCAAGAGCATATCCTGCTCAGAGCCCCCAAGAAAGGGAACATGTACAAGATGGACTTGCAGGAAACATCCCCTTCAGGAGAAGTTTCTTGCTTTCTATTTAAAGCCAATAGTGATGAGTCTTTCCTCTGGCATAAAAGAATATGCTATGTAAAATTTAAGAACATGAATAAATTAATTAAGAATGATTTGGTAACGTGAATGACAAAGAAAGAGTTTACAAGTAATGATCATTATGTTGCATGCCTGAAAGGTAAGCAACACAAAGTGTCTCACAAGGCAAAGGAAATGAACTCCATCAGTACTCCCCTACACTTATTACATATGGATCTCTTTGGCCCTACCAGTGTAATGAGTATAGGAAGGATCTCATATTGCTTGGTGATCACAGATGACTTCACAAGATATACTTGGGTCTCCTTTCTTAGAACTAAGGACGAGACCCCTGAAATCTTGAAGAGCTTCATTTTGAAGATTGAGAATCAATGTAATCCCAAGGTCAAGATCATAATATGTGACCAAGGAACTAAATTCAAGAACCAAATACTTGATGCATCTTATGATGAAAAAGGTATTACAAGACAATATAGTGCTCCCAGGACTCCTCAGCAAAACGATGTTGCTAAGAGGAGAAACATGACACTTATTGAAGCTGCAAGAACCTTGTTATCTGACTCTAAACTACTCATCACCTTCTGGGTAGAGGTAATCAACACTACCTGCTATGTGCAGAACAAAGTTTTAATAATCAAGACTCATAGTAAGACTCCTTATGAAGTATGGCACAAAAGGAGACCTTTCATTGGTTTCCTCAGATCATTTGGATGTCCTTGCACCATTTTGAATACCAAGGATCAAATAGCCAAATTTGCCGAGAAATCAGATGATGGACATTTCATCGGATACTCTTCCCAAGCTAAGGCTTATATAGTATACAATCTCAGAACTAGAGTAGTTGAGGAGTCAACCAATGTGACCTTTAATGAGCACACAGCCAGTGTGAAAAGTTCTGGTCCTGATTGGCTGTTTGATCTTGATTTAGTTACCAACTGTTTTAACAAATCTTGTGAAGATGTCTTAGGATCTACAGATACCTTTTCAACAGGGGATTCTGATCCAATATTTGAGACGAGAAGACCAAGTGTTCAAACTACTTTAGCTCCAGTGGTAAGTAGCCTTGCAGATGGAAATCCTATCAGCACAACCATGACAAATTCTTCAGTTGATACATCTGAGGTGTCTATAAATTCCAACACAGATGGACAGAACTCAAATGAAGTAATTTCCAATGTAGGATGAGATGAAGATGGTGATAGTGATCAAGGATTTCTTGATGCTGATAACTACTCTATAGAAGACAACATGAATGATGTAACACACTCATTGGATCAAGTTTCTCTTAATAAGTGTGTTGATGTGGTGGATGATACTCAAGCACCAGATCTGAATTTCACCAATTTAGATCTGTCCAACCAACTTACTGTGATTCCTCAGCTGAGAATCCACAAGTTGCATTCCACCACAAACATCATTGGAGATGTTGAGACTGAGATGAGAACAAGAGAACAAACCCATGATAAAAATGTTTGTCTTCACTCTTGATTTTTGTCGTAGACTGAGCTTAAGAAGAATGATGAGGCTTTGAAGGGTGGAAGTTAGGTTGAAGTAATGCAGGAGGAGCTGCTTCAATTCAAGAGATAAAAGGTTTGGAATCTACGTCCTCTTCCTCAAGGGAAGACTACCATAGGTACCAAGTGGGTATTTAGGAACAAGAAAGATGATAGAGGACTTGTCATCAAGAACAAGGCAAGATAAGTTGTTCAAGGGTACACAGAAGAAGAATGGATTGACTATACAGATGTTTTTTCTCCTGTAGCAAGACTTGAAGCTATTAGGATATTCCTGGCTTTTGCTGCATCCAATGATTTCAATGTCTACCAACTTGATGTCAAGTGTGCCTTCTTATATGGGATGATTGATGAGGAAGTCTATGTCAAGCAATCACCTGGCTTTCCAGACCCAGATCATCCTAATTATGTCTACAAGCTTGAAAAGGCTCTTTATGGGCTGCATCAGGCTCCAAGGAAGTAGTATGAGACACTGTCACAATAACTCTGTCAGCATGGTTACAAGAAGGGTACTATTGATGGAACACTCTTCATCAAAGGAACAGGAAGTAACTTGATGCTGGTTCAAGTTTATGTAGATGACGTTATTTTTGGGTAAACTAATCCGAAGCTCTGCAAAGACTTTGAGAAGCTAATGAAAAATAGATTTGAAATGAGTGCCATGGGGGAACTCAATTTATTTTTAGAAATTCAAGTGAAGCAAGTTGACAATGGCATCTTCATAAACCAGTCAGAGTATGTGCAAGACATACTTATTAGATTTCATATAATGAGTGCAAGGTTGCTAAGAAACCCATAGCCAGAAACCACTCTCTAGGACCTGATCTTGAGGGGAAGTGTGCTGATGAACATCTATACAAGGCTATGATTAGGTCTCTTATGTACCACACAGCCTGCAGGCCTAATATCATGTTTGGTACATGTATTTATGCAAGATATCAAGTCAAACCCAAGATATCACACCTGTTTGCTATCAAAAGAATTCTCAGATATCTCAAAGGTGCTCCCAAACTGGGACTTTGGTATCCAAAGAATTCTGACTTCAATCTATATGCCCATATAGATAGTGACTATGGTGGCTGCAATATGTCTGTAAAGTCTACATCTGGGGGATGTCAATTTCTTGTTGGAAGGATAGTCTCATAGCAATGCAAGAAACAATCCTGTGTATCTGTATCAACTACTGAAGCTGAATACATTGTTGCTGCAAACTGTTGTACTCAAGTGATTTGAATTCAAAATCAGATGCTAGACTGTGGATTCAACTTCAAGGAGACTCCCATTCATATAGACAACAACAATGCTATCTCTATTACGGAGAATCCTATCCAGCACTCAAAGACAAAGCACATCAACATCAGGTATCATTTGATTAGAGATAATTTTGAAAAAGGATTGATAAAACTAGTCAAAGTTAACACAAATGAATAATATCTTGATCTGTTCATAAAAGCTTTTGATGAGCAGAGATTCAAATATCTTGTATCAGCTATTGGGATGATTAACTTTGAGTAGATTTTCTTAAACTAAACTCAAGATTATTTTTAACAATATGTGTGTCTTAAGTTGTGTATATCATCATCATATAAGCCTAGTTTATTTTGGAAGGAACTTTTCAAAATGATATCCCTTAGAAATTTGAGAATTTTAGATATATTTTCCTTCAGAAGACATCAAGTTGTCTTCGGAAGAAAATTATGTCTTCAAAACAAATAACTACTTCTGAGAAATTAACCTTCGAAAGAAATCCTGATATATCTTCCGAAGCTTATAGTTGTCACCAAATACTTATATATATTGAAGGACTATTTTCTTTCGAAAGCAATTACATCTCAAAATACTTATTCTCTCTTTGAATAAAATTTATGATATTTGATATCTTCCGAAGCAAAATTTATCTAGAAAGTAAAAATACTCTATGTGTTTTTCTTTCGAAGCAAAAATTCTTGAATGACTAAGGAATATCTTCCGAAGCCAAATTGGCTTCGGAAGTTTTCTCAAACCTTCCAATGACAAATTACCTTCGGAAGATTTTTTTCTTCCAAGAAAACTACCTTTTTGGGCACTTTTTCAGAGGTGGGACCGACATCTGGATTTCAAAGTTTATCCGTTTACATTAACTTTGTCTCAAATCCTTAACATATATATATATATATATATATATATATATATATATATATATATATATATATATATATATATATATATATATATATATATTTGTACAATGGTTCCCCCTCTTTCACTTTCTCCTTCATCTACAGAAATTCAAACCCTAAATTCACCCACAAACTGACCTTGTTCTTACCTTTCTTCACCACAAAACTACTCAAAATAGCCAACCCTGATCCCCGAAACCAACCCGATTTTTCCATGCAGTTACACAGGCAACACAATCAAGTTGCTCTATTATCATCTGAAAAAGATCCTAGTTTGTCAAATGTTTGCCGTTTCTTGTCTCTATCCAACTACCTAACCACCCTCACAATAGACCCTCCATTGTATAAAGATCAACTTTTAGAGTTCTGGAGGACCTACCAAGAGGTCATCTTGGATGGTAGGAAGGCATTGTGTGCCATAATGCTGGAGATGACAGTTTTCATCACTCCAGCCACCATCAACTCTCATCTAAGGTTGGATGATAAAGAAGATGACTTTTCCGTCCCAAAATCTACTGTAAACAACTCATTCCGGCAGATAGGCTATGAAGGGAACTACTCTGCAAGAACCTTCAAGAAGGGCAAGGTTTCCTCCAAATAGAAGTACCTTATCCATGTGGTCATCCATTCTTTGTCTAATAAACATGGAGATTGAGACCAAATTCTTGACGGCCTTTCCTACATAGTCCATGGAATGGTTCAAGGGGTCAAGCTCAGGTATTCTCAATTTGTTTACACAAATCTGCTTGCTAACTTGTACTCTTTAAAATATTATATGTTCCCTAGATATGTTCAATACATTCTTAATTGTGAATTGGGCTCACAGTTAAGGGGAATAGATAATATTCTTAAACTGATACAGATAAAACCCAACATCTTTAAGACAATGAGAAAGCCCACTATTGGCTTCTCAGGGATAGAAACAACCCTAGTCCTAAAAGTTTTAGAGCTCATTGCTCAAGGTGACAACTTGGTAGCACCAGCCAATGTTGAACCCACACCTTCTACATCTCCACCACCCACACAGCCACAAATCACCATCACCTACCAAAAAAAATCTAAACGAACCCCTGCTCAGGCTACTCAGGTTGAGCAGGCCCCCAAATCACCAACCATGTAGGAAGAAGTGGACAAAAGAGCTCATACTTCTCCTGAGGAGCAGACCACTCCCGTTACTTCTATGATCAGTGCTGATGTTCATCATGCTCAGCCTGATGAGCTTATAACACCAGCCGTAAGCCTTCACCCAGGGTCTCAAAACTCTAGTGATCAACCTATAGGGGAAAGTTAGCATCCCTAGCCGCTTGACCTCAACAAACCAATCCCCAACAAAGAATTCTATGATGATAAGAATATGGGTTTTAGGGATTACCATGAGTCTCTCTTCTCCACCCCTACTCAAGGAGAGACGAGTGCTTCTGAATCACCTATGTCTAGCCCATATCATCCACTAACAACTAAGGTGGACCTTCCTGAACCTGTTCAGGAGGCCCATATGGAAGAGGCTCTTACTTTTGTAAGTGATTACATCTTTAAGACCTCAAACATGGCAACCCAACCCATTGACACTTCCATTGAAGCTGTTAGTGTGCAGGAGAAATCCAGCAGCCAAGAAACACAAGCTGGTGATGAGGAAGAAGACCTTGGTCCTATTCTCTCATCCCCCTATGATTATTCTGATTAAGATGGGGGGTGTCTGGAACTAAACATGCACAAACTGTCCAAACTTTACACCTATTTAGTTTCCAAGGTTAGTCACCTAAAATCTCAAGTGACTACTTTACAAAGAAGGGTCAATGACCAGCAACTTGAGATCACTAATATCAAGGGCAAGTTAGCTGAGAGACCCATCCAGGGGAATAAACCAGGCCCACAAGAACATGTAGATGTGGTGGACCTAACTCCTAGATCCCCAATATAAGAGGGTGATGCTACCAAAAAGGGGGAGAAAGTCTTACTTACAATTACAGAACCTAGTAGTTCCTCTTAGAATAATGACATGGAGGACTCACCACCCTCACTTGCAGTTGTCCATACTTAACAACCTCCTCAGGTCCATATTGATGTGGACTCACTCATACAAAGCTTATTTGAGAAGGGTATACCAATGGCTAAGCCTACACCATCTCACCCTGCTAAGAATCCAATAGTTGGATGGAGGTATGACACTGAAAGGAGAGCCCTGGTAATCTTTAGGTCTTAGGGACAACAAGAGATCTTCAACTTCTACAACCTGAGATACTATGAGAGAACCTATCTAGTTGACCTCCCACTTGCCAACCCAAGTTGAAACAAGCAAGCTGTAAGGTTAGCTGATAGGATACAACAAAGGGTGCTTGAAGAATTCAAACTAAGAACTAGATTATATAGACAGAGGCTAGCAGACAAGACTGTTGGTCAACTGGATGCTGAGGTGGACCCTAAGATTAGCTTCGAAGGGGAAACCCTTGGCTGAAGGCCCAGTAGTTAAGCTTGTGAAACTTGAGACTATAGCTGCTTCAGCACCCATTACCCTCAGTGTCGCACCAGCTGGAGAAGGTGTCTCACAACCTCTCTCTGGCCAGAGCTCAAGTGCAGCACCTAGCAATGAAGGCCAAGGCTCTCTCCACCTTGAGTCACACATGCCAGTTAGTGACAAAAGGAAGAAGAAGATGACCTCTAAGGAGATTGAGGAGGAAAGAAGAGAGAGGAAGAGGAAGACAAGGGGAGAGAGTTCAAGTAGGACCCCTGGGTTCATAGAAGCTTCAATAAGGGTTGTCCCTAGGCCAAGCACTCTAGATGATGAGTTGAGGGAAGCCACATTAAACTATCTAGGTTCTGGAACTACAACATTGATGAACTCATCTCTCTCCCCTTGGAGGAATTCAATGAACTGGCTGACATGGAAGTGTCAAAGGAGAGGAAGGAAGCTGAGACTGCAGAATTGCTTCTCAAGATCAAGGAAGAATGTAGGAGAAAAAAATCTACAAAGCTCCTACCCTCTCCCTAGTTTAGGAAAGTCCTGAAGAAAAGACAGTGGCTACTGAGCAACAAACACAGGTAGGTATGGAACAATACAGGCAAAACACGATAACCTACCTGAGGGTCACAGGTCTTTATCAGGCAGTAGACCTTCTTCCCTTACCATATCATTACATTGAGTTCAAATAATTCAATCAGCTTGAGCAACAAGTGCAAAAAGAGCAAAAGGCTACAAAGAGGAAGATGATGAAAGAGGCTGCAAGGTCAAGAGCCACCATCAGAGAAAATTTGAAGAAATCTGCTGACAAACAGAAGATGGTGAGCTTTTTAAAGCTGTATGGATTCTCCATAAGGAGACTTGGTCCAATGTCTTTATCCACCATGGATGAGCACATTAAAGTGATCAAGGAAATCATCAAAAGGGGTGAGCTGGTTGACTTGCATTCTCCACCAACTCAGGCTGCACCTGAAGCTGAGGTCAAGGTTAACCTCTAGGAGACAACATAACTAGACCTATTGTTGCATCATAGCCAGCTTCATCTTCTGATCCACCATAGGGTCCTGATCTTTTTCTTTTTGAACCTGTAAAGGACAAGGACCCAACTGAGGAAGACAAACAAGAACAATCTAGTACTGTATGCTAGTCTCCTCAGTTAAAGTACAGAAAGAGGAAAAGGATGGCCATAAGAAGGTACAAGAAGAAAAAGAAGAAGAAGAAGAAGTCTAAGGCATCCACCTCTGCACCTCAGGATGGGTCAGAACATCCTGAGGGTGATCAAGAAGAGGCTGCTCATCCAACTCCTATTCAAGTAGAGCCTCTTACTGCTGAGAGACCCATCAGGTCTTGGATGTTTGCCAGCCATCCAGACAGATGGTATGTCACTAGAGATCAAGGGGGACAAGACATGTACTTCTTGCAAAACATACTTGAACTCCCTCTGCATAATCTCTATGACATGAGGAGATACTTTGAGAGACTGAGGAATCCTGACCAATTGATGATAAATGGAATGGTCTTGATTCTGATGAGGACTTTCAACATATAAAGATCAAGACTCAATGGTCTCTTCAGTTTTGGTAGCATCAGCCTAGGGGGAGTTTATAAGGAATACACTTAAAGGTTGATGCAACAAAAGAACAACCAAAGAGCTCTCAGCATGCATATGTGAAGTGCAAGGAAGTTAGTTCGGAAGATTTGATATAACTCAGTGAATTATGCTAAGTATCAAATCTTTCGAAGCAAAAGACCATATCTTCCGAAGCCAAAGATGAAGTCTTCTGAAGCTTCAAAGACAAAGTCTTCCGAAGCCAAAGACTAATTTCTTCCGAAAATAGAGAAGACATGCTCTTTCTAAATCACCTTTTGACAAAAGCTGAACAACTTTCCACAGACTCACCAAGTTATATGAGTTGGTGAAAATTCCATACTTTTGTCAACTACAGATTAAGATCTTTTGTCTGTAACTTTTCAACTATGTACTTTTATCCTTTTTGTAATATATTAGGATGTGAGCTATGTCATGTCAAAGTCAGTAGTCAAAAGGCAATCTACCTTTTGACTCTACATTGATCTTGTTGTCTAGATTAGTGTCTCCAGCTGGCCTTCAAAGTGTGGCCGGCTGTAGGATGTAGTATAAAGTATCTCAAGTACTTGTATTTACATGACAAGCTTTGTAACACTTGTATGAACTTGAGAGCAATATACATCATTCTTGAAAACCATATTTGAGTGTTCTTGTTTTATTGTTCTTGTTACTTATGTTCATTGTTTCATCCTAACCGGTTCCCTATTTGATCTACTAAGTGTTCTAAATCTCTCCACCTTATGAAACTATTACATTGATCATCCTTCAACGATCCTGCACTAAACAAATCAAGTACTAGTGCAACTGCTAAAAGTACTATACAAGAGATTTATTCGACAGATGAGTTGTGACATCCGGTAATTTTCCGTTACCAAACTCCGTTTGTTCCGTTAAGTCTTGCATACACGTGTCGGGAGCACACACTAGTTGTCGTTGAACGTTGGTGACTTAACAATAATCAGTAATGTTAAATTGATGATAATTAGGTTAACAATGTGATTATTAAGTTATGCTTATGTGATTTGAATGTTAACTGTAATGTTATCGCGTAACGTGAAAACGTGCATATTTATTCGTGTGTTTTGTGATAAATGGGAATTATGCATGATTGTTATTTGTGATTAATAATAATTGTGTTTAGTAGTTAAAAACTATTTAAAATCTATTCAAAAAGCTTAATTTTTATAAAATACAAAATGCAAGGGTTTAAAGGGTATTATGCAAAAATTATATTTTTAAAACACAAAACCCAACCCTAATCCCACTCCATCGGCCGCGACCTCACTCCCTCTCCCTCTCCTTTGCGATTTCGGCCAAGAACACCCACAAAGCATCGGTTTTGGATCGATTTCAAGCTCCACAACACATTGGAACATCGATTCTTGTTTTCTTTCGCGAATTAAAGGTTAGTTTTGGTGTTTTCATGCATTATTGGTGTTGGCCGAAACCCTAGTTCGAAACCTGCAATTGAAGGTCGATTCTTGTTCGTTTGGTGATGTTATGATGTTAGTTAGGTTGTGTTGATGCTAGTTAACGTTGATTATGCAAGAAAGTTTGGATTTTGGTTGTTTGTTCATAGGGTTATCTTGGCCGTGAGTTTGAGGCAATTTTGGATCAAATTGGATGTTGAATAATGGTTGTTTGATGTTGTGATTATGTTAGTTGTATTGTATATATATTAGTTAACGTTGATTTTACAAGAAAGCCATGATTTGGGTGCATTGTTCATAGGTTACTAATAATAGTAACTTTATTTTGCATGAATTGGTGATTGGATGATGTGTGAATGTTATGGATGTGTTTGTGATGATGATTAGATGCTAGATGGTTGATATGAATGTTAGGAATTCAAGAATGCATGTTGTAGTTCATACCTTACTAAAGATAGTAACTTTTGGGTATGAAAGTTGATGAATCATGATGATTAGGTGTTGTTGATCATGTTTAGATGTTGTCATGGACTTGAAATGGTATATAATTGATGAATTCATGAATGTTGTGTGAGTTTGATGAATTTGGGATGAACTTTCCCAAAAGGGAAACTTTAATTGTGCAAATCCTTGAATTGGATGATTTGAGCATGTTTGGGATATTAGGATCATGCTAGTGTGTTCATGGATGGGTTCTAAGGTGACTAAATGTGTTGTTTATGTTGTATGAATGTTGATTTGGGTTGTTATCTGTTTTGGCCTGTTGTGATTTGCATGATTTGTATGATATCTAGTTATATGATGATCTAGGTAGT
Organism: Flaveria sonorensis; assembly: GCA_025506505.1. Classification (NCBI taxonomy): domain Eukaryota; kingdom Viridiplantae; phylum Streptophyta; class Magnoliopsida; order Asterales; family Asteraceae; genus Flaveria; species Flaveria sonorensis. Next base: position 31,236,603 of record CM046437.1, read on the forward strand.
ACATGTGGTGGTGATGTGCTATATGTAATCAAGTGGTATGTTGATCATGTATGATATGCTGTTGTGTTAGTTTAATGAATTATCACCTATAATGTCACCAACGGGTCCAACGGGTCAACTGGGTCAAATGTGTCTTGTATTCTTAAACCTTGAGTTCCTTGGTTTGTAGAGCACTTAGGGTTTCGTGTTGTGTTTGTGCACACGTACTTATGTACTCTTGTATTCTAGGTGACCTTTGAAGGTTGTCTTTCCTTCTTTCTTTCAAGTTAAACTCTAAGTTAATTCTTGCGCATACCAGGTGAGTTCTTGCCCCACTCTTTTTACATAAATCTCTTTTGGGGGAGATGGCATACTGTTTACAAACGCTTTTATTTATGAGTGTGTATAATATTGATATAGTGTTGTTTACCATGGAAAGTCCTCACACTTTCGGATTGTTAATATTGACTAGCGGGGAAATTTTGGGTAGTACTACTGGGTCTGACGAGCCCCACCTGTGCGACTCGAGGTCAAACGGGTGCAATTTTGTCCTAACACATATTCGTCATGACCTGGTAAGTCGTGACGGGAGGCAACAAACGTAACACAGTCAGCTTCGATCGCGAAATCACTATGATTAATATTTTTATGTTAATAGACTAGCTATCTATTGCAATACACTACTTATGCTCTGGAAATTGTTGATTGGTTTATATTTTAACGCAAACTCTTGAACTCACCAACCATGTGTTGACTTGTTTAGTATGCTATTCTCAGGTTAAGGTTGCCAGTTGCCTAGGAGCACGCACGTCAGCATTGTTGAGTTGTCTACATTTGCATTGTTTACAAATTGGGATTATTTTCATTTTATACATTTGTGTTTGGGGCGCGTTTGTTTTGCGCATTCTCGTTACATATTACTTGTTTTGGGTTTTCCAGTTTTAAAAACGCTTCCGCAGTATTTTAAACGTTGACTCTGGTTTTGTTTATTAATCATATAGAGTCGTTCTTGGTAACTAATGACTGAGATCCTGGTATGTCACGCGCATCGCGGTAAAACCCCGCACGCGGATTTTGAGGGTGTGACAGATTGGTATCAGAGCCACTCCTGTGCCATTCGGGATGGTGGGACAAACCTCACTGGGGATGGTGAGTTCTCGGGCTCATCGAGGACGATGAGTCCAAAAGGGGGGTGATTGTGACACCCTACATATATCCCACATCGGCCGTGGACAGGAGAGATTCCTGGTTCAAAAGGAATGTCTGGTCTCTAATATCACCAACGCGTTTTGGGCGTATTGGCTGTGGATGAGAGGAGAACTCCACAGTTAAGCGTGCTCAGGTGGCAGCAATCCAGGGATGGGTGACCTCCCTGGGAAGTTTTCACCCGGGCAACCAAAACAAATCCGTGAGCTCCTCGTAGGCAAAGCGGACAATATTGGTGGTATGAAAGGCCGGGTGTTACAGAATGGTATCAGAGCCACTCCTGTGCCGTTCGGGATGTGGGACATAGCTCACCAAGGATGGTGACTTCTCGGGCTCATCGAGGACGATGAGTCCAAAGGGGGGGGTGATTGTGACACACTACATATATCCCACATCGGCCGTGGACAGGAGAGATTCTTGGTTCATAAGTAGCCACACTGAGCTCGATCCTCCACGTAACTGGGATTTCTACCCCACTTACATTAACCGTATGGCTTATAGAGAACGCGTACCACCAGTAGCACCTACACGACCTAGGACTAGGTCATCAACCGCCTCTACTTTGCCTACACTTCCTACCTTGAGCATCCCTCTGGAGCAGGCATTTGCAGCCCTAGTAGCCACACTGGACACAGAGCGACAGCGGATTAGAGGACTCACTGACGAGAACTCTGCGATACGATCTGAGATGCGTCAGCTGCGTTACCAGGTAGATACACTTCAGGAGCGACTTTCGATGGCCATTGGTGGACATCATACTCTGGCAGGCAATGTGGTAGCACTTAGTGGGCGCATGGATGCACAGGATCACTATAACATAGTGATCGATGATAGGTTTGCTGATTTAGAGGCACAGCTAATAGCACTTCAGGTTGCTGAAGCCCCTGCTCCTTTGGTGGACCCTGATGAGGAAGAATACTGCCCCCGAAATGAAGTGCAGAAACTGGAGATTGAGTTCTGGCAACTCAAAATGCAAGGCTCAGAAATTGAAGCCTACACGACTCGTACTCATGAGTTAGCCACTTTATGTCCAGGGATGGTGAATGAAATGCACAAGAGGGTGGAGCATTATATACGGGGATTGGTGCCTGAAATTCAAAGTATGGTAACTGCTTCTAACCCCACTACCATACAACAAGCAATCCGAACAGCCCACAGGCTGACTGACCAGGCAGTTGAGCAAGGACGATTACCTAAACGGGGTGCGGTGGCAAGCGTGCCCGACCAGAAACGCAAGTGGGATGGTTCAAGCAACAAGGGATCGTCATCCAGTAGCCAATCTCAACCTCAACAACAGTAGCAAAGTCAGCAACAGCAACGGAAGTTTGATAACAACCGAAGCTTCAACCAGGCGCACTCAAATCAAGGACCCGGCGGGTATGGTGGAAGACTGCCGAAGTGCAACCGGTGTAACTACCACCATGTGGGTCGATGTGATAACTACAAGTGTCAACGATGTGGGAAGATTGGTCATGCAGCCAAAGACTGTCGGGGTGAACTGATGAAGAAGCCACAACAATCACAAGAAACTTCGAAAGGTTGTTTTGAGTGTGGAAAAGAAGGCCATTACAGACGCAACTGTCCCCAGCTTAAGAGGAATGGTAATGGTAACAACAACAATGGGAACAACAACAATAATAACAATGGCAATAACAATAACAACAACAATGGTAATGGCAACAACAATGGAGGCAATAACAACAGTGGAGCCAAAGGAAGAGCCTTCGTCATTGGCTCAGGTGAGGCTCTAAACGATCCTACAACAGTAACTGGTAAATTTTCGGTTAATGGTCGTTTTGCTACTGTATTATTCGATACCGGAGCCGATAGAAGTTTCGTGTCCACTAGGTTCTGTAGTCTTTTAAGTGATATGCCCTCAGCCTTAGAATCTAAATACACCGTGGAGTTAGCTAACGGCACACAGATTCACGTAACGCATATTCTTAGAGACTGCAAGATAGAGCTTGCTGGTCATACATTCACTATAGATCTCATGCCTGTTACACTAGGAAGTTTCGATGTGGTAGTAGGCATGGATTGGCTTTCCGATAAGCAAGCGGAAGTCATATGCCACGAGAAGATCATACGGATTCCCCTTGGTAAAGAAGTCCTTACGGTCAGAGGTGATAGGAGTGGTGCGGTGATAGGCATCATTTCGTTTATGAAGGCACAAAAGTTGTTACGAAAGGGTCGACTAGCCATATTAGCACTCGTCACAGATAAACAGACTGAGGAAAAGAAGATAGAGGATATCCCCGTAGTTCGTGAGTTTCTCGAGGTGTTTCCGGAAGACCTGCCTGGATTACCGCCTCATCGTCAAGTTGAATTCCAGATTGAGTTGACTCCAGGAGCCGCTCCAATTGCGAGAGCACCATATCGGTTAGCTCCGAACGAACTGCAGGAATTATCCGCCCAACTACAAGAGTTGTTGGATAAGGGGTTTATCCGACCGAGTTCGTCGCCCTGGGGAGCGCCAGTTCTATTTGTGAAGAAGAAGGATGGTACATTTAGAATGTGTATCGACTATAGGGAACTGAACAAAGTTACTATCAAGAATAGATATCCCTTACCTCGTATCGATGATTTGTTTGATCAACTGCAAGGATCAAGCTATTACTCCAAGATTGATCTGAGGTCTGGGTATCATCAGCTGAGAGTTCGAGAAGAGGACATCTCGAAGACTGCTTTCCGTACACGATATGGTCACTATGAATTTTTGGTCATGCCATTTGGGTTGACGAATGCACCAGCAGTATTCATGGACCTCATGAATCGCATGTGCAAACCCTATCTTGATCAGTTTGTTATCGTCTTTATTGATGACATACTGATATACTCAAGGACTGAGGAAGAACATGGAGAGCACTTACGTTTGATCTTGGAATTACTTAGAGAGGAACAACTGTATGCAAAGTTTTCTAAGTGTGATTTCTGGATACGTGAGGTACAATTCTTGGGTCATATTGTCAACGAGAAGGGAATACATGTTGATCCTGCTAAGATTGAAGCGATAAAGAATTGGTCTGTTCCTAAGACACCAAGTGAGATACGACAATTCCTTGGATTAGCGGGATATTATCGACGATTCATTGAAGGATTCTCTAAGATTGCACAACCTCTCACAGCCTTGACTCACAAGGGAACGACGTACAAATGGGGTGAGAGTCAGGAAACTGCTTTTCAGTTGCTGAAACATAAATTGTGTAGCGCACCAATATTAGCGTTACCGGATGGTAGTGATGACTTCGTAGTCTACTGCGACGCTTCTATTCAAGGACTTGGATGCGTCCTGATGCAGCGGGATAAAGTGATAGCATACGCCTCTAGACAATTGAAGATTCATGAGAAGAACTATACCACCCATGACTTGGAACTGGGTGCAGTAGTTTTTGCCTTGAAGATCTGGAGACATTACTTGTACGGTACCAAATGCACCATTTACACCGATCATAAGAGTCTTCAGCATATCTTTGAGCAAAAGGAGTTGAATATGAGGCAAAGACGCTGGGTGGAATTGTTAAACGACTATGATTGTGCTATTAAATACCACCCGGGGAAGGCAAATGTAGTTGCTGATGCGCTGAGTAGAAAAGAGACTGCTAAACCTCGACGAGTGCGAGCTCTACAACTAACGATTAGTACGCAATTACCTGAACAAATCCGTGATGCTCAAACTGAAGCTCTGAAGGTAGAAAATATGAGTTTAGAAGGGTTGCGAGGTATGGAAAAACAATTGGAAGTAAAAGCGGATGGAATTCGTTACTTCATGGATAGACTATGGGTACCTCTACATGGAAATCTGAGAGATTTGGTCTTGAGTGAGGCTCATAAGTCCAAGTATTCTATACATCCTGGATCTGACAAGATGTACCACGATTTGAAGGCGCACTATTGGTGGCCTAACATGAAAGCAGATGTAGCTACTTATGTGAGCAAGTGTCTGACCTGCTCAAAGGTAAAAGTGGAGTATCAGAAACCATCTGGATTATTACAACAACCCGAGATCCCTATGTGGAAGTGGGATCAAATATCAATGGATTTTATTACTAAGTTACCTCGTACTTCTACGGGTTGTGATACAATATGGGTTATCGTGGACCGATTGACAAAATCTGCTCATTTCCTAGCAATAAAGGAAACTGATAAGATGGAGAAATTAACTCGACTCTATTTGAAGGAGATCGTTTCGAGGCATGGAGTACCGATCTCAATTATTTCTGATCGCGATTCTCGTTTCACATCACACTTCTGGCAGTCGTTGCAGAAAGCTTTAGGTACACGATTGGATATGAGTACTGCTTATCATCCACAGACTGATGGTCAAAGCGAGCGTACTATACAGACTTTGGAGGACATGTTACGTGCTTGTGTGATTGACTTCGGGAATAACTGGGAAGTTCACCTACCATTGGTGGAATTTTCTTACAACAACAGTTATCACACTAGTATAAAGGCAGCACCTTTTGAAGCTTTGTATGGGAGAAAGTGTAGATCACCAGTTTGCTGGGCTGAAATTGGTGATAGTCAATTAACGGGTCCTGAGTTAGTACACGAGACAACTGAGAAGATTGTTCAGATAAGAAACCGCATGGCAGCAGCGCGAGACAGACAGAAAAGCTATGCTGACAAACGACGAAAACCTTTGGAATTTCAGATAGGTGACAAAGTTTTGTTAAAAGTCTCACCATGGAAAGGCGTAGTTCGGTTTGGTAAGCGAGGAAAACTAAATCCGAGATACGTTGGACCATTTGAGATAGTGGAAAGAATTGGCCCAGTGGCTTATCGACTAGCCTTACCTGATTCATTGAGTGGAATCCATGATGTATTCCATGTTTCAAATCTAAAGAAATGTTTAACGGATGAAACGATGGTCGTACCACTGGAAGAAGTTCAAGTAGATGAACAATTACGTTTCATTGAGGAACCTGTCGAAGTGATGGATCGTGAGGTGAAAACGCTTAAGCAAAGCAAGATACCCATCGTCAAAGTTCGTTGGAACTCGAGACGTGGACCAGAATTCACGTGGGAACGTGAAGATCAAATGAAGCTTAAGTATCCTCAGCTATTTGAAAGGACGATGCCAGCCGGCGAAGGTATTGATTAAATTTCGGGACGAAATTTCTTTCAACATGGGGATGATGTGACAACTCATCCAAAACTCACACGATTTCGATTTCCTTGTGCCAATGCAGTAGACCAGTGATGGAACACTCACCATGTAACGCAATTTTCGGGACGAAAATTCTTTCAACATGGGGATAATGTGACATCCGGTAATTTTCCGTTACCAAACTCCGTTTGTTCCGTTAAGTCTTGCATACACGTGTCGGGAGCACACACTAGTTGTCGTTGAACGTTGGTGACTTAACAATAATCAGTAATGTTAAATTGATGATAATTAGGTTAACAATGTGATTATTAAGTTATGCTTATGTGATTTGAATGTTAACTGTAATGTTATCGCGTAACGTGAAAACGTGCATATTTATTCGTGTGTTTTGTGATAAATGGGAATTATGCATGATTGTTATTTGTGATTAATAATAATTGTGTTTAGTAGTTAAAAACTATTTAAAATCTATTCAAAAAGCTTAATTTTTATAAAATACAAAATGCAAGGGTTTAAAGGGTATTATGCAAAAATTATATTTTTAAAACACAAAACCCAACCCTAATCCCACCCCATCGGCCGCGACCTCACTCCCTCTCCCTCTCCCTTTGCGATTTCGGCCAAGAACACCCACAAAGCATCGGTTTTGGATCGATTTCAAGCTCCACAACACATTGGAACATCGATTCTTGTTTTCTTTCGCGAATTAAAGGTTAGTTTTGGTGTTTTCATGCATTATTGGTGTTGGCCGAAACCCTAGTTCGAAACCTGCAATTGAAGGTCGATTCTTGTTCGTTTGGTGATGTTATGATGTTAGTTAGGTTGTGTTGATGCTAGTTAACGTTGATTATGCAAGAAAGTTTGGATTTTGGTTGTTTGTTCATAGGGTTATCTTGGCCGTGAGTTTGAGGCAATTTTGGATCAAATTGGATGTTGAATAATGGTTGTTTGATGTTGTGATTATGTTAGTTGTATTGTATATATATTAGTTAACGTCGATTTTACAAGAAAGCCATGATTTGGGTGCATTGTTCATAGGTTACTAATAATAGTAACTTTATTTTGCATGAATTGGTGATTGGATGATGTGTGAATGTTATGGATGTGTTTGTGATGATGATTAGATGCTAGATGGTTGATATGAATGTTAGGAATTCAAGAATGCATGTTGTAGTTCATACCTTACTAAAGATAGTAACTTTTGGGTATGAAAGTTGATGAATCATGATGATTAGGTGTTGTTGATCATGTTTAGATGTTGTCATGGACTTGAAATGGTATATAATTGATGAATTCATGAATGTTGTGTGAGTTTGATGAATTTGGGATGAACTTTCCCAAAAGGGAAACTTTAATTGTGCAAATCCTTGAATTGGATGATTTGAGCATGTTTGGGATATTAGGATCATGCTAGTGTGTTCATGGATGGGTTCTAAGGTGACTAAATGTGTTGTTTATGTTGTATGAATGTTGATTTGGGTTGTTATCTGTTTTGGCCTGTTGTGATTTGCATGATTTGTATGATATCTAGTTATATGATGATCTAGGTAGTACATGTGGTGGTGATGTGCTATATGTAATCAAGTGGTATGTTGATCATGTATGATATGCTGTTGTGTTAGTTTAATGAATTATCACCTATAATGTCACCAACGGGTCCAACGGGTCAACTGGGTCAAATGTGTCTTGTATTCTTAAACCTTGAGTTCCTTGGTTTGTAGAGCACTTAGGGTTTCGTGTTGTTTTTGTGCACACGTACTTATGTACTCTTGTATTCTAGGTGACCTTTGAAGGTTGTCTTTCCTTCTTTCTTTCAAGTTAAACTCTAAGTTAATTCTTGCGCATACCAGGTGAGTTCTTGCCCCACTCTTTTTACATAAATCTCTTTTGGGGGAGATGGCATACTGTTTACAAACGCTTTTATTTATGAGTGTGTATAATATTGATATAGTGTTGTTTACCATGGAAAGTCCTCACACTTTCGGATTGTTAATATTGACTAGCGGGGAAATTTTGGGTAGTACTACTGGGTCTGACGAGCCCCACCTGTGCGACTCGAGGTCAAACGGGTGCAATTTTGTCCTAACACATATTCGTCATGACCTGGTAAGTCGTGACGGGAGGCAACAAACGTAACACAGTCAGCTTCGATCGCGAAATCACTATGATTAATATTTTTATGTTAATAGACTAGCTATCTATTGCAATACACTACTTATGCTCTGGAAATTGTTGATTGGTTTATATTTTAACGCAAACTCTTGAACTCACCAACCATGTGTTGACTTGTTTAGTATGCTATTCTCAGGTTAAGGTTGCCAGTTGCCTAGGAGCACGCACGTCAGCATTGTTGAGTTGTCTACATTTGCATTGTTTACAAATTGGGATTATTTTCATTTTATACATTTGTGTTTGGGGCGCGTTTGTTTTGCGCATTCTCGTTACATATTACTTGTTTTGGGTTTTCCAGTTTTAAAAACGCTTCCGCAGTATTTTAAACGTTGACTCTGGTTTTGTTTATTAATCATATAGAGTCGTTCTTGGTAACTAATGACTGAGATCCTGGTATGTCACGCGCATCGCGGTAAAACCCCGCACGCGGATTTTGAGGGTGTGACAGATTGGTATCAGAGCCACTCCTGTGCCATTCGGGATGGTGGGACAAACCTCACTGGGGATGGTGAGTTCTCGGGCTCATCGAGGACGATGAGTCCAAAAGGGGGGTGATTGTGACACCCTACATATATCCCACATCGGCCGTGGACAGGAGAGATTCCTGGTTCAAAAGGAATGTCTGGTCTCTAATATCACCAACGCGTTTTGGGCGTATTGGCTGTGGATGAGAGGAGAACTCCACAGTTAAGCGTGCTCAGGTGGCAGCAATCCAGGGATGGGTGACCTCCCTGGGAAGTTTTCACCCGGGCAACCAAAAACAAATCCGTGAGCTCCTCGTAGGCAAAGCGGACAATATTGGTGGTATGAAAGGCCGGGTGTTACAGAATGGTATCAGAGCCACTCCTGTGCCGTTCGGGATGTGGGACATAGCTCACCAAGGATGGTGACTTCTCGGGCTCATCGAGGACGATGAGTCCAAAGGGGGGGGTGATTGTGACACACTACATATATCCCACATCGGCCGTGGACAGGAGAGATTCTTGGTTCATAAGTAGCCACACTGAGCTCGATCCTCCACGTAACTGGGATTTCTACCCCACTTACATTAACCGTATGGCTTATAGAGAACGCGTACCACCAGTAGCACCTACACGACCTAGGACTAGGTCATCAACCGCCTCTACTTTGCCTACACTTCCTACCTTGAGCATCCCTCTGGAGCAGGCATTTGCAGCCCTAGTAGCCACACTGGACACAGAGCGACAGCGGATTAGAGGACTCACTGACGAGAACTCTGCGATACGATCTGAGATGCGTCAGCTGCGTTACCAGGTAGATACACTTCAGGAGCGACTTTCGATGGCCATTGGTGGACATCATACTCTGGCAGGCAACGTGGTAGCACTTAGTGGGCGCATGGATGCACAGGATCACTATAACATAGTGATCGATGATAGGTTTGCTGATTTAGAGGCACAGCTAATAGCACTTCAGGTTGCTGAAGCCCCTGCTCCTTTGGTGGACCCTGATGAGGAAGAATACTGCCCCCGAAATGAAGTGCAGAAACTGGAGATTGAGTTCTGGCAACTCAAAATGCAAGGCTCAGAAATTGAAGCCTACACGACTCGTACTCATGAGTTAGCCACTTTATGTCCAGGGATGGTGAATGAAATGCACAAGAGGGTGGAGCATTATATACGGGGATTGGTGCCTGAAATTCAAAGTATGGTAACTGCTTCTAACCCCACTACCATACAACAAGCAATCCGAACAGCCCACAGGCTGACTGACCAGGCAGTTGAGCAAGGACGATTACCTAAACGGGGTGCGGTGGCAAGCGTGCCCGACCAGAAACGCAAGTGGGATGGTTCAAGCAACAAGGGATCGTCATCCAGTAGCCAATCTCAACCTCAACAACAGTAGCAAAGTCAGCAACAGCAACGGAAGTTTGATAACAACCGAAGCTTCAACCAGGCGCACTCAAATCAAGGACCCGGCGGGTATGGTGGAAGACTGCCGAAGTGCAACCGGTGTAACTACCACCATGTGGGTCGATGTGATAACTACAAGTGTCAACGATGTGGGAAGATTGGTCATGCAGCCAAAGACTGTCGGGGTGAACTGATGAAGAAGCCACAACAATCACAAGAAACTTCGAAAGGTTGTTTTGAGTGTGGAAAAGAAGGCCATTACAGACGCAACTGTCCCCAGCTTAAGAGGAATGGTAATGGTAACAACAACAATGGGAACAACAACAATAATAACAATGGCAATAACAATAACAACAACAATGGTAATGGCAACAACAATGGAGGCAATAACAACAGTGGAGCCAAAGGAAGAGCCTTCGTCATTGGCTCAGGTGAGGCTCTAAACGATCCTACAACAGTAACTGGTAAATTTTCGGTTAATGGTCGTTTTGCTACTGTATTATTCGATACCGGAGCCGATAGAAGTTTCGTGTCCACTAGGTTCTGTAGTCTTTTAAGTGATATGCCCTCAGCCTTAGAATCTAAATACACCGTGGAGTTAGCTAACGGCACACAGATTCACGTAACGCATATTCTTAGAGACTGCAAGATAGAGCTTGCTGGTCATACATTCACTATAGATCTCATGCCTGTTACACTAGGAAGTTTCGATGTGGTAGTAGGCATGGATTGGCTTTCCGATAAGCAAGCGGAAGTCATATGCCACGAGAAGATCATACGGATTCCCCTTGGTAAAGAAGTCCTTACGGTCAGAGGTGATAGGAGTGGTGCGGTGATAGGCATCATTTCGTTTATGAAGGCACAAAAGTTGTTACGAAAGGGTCGACTAGCCATATTAGCACTCGTCACAGATAAACAGACTGAGGAAAAGAAGATAGAGGATATCCCCGTAGTTCGTGAGTTTCTCGAGGTGTTTCCGGAAGACCTGCCTGGATTACCGCCTCATCGTCAAGTTGAATTCCAGATTGAGTTGACTCCAGGAGCCGCTCCAATTGCGAGAGCACCATATCGGTTAGCTCCGAACGAACTGCAGGAATTATCCGCCCAACTACAAGAGTTGTTGGATAAGGGGTTTATCCGACCGAGTTCGTCGCCCTGGGGAGCGCCAGTTCTATTTGTGAAGAAGAAGGATGGTACATTTAGAATGTGTATCGACTATAGGGAACTGAACAAAGTTACTATCAAGAATAGATATCCCTTACCTCGTATCGATGATTTGTTTGATCAACTGCAAGGATCAAGCTATTACTCCAAGATTGATCTGAGGTCTGGGTATCATCAGCTGAGAGTTCGAGAAGAGGACATCTCGAAGACTGCTTTCCGTACACGATATGGTCACTATGAATTTTTGGTCATGCCATTTGGGTTGACGAATGCACCAGCAGTATTCATGGACCTCATGAATCGCATGTGCAAACCCTATCTTGATCAGTTTGTTATCGTCTTTATTGATGACATACTGATATACTCAAGGACTGAGGAAGAACATGGAGAGCACTTACGTTTGATCTTGGAATTACTTAGAGAGGAACAACTGTATGCAAAGTTTTCTAAGTGTGATTTCTGGATACGTGAGGTACAATTCTTGGGTCATATTGTCAACGAGAAGGGAATACATGTTGATCCTGCTAAGATTGAAGCGATAAAGAATTGGTCTGTTCCTAAGACACCAAGTGAGATACGACAATTCCTTGGATTAGCGGGATATTATCGACGATTCATAGAAGGATTCTCTAAGATTGCACAACCTCTCACAGCCTTGACTCACAAGGGAACGACGTACAAATGGGGTGAGAGTCAGGAAACTGCTTTTCAGTTGCTGAAACATAAATTGTGTAGCGCACCAATATTAGCGTTACCGGATGGTAGCGATGACTTCGTAGTCTACTGCGACGCTTCTATTCAAGGACTTGGATGCGTCCTGATGCAGCGGGATAAAGTGATAGCATACGCCTCTAGACAATTGAAGATTCATGAGAAGAACTATACCACCCATGACTTGGAACTGGGTGCAGTAGTTTTTGCCTTGAAGATCTGGAGACATTACTTGTACGGTACCAAATGCACCATTTACACCGATCACAAGAGTCTTCAGCATATCTTTGAGCAAAAGGAGTTGAATATGAGGCAAAGACGCTGGGTGGAATTGTTAAACGACTATGATTGTGCTATTAAATACCACCCGGGGAAGGCAAATGTAGTTGCTGATGCGCTGAGTAGAAAAGAGACTGCTAAACCTCGACGAGTGCGAGCTCTACAACTAACGATTAGTACGCAATTACCTAAACAAATCCGTGATGCTCAAACTGAAGCTCTGAAGGTAGAAAATATGAGTTTAGAAGGGTTGCGAGGTATGGAAAAACAATTGGAAGTAAAAGCGGATGGAATTCGTTACTTCATGGATAGACTATGGGTACCTCTACATGGAAATCTGAGAGATTTGGTCATGAGTGAGGCTCATAAGTCCAAGTATTCTATACATCCTGGATCTGACAAGATGTACCACGATTTGAAGGCGCACTATTGGTGGCCTAACATGAAAGCAGATGTAGCTACTTATGTGAGCAAGTGTCTGACCTGCTCAAAGGTAAAAGTGGAGTATCAGAAACCATCTGGATTATTACAACAACCCGAGATCCCTATGTGGAAGTGGGATCAAATATCAATGGATTTTATTACTAAGTTACCTCGTACTTCTACGGGTTGTGATACAATATGGGTTATCGTGGACCGATTGACAAAATCTGCTCATTTCCTAGCAATAAAGGAAACTGATAAGATGGAGAAATTAACTCGACTCTATTTGTTTATTAATCATATAGAGTCGTTCTTGGTAACTAATGACTGAGATCCTGGTATGTCACGCGCCTCGCGGTAAAACCCCGCACGCGGATTTTGAGCGTGTGACATGAGTCCTCAGAAAAGATGGTGGTCTACACAAGTGGCACTCAGACCATGGATGATGACATGAAAAGGCATGAAGTGACTCTTGAGGTAGAACCTACCCAACTTCATAAAGATATACCTGAGTCTGAGCTCAAAAAATCAGCTGAGGTGATATTTAGACAACCAGAAGTAGAAAATAAAGCCCTATTTAGCTCTGTGGTAAACGTGGAGACTGATGGCCCAGAAGTCACTAATGAAGCTGAGAGAGTTTAGACAACTGCCGATGATCCCAAGTCAGCTGGTGAGACGTCAGGTGTAACTCTTAGGCCTTTGGCAGTCAAACTTACTAAAGTCTATACCTCTAACAAAGGTAAGAGACCTATGACTACTGAAGGGGAGATAAAAATAGAATCACAGAAATCAAAGGCCGTATTTCTTATGACCAAAAAGGTGGAGTTGTTCCCACAAAAGGTTAAAGAAGATGTGATAGTTCTAAAAGTAGGTAGATCTTAAGAGTCCTTAGTGAAAAAGGCTATCATTGCACTAATCAAGAGTGCAAAGGATTCAAGAGTTGCAAGAACTGCATCTAGAGGATTCAACCATAGTGGTGAACCCAACATAACAATATCAAAAGCTCCACCTAGATTGAAGACCAAACTTGTCAAGAAAGTGCTATCTAAGTCATCTAGTCCATCTGCCGAAAGCACTCAAAGGTCAGCTACTCAGCAGGTTTCAATAGCCACAACTACCGAACCCAATCCTATGATCTCTTCAATAAAGAAGAAGAAGAAAGATGAAGAAAAATGTCTCCTAGCATCTTAACTTAAGTTGAAAGGATACAATTTTGATAAGATCATGGAATGGAGTACAATTTTGAATATCAGAGGAATCGAGAAGAAAGTTGCTGCTAGAGAGCTCCTAAAGGTTGAACAAGCTAGGAAGCAATGGGATAAACAACAAGCCAAGTTAAAGAAAATCACTCAAAAGTCCTCCCATATGCCGACCAGGCCTCCATCATCCCCTGACTCTTCATCAACTATCTATGATGATGAGAAGTCTATCTCTTCAGTCCTTGCTAAGAAGACAAGTGCTCTAAAGAAAGTATTAAAGGTAAGGATTGTTGATCTAGAAGTTAAGGAGAAGATACTCCAAGGAACTAAAGTTGTGGCAGCTGGGTATGTTACTAGGTTGAAGAAATTTGCTGTCAAGAGGGAAAATGGAGAGATCATCCATTACGATCTTGAAAATGAAGTACTTGATCTGCCCCTTCACATCCTAGAGCAAATTGCTAAGTACTTTAGCATTTTCGGATGTAAGAATGACAAGTCCAAAATGCTGATGCATAAAGTACTCACCATAGTCAAGTCTGATGCTTGTTAAGAATTCCTTGAACCTCCACTTGTTGGACTCAACAAGTGCACTAATAGGATAATGCTTGCCATAATCAAACATAATGTGTTCTAACATTCAAAGAATCACTAACTAACACATTAGTATCATTAACACTCATAACATACACTAATGTAGCTTAAATTTCTTTTTTAGGATTGTAGATAAAAAGGAAATTTTGCTAAGGGTCTGCAGCATATGAAGAGTTTTCCACAGCGGATGACTAAGAGGATGCAGGGGATGAAGATCAAGTCCAAGTGCCCACAGCAGATGAACAACACACACAGCGGATGCCAAAGTCCACAGTTGATGAACTGTCTACAGCGGATGTTCATCCACAGCGGATGAGCATTCCACAGCGGACAACTACCAAAGCAAACACACACAAGTGTTCACAGCTGGCAGCATCTAAGGCACAATGGACAAGTTATCTGACTTCCACAGCGAACATCTTAACATCCACAGCGGACAGCTAATCATCCACAGCGGACAGCTTATAGACATAGGATTATTTATGTAATTTTTGTTTACATAAAGGTAGTTTAGTAATTGTATATAGCTATTTGTATTGGCTATAAATAGCATACTACCCTAATCCGTTGTAAGCTTTTGAACAATCAATACAATCAAACAGTTATTATCATTCAAGCATTCAATCACTAGCAATCAAACACACACACACACTGATATCATAGCATTAATCAGGGGTTTCTGCGCCATGATTATTGTTTGATGAATTCAAGTATAACAATCTGTTGTTATAGTTTGTTTAAGAGATTTGAAAAGATCCTTGGGGGAATCAACATGTTTATGTTCTTATTGATTGTTTAAGCTCATAAACAGCCCACTTTCGTTGATTCCATCAGGTGGTATCAGAGCTTTGGCTCAAATCATACACTAATTTTTGATCCTCTCATTCAACAATATGATATCTGTTGTTCATTAGCTTCAAAACATACATTTCGAGCTGAAAATCATCACAAAAACCTTCTTCTACTTTAAACATTCATCAATTGTTCAAAACATGATTGAATAATCTGTTTTCATACATTTTGTAGAAGATTTTGTGTGTTTAAAGCTCTAAACATCATTCATACACGATTTTCAAATGTGCTCATCACAAAACTCTCAAAAAACCTCATCAGTTTCTAAGGGTTTTCGGATAAACAATACATGGATATTGTTCTATCTAGTTTTCATCAAACAAGCACTCTCTTGAATACTTTGAATCTGTTCATTGTATTTAAACATTATATTTGAGTTGTTTTTCACTCAAAACAGGCGATTAATCTTTAGAAACAACAAACCGATTGTTGTTTTTGTTGAAATTGTTTCAGCCGCCAACAAAACCTTGGTTAAACCCTAGTTTTGATCATTCATAACCTTCTTTTGAATTTTTTTGAAAAAATTACTTTTTGATCCAAACAGTTAACTGGTAAAACATTTTCTATGTTTTTAGGTTTTTGACTTTCATTGATTGACATCATTAAAAGTTGACATTCCCTAATAGAATATTCCTTTCTTTTCAACGAGATTTGAAAGTAACATCATTGGATATTAATTAATTGATTATAAATTAATTAATTTCCTTTATTCGGTAAATCAAATTAAAAAGGTTTATCATTAACAAAAAAATCCTAGTGACTTTAGAATAAAGATAAATTTAGCACCGAGCTAAAATTAACAAACAAAATTGACTTAAAATGTTAAGTTAAAACTTAACAAACATGTCTGATGAAATTTCAGGAACAAACAGTGGTCTTAAACCACCAAAACTCAAGAACAAGGCGGACTTTAAGCAATGGAAAATAATGTTCAGAAATTGGATAATTTTCCAAGACCTAGACCTATGGACTTCCATAACTGAGGGACCATTCATACATTTGACTCTTGGGCCTGACTACATCATACACAAGCCAGTAAGCTTGAAAAGCGTAGCTGGTGATGACCTCAAGAAGGTCAAAACAGACATGAAAGCATACAACATATTGGCAATGACTTTGCGATTTGAAATTTTAACACGGGTTGAAAATTTCAAAATAGCACATGAACTATGGAAGGTGCTTCACACCATGTGTGAAGGAAGTGAGGAAATCAGGGAAATCAAGAAGGAAAAATTGAGGACCAAATATGAAACCTTCCACCATGTTCAGGAAGAATCAATACCACAACAGCTCCACAGATTTGTTCAGCTGGTAAATGAGATGATCGTCTATGGTCTCAAATACGAATCTTTGGAGATCAACAAAAAGATGTTGCACACACTGCTAGAGAGCTGGACTCAACCAATCTCTCTAATGAAAGCAACATTAGATCGTGAAGCATTGTCTCTAGATGCTCTAGTTGCTAAACTTGAAGCACTAGAACTAGACGAAAGATCCAGGAATAACAGTACAATCAGACACGTAGAATCCTATAAGTTCAACGAACTATAACAAACAGACAGTGCATTTTTTACATGCACTGGAGAAGATGAAGATGAGGAATTTTTAGATTCAAGTGAAACCTCCTTCTTCTCTACTCCTGAATCATCCAGTACCAAATAGATGTCTAAAAAGACTAGTGTTCATACTTCCCATGAAGCCACATAACAAAGCAAACATAATCCTCACACCTCCAGTTCCAGCAAACAAAAGCAGCCAAAGAATCATAACATATATAAATTTAAGAAACCCATGGATGCTCTCACTATCATTTTACAAAGTGAAGAGCAGAAGGCAGCCTATGAAGCTTTCTCAACTAGCTTTGAAGCATACTTGGGTGCAAATCTCACACCATCTAAAATCATCCAACAAGATCTGGATGAGTTACCACCAGACATGGTTGAAGAAATGGATCTTCAGTGGTCTATGGCAATGATTGCCTATAGATCAAAAAGGTTTCTTTAAAGAAATAGAGGGTTGAGTATGGACAAGAAAACCAAAATTGGTGTTGACAAGACAAAGGTGAGATGCTACAACTGTCAACTGTATGGTCATTTCTCAAGAGAATTCCAACAATAAAGAGTTGACAGAAACAACAATCAAACACAAGCATCCAGCAACTACCATTCAAACTGACAAATCCCACCTCCAATCAGTATTCCTGCTGCACCAACTCCACCTCAAATCACACAATATAGTCCAAATCAACACTCTAAATCATCAGCAATGATTATCAAACAAGATGGTGAGTGTGATTGGAGTATGTACGAGGCTGAGATCTAATCTCCTGATCATGCCCTCATGGAAAACATAGAAGATAAGATTTTAGAAATCCCGAAAGAGGTAAGGAAAAACCCTTGTACACAAGCATGCATTGACGAAGTCAATAGATACAGAGAACATGCAGACAAACTTCCAAGAAAGTATCTGAAACAAACATTTTAAATGAAAGTCTAAAATAAGAACAAAAACAATATGGAGCAAAAATTCTTTCATTAAAAATGATTTGGACAAATTAATTTCTGAAAAGTTAACACTTGCAGCTCAAGTAGAGCAACTCTCTGAATCCTTGACTTTGTCAAAAACCATACAGGCTAAAATTGAAGTGAAACTTCAGAAATTTCAGGTGAGTAACAAGAAGTTTGAAGAACTTCTTCTTTAGCAAAGGGCATTTAAGGCCCTTCAGGTTGAGGATATAATAAGGTGAACCCACTATATAATGACAATTATGTTCCTCTACCTGATTCCATGACAAACACACAGGGTGAGTCTCTTGACCCACATGAACAATCATCATCATCAAAGTCGTCATTAATATCAACTAATGAGGATGATGTTGATCTATTGGATGATGAGTCAGATCAACCAATTAGTGAAACTCCAAAAGTTTTAAGTGTGGTTGATACGCAAAACAAACAAACAAAGAAGACAAAAGGTTTTGACATCTGCTCAGGTGGAAGAAAAGCTAGATCTTCCACTGCCTCTCCTAATCAAACATACAAAGGGAAAGGCAAAGCTCCCATTCAGCAAAAACAAACAACTGTAATTTTTAACTTTCCTTTTAAAATAAAATTTAAAATCAAAAGTTATAAACAAACAAGGCAATGCAAATCTACCATACTATGAATGGTGTGATCAATATACTCATACTACTGTAAAATGCAAATATGCTAAATATTGTAAGTATTGTCACATGAACAATCACAGTACTGAGTCTTGCCATTTTCACAATTATTGTTCAATTTGTGAAAGAAACAACCATAGCACTGCAAACTATTTTTTCAATAAGAAAAACAAGAATCAAAACAAACAACCTCAAGTTGAGAAATCAATTAAGAAATAGACAGTCTTTCCTAACAAGAACAAAGGAGGAGCACCAAGACAAACTCCTCATCAAAAAGTTGTTTTAAATAATGATTAAACTTTTTATGATAACTTTAAACAATCAAACAGGAGACGTAAGTCTCGAAGTAGGCAGCAAGCAGACATAAGCACTCAAAGGAGAAGAGCTCAAAGTACTTCTCCTAACAGAGCTAAAAACAATCAGAGGAAATCTAGTGCCACTAGAGTTCCTAAACCATCGGACAATGCCATGTTAGAAGAAATATGTGTTATGGGAAAAGACGGAAAACCCAAGACCATCTTGGCTTAGGTTGCACCATCTAACTAATTTTTTTGATTTTACAGGGACATCAAAGAAGGCCTAACAACATTTGGTATGTTGAAAGTGGATGTTCCCATCACATGACTAGCAATTGTTTCCTCTTTCAGGATTTTAAAAGCAAACATGGAGGAAATATAGCCTTTGGAGGAGATAAGACAGGTGGAAAGATAACTGGTGAAGGAACAGTATCAAATGGGTTGATCAGCTTTGAAAATGTCAACTACTGCTTCGACCTCCAGTTCAATCTTCTCAGCGTCTCCCAAATCTGTGATAAAGGATATGCCACCTTATTTGACTCCAACAACTGCTACATCCTCAAGACGGGTTTTCAAATACCTAAAGTTTGTATCCTTTTGAAAACACCCAGTCATAACAACACATACATTGTTGATATGAACATTGTTTTAGCATCAACCCCAGAAACAAGTTTACTATTAAAAGCATCAGAAGATGTTTCCCAATTATGGCACAGATGTTTGGGACACTCTAATTATAATAGAATGAGTCCACTTGTAAAAGGTGAATTAGTAATAGGTTTACCATAAAAATAATTCTTCTGTACAGACCACAGCAATGCATGTAAGAAAGGCAAACAACACAGAGTGTCGCATAAGTCAAAATTGGTAAACTCTAACATCACACCACTCAAATTGCTTCACATGGATCTTTTTGGCCTAACAAACATCTTTAGCATAGGAAAGAAACAATACTGTATTGTTATAGCAGATGATTACTCAAGATTCACATGGGTTTTCTTTCTACTACACCAGTCAGAAACATCAGAAATCATCAAATCATTTATCACTAAAATTAAGAATCAATTTGATCTTAAAGTTAAATCTTTAAGAAGTGATAATGGTACTGAATTCAAAAATGACTCTATTTCTTCTTTTTGTGCAATGAAATGAATTAGTCATCAATTCAATGTAGCAAGGACTCCTCAGCAAAATGGAGTTGCTGAAAGGAGGAACAGAACATTAATAGAAACTGCTAGATCTATGCTAGCTGACTCTTTATTACCTATATCCTTTTGGGCAGAAGCAATCAACACAGCTTGCTACATTTAAAACAGAACATTAATAATCAAAGAACATTCCAAAACACCATATGAATTAATGTTTAAAAGAAAACCTTTCATTGGATTTCTTAAAGCTTTTGGATGTCCTATTTTAATATTAAACACCAGAGAATAATTATCTAAGTTTGCTCCAAAAGCAGATGATGGATTTTTTGTTGTATACTCCAGATGCTCAAAAGCTTACCGAGTATACAATCCAAGACTGAACATAGCAGAAGAAACAACAGATGTTGTTTTTAATGAACACTCTTTCACTAAGAAAGTCATTAGATCAGATTGGTTGTTTGATATTGATTAATTAACAAAATCATTTGACACATCTTACTTTGATGTTTCAGGTACCAAGGATGACAATAAGTATCCCATGGTTCCACCAATAACCATAGATGTTCCTTTAATTGCTGATCCTCTAAGGAGAACAAACATCACTCCTTCGAGTACCATAGTTTCAACTCCTCCAAAACAAACAAACACATAAAAAGTTACATCATCAGACACACCATCTTTATCAACTCATATGACCACCCAACCACAACCACACAACCAAACAAAACCACAACATCCAACCATAGTTAAAGAAGATGATGATTATCATTCATTACTTGATACACATCATGAAGATGAAATCTTAGATTTCTTTCATAATTCACCACAAACATTCAATGAACCCTCACAGCCAGATAAACAAACAACCACAAATGCCCTTTCCCATCCATCAACTCCCAACCACACAATCACCAATCTTGATTCAACCATCCCTGTTGATCAGATTACAACAACCAGAGTTCACAAAGATCATCCTTTAGAAAACATCATAGGTGACCTCAATACCAGATTGACACGAAGTCAATCTGACATTGCAAACATTTGCTTGTATTCATGCTTCCTATATCTAACTGTACCTAAAAACATCACAGAAGCACTCAAAGACAACAGTTGGATAAAAGCAATGCAAAAGGAATTACAGCAATTCAGAAAGCAAGAGGTTTGGAAGTTGGTTGATCTACCTGAAGGTCAATACGCCATTGGCATAAGATGGCTCTTTAGAAACAAATCAAATGATAGAGGGATTGTCATAAGAAACAAAGCAAGGCTAATTGCCCAAGGATATTCTCAGGAGGTAGGCATTGAATATGATGATGTCTTTGCTTCAGTAGCTAGACTAGAAGTCATCCGAGTGTTCCTTGCATATGCCTCATCCAAAAACTTCACTGACTTCCAAATGGATGTCAAGTGTGCATTCCTCTGTGGAAAGATAGATAAAGAGGTTATGTTGCTCAACAACAAGGGTTTGAAGATCCGGACTTCCCTTATAGAGCCTTCAAGTTAGATAAAGCTCTGTACGGTCCAAGTTTCGACTACAGAATGGGTACAGCCGAGGGAAAATAGATCAGACATTGTTCTTAAAACAAAAAGAACAAGACTTGTTAGTGGTTCAAGTCTATATGGATGACATAATTTTTGGCTCCACAAACATCCAACTTTGCAAAGAGTTTGAAACTTTTATGCAATAAAAGTTCTAAATGAGTTCAATAGGAGAACTTACATTCTTCCTTGGTCTTCAAGTTAAACAATCCGTTGAAGGAATTTTTATCAACCAGAGCAAGTATGTCAATCAGATATTAAAGAAATATGACATGTCTGATTGCACATCCAGCAAAACACCATTTGCAACTGGATTGAAGTTTGGTCCCGATCCAGAAAGAACATCAGTTGATCAAAAACTCTTCAGATCAATGATAGGTTCACTGATGTATCTAACAGCAAGCAGACCAGACATCATTTATGCAGTGTGCATGTGTGCCAGATACCAAGCAGATCCAAAAGAATCACACATAAATGCTATAAAGAGAATCTTCAAATACTTAAGAGGCAAGCCAGCTCTTGGGCTATGGTATCCAAATGATGGTGGATGCAACAGTAACAAAAAATCAATTACAGGAGGTTTTCAGTTTCTTGGATCAAGATTGATCTCCTGGCAGTGCAAGAAACAAACAAATGTCTTTATGTCAACAGCTGAAGCAGAATACATAGCTGCTTCTGCACGCTGTTCTTAAGTGATTTGGACTCAAAACCAAATGCTTGATTATGGCTTTAATTTTCTTAAAACACCCATCCACATTGACAATTCTGCTACCATGTTTATCACTGACAATCTAGTTCAACATTCAAAACCCAAACACATAGATATCAGATATCATTTCTTGAGAGGAAAGGGTCTGATAAAGTTGAT
This sequence comes from Flaveria sonorensis, assembly GCA_025506505.1. Classification (NCBI taxonomy): domain Eukaryota; kingdom Viridiplantae; phylum Streptophyta; class Magnoliopsida; order Asterales; family Asteraceae; genus Flaveria; species Flaveria sonorensis. The sequence goes on from CM046437.1 coordinate 31,259,177, forward strand.
CAAAGTCCATAGAGATAATTAATTGGCTGACCTGTTTACCAAACCATTTGATTCAACAAGATTTGAATTTCTGGTTCAGTCACTTGGTATGACCAACTATGAATCAAACAAGCTTGATTTTGTCAAAGCCCAAGTTAAACATCAACAAACATCTTTCAAAATCAAGATATCAAACTGATAGGTTCAAAATGGATCGATCTGTGATGATATTGTAATGTAATGATCAATTCAAACACTAAGTAATCAAACACATGCAATTACATCAAAAATTCATAGATTTCATTGATAGCAAATGCACAGGATACAAGTGTAAGGGTGAGTTATAGTTCTGTTCTAGCTGTTTTGTTCTATCTCCTCTCTAAGGTCTATTTCTTAGGCTACCCTGCACAATACATATAATATCCTATTTATACTATCAAAGAAAAATAAGGAACGTATATTTACAAAATAAGTCCCTATACTATGACAAAAGATAAAAAGACAAATGATAATCTTCTACGGGCTCTAACAATACTCCCCCTAAGATTGTCATTGTCTTCAGTCTTCATTGAATTCTTATGGTTCTTCTTTTATCTTGAATACAGGCTTTTCTTTTTGTATCTTCAACTCTCTCAAAGCTTTCTTTACAGCTGACTTGAACTTCTTTGCGAGTATGGCTTGCTCAGGCTTTGACTCGTTCGTTTTAATCTCCAACTTATCCATAACATCCAGAGTTTCTTTGGTCAGACCTGCAATATCTATGTTAGCATAAAACTCAAAAGGTTTTGGATGATCGTGAGAATGAATTTCCAACATGCCTTTGCTTGAAATTCTCATAAAATCAATAGAGTTTATGTCTTTCTTCATGATGTTAGCAAATGCTAGAGCCTTTCACAATGAAATTCTCTCCATCACAGCATCCATTACCATTATAATTGTCAAAAAATATTTTCTATCATTATCTGTAACTTCTTGCAACACGATCAAATTTCTGATTACACAAAAAGGAGATATAACTTGGATGTAAAAGTTTAAGTTCAAAAACTCCAGATATAGAAATCATGTCTTGATCCCAGTCTTCTAAGTTTCGAACCAGCTTCAACTCGAATGAGTCTGCATGATAGAACCATCTCAAAATTGGTTTAGAAGTTTGAGTGCCATCTATCACCTTCAAGCCCGGGTTAGTGACCTTTTCAAAGAATTGATCACTATAAGCATCAAAAAATTGTTCTTCTTCTTCTGGATGAGCAGCCACTTTTCTTTTACTCTTTAATGACTTGAGATACTCCTTATCTTCTTGATCACATCTGGTTTTAAGATAAGATTCCATTCTGGTAATGCCTTGATTTATAAGTTTAACAAAATTTTCACCTCGAATTGACTTGTTAGGATTGATTAAAGGCAACTTATTTAACTCCTTAAGATCTTACACTGACAAAGCTATGATGCTAGTTTAAAAATGATATACATCACAAATAGCATTTACACGTTTGATTAGAAAAGCATCAAAATCTCATCATACTTCTAGGAAACTATCTTAACATTCTTTCTGTTATCCGGTACAATCATTGCATTGAGCAACTCAGAGATGGATTAACCTTTTTGCAGTACATTCCTTACTAAATCTCCTACAGTTCTTGCCTTATTCCATAATTGTTTCTGTTCAACCGAGACTTGGTATGCCTGTTTCTCTATGTCTGGGAACATCTCAATCAATTCTTTTCTCCTTTCATGACCACTTCTCACTAATTCCATTTCTTTAATTTCTTGAGGCTTTAAGATTCTTGTTCTCTTTGTAATCTCCAAATATTAAGGATTATCCATGTTAAGCATAATCATTTTCTTGTTTTGCTTTTCTGTCTCTTGAAAGCTTTTAACCAAATTTCTTAAAGACTCAAAATTCATTTTGTTTAACCTCTTTATTAGATAATTCCTTGATTGTAGCCACAGCCTGAGCTCAACAGTTGTCATATTTTCAGGATTAGGATGGTCCAATTCAGATGCTGGAAGATCTTTAATGTTAATACTTTCTTGCATCGGATTCCACTCTCCATGTTTAACTACTATCTCATTTGGATCAACTGGAGCTGTAGACTCTGCTGTAATACATTTCTCATATTCTTCATTAATTTCTGAAACTGTCAGACCATCCAAAAATACACGATTGTTTTTCTTCTTGACCAGATAATTATATCTGTCATCAATATCTAATGGGATGTCTTTAGTAACAGCTTCAATTGGTGAACTTGCAGCTACAACAATGTCTTCATCTTCAAAGACTTCATCATACCAGGCATCCAAAAATTTTGGATCCAAATCATCTAAGGCTCCAATTTGTTCTTGTACTTCAACTTCTTCACTTGCCTGTATGGAAGTATCATCTACATTCAGAGTTTCAGACACACTTTTCTAGTATCTTTGAAGGAGGGTTGGACGATGATTCTACCACAACTTGAACATCAGATTCATCTATCTTCCTTTTTCGTTTCACAACCTTAGATAATCTTTCAACTTCAGTAGGTTGAACTTCAGGAATAACCTCTATCTCTGAAGTTAAAGGATATTTTTCTTGGAGTAGAGAAGATTGAGATCTTAAGTTTCCTTTCATCATTTCAAGTTCTTCTTTCAACTTATCATAATCTTCTTTCAACTTCTTGTATTTTTCTTCACTAAAATCATAATATCTGAGTAAAACATTAAAGTTCTTTACATTCATTTCTTGAATTTCTTCAAGTTTTGCAATCTTCAAGTCTTTCTTTAAAGATTACGCTTTTAATTGATTATTTTCATCTTTCAGCTTCTCAATTATCTTAAGCTGATTGATGTTCTCTTCTTTCAAAGCTTCAATTATCTGCTCAGTGTTCAATTCCTCAAAATGAATTATGTCATCTTGTTTTGAACTTTCACCTTCATCTAGCAAATGAGTAGGTGACCTAGTTACAACTTTGATAATCTCAAGAGAAGACTCCTTGGTAATCACATTCTCTTGTTCAATAGGCTCTAACATATCAATATTAGGAAAATCAAATTCCATTTGTTGTTGAACATTTTCTTCATTAACACCTCCACTCACATCATTAATGTCATCATCTTCATTAACATCCTCATTTACATCTTTATTTTGATTATCAACTTCTTCAACTTCAGAAGCAACTACAGCTTCATTACCTTCACCATCATCATCATCACTATCATCATTTGAAGATGAACTTCTCTCATCTTTAGATTCATCATCATCTTCATTATCTTCATCATCATCCTCAGCTTTAGACTCAAATAGTCCTTGAGAAACTTCTTCAATAAAATCATTAGGATCAATTGGTTCATCATCAATCAAATGAAAATGATCTTCATTTATGTTCACATCATCTTTTGCTACTGCCCTCATGTAATCAAACATCTGGACATACTGGGCTCTAGTAATCATAGCAAGTCTTTTATAAACAGTTTCAGTCATATGCTCCAAAATTAATCTTCACCACTTACTCCATAAGCATGGAAATCAGGATTTGCATCACTGATAATCAGTTGTAAAAATCTAGGATACATCAGGTATTTGTTCCTGACTCCTTTTTCCAAATTAAAGATAAATCCATTCATAATCCACTTTGCCATATTAAATCTTCTGTTTGTGGCAATAGCTACTATAGGAGAAGCACTGTCTATAGGGAATGAATTTCATCCTGCACTTCTCTTTGACATACCATGCTGAAAGATATAACATAGAAGTTTCCAGTGGTTATAAACTCTTGCTTTGAAAAATTGTTTCTTTGGAAAGTGGTCTAGATGACCCATGGCTAAGAATGTATCTCTACACTTATTGAAAGTAAGTTCAGCCAAATCTTCAGGATCATTATCACCAAGTCTTAGAGCTTCTCTAATTGATTACTCAGAGACCTCAACCATACGATAGTTTGTAATAAAACCTCTTACTACTTTCCATCCTTCATCATCTATAGCAGTTTCAGCACTACTCCAAAATCTTTTGATGAGCCGAGCATAGATAACTGGTTGGACACACATGGCATAAACATATTTTGTTCTCAACAAAAATCTTATCATCTCTTCATAACCAATAGCTTCATGCACATCTTTATTAAGAAAAGCTGCTACATTATGCTTTGGCTTAAAATTGACATCTGCCATCTGTTAACATAGAACAAAATATTAATCATCTTTGAATTATAAAATTTCAATCAAATTTTGTGTTATCAATTTTGAAACAATAACACTTAAAAAGTTTCTAAGTGTTTTATACATCTCATTACAAGAACAGAGTATATACTGGTTACAAATTTGAATCAAAAAATTATGATTAAATCAAGTAATACATCATGAATCATGCACATTGATTGAATTTTAATTGAATTAGCAGATTTTAAATTTTAAACATAACTTTTTTTTTACACTTCAATTTTCTAAGTGTAGAACACACTCTATTAAAAGCAGAGTACATTCAAGTTTAAGTTAAAATGATTTAAAGAACACTAAACTAATTAAAATCTTCTCAATATCAGTTTAATAGATGAATTTTGATGATTAACACACAATTTTGATGAAAATTTTGAATTGACTTTTCATTTCTTGTTCTTATGAACAACTGATGAACACCAAATCATCAAGAACACATTTTTATGAAATTGAGATTTAATTATCACAATCTGGTCGAAATCATGTTATAGCAATCATTTAATGTTCAATTTCAGTTATCATAACACATTTCAATAACAGATTTCAACTTTTTCTTAACTAGGGTTCGAACGCCAAAATAGAGTTCAAACGCCCAATCAAAGTTTGAAATAGGTAATGAAATCAGATGATTTAAGATCAATATGAAGTTTAGATTCATTGAATATACCTATAAATCACAAGGATTAACAGGAATCAGTCGACAGATGAGAGTATGAATGGGTCGGGAGAATGAGTGTGTGAATCAGAGAGTTTTAGTTTGTGAATCAGCTTGGACTTATAAGACACTCTGTGTTGCTTTCCTTTAAACATGCTGAGCAGTGATCTGTTGTAGCAAACTTCTTTGTTGGAAGACCTACTACATGATTTCCTGCTACAAGCTTGTTCATGTTCTTGAAATTGGAATGCCCAAGACGTCTATGCCATAACTGGCTTTCGACATTTGATGCTTGAGCAATTAGGCATGTTGTTTCTATAGATGGATCTACTTGAGACATATCTAACTTGTATACATCTCGATCTCGAACAGCTTTAACAACTGCCTATTCTTTGCTTATCTGAAAACCTGGCTTCAAAATATAACAAAAAGAGTCATCAAATAGAACAGAGTAAGATTTGTCACAAATTTAGAAAACACTTAAAAGATTAAAGTTCAACTATGAACAATAGTTGACTTTATGAAAGCTAATCCCATTGGACATTGTTCCTTCGCCTGTTATCTTACCACCTGCATCACCTCCGAATGCAATATACGTTTCATCTTTTAACTTAAAATCTTGAAGCATGTTGCCTGTCATATGCCAGCTACACCCACTATCAACATACCACATGCTAATAGGTCTTCTTGGGCATACCTGTATTTCAAAGAGATTTAAGTTGAGTTATCAACCCAAGCCGATATGGTCTTGGGCTTGCCAAATTTATCAACAATGGTAAACTGTATAAAATGAAGTGTATTCACATCAGGCTTCTTTTGTTGTTTAAATTTACCAATTCCGTTTCTGACAAATTTTTGATTATCTTTGATTTGTTTAATCCGTAAAGCATGATAGTGTTTTTCAAGATCCTCATCAAGGTAATTCAAACCATCAGTAGGAACATTTTTAGAAAAATTTTGATTACCAAATTTTGCATTGTTCATTCTCACAGATCGTGGAACGAATTTTCCTTGATTATAATTCTTTGTTTTCACAGCATAAGAATCATCATAATCAGAATCAATCCTTCGAAAAGATCTCAAGCCTAAAGAAGGTTGTTTTGTCAATCTTTGAAAACCAACACTTTTATTTCTTTGAAATTATGGATTGACATATCCATTCCTTGGCGAGTTCCTTCTGAAGTAGCAATTCTCAGTGTTGTGATTTCTTTTATCATAAATGGTACGATACTTGTTGAAATAACAAGTAGCTGTTGAATGGTTTTTCATATCACAAATATGACAGTACCTGTTAAAGAAACATTCATCAGTCTTATGATTGTACATATCACATATTTCACAGTACCTTTGTTGAAATTTAAACAACTGTTGATTAACCTTAGATGTGGAAGCCACATTTGATCCTTGTTTTGATTAAGGAGTTGCACAGTTAATATGTTGTTTTTGATTTGAGAATTTGTTCTTTTGAAGTTTGGGTTTTGACTTTTGTTCATTAACACCATTCCTAGATTCCTTAGATACAAATCTTTTGTTAACAGCGGAAGACTTTGGACTTGAACCTGTTTTCAGATCAGAGTTAGATTTCTTCTTTGAGTTTGATTTGATTTCTGGAATTGTGTTCATATCAAAAGTACCTGCAGACCCAAATTTCACTAGTTTAAACTGATTAGATTGATTTGTTCTTTGATTTTGATTGTTTTGATTTTTATTCTGAGAGGAGTTTGCTTTAGCATTTTTCCTTCTCCTTCTCTGGTTTCTTGATCTTGAAGATCTCTGCTTGCTTTGTGATTGAACATCTTCAGTAGATGACTCTTTTGCATTTTCTTTATCTTTTTGTTCTTTCTGCCATTTGATGAAATCTGGATTGTTTAATCTGTAAGAAAATGAATCTTCAGATGTTACGTCATCTTGTTTTGCTTTCTCTTTATTCTTTGGGTTTTGTCTGTCATTTGTACAATGACTTCTTCAACAACATACTCTTTGGGAATAAATGTTTTCTTATTCTTTGGTCGTGGTTCGTAAGATTTAACTTTCACTGGATGACCATTTTTAATCTTTTCAGAATCTTGTTCCTCGAATATCTCAACATTATTTTTTCTTCATCACTTTCAGAATTCTTTTTCTTATTTTGAAAGGCTTTTAGCTTAGCTTTATTTTCAGGTGAGTGATCATGTGTGTTAAAGTTTTCTGGTAAAGTGTTTGTGATAGATTCAGGCATGGGCTCATGTGTAAAACCTAGACCTGTTTTGTTTTTATCTTTTCTCTCACTTTTCAACTGTTCTACAATTGTTTTAGAACTTTTAACTTTAGCTAGATCCACCTGTGTTGCAACATGAGCTATTTTTTCCTCTTTTAAATTTTTAGTTATCTCCTCAAGTTGTTTTTTAACAAATTCATGTTTTCTAATAACCAAACATCTTGAATCACACATACCACTCATGAGAAATGATAGTACACTAGCTTATTCTTCACTTGAGTCATTTTCCACTAATAAAGATTGACAGTACTTTGTTGATATGTGGATAGGCTCAGCATGGGACACCTAACAACAACACATACGACAATAAAGAACTAAATTCTCATGATTGTGTGGTCAACAACACATCTTGGTTCATGGTGAGTAGTAATCTATCCAATATAGGTTGCTTGTAAAGTAACTACAATACACCAAGTGAAACAGTTTCTAAATTGCTCAATCATACAAGTGTCTCCTCTGTTATTATTTTCATTGGCCTGGAGTACACCAAGGCATTCTTTGTTATGCTAAGCATAGACCTGAATGACTTAAATCATGATCTAAAGAGATTCCTAATGAGGAACACATCCATCTTGGATGAACAGTCAATAAAGTCTTCTAGACTACATTCCTTGTGAATGAATCAAAAGAATCCCAAAGAGGATCACCTTTCAAAGTGAAGTGAAAAAGAATCACAATAAGGATCAAAAAACATGGATCAAATTAAGCATTTATACTCCTAAGTAGCTAGGTCTTAAGTATTGAAAGTGCTTTCTAGCATATCTTGAGGAGGGTTGTTCTAAACATACAATTAGATGTGGGGTACATACAACTCATATCAATCAAGTCAAAACATGATAATCTCTCACTATTTCAATCAATCATTAATACCATGCATGAGTATAAGTGGATCACAATATCTGCAATCAACATTGTATTAGTCTATGTCCATTCTAAAAAAACATATCAAACAACTCAGTGAGAATTTATGACTAGTATTATCTCATGTTATGTGCAAATGATTCATATTTAAACATGAATATCACTCATTTCTTAGTTATATAAAGCGTTATCTTTCTAAATTATGTCAAGCAAGCAATCAAATTGGGCTTTGATAATTTCCATTCAAACACATATAAATTTTTGTCATTTTATAAAAGGTTTTTATAAATATGCAAAAATTTAGGGGGAGAAAATGAATATGGAAATATCAAAGACAGCAGAATATGTAATATGTGCATAATCATACATGTTTAAAATTTGAAATTTTTCAAATTTTGAGTTTTAAATAAAGCCAAGTCAAGCAAGCACCCAAACATAGCAGTTTGACACACATACATATGTACAATATTGCACAATATTGCTTGTGAGTGACTCTTTAACATCCATAGATTGATCATGTTAAAATTTAAAATTTTAACAAACATTCAAAAAAATTTATAAGTTTTATAAAGTTTAAACAAACAAAATTTGCTTCGGAAGAAAAACAAACAAAATATCTTCGGATGTAAAACAAACAAAACATATGCTTCGAAAGAAATCATTTCAAAAACAAACAAAGTTTAAATTTTTTGACAACTGTTGTCAAAGCGGACACATAAGCATACATCCACTATAGCTACAGTACCATTATAACATGCAAAATACACCAAGTGTATATAGCGGACAAAACAAACATACATCCGCTATGCACTAGTGAACATACAAGTGTTCACAGCGCATGATGTCTCTAAGGCATCTGCTGTGAATACAGTGCCATTTCACAATGCATGACTAACATAAGTCATCCATTGTAGAAACAATACAAGTGTGCACAGCGTATGTACACAGGTAAACATACACTGTATATCATCATCAAGTAATCACAGCGCATGACAGTAAGTCATCCAGTGTGAATATATCATGAATAAACAAACATTTCATAGTGCATGAACAATTGCTCATCCGCTATGTATAACAATGCAAAACAATCAAGTGTCCACAGCGCATGAACAAATATTCATCCGCTTTGGAAATAGTGGACAAGTGTACACAACGCATGACCAAGTAGTCATCCGCTGTGAACACAGTAAAACATTCAGAGTCCATAGTGCATGACCAAGCAGTCATCCGCTGTATACTCAGTCAACAAGTCAAACGGTCCATAGCGTACAAGTTTAAGATTGTGTAGCGAAAGCACTGTTCACACAGCGCATGCGTATTTCACAGCGGACACTTAAAATTAAATTTTAGGTTTAAACTGTTTACACAATGGACATAGAAACTGTATACACAGCGGACACTTATTTTGTTCGTTGTATATATAGTTCAACACTTGTGATTTTTTCATTCATCACGAGTGAGAGAGAGAAAATCAAAAATTTTAAAACGTTGCTATAGTGCGTTAAACCATTAAACCCCAGATCATCCAAAACCTATAATCTATTTGATTTTTCTTCTGATTCAAGATCAAATAAGTATAATAACATGATTCTAATCATCAAACATTCATTAAAACATCTTGTTCATTGATTCTGATTCGAACATTGTTCAACCTAAGTCGAACTTTGAACCGAAATCAAAATATGAATCTTTTGATGTTATAAACCAAATCAAACACTGAATATGTGTTAGATGACATTAGTCGAATGTATTAGGACTGTTGTTTTGATGTAATTTGATTAAGTGTTCATCGGGTTCATGAACAATCATAATGTTCTTGCCAAAATCATAAAAAATTTAAGTTCAATCTTTGAAAATGTTTAAACTAACTTGAAATATGTTATAACCTGGTAAACATATTCAAAAGTTTGTAACTAACATGCAAAATCGGTTAATTTGGCATGGCTTTGAACACACTAACATTAAATGCATATTCATTCAATGTGCATTCAATGAATGTCTTGACTTTAAAGGTCAAACTGAAATTTATGAACAAGTTGTTATGAGTTATAATTATTGTATGATTTGAACAAAACAACTCTTTGTGACAAAACAAATACATTACAAAATCAATTTGGATCAAAACAAATTGAATCAAACAAAATTTTCATGACCAAAATTAACCAGGCAGTTGACTTTGGATAAGTCAAACTATCTTATTTGTTAATACCAATCAAACATACACTTTAAACAATTCATAAGTGTTAAGCATACAAAATTCATCACTTCATAACAGTCACAACAGGTAGTGAACACTTGATCAATATTCCTGTTGGGGTTTTCACAAGTTTATCAGAGTCATTTTATCCTTATAAAATGAAAATGCAGTGAAATTTGAAAGAAAAAACTTGTTACAGTTAATATATATATAAACTATTTTATATATCTGTTGAAAACCTGTAATGGATCGTTCATATGAAAAGCCATGCTTACAAACAACCATAGGGTGTTTAGAAATCTACCTCTCAAATGGGATAGAGGAAGAAGATCTTTGATTGGCAGCTTCCAAAGCAGGAAACCTTAAGCTTGTCTACCCCAAGATTCCAACAATACACCAGGTTGCTAAGATTTTTGCACTTGAACGAGTTCTGTTCACTGTTCTCTTCGACCGATCGAGAGAGAACTAACAGTAACACCAATCTGCACTTTTGTGTGTGTTGTAAGTTATCAGAGAGGGTGGTTGAATGCAATCATATATTACACATCCTATGAAACTGAATTTCAAAGGGAGAGAAAAGTGGGCGGGATCCATCCCTTTAACCTATCCGCATTTCTCTAATATTCATTTGCATTAGTTAATGCGGATGAACAAACTCTAACCGCATTTGTAAATGCGGATGAAGAAACTTCATCCGTAATTCCCAAATGTACATCCGCATGTATAAATGCGGATAAGTAACTCCATCAGCATTTCCAAAATGCACATCCACATTTGTAAATGCGGACGAACAGTTCATCAACATTTCCCAAATGCACATCCATATTAGTAAATGCGGATGATTAGTTTCATCAGCATTTCCTTAAATGCTCATCCGTATTAGTTAATGCGGATGAAGAAATTCTTTCAGCATTTCCACAAATGCACATCCGTATTTGTAAATACGGATGAGGAACATTCATCCGCATTTCCTCAGTAACACATCCGCATTAGTAAATGCGGATGAGTAACAAAGAAATGCGGACAAAAAAACAATTGTATTGTTTGTTCAACCATCTGAATAATAATACAAAGTACTCTCTCTCTAGAATAAATTATCCATATAATTTATTCATAATACTAGTACAAATATTTAGAAAACCAATTTCTAATTACTTCAAGTGTCAATATTTATTTGCATGATCATATCATAAAATAAATATTATGGGTGTTTGTCAAGCTTGTTATTGGGTAGGACCCGACTTGGATCATAACGTACTAGCCACATCAATTCAATATGTGTCTTGGGCAGACCGTTCCCAACAATCTCCCACTTGCACAAGATACATAGAGAATTGATGCAAGTAGTAAATACCGCCTAACGACGGTTTAGTACCCCTAATACGCATGACAAAGTTCCATTCAATAACATCATCTTCCTCAAGTCCCTTACATGAAATGATTTAGGTGAATCTATCATTTATCCTTTTGTTACAGATGTCATGTTAAATCCAAAGAAACAGAATGATCATTCCCTGTTGATTTAACGTTATCAGGCCTTAGACATCATACTCTCAACGAATAAGAGGAACAAATCCCATCTTGACTACATACGTTTCTCACAAGCACCTTGTATCACACCTGAAACTAGCCGTATGTACTGTCCATTATTTCAGAACAGCAAAGAACTAGATCAAAGTATAATATTTGGTGAATATCGAAACCCAATATGTATCTTAGGTCAGAGGATACAACGATATTCGCCTTTACTCAAATTTACTTATGATCAATTACATAATTCCATGCTGTAAAATTTGAGAGCGGGTCTGTCCAATATTTGTATCCCACAAATATCTATGAACCTTGGTAGCAACCTCTTGCTCTATATTCATACCTTATGAATATCCACCAATCCAGGTTCATAATAGTCATACTTCATATTTGTTCCCACAAATATGACCGACTACGAACATTTAGAATAATAAACATATTCATGGATCTAAACATGCTAAAATGGAACATAACTCATAGTATCATAATCATATATATATATATATATATATATATATATATATATATATATATATATATATATGAGTCAAAATAACAATTGTACTGATATTTAAATACTAAATAGATCAAATCCAATCACTAGAATATCGAAGTCCTAAGGCACAAGTATGACTCTCATGCTTTGGCCTTTCAAGGAGCTTCGTAAGTGGATCCGCAATGTTTTGATATGTGTGAACTTTGCAAATACATATCTTTCCTTTTTCAACTTCATCCCTTGTGTAGTTGAATCTCTACTCAATGTGCCTTGTCTTTTGATGTGCATGGGGTTCCTTGGTTTGAGCAATCGCACCCTCGTTCTCACAAAAGATCTCTACGGGAACTTGAATGGTAGAGACTACCCCTAGATCTGCAATGAATTTCTTCAACCATGCAGCTTCCTGTGCTGCCAATGAAGCGGCAATGTATTCTGATTCTGTAGTGGACAATGCTACCACATCCTGCTTTGAACTCTTCCAGGATACTGCTCCTCCATTCATAATGAAGACATACCCCAATTGTGATCAAGAATCATCTCGATCAGTTTGGAAACTTGCATCCGTGTAACCCTTTACTACGAGTTCCTCTTCACTAGATCCGTATATTAGAGACATATCCTTAGTCCTCCTAAGGTATTTCAATATACTCTTAACAGCCATCCAATGGCTATTTCCTGGATCCTGCTGATATCTGCTTGTCATGCTCAAAACACATGACACGTCCGGTCTAGTGCATATCATTGCATACACAATGGATCCTATAGCAGATGCATATGGGATTTCCTTCATCCTTTCTTGCTCATCCTTTGAGCTTGGACATTAAGATGCACTCAATATTGTCCCTCTTTAAATAGGTACCAAACCTTTCTTAGAGTTCTCCATCTTGAACCTTTTCAAGATTTTATCAATATATGCACTTTGGTTTAAACCTATCAATCGCCTTGATCTATCCCTATAGATCTTTATTCCCAAAATATAGGCAGCTTCACCGAGATCTTAATGGAAAAACAACTTTCAAGCCAGGTTTTAACACCTTCCATGGTTGGAATGTCATTTCCAAACAATAATATATCATCAACATACAACACTAAGAATGTGATGATGCTCCCACTAGATTTCTTATATACACAAGCTTCATCAGCGTTCTTGATGACTCCAAATTTCTTGATCTCTTCATCAAAACGTCGATTCCAACTTCTCGATGCGTGTTTCAATCCATAGATTGATTTCTTTAACTTGCATACTTTATTAGGATATTGTGGATCGACAAAACCTTCGGGCTGAACGATATTGACATTCTCTTCGAGATGTCCATTACGGAAAGCAATTTTGACATCCATTTGCCAAATCTCATAGTCATACAGCTATGGCAAATAATATCCTAATTGACTTTAGCATTGCCACAGGCGAGAAGGTGTCATCATAAACAACCCCTTGAGTCTGAGTGAAACTTTTTGCTACAAGTCTTGCTTTATGAGTATCCAAGTTTCCATCCATATCGATTTTCTTCTTGAAAACCCACTTACATCCAACCGGTTTGGAGTTAAGCGGTAGCACAACCAATTCCCACACTTGGTTGTCATACATGGATTGCATCTATATGTTCATGGCTTCAAGCCATTTGTCACAATCCGAATTGGACATTGCATCACGATACATAGTTGGTTCATCCGAGTCAACTACATAGCATCCATTCATGAAAAATCCATATCTTTCAGGTGGATAGCTAGTTCTACCAGATCTGCGAACATTTTGTGTGTATTGATCAACCATTTGATCGTTATCAACAACCTCTTGTTGATTGCTAGTATCAACCAAATGTGTATCGGCCTGTGGTTCTTGATCCTCATCAAGTTCCACTATTCTATCGATAGTTCCTTCCATAAGGAATTTAATTTCCAAGAACTCAACCTTTCGAGCAATAAATACCTTTTGCTCTGTTGGATTGTAAAAGTAATATCCCATCGAGTCTTTGGGATATCCTACAAAGATACACTTAGTGGATCGGCTTTCTAGATTGTTTGGGGTGTTATGATTAACATAAGCTTCACAACCCCATACCTTTAAATATGATAACGATGGAACCCTTCCATGCCATATTTCAAAAGCTGTTTTATCCACTTTCTTGGGTGGGGCCATATTCAAAATATGGGCCGCAGAGAGCAATGCAAAACCCCAAAACGACAGAGGTAGTGTGCTTCTAGCCATCATAGATCGAACCATATCCAATAGTGTTCGGTTTCTCCTCTCAGACACACTATTATGCAGTGGTGTTCCGGGTGGAACAAGTTGTGAGACAATCGATGATCTTGAAAGGCATCACTAAGGTATTCACCTCCTCTATCTGAACGAAGAACTTTGATTGTTTTGTTGAGTTGATTTTCTACTTCATTCTTGAAGATTTTGAACGTTTCAAAAGCTTCATCTTTATGTCTCAACAAGTACACATAATCATAACGACTATAATTGTCGATGAAGGTAATTAAGTATCTTTCACCATTCCTTGTCATTGCTTTAAAAGGACCATAAACATCCGAATGTATGATTCCTAATAAATCTTTTGCTCTTTGGTTAGTACCACTAAAGGGTTTCTTGGTCATCTTTCCTTGTAAACAAAATTCACACTTATCAAATAAACCCTCTTCATTTGCTTCCAAAAGACCATTCTTTTGAAGTGTATGAACACGATTCTTGTTTGTGGCCAAGATGACAATGTCAAAGACATAATTCACTTAAACCCATTTTAAGTTTCTTAGTGCTTGACTGGTATAACGAGTTATTAAACGATGAGTCATCATGAACCAATTCATAAATACCATTAAAAGGTATAGCCTTAAAAGAAAATATATCATCCATAAAAACACAAATACCATCAACCATATTATTTCAGAAGGGATACAGAAATTACATTCCTAGTCAAACTAGGAGCATACAAAACATTCTTTAAAATGACTTCCAAACCACTTGGAAGCTTCAAGATATAGTCTCCTTAGGCCTCGACATCAACCTTTGCTCCGTTGCCCATGTAGAGACTAGTATCCCCTTTCTTAAACTGCTTATTTCTTTTGAACCCCTGTAACAAATTGCAGATGTGAGTTCCATATCTGGTATCTAATACCCATGTGTTTGAAGAAATAACATTAAGTTCAATATGGATCATGAAAGTTATACCTGAGGTTTGCCCAGCATCCCTCTTTTTTCTCAACTCTTTGAGATAGATTGGACAATTCCTCTTCCAATATCCTATCTCACCATACTCAAAGCATGGATCGTTCTCTGTAACCTATGGCTTCTTAAGCCTTGGTTTTGGGGTTCCCGCTTTAGTCTTTCCCTTACCCTTTCCTTTGATGTATCCCTTGCTTTTGGCAACATTTGCCTTGGGTTTGGGGTGATTCCTTTTCTTGTTGCCACCCTCATTGATTGTAAGAACCGGTAAAACCCTTTTACCCATCCCTGCCTCGGCTGTTTTTGGCATTTAATGAAGTTCCCTAATGCTCTTGTCCCATCCATTCATGTTATAATTCATGATAAAAGTCTCAAACATCTTGGTTAGACCATTGAGGATCAAATCCATGGCCAACTCTTTTGAGATGGGATAATTCAGCCTTTCAAGGCGATCAATATGGCTTTTCATCTTCATCACATAAGTTGACACAGATTGGGTTTCTTCCATTCGACATGAATGAAGCGCTCAAACCGTTTCGAAACGCTCTACCATTGCTTGTTCAAGGAACATTTCCTTCAGCTGGGTAATCATGTTGTATGCCCCGTGATGTTCAAAAGCCTTTTAAAGCTCAGGAATCATGGTTCCCAACATGAGGCAAGAAACTTGCACAAAATCCTCAGTGTGCTTAACCCAATCCTCGTAGGCATCAACATCATCAATATGGGGTTCATCAGGAATAGGATCGTGCAACACATATGATTTCTTTTCTTGCTTGAGAACAATTCTCAAGTTTCAAAACTAATCCACGAAATTATTGTGGTTTAGATGATCCTTTTCCGGGATAGTTCTCAGTGACAAGTTATGGAAGGTCGGGGAGGTAGCGTTGTTATTATTTGCGGTCATTACTACTATTTAAACAAAGTTCAATTTTAGTATTTATAAAATGACATTTTAATTATTAATACCCTTTCATGTCTCATAGACAATTAATAATTAAAATATAGAATCCAACGTCACATTCAAATAATGGTTAGGTGACTTTTATCCCATTATTTAAATTAACAAGGTAGTCAACTTTTGACAATTGCAACCCTTTGCAACTTCTAGTTTTTGGGATCGGTTAAACATCTTTATGTTTAGTCGGCATGTTTAATCCCATCAACACCATTGTAAGCCATGCTTCGGTGACCCTATTCACATGGTTTCCAACTCAAGTCGTCCTACTTACAGACACATGTGAGTTTACATATACAGGTGGTTAGGTGACCTTCATCTCACAAATATGCTAAACCCACCTCAAACACACAAGTTCCCTAAATGTGGTTAGGTGACCTTTATCTCACAAATAGTTCCCAAGTGATTCAAGTGTTGTATAAAAGGATGGTGTTAAGCTTGTTTACAAAGGATTTTGTTTCCATTAATTCTAGTTATGAAAAAATTTTGTACCTTATATTTGCATGCATTCAAATACGTGGTACATTAGTGAAACCAATTTCCAAGATTCTTTTAATAAAACCCAATTTTATTGTAAAAACATTAACCTTTAATAAAACCATTTTATTACCCATGTTAATGTTTCCAAAAGAACCGTTTGAAGCTTGTTGTTGATTTGAAATTGTTTAACAGTGGATATTCAAATATCACATGAACAATAAATTAAATCAACCATACAAGCAACATATACAACAACAAGTTCATAACCATAGCCAACTAATTTAACATCACTTGTTGACCGAAACAAGTGAGTTATAAGGTCCTTCCTAAGGGTAACACTTGTGTCAGTGAACTTCCACTTGATCCTGCATCCAAATGCTCAAGTGTCCACTTTGTGTTATGATTCTCCCATTTGATTTGAGCTTCCATATAGACTTAAAATTCTACACCAAACCCCTTTGGGCCTTCAAAATATGTTTTTGGTTATTCGGCTTAAATCCCATTAAGAGCTATAAAGCCCTTTGGACCCAAATTTGGTCCAAACCAAAAAACATTCTTGTTGCATCTTCTTTTACAAAATTATATATCCTATATATATTTTCTAGTAAAAGTTAAATGCAACTAATCTATTTATTTTACATACCAAATGAAAATAAATAAATTACATAGCCAATAGAAAGAACAAATACATTTAATTATTACAAGCCTTTGAATAATCAAATACAAATTACAACACAACCAAGCACAAGGTCTCAGCTAGCTTATGAATATTAAAATATATATCCAAATATGTAAGCAAAAACCCGAAAGCTTACCCTTGAACCACAGATTTTCGGCTAACGTATAAACAAACCGGATATCATGATTCTTGTCCAAACAACTAAATCATCCAAATGATTAAGTTTTTAAAGATTACAATATGCATGTTGAGATAAATCTTAAAAAACCAGGGGAAACTAAGACCTGAAACTCTCGTTCTGTTGGTGAAACAGCACCAAGAAACCAAAATTTTAGTCCAAATGAAGCATGTATCCATATAACCGGCTCTGATACCACTATTGGGGTTTTCACAAGTTTATCAGAGTCATTTTATCCTTATAAAATGAAAAACGCAGCGGAATTTGAAAGAAAAAACTTGTTACTGTTAATATATATAAACCATTTTATATATCTGTTGAAAACCCGTAATTGATCGTTATATGAAAAACCATGCTTTCAAACAACCATAGAGTGTTTAGAAATTTACCTCTCGAATGGGACAGAGGAAGAAGATCTTTGATTGGCAGCTTCCAAAGCAGGAAACCCCAAGCTTGTCTACCCCAAGCTTCCAACAATACACCAGGTTGCTAGAATTTTTGCACTTGAACGAGTTCTGTTCACTGTTCTCTTCGACCGATCGAGAGAGAACTAACAGGAACACCGATCTGCACTTTTGTGTGTGCTATAAGTTATCAGAGAGAGTGGTTGAATGCAATCATATATTGCACATCCTATGAAACTGAATTTTAAAGTGAGAGAAAAGTGGGCAACACCCATCCCTTTAACCCATCCGCATTTCTCTAATATTCATCCGCATTAGTTAATGTGGATGAACAAACTCTAACCGCATTTGTAAATGCGGATGAAGAAACTTCATCCGTAATTCCCAAATGTACATCAGCATTTGTAAATGCGGATAAGTAACTCCATCAGTATTTCCAAAATGCACATCCGTATTTGTAAATGCAGACGAACAGTTCATCAGCATTTCCCAAATGCACATCCGTATTAGTAAATGCGGATGATCAGTTTCATCAGCATTTCCTTAAATGCTCATCCGTATTAGTTAATGCGGATGAATAAATTCCTTCAGTATTTCCACAAATGCACATCCGTATTTGTAAATGCGGATGAGGAACATTCATCCGCATTTCCTCAGTAACACTTCCGCATTGGTAAATGCGGATGAGTAACAAAGAAATGCGAACAAAAAAACACTTGTATTGTTTGTTCAACCATTTGAATAACAATACAAAGTACTCTCTCTCTCTCTCTAGAATAAATTATCCATATAATTTATTCATAATACTAGTGCAAATATTTAGAAAACCAATTTTGTAAGGCCCCATTCCCGGGACGCTTACAGCTGGTCAATCATTGCACATAAAACATAAAACATATAATTAGGCGTACTAAAACAATGCAGCGGAATAATTTAAAATCATTTCATTCATTGCTTTTTCAAAATAATACAACATTCATAATTGTTACAAAATATTGTTTGTTCGCATTACAAAGCAAAAACGTCATAATTTAAACAATGGATGCCCCCAAAAACGCCAAGTAGCTGCCCTGTGCCATCCTCAGCAACATTACCTGCCAACTAGAAAATACATAAAAGTCAGCGTTGCTGTGTGAGTTCTAGTTTTATAAATAAAATACTTTACTTTCGTTAAAACATAACCTTCGTAATCGTATGCGATCACACATCATACGTACAAATAGATAATCTCATTATTATCTTCATCATTGTTCAATTCGTACATTTCGTACATTCATCATTATCTTTCACTTCAATATGGATCATGTCTCATGCAATACCCGACTCATGTCCGAAGACCGACAGTACCGGGGTACGCGACAAGGATCCCCTTCGAGCCACAAAGACTCCCTTCCAGTCACAAAGACTCCCTTCGAGCCACAAGGACTCCCTTCGAGCCACAAAGACTCCCTTCGAGTCACAAGGACTCCCTTCGAGTCACAAAGACTCCCTTCGAGCCACAAGGACTCCCTTTGAGTCACAAAGACTCCCTTAGAGCCACAAGGACTCCCTTCAAGTCACGAAGACTCCCTTCGAGTCACAAAGACTCCCTTCGAGTCTCAAAGACTCCCTTCGAGCCACAAGGACTCCCTTCGAGTCACAAAGACCCCCTTCTGGTCAATCTCATGGATTAAACCCCTTACGAGTCTGTTGTGACACACAGTCACTCACCTCAGTCTTGCTTGCAAGACTATTATTACGTTCCACTTTTCATTATTGTTATCTTTCACTTCGTACATAATACTTAACGTTCATTCATAGCCATACCACGTAAAGTCATACATCATACATAACGTATTATAAAACATAATACATAATAGGAACATAAAATCAACATAACACATTCATACATAGCATCACACAAACGTCACATCCTCCATCACACATCATCATAAACATCATGCATCAACCATTCACATACGTTCAACATAAAAACATAACTGACCCTCCGCGGGCAGTGGGGGCTTGGGGGCGGCAGCCCCTGACAGCGGGGTCCTAGGGGCAGCAGCCCCTAGTGGGGTCCAAGGGGCAACGCCCCTGGCTGTTATAACCTTTTAAATTCTTGGACATTTAAAACATATATTCAGTATGCATTTCCAGCCCCAAACAAGTTTAAAACCTTTAAAATAGGAGATCTAGAACTCACCTGGACTCAGCGAGTAGCTTCTCAATCAAGCTTTCTAAGCAAGGGTCGCACAACACAGCCTGCAGATAAGTTAACACCTAAAGGGGTTAATTTCTGCCTAATTTCATTGCATGATCAGCAGTTTCGCTGCTAGTTTCACCAGCGGTTTCGCTGCCACCTTCGCTGGCATCTTCGCTGCCAGTTTCGCCCAACTTTCGTTGGAAATTCAAGTCTGCGAGACTACCTGCGAAACTATAGTTTCGCAGGAAGATTCATAGTTTCGCTGGACGACTACATAATTTCGCTGGATGAACACCCAGTTTCACAGAACGGGCTGAAATTACGAACCAACCCATTTTCGACCCAAAACTTCAATCTTTTACACCCAAAACCTTGGTTTATCACCCAAGAAGCTATATCTAAGCTTCTTACATGTTTTCTTACACAAAACGGTGAGTTTTGGGTGATTCTTTACCACTTTCAAAAACCCCAAACCCTAGAATCCGGGTTTACCCTTAAAGAACAGATTAAACGATGTTTCTTACCTAGATTCTTGGTCTTTTCTTGTTGTTTGGATGCCCACAAACACCCATCTTCAATTTCTTGATCCACCGAGCCTTGAATCACCGCTTTCTCTCCACTTTCTCTCTCTACACTCTCTCTCTCTAGAAGTTGGGTGTTGAGTTGCAAATGAGAGTTGCTCAAGCTGACCCGTTTATATATACCGGGCATTCCCGGGACCTTAAACTCGCCGAACACATAACCCGCGAGGTCTACTGGTCCATAATCCATTTCCCGCTTATTTTCTTTAATTAATCCCTGCTAAGCCCATTATTATTAACTGGCTCGTTCCAACTTTATTCTAGGCGTTACAAATTTCTAAATACTTCAAGTGTCAATATTTATTTACATGATCATATCATATAATAAATATTATGGGTGTTTGTCAAGCTTGTTATTGGGTATGACCCGACTTGGATCATAACGTACTAGCAACATCAATTCAATATGTGTCTTGGGCAGATCGTTCCTAACAATTCCATCATCACACATTCATATCATACAAGTTACTAACATATTATTTTTCATCTTTGCAGATATTGCAAACCTATTGTTTGTCAGAGATCACAATATTTATGCTTTTCTCAATGCTGAGTCACTTAAAGCTGAGAACTATAGAGACATCATTCATGCTATTAGTCAAACCAAGTTGGTTCATGCTATGACAACCAGGCCTGAGATATATGAAGATCATATAGTCCAATTCTGGACTCATGCTCATCTGGAGCAAATCAATGACCAACTAGTTGTTGTGTCTAACATACATGAGCATCAGATTATCATATCTAAAGAAGTTATAAGGAGGGTTTTGCAACTTGCTGAAGAAGATGCAGAAGGTCCAGTAGAATTTGATGAAAACTATGCTCTACATGTTTTTAGGTAGATTGGTTACACTGATACCATACACAGAAAGCAAATCAAGAAGTCTTACATGTGTGCTCAATTTTGATTCCTTATGCATACATATTAGAAAACAATGACAAACAGGAAGACTGGCTAGGATGCCACTTCTTTGAGAAGCGCTTCTACAATAGCAAGTATCAGTGCTAGAAGACCTTTCAACTTTGCAGCTCAAATCCTTAATGGAATGATCTACAACTTGACTGAAGTAAGAAACAAGTTTCATATGTATCCAAGGTTTCTTCAGATGATCATTAATGATCTTTTGCCAAACATACCAAGAGAAGGAGCTGTCTTCCAACCTGTTCATTTTAATGAACATGTCTTAAACAGAATCAAGTCAAGCCTTTATCAAGGAGATGAGGTTCCTGTTCCACCTCATATTATAGATCATGATATTCCTGTTCCTGATGTGTTCATGAGGATTCCAAGTCAGGATGTAAGGCCCCATTCCCAGGATGCTTACAGCTGGACCGTCATCGCATAAAATATTTAAAACATACACTACTTTTGCAGCGAAATTTAAAACTTTCATTAATAATTTAAAACATATCATTACGTTACATCATTAGTTTACATTTCGAAATACAATATCATAAAAACTATGTGGACTCCAGCCTCAAAACGTCCCTAGTAGCTTATGCATCCATGCCTGCAACTCCTCAGCATCAACAAAATACCTGCCAACTACTATGCATACAAAAGTCAACGACGCTGAGTGAGTTCTAGTTTTATAAATAAAATACTTTACTTTCATTAAAACAACCTTTTTTCTTTCGATCGCGATCACACATCATACGTACACATTGATAATAATTAATTATCTTCTTCATCGTTTATCATCAAACAATACATACTTACTATCATCTGAATCCTGCCTCATGCAATACCCCCAACTCATGTCCGAAGACTGATACTGTGACGGGGCCTGTAAACAAACCCCTGACTCATGTCCGAAGACTAATACAGTACCGGGGTATGCGACAAGGATCCCATCTCGTATGCAACACCCCCAACTCATGTCCGAAGAATGATACTGTGCTGGGGCCTGTAAACAAACCCCCGACTCATGTTCGAAGACTGACACAGTACCCGAGCGAGCAACAAAACCTCATCTCTTTCACATGCCATCCTGTCTCATGCAATACCCCCGACACATGTCCGAAGACTGACACAGTACCAGGGTACGTGACAAGGATCTCATCTCCTTAACATGCCATCCTGTCTCATGCAATACCCCCGACTCATGTCCGATGACTGATACTGTACCGGGGCCTGTAAACAAACCCCCAACACATATCCGAAGACTGACACAGTACCGGGGTACGCAACAAGGATCTCATCGTACGTTACTTCCATTCTCATCATTCGTTATCTTTCACTTTC
Organism: Flaveria sonorensis; assembly: GCA_025506505.1. Taxonomy (NCBI): domain Eukaryota; kingdom Viridiplantae; phylum Streptophyta; class Magnoliopsida; order Asterales; family Asteraceae; genus Flaveria; species Flaveria sonorensis. Next base: position 31,282,216 of record CM046437.1, read on the forward strand.
GTTACATAATACTTTACGTACATTCATACATCATATCACGTAAAGTCATAACATCATACATAACGTATTACATACCATAATACATACATTTTGAAAATCGTTAAACATGGAAAGATAACACATCACACACCACATAATCATCACATCATCAGGCATAGCACATCAAGCACAAGCCATCACATCATAACAGAACCTATCTCAACCATCTACCTCTAGAAAAACCCCAGAAATCCCTAAGTCCAAAATAGAGAGTAGTTGGACATATCAGGCGCATGAGCATAAAAATTCTCAGGAAAACAGCCTAGGCGCATTACCACTATGCAGGCGCATGAGCCCTGCTTAGGCGCATGGGCACTGCTGGGGCGCATGGCCAACACTTAGGCGCATGGGCAACTCTGGGCGCATGGGCACAGCTGGGCGCATGGCCTACACTTAGGCTCATGGGCAACAGTGGGTGCATGGGCCACTGTTTGGGCGCATGGCCTACATAGGCGCATGGGCAACTCTGGGCGCATGGGCCACTGTTTGGGCGTATGGCCTACACTTAGGCGCATGACACAAGTCAGGCGCATGGGAACATTCTGGGCGCATGACCAACAATCTGAAAATATAACCAATGCTACAAACAACACCCAAACATCAACCTAGCACATCCTAACACAGATCTACAAAGCTACCAACACTAAACCATGCTAAACATCAAACATAACCTCAAAAACATCCTTAAAAACATACAACAACAGAGCACCATGAACATCAAAGCTGAAAACCCATGGGTACTTAAAACTATTTTGCTCGGTATGCATAATAGCCCCAAACACTTAAAAACCAGTAAAAAGAGGGGTTCAAGAACTCAGCTGAAGCAACCATCGAGCAACACACTTCCACCTGCAAATTCAGCTCCTAAAACCCATGAAATCAAGCACTTAGCACCACAAATCTCGGCCTAGAAGCTGAAATTTCGGTTGAAACCGAACATTAACCCAAGAAAACTCATCTTCAAGGAGATTTCAGCTTCTTCTCTCTCTAAAACCGTGAACTCTTCTTATTTCTTCCTTTTTCAGCCGTGAACACAGGTTGGTAGTGGGGTCATGGGCGGCCATGCCCTTCTTTTTAAACATAATTATATTTAAGTTTGCATCTTGCACAACTTTGGTCCTTCAACTTGAGTTATTTATCTTTTCTTTCTTTGTACTCTTATTTTCTCTTCTTTTTAATAAAACTCGGGGTGTTACAAGTCCACCCCCATAAATAGATTTCATCCCCGAAATCTATCGCTTCTCGAACAATTGTGGGTAATGCTGTCTTATCTCTTCTTTGATCTTATAAGTAGGCTTAGACCCCTTCTGGGCTCCCTTGTACTCGCACAAATGAAACCACCCTTCTTCTTAGCCTGTCTCTCCCTTCTATTAGTAATGTCTACCGGTTGTTCCACGTAGTTGAGTCGCTCGTCCATCTCGATATTCCCTAGTGGAACAATCATATCCTCATCGATTGAGCACTTCCTCAGACGAGATACATGGAACTTCGGATGAATTCCACTTAACTTATCAGGTAGCTCCAACCTGTAGACCACCCCTCTTATTCGAGTGATGATTCGGAAAAGCCCTATACTCCTCGGTACTAGCTTCCCTTGCTTTCGGAATCAGATGATCTCCTTTCCCAGACGAGGCATTCATCATTACTCCATCGCCGTAGGTCGGTACCAAACTCTTATCGGGTGCAGTTGATCAAACCACCTTCTTGCAACACTCGGTGGTTGGCTCATAGGCCACTAGCCAATTCTACCCAATGCACGTATCAATCTACCTACGTTCGTCCTGAACAATCTAGCAGGAAACACGTGCTCTTCCAAATCTATCGCATAATCCTCTAGGGCATCAGGCAACCTAGTGCACTTACCAATAGCAATTTCTACATCGAAGGGCTCACCGACCTTCCTACTCCTAACGTGCAACTTATCACAGAAGGCAGCAGGAATGAAACTACTACCAGCACCATAATCAAAGCAAAGATGCACAAATTAATTTACCAGAAACATGCCTGACATCAAGTCAAAGTCCGCTCTAGCCTCCGCCAGGTCATAGCAAATGCTCTAACCTTCATCCTCTGCCATCCTTCCTTGCACCGGAGCTTCCTGCCCTCGACTTCTTGCAGTCTTTGCTCATGTGTACAGTCTCGCCACAGTCATAACATTTAGCCATGTGGTATTCCCTCGCCCTGTGGCCCTCTTTCCCACACTTGAAGCAGATGTTCAGTCCCCACTTGCACTCCCCCTCGTGGCCTCTACCACATTTCTTGCAAGTTTCTTCCCTCCCTATTACCATCCTCCAATCATCAACCCTTAATGTCTTACCTCCAGCCACAAATCCACCATCGTTACCCTGCATTCCATTCCCATTCCTAACATAGCCCCACTCCTTCTCTTAATCCATTATCACCACCGCCTCTCGCTCTTCATACAGCCTCCCCGTTAGGTTGACCACCGACCTAAACGTACCTGGTCGGGCAGCGATCAGATGTCTGCGGATATCTGCCAGTAGACCTTGAATGTACCGATCTTTCATGATACAGGCGTCACCTGATTTGGCACCAGCCTTGCCATCTCGTTGAACTTCGTTGTATACTGTTGGTGCGTCATTGTTCCCGCCTCCAACTGCAGGAACTCTCTCTCAACTTTGTCAAGCTCCCTATGAGGGAAAAATTCCTCAATTACCAACCTCTTCAGCTTCTTCCACCTCATCCTCCCGATTGCCCTGGTACCCTCGGCTTGGAACAATGTTGTCCCACCAGTACAAGGCTGAATCAACAAATGAGTGGGTAGCGAACTTCACCTTCTGATCATCGCGGCACTCGCTAATGTCCAGTACCGCCTCCATCTCCTTCACCCAACTATGAGCAGCAGTAGCACTTCCATTCCCATTAAAAGTTGGGGGCTTGCATCTCAGGGATGCCCCATAGCTACACCCCTTGGCGGTTTCCTGCACCGCTACCTCCTCCTCATCATCACCGAAGACAACCATCTCAGTCTCTGGTTGCTCCCTTTCACCGGAACCTCTCCCAACGGTCCTCCTCCCCTCCTCCTTCTCTTTCTTTTCATTCTCCCTCACAGCACGTATAACCTCGGTCACTACAGTCGGCAGAATCATTTGCATGACCAGATGAACCTCCTCGACTACCGCCTCCTTCATTGAGGCTCTCAGATTAGCACTCTCGTCCTTACTGTCCTGGTGACAGAGCTCTGGCTCTTCAGGAGCCTTCTCAGCAGTCTTAGCCCCCTGCTCCTCGTGACACGCGGTCTAACACAACGTCCACCCCGACCTCAACCTCACGAAACCTCAGAAGACCTACTGCCAGCCATCTAAACACTACAAGATTCAAACACCAACACGGTCATTCAAGGTAATAGCTCAGTTGATGTCAAGTATAGTAAGTCCCTAATTACAGTGACAAGTTGTAATTAGCCACTTACTTTACTCTTCATCCCCTAAGCATTTCCTATCCTGACTACATCAGTATCTAAATCTACACAAGGAGCACATAAACCACATAACACGCGCACATAATTCCCTTTTTTATTAACTTACATAAAACGTTTATATAAAACCTTTACCTGCAGGCACGTAGCTACTAGGACTGGCATCCCTTACCTTTCGTCCCATTCTCAGTTTAAGTTTAGGTTCTTTTAAAAATATTTACCCAATTCTCTTAAACTTTGGCTCTGATACCAACTTGTAAGGCCCCGTTCCCGGACGCTTACAGCTGGACCGTCATCGCATAAAATATTTAAAACATACATTACTTGTGCAGCGGAATTTAAAACATTTATTAATAATTTAAAACATATCATTACTTTACATCATTCGTTTACATTTCGAAATACAATATCATATTAAAAATGTGGATGCCAGCCTCAAAACGTCCCCAGAAGCTTATGCATCCATGGCTGCAACTCCTCAGCATCAACTAAATACCTGCCAACTATTATGCATACAAAAGTCAGCGACGCTGAGTGAGTTCTAGTTTTATAAATAAAATACTCTACATTCGTTAAAACAACCTTTTTACTTTCGATCGCGATCACACATCATACGTACACATTGATAATAATTAATTATCTTCGTCATCGTTTATCATCAAACAATACATACTTACTATCATCCGAATCCTGCCTCATGCAATACCACCGACTCAAGTCCGAAGACAGATATTGTGTCAGGGCCTGTAAATAAACCCCTGACTCATATCCGAAGACTGACACAGTACCGGGGTAACCGATAAGGATCCCATCTCGTATGCAACACCCCGACTCATGTCCGAAGACTGACATAGTACCGGGGCGAGCAACAAGACCTCATCTCTTCCACCTGCCATCCTGTCTCATGCAATACCCCCGACTCATGTCCGAAGACTGATTCTATGCCGGTGCCTGTAAACAAACCCCCGACTCATGTTCGAAGACTGACATAGTACCGGGGTACGAGACAAGGATCTCATCTCCTTCACATGCCATCCTGTCTCATGCAATATCCCCGACTCATGTCTGAAGACTGATACTGTGCCAGGGCCTGTAAAAAAACCCCCGACTCATGTCTGAAGATTGATACAGTACCGGGGTACGCAACAAGGATCTCATCGTACGTTACTTCCATTCTCATCATTCGTTATCTTTCACTTTCGTTACATAATACTTTACGTACATTCATACATCATACCACGTAAAGTCATAACGTCATACATAACGTATTACATACCATAATACAACATTTTGAAAATCGTTAAACATGGAAAGATAACACATCACACACCACATAGTCATGATATCATCATGCTAGCACATCAAGCACAAGCCATCACATCACAACAGAACCTATCTCAACCATCTACCTCTAGAAAATCCCCAGAAATCCCTAAGTCCAAAATGAAGAGCAGTTGGACATCTCAGGCGCATGAGCATAAATATTCTAAGGAAAACAGCCTAGGCGCATTACCGCTATGCATGCGCATGAGCTCTGCTTAGGCGCATGGGCACTACTGGGGCGCATGGCCAACACTTAGGCGCATGGGCAACTTTGGACGCATGGGCATAGCTGGGCGCATGGCCTACACTTAGGCGCATGGGCAACTCTGGGCGCATGGGTCACTGTTTGGGCGCAAGGCCTAAATAGGCGCATGGGCAACTCTGGGCGCATGGGCCACTGTTTGGGCGCATGGCCTACACTTAGGCGCATGACATAATTCTGGCGCATAGGAATATTCTGGGCGCATGACCAACAATCTGAAAATATAACCGATGCTACAAACAACACCCAAACATCGACCTAGCACATCTTAACACAGATCTAACATGCTACCAACACTAAACCATGCTAAACATCAAACATAACCTCAAAAACATCCTTAAAAACATACAACAACAGAGCACCATCGAACATCAAAGCAGAAAACCCATGGGTACTTAAAAATATTTTGCTCAGTATGCATAATAGCCCCAAACACTTAAAACCCAGTAAAAAGAGGGGTTCAAGAACTCACCTGAAGCAACCTTCGAGCAACACACTTCCACCTGCAAATTCAGCTCCTAAAACCCACGAAATCAAGCACTTAGCACCACAAATCTCGGCCTAGAAGCTAAAAATTCGGTTGAAACCGAACATTAACCCAAGAAAACTCACCTTCTAGTAGATTTCAGCTTCTTCTCTCTCTAAAACTGTGAACTCTTCTTCTTTCTTCCTTTTTCAGCCGAGAACACAGGTGGGTAGTGGGGGCATGGGCGGCCATGCCCTTCTTTTTAAATATAATTATATTTAAGTTTGCATCTTGCATAACTTTGGTCCTTCAACTTGAGTTATTTATCTTTTCTTTCTTTGTACTCTTATTTTCTCTTCTTTTTAATAAAACTCGGGGTGTTACACAGGAAGAACCAAACATGATGTTTCAAAATATGATTCACCAACAACCAATCATACAGCCTGCTCCCATCATACAAGAAGAACAAGTTGCACCAATGCAAGAACCAATCATTCAACAAGAACAAGAGCATATTATAGAAGAAGCACAAGAACATGAACAGTTTTAGTTTGAGCAACACATCCCTTCACTACCATAAAGCCCAACTTTCTCTTATCAACAAACATTATCTTTATTATTGAGAGACATTGATGCATCTTTGGAAGAACACACAAGCCATCAAGAAGAAGTTGGTACATCATCAGCTCAAGAGCATGATATAAAACAGCAAAGCACTGTTGAACCTGATGAAAGTGATGAACAGGGTAGTGAAATACCAACAGAAGATGAGATTGAATACTCTAATGTGTTTTTATTTACTGAGTATAACAAGCTGATTGAGAAGTCAAACAACAGAGCTAAAAGGCTAAAAGAAAAGCTAAAGATCAAAGATGAAGAAATAGAAAAGCTCACAGCTGATCAAACAGCTCAAAAGTTGATTGTGCAATTCCTAGAACAACAACTAGATCAATCAAAGGAAGTGGTGAAAGCAAAGGATCAAGACCTCAACAGTACAAGATTAGATGTGGCTTATCTGACTGAACAGATAGATGCAAAGGATTCCGAAAATGATGAGCTCAAAATGTTGCTGCTCAAAATGAAGAAATTCAAAGGCTAAACAGAGAGTTGGAAGATATGGATCAACACAAAACAAATAAGGAATAACTTTTAGATGATCATGAACATGAGCTGAATGAAGAGTTCATTGATCAATCATTATCACCCATTGGAGAAACAACTACTCAAGAACATCATACAGAACTAGCACTTATTATCCCTGAGGAGTCATGCTCAATGGACCAATTGTTTGGTGAGGCAAACCCATTTGAGAGCATACACTATTCTCCAATCCTCAGATAGCATTTTCATACACCAGACACCCAATCAGCTCAAACAGACATTAATCCTGTAAACCCACTCTCTGAAAAGCAAAAAGAACTAATCAAACAATTTGCTGAATCCTTAAAAAACAACCCATACCATCCAAAGATCAAGCCTTATCATCATCACAGCCTTCTCTAAAAACATATGAAAGAATAAGAAAGAGACTATACTTAGCCTCTTTAAGAAAAGGAAAACAAACTGTTCAAGAGGTTTATGAACCTGAATCACCACCTCTAAAGCTGTTAAAAGTTAAAGCTGTGCCAGTTGATAAAAATGAACCCAAACAGATAACAGCTGAGGTTGTTGTTCTTGAAGAAGGTGAAATAGACCAATCACTTTATCAGCAACAAGAGCCTATTATCATCCTAAGAGATTCTGATGAAGAAGATGAAGAAAAGGATGATAATGAGAACATACAAAACATACGAGAACTCTTCCCTGATGATCCTGAAACTTTAATGGGAATTGAGTTAGTAACAAGAGGATTTCCATATGATACATTAATGCAGCTTAACCTATCTGAGGTTAAAAACTTGCTCAAAGACTTTCAAGAAGTCATGAAGAATGAAAAAGAGCAAACATACAGAAGGTATAAAGAAATCAAGGATCAACAAGAGCTACAAAAGAATTTACCAAAGGATCCTCAGATAGAGAAGATGACCTACTCCCAGGTTAAAAGCTGGTTGAGTCATACAAGAGTGCCATATAGGCCATATGCAGGCAGATCTCAATCTCAAATGAAAGAAATGGCTAGAGAGATCTACAAGAACATGCTTGGAAATGCATTGAAACCACAAGTCTATAAACCTCATCCTGCCTCTTTTCTATCCACTTACCATCAATCTCCACCTGAGCTTCATCCTATTGAGGAACCAAGGAAGTTTATGCCTCACAGGCTATGGCTTGAAGGAAATCAAGTCAGAGAAACGTTCAATGAGAGAACAAATTTTGTGAAGCTCTATGACAGAATAACTCTGACAGTAGGTGCATATGAAAGAAAAATTATTACATGGATGTATGATGAAATATGGGATGCTCTGCTTATAAAGAGAGTATCTGGACTTGTCTAATACTTATCATACATCTCCCAACTTGGATCTCTAACATATGAAGATAGACTTGACCTGATGCAATTGAGAATGGTCAATCATACAAACAATCCAAGAGGAGCTAATTTCTTTCACATCCTAAGATCTTACATGAACAAACAACATTATCAAATGAAACAAAAGGCTCATAAAAAAGATAAACTTTAAATTGCTAAGCTAAGAAAAGAACAACAAGAAGCTAGCAAGATGAAACAAACAACTAAAGAACCACCCTCTGATATTGACACTGAATTATTGGAAAGGGTTGGTTATCCAATGAGGCCATCTGACTTGAAGCTTATCATGAAAAATATAGATGGTAATCAGTACAATCATCCAACTACCAGATGGTATTATGATGAAACCTATTTTGAGATTGTATTTGAGAGAAAGCTATAAGCGAAGGAAGCACCAGACATAAGGTTGTTTGATCCTGTGGAAATCAAACTCCTTCATCCATCATATGTTTCATTTTTGAAAACCAAAACATTCCCTACTATTGAAGATGTATTATGCAAGGGAGATTGTTGTTACTTAGCCACATGCTTAGAATTCTAGGCACTGTTTATGTGAAAGCTGGACTCAAACAGAGATTGGAACCAATCAACAACCATTAACACACATTGAAGGTATAACAGGCATGAGAATATCTTACAACAACAACCTTGAAATTCTAAAAGGCAATCATGTTGTGACTACACTAGTCAGTAACATTGATGTACAAAGCCTAGATCAATCCACTCTGGAATAGCTGGTTCATCTTAGAATAAAGAGCAAATATGATGATCAGAAAAATGCAGTTAATTATATTGTTGAGCATATTATGAACTGTAGAAATGCATTGAGGATCACTCCTTTATCTGACCAAGTAAAAGAAGCTGCAAAAGATCAAGAACTTTAGAAAGATATTAAAGAATCTTTAAAGGCAACAGCTGAGGTTCAGAAAAAATTTGATGAAGCTAGTCCATCATACTCATAAAGGTTTCTAACAAACAAATAGACAAAAACAAACAAACAATCTCACCTTTCAACAAACAAACATCCAAGCATGCATAACAGACAACAACAGACAATCATACAAGCAAGCACATACAAATAACAACATACATTGTAATCTGATTACACATGTGTAATCAGACAAACAATCAATCATTCAATCATGCAATCAAACAGTATAAGTCTAACACACAATCATTACAATCGTTCATATCAAATACAAACACACACATATTGTTTCTAACATACAAAACATTAACAAGCAAACATTAAAGAGATGGCAACATCATCCTTAAGGGGAGTATTATTAGACTCAACTAGTGCATTAAAAGGATAATGCTTGCCATAATCAAACATAATGTGTTCTAACATTCGAACATTCACTAACTAACACATTAGTATCACTAACACTCATAACATACACTAATGTAGCTGAAATTTCTTTTTTCAGGATTGTAGATAAAAAGGAATTTCTGCTAAGTGTTAGTAGTGGATGAAGAGTTTTCCACAGCGGATGACTAAGAGGATGCAGCAGATGAAGATCAAGTCCAAGTGCCCACAGCGGATGAACAACACACACAGTGGATGCCAAAGTACACAGCTGATGAACTGTCTACAGCGGATGTTCATCCACGGCGGATGAACATTCCACAGCGGACAACTACCAAAGCAAACACATAACTGTTCTCAGCGGACTGCATCCAAGGCACAGCGAACAAGTTATCTGACTTCCACAGCGGACATCTAAACATCCACGGCGGACAGCTAATCATCCACAGCAGACAACTTATAGACATAGGATGATTTATGTAATTTTCGTTTACATAAGGGTAGTTTAGTACTTGTATATAGCTCTTTGTATAGGCTATAAATAGCATACTACCCTAATCTTTTGTAAGCTTTTGAACAATCAATACAATCAAATAGTTATTATCATTCAAGCATTCAATCACTAGCAATCACACACACACATACACATACTGATATCATAGCATTAATCATGGGTTTCCGCACCATGATTATTATTTGCTGAATTCAAGTATAACAATCTGTTGCTCTAGGTTGTTTGACAGATTTGAAAAGATCCATGGGGGAATCAACCTGTTTATGTTCTTATTGATTGTTTAAGTTTATAAACAGCCCATTGTTGTTGATTCCATCACCACTATCAGCACATGATCCCATAGTTGAGTGGGAATATGATCAGAAAAAGAACACTTACTTCATTACCGGATTAGTAGCTAGAAGAGTAGCTTACTCAAGGAATCAACTAGTTTGCTTCAGCCGGTTTTAGATAGCTAACCTAATCAGGCTAAGACTATGGAACCCAAATAACGACTATAAGGCAAGAGAAGTGGAAAAGGGTTTGATGAAGATCTATAATTCCCATCTTGAAAGATCAAAGCAGGCTTTAGAGCACAAAAAAAAGAAGATAGAAGCTGAAGCTGCTAAAACCACTTCATCTGTCGAACCCAGCAACCAACCAACCAACTTCACTTCCTTATACTGCAACACCTTTTCATACCACTGAGAAGGATTCTCCACAAGTCCAACAAGCCACTGATATAGCCAAATCCACTACCCAAAGCCAATATGAAGAGTTAGTAGATATAGTGATCATCACTGATGTTATTAATAGAATTAGACATGGGTTGGAGCATCCTGAAGAAGAAGATAACCTCTCAGAATCTGAGGAAGAGGAAGATTAAAAAAATGATGATAGCATAATCAAGTGGGATTATGATTTCAAGATTGAGAGGTTCAAGTACAAATCAATGGCAGCTATTCTAAAGATGAAGTTTGAAGTCAGGGCTAAGCAAAAGAAACAAGAATAAGCTCTTAATGTAACTCCTATAAGCATTCATAACCTAATCACTCATTGAAGTTACAGTTCCTTAACCAACTCCTTCACTCTGACATATGCTAGTGCTGGCAAAATTCAAGTAAAAGATTATGACTTGTTTAGACTCTCTCGGCACAACATGAAGGATTTGATAAATCTACCTCTTGACAACCCCTCAAGACATAGAAGAAGATATATGTACGAGCTTCTGCTGATCAGGATGCTTGAAGGATGAAGACAGAGTTATGGTAGCATTGGCCTTCAACTACAAATCAGGCCAAATGCTTAACCAAGTGCCGAATGGCATACGCTGAATGACTATTGATCACCATATGCCAGGCAACTGACATGTGCTGAAAAACTACATATCAGCACATACAGTTAAACTACCAATCAACATATAACTCCATCATCTGTTAATTGACTACTGCTGAGAACAAGCATGTTTTTGTTGATGGCTGTTGTGTTTCACCTTTAGAAGACAACATAATACTAAAGCTGTTAACTCTGATACACTGATTACCTGTTTAATTGTATCATCTGAACATAGGATAGTTTATTCTTATTATTTAGTATAAAAATCCTCACACTTGTATACTTGAGGCAAGCTTTCTAAGCCATTTTGATTATAACTGCCGAATTGTAATCTTTGTACAAAACAGTTTAATCAGGTGAATACTTTTAAAGAATTTATTATGTTTATTTTTACTCAAAGTATTTATGTTGTGATAGTAAATAACTAACTTAGATTCCATATTCGTTAGTTATTGATCATTGAAGAAGTTCTTGTTTGTCTTAACGGACCCCGATCCAACAACGACATTTGGGTCTTGCGGAACATCATGCCCTCCAATCACAAAAGCTCTTCCATGAGCAGGGTTGTCATTGTTACCTTGCCTAGAATTGACACAAACTGCTAAGACTTAGTTTTGATTATTAGCAACTTGATTCTGATTATTACCGACATGACCTTGTCCCCTATTTAACCTTAGGTACATATTATGATATTGGTATGGACTACCATATTCGTACCACACTATCTGAACTACCAGTGTAACACCATGTTCACTGATATAACTTGATTCACAACCACTCTACAGTTCATTGTCAACTACCTCGGCTACTTAGAATTAAAGCATACGGTGCATTATGTTGTTGTGGGTGATGTAGAATACACTTTACACACTTGGTGTAAGGACCAACATAATTCCTCTTCTTAAGGTTCGTAGCTACATCCCCCTTCACCACCTTAGCCTTTTTGACACCTTTATTTTCGATTTGCTTATTCAATTCACCAACCTCCTTCCTTCTATAAACAGTCTGTATGCAAAATTACATCAGTCAAACTCCCAGCCTTCAAAATTGCACTTTGAATGGTTAGAGGTGCAGTCGCAGAAACCATTCTATAAATCTAGGGAGCCAAACCCTAGATATACCTATCAATGTGATTTTATTCTGGTGTCATAAGATGCGATACCAACTTAGCCAACTCATGGAACCGATTAGTGTATGTTGCATGACCCGCTTCAACCATAGCATGATTCTAGAACTCATGCTCATTGATTAAAGGTTTAAACTCTTCCCAGGTCATGGTCATTGTAGCCTCTCTTTCCCAGGCCTGAATCTGTGAGTTCCACCATGTCAAGGCCTTACCCACCAGTACGCAAGTTGCATATTGCACCTGTTGACCCTCAGCACAATTGCTGATGTCAACGACTGTCTCCATCTTCTAAACACAGCTGGTTAACGCTATAGCTTGACCCTTTCTGTTGGACTCAACAAATGCATCAAAAGGATAATGCTTGACATAATGAAACATAATGTGTTCTAACATTCAAACAATCATTAACTAACACATTAGTATCATTAACACTCATAACATACACTAATTAAGTTTAAATTTCTTTTCCAGGAATGTAGATAAAAGAATTCTTCATAAGTGTCGGCAGCGGATGAAGTGTTGTCCACAGCGGATGACTAAGAGGATGCAGCGGATGAAGAACAAGTCTGAGTGCTCACAGCGGATGAACAACACTCACAGCGGATGCCAAGTCCACAGCTGATGAACTATTCACTACGGATGTTCATCTATAGTGGACAATGTACAAAGCAAACACACACAAGTGTTCACAGCGGATAGCATCCAAGGCACAGCGGACAAGTTATCTGACTTCCACAGCAGACATCTTAACATCCACAGCGGACAGCTAATCATCCACAATGGACGACTTAGACTTAGGATTTTTATGTAATTTTGTTTTACATAAGGTTATTGTAGTAATTGTATATAGCTATTTTGTATAGGCTGATAATAGCATAATACCCTAATCCTTTGTAAGCTTTTTGAACAATTAATACAAACAAGCAGTTATTATCATTCAAGCATTCAGTCACTAGAAAACACACAATCACTCACATACACTGATATCATAGCTCTAATCATGGGTTTCCAAACCATGATTATTGTTTGTTGAATTCAAATATAACAATATGATGCTATATTTTGTTTGAGAGATTTGAAAAAATTCTTGGGGGAATCAACTTGTTTATGTTCTTATTGTTGTTTAAGTTCATAATCAGTCCATTATTGTTGATTTCATCAGGTGGTATTAGATCCTTGGCTCAAATCATACACTAATTTTTGATCCTCTCAATCAACAACATGATATCTGTGGTTATAGCTTCAAAATATACATTTCAAGCTGAAAATCATCACACATTCTTCTTCTACATCATACATTCAGCAAATGTTCAAAAAAACATGAGTTAATCATCTGTTTTCATTCATTTTGAAGAAGATTCTATGTTTTTGGTGCTAACAAAGCTCTCAAAATCATTCATACACTTTTTTGAAACAGAAACATCACAAAATCATTGAAATCTCATCGGTTTCTAAGGATTTTCGATAAAACAATATACGGATATTGTTTTATCATTTTTCATCAAACAAACACTCATTTGAATACTTTGAATCCATTCATTGTATTTAAACATCATATTTGAGTTGTTTTTCACTCAAATCAGGTGATTAATCTTCTTCAAACAACAACCTATTGTTGTTTTGTCAAAATTGTTACAGCCGCCAACAAATAATAGGATAAACCCTAGTTTTTGCTCATTCACAAACTTTCATAATCTCATGTGATTGTGTTGGTTCATCATCAAAATCAAAGAAGAAACATAATCTTCTTTTGAATTTTTTGAAAAACTTACTTTTTGATCTGAAAAGTTCACTTTTTAGAACAAAACAATTGATTTTAGGGTTTTGACTTTTGTTGACCTGACATCATTAAAAGGTTTTGACTGTTGATTGACATCCTCAACAGAATATTCCTTTCCTTACGAAGAATTGAGTGTGACTTATCATTGGACATTAATTAATTAATTTAATTAATTTCTTTTATTCAGTAAATCAAATTAAAAGGTGACATCATTAACAAATAAATCCTAGTGACTTTAGGATAAAGACAAATTTAGCACCGAGCTAAAATTATTAAACAAATTTGACTTAAAACGTTAAGTTAAAAATTAACAAACATGTCTGATGAAATTTCAGGATCAAATAGTGGTCTCAAACCACCAAGACTCAAGAACAAAGCAGATTTTAAATAATGGAAAATCATGTTCAGAAATTGCATTATTGTCCAAGACCCGGATCTATAGACATCCATAACCGAGGGACCATACATACCATTAACTCTTGGGCCTGACTATAACATACAGAAGCCAGTAAGCTAGAAAAGTGTAGCTGGTGATGACCTCAAGAAAGTCAAAACAGACATGAAAGCATACAGTATATTGGCAATGACTTTGCCAGTTGAAATTTTGACACGGGTTGAAACTTTCAAAACTGCACATGAACTTTAGAAGGTACTGCACACCATCTATGAAGAAAGTGAGGAGATATGGGAAATTATAAAGGAGAAATTGAGGACCCAATACAAAACCTTTCATCATGTTCAGGGAGAATCCATTCCACAACAGCTTCACAGATTTGTTCAACTAGTCAATGAGATGATAGTCTATGGTCTCAAGTATGAATCTATGGAGATCAACAAAAAGATGTTGCATACACTACCTGAGAGTTGGACCCAGTGAGTCTCACTAATGAAAGCAACATTGGATCTTAAAGCATTATCTCTAGATTCTCTAGTGGCTAAAATTAAAGCACTAGAACTAGATGAAAGATCCAGAAACAACATCACAATCAGTCATGTGGAATCATAAAAGTTCAAGGAACTTCAAGAAACAGATAGTGCATTCTTAACATGCACTGGAGAAGATAAAGATAAGGAATTTTTAGATTCAAGTGAAACCTCCTTCTTCTCTGCTCCTAAATCATCCAATACCAAACAAAAGTCTAAAAAGACTGGTGTTCATGCTTCCCACGAAGCAACACCACAAAGCAAACATAATCCTCACACCTCCAGTTCCAGCAAATAACAACAGCCAAAGAATCAAAACATACATAAATTCAAGAAACCCATTGATGCTCTCATAATAATTCTACAAAGTGAAGAGCAGAAGGCAGCCTATGCAACCTTCTCACTAGCTTTGAAGCATTCTTGGGTGCAAATCTCACACCATCTCAAACCATCCAACAAGACCTGGATGAGTTGCCACCAGACATGGTTGAAGAAATGGATCTTTAGTGGTCTATGGCAATGATTGCCTATAGATCAAAAAGGCTTCTTCAAAGAAACACAGGGTTGAGCATTGACAAGAAAACCAAAATTGGTTTTGATAAGACGAAGGTGAGATGCTATAACTATCAACTGTATGGTCATTTCTTAAGAGAATGCCAACAACCAAGAGTTGACAGAAACAACAACCAAACACAAGCATCCAGCAGCTACCATTCAAACAGACAAACGCCACCTCTCATCAATATTCCTGTTGCACCAACCCCACCTTAAATCACACAATACAGCCCAAATCAACACTCCAAATCATCAGCAATGATTATAAAACAGGATGGTGAGTGTGATTGGAGCATGTACGAGGCTGAAATCCAATCTCCTGATCATGCCCTTATGGAAAATATAGAAGATAAGATTTCAGAAATCTGAAAGAGGTGAGGGAAAACCTTTGTAAACAAGAATGCATTGACGAAGTCAATCGATATAGAGAACATGCAGACAAACTTTTCAAGAAAGTAATTGAAACAAACATTTTAAATGAAAGTCTAAAATCAGAACAAAAACAATATGGCGCAAAAATTCTTTCATTACAAAATGATTTAGACAAATTAATATCTGAAAATTAGCACTTGTAGCTCAAGTAGAGCAACTCTTTGAATCACTGACTCAGTCAAAAATACTACATGCTGAAACTGAAGTGAAACTTTAGAAATTTCAGGTGAGCAATAAGAAGTTTGAAGAACTTCTTGCTCAGCAAAGGGCATTTAAAGACCCTTCAAGTCTAGGATATAATAAGGTCAACCCACCTTATAATGACAGTTATAGTCCTCTACCTGACTCCATGACAAACACACAGAGTGAGTCTTTTAACCCACATGACCGAACTGATGATTCAAAACAATCGTCATCAGCATCATTAAAATCCTCATTAATATCAAAAACACCTTTGATAAAATTTGTTAAAAGCCAAGCACCTCTACAAATCAAATCAACAGATTTTTATCAAGGAGAAAATAATGAGTTTGATGAAAAAACCTCTGATGAAGATGATGTTGATCTATTGTATGATAAGATAGATCAACCAATTACTGAAACTACAAAAGTTTCAAGTGTGGTTGATACACAAAACAAACACACAAAGCAGACAAAAGGTTTTGACATCTGCTCAGGTGGAAGAAAAGTTAGATCTTCCACTGCCTCTCCT
The DNA here is from genome assembly GCA_025506505.1 of Flaveria sonorensis. Classification (NCBI taxonomy): domain Eukaryota; kingdom Viridiplantae; phylum Streptophyta; class Magnoliopsida; order Asterales; family Asteraceae; genus Flaveria; species Flaveria sonorensis. Next base: position 31,298,881 of record CM046437.1, read on the forward strand.
AATCAAACAAACAAAGGGAAAGGCAAGGCTCTCATTCAGCAAAAACAAACAACTATAACTCTTAACTTACCTTTAAAATCAAATTTAAAAACAAAAGTTATAAACAAACAAGGCAATGCAAATCTACCATATTGTGAATGGTGTGATCAGTACACTCACACTACTAAAAAATGCAAATATGGTAAATATTGCAAGTATTGTAATATGAACAATCACAGTACTAGATCATGCCATTTTCACAATTATTGTTCAATATGTGAAAGAAACAACCACATCACTGCTAACTGCTTTTTCAATAAGAAAACAAAAAGCAAAACAAACAGCATCAAGTTGAGAAATCTACTAAGAAACAGACAGTTGTTCCTCTTAAGAACAAAGGAGGAGCACCATGACAAATTCCTCGTTAAAAAGTTGTTTTAAATAATAAAAACCTTTTATGACAACTTTAAACAATCAAACAGGAGACATAAGTCTCAAAGCAGACATTAGCACTTAAAGGAGAAGAGCTTAAAGTACTTCTCCTAACAGATCTAAAAACAATCAGAGGAAATCTAGTGTCACCAGAATTTCCAAACCATCAGATAATGCCTCTTTAGAAGAAATATGCGTTATGGGAAAAGACGGAAAATCCAAAACCATCTTGGCTTGGGTTACACCATCTAACTAATTTCTTGGCTTTTACAGAGACATTAAAGAAGGCCTGACAACATCTGGTATGTTGACAGTGGATGTTCCCGACACATGACTGGCAATTGTTCCCTCCTTCAGGATTTTAAAAGCAAACATGGAGGAAATGTTGCATTTTGAGGAGATAAGACAGGTGGAAAGATATCTGGTAAAGGAACAGTATCAAATGGTTTAATTAGCTTTGAAAATGTCAACTACTGCCCAAACCTCCAGTTCAATCTTCTCAGCGTATCCTAAATCTATGATAAAGGATATGCAACCTTATTTTACTCCAACAACTGTTACATCCTCAAGACGGGTTTTCAAATACCTGAAGATTGTATCCTTTTGAAAACACCCTGTCATAACAACACATACATTGTTGATATGAACATTGTTTCAGCATCAACCCCTGAAACATGTTTACTATCAAAAGCATCAGAAGATGTTTTCCAATTATGGCACAGACGTTTGGGACACTCAAATTATAACAGAATGAATCAACTTGTAAAACGTGAGTTACTAATAGGTTTACCACAAAAAGAATTCTTCTGTACAGACCACTGCACCGCATGTAAGGCCCCGATCACAGAAACCTCACAGTTGGTCAATCACAGCATAATTAAATAAAATCTTTACAAAATTCATTAAACATTGCAGTGGAATTCAACAACAAAAACCATTCATTAATTAATAAATTCTGTTGCTAAGCAATACATGTATGTTTGTTACCGGTTACAAAAGATCTTTAAAATGCATTACAAAACAACAATGTTATTAATCAAGAACGGATGCCAGTCTTGCCCTGACGAGTAGCCTTCTCGAGTGCCATCCTCAGCAAAATTTTGCCAACTGAAAATGCATAAAAGTCAGCATTGCTGAGTGAGATCTAGTTTTAAAACAATAAAATACCTTATAGGAGTTGTATATGAAAATACCCTTTAAAATACTGTACATTTCTTTCGTATGACCACACATCATACATACACATTGATAACCTTTATTATTATTATCTTCGCCATCGTTCATTTCGTATTATCTTTTCCTTTTATCTGGGTCCTGTCCCATGCAATACCCCCGACTCATGCCCGAAGACCGATATGGTACCGGGGTACGCGACAAGGAATCGGGTCAATCTCATGGATTGAATCCCTTACGAGTCTTTTGTGACAACACAGTCACTCACCTCAACCTTGGCATACAAGTCTTTTGTGACAACACAGTCACTCACCTCAACCTTGGCTTACGAGTATTTTGTGACAACATAGTCACTCACCTCAACTTTGGCATACAAGTCTTTTGTGACAACACAGTCACTCACCTCAACCTTGGCTTACGAGTCTTTTGTGACAACACAGTCACTCACCTCAACCTTGCTTGCAAGACTTTCATTCGTTCCTTATGTTCCACTTTTCGTTAATATTAATCTTTCATTTGATTAAAAATATTACTTTACGAGCATAAGCAACCCATGTAAAGTCACACAATAATATAGTAACAGAGAAGAAAAGAACAACCATAAAGCATGAATGAAATAATCAAATAATATCAGCAGGTCAACCCAAAGTCAAACCCTAAGATTCTGATTTCTCCAAAATTCCAGAATTTTTCTAAGTGTCGTAGGCGGATAAGGACTATGCAGGCGCATGAGCCCTGCTTAGGCGCATCAACACTATTTGGGCGCATGAGACTTACACTTAGGCATTTTCCTAACATTTTAGGTGCATGAACCTTTCAGGCGCACGAGACTACACTTAGTCACCAGAGAAAAGTTTTGGGTGCATGACACTGTTTAGACGCATAAGATTATACTTGGCTTATCAGGCAAAGGTTTCGGGCGCATGGACATTATTGGGGCGCATGGACCCCCACTTAGGATTTTCTAAGGAAATCCCCAAGCGCATGGGCCCTATTTGGGCGCATGGCCTGTACTTAGGCAGTTTCATGCTATAATCCTAGGCGCATGGGCCCTGTTTGGGCGTATGGCAACCATTATGCATTTCTACATTTCAGAATCAACCCAGATCTGTTTCATCACCTATTCGAAGCTTAAACAAACTATTCTAAGCGTACCCAACACATAAACAACATAAAACATGGCATGCACACATATACCATTTTGATGCATTTTCAGCCCCAAACACCTTTAAAACACAAGAAATACGTGGTCTAGAACTCACCTATAGCAGCAAACAAGTAACACTCCTCCAAACTTGCCTGCACTAGAGTTCAAACACCTAAAAACAAGCATAAACAAGAACCAAAACACCAAAAACACTTAATAATCGGTTTCTAAGGGTGAAACCACAAAGAAACCAAACCAATTAACATATAAACACACTAACCATCGAAGAATGCATCCTTTCTTCTTCACAACCGAGAGAAACAAGGGTTTTCAGCTCTTTCTTCTTTTCTTTTCTTTGGTAGCAGCAGCAGGAAAGAGCATGGGCGACCGTGCCCCTTATACATATATTTTTGACATTTTGGTGTACTTTTACACTTTACACCTCTCATCTTTGCCCCTTCTTTTATTTCTTCTAGATACTTTTCTTTTTTATTTATTTAACCAAGTTTTCGGGTGTTACAAGTCTAACCCCCCATAAAGAGGTTTTGTCCCTGAAACTTGTCACTCTTCGAATAACTGTGAGTAATGCTGTCTCATCTCTTCTTCAGTCTCCCACGTAGACTCAGAACCCTTTCGGTGTTTCCACTGCACACGCACAAGTGGAACCACTTTATTCCTCAACCGTTTCTCCTTCCGATCGATGATTGCAACCGGTTGCTCCACATAATTGAGTTGTTCATCCACCTCGATATCATCCAGTGGTACAATCATATCCTCGTCACCTAAGCACTTTCTTAGAAGAGATACATGGAATGTCGGGTGAATCCCACTTAACTCATCAGGCAATTCTAGTCGATGGGCCACCTCTCCTACTCGTGCCATGATTCGGAAAGGTCCTATGTATCTCGGGCTCAGCTTGCCTCTTTTCCTAAACCGGATGATCCCTTTCCAAGGCGAGACCTTCAACATGACTTTATCACCCACATTGAAATCGATTGGTCTACGCCTCTTATCGGCATACGACTTCTGCCTATCTTTGGCTACCTTCATAAAGGCTTTGATCTTTTCCAGCTTTTTGGTTGTAGCCTCGATCGCCTTGATGCTTCCCAATTCTTTCTGCCTAATGTCTCCCCAACACACAGGCGTTCTACACCTCCTACCGTATAGTATCTCGTATGGTGGCATGCCAATACTGGCATGATAACTGTTGTTGTACGAGAACTCTGCTAACGGTAAGTGATCATCCCAACTCCCTCCAAAGTCAATCACGCATGCTCGAAGAATATCCTCGAGCATTTGGATCATCCTCTTAAACTGACCATCTGTCTGAGGATGGTAAGCCGTACTAATGTGTAGCCTCGTCCCCATGCATCATGGAATCTCCTCCAAAACTTCGATGTGAACCGGGTGTCATGATCTGACACGATGGACACCGGCAGACCGTGACGAGCTACAATCTCCTTGATGAACAGATCCGCCAGTCTCTCAGATGAATATGTCTCACGGATCAGTAGAAAGTGAGCACTCTTTGTCAAACGGTCGACTATCACCCATATGGTATCGTACCCCCTTGCAGTACGGGGTAGCTTCGTGATAAAGTCCATGGTGATGTGCTCCCACTTCCATTCGGGTATATCCAACGGTTGGATCTTCCCGTATGGTTTCTGATGTTCTGCCTTCACTTGCAAGCAAGCAAGGCACTTACTCACATACTCCGCCACTTCGCGTTTCATACTCGGCCACCAGTAATCTTTCTTCATATATTGATACATCTTGGTGGCACCAGGATGAATAGAGTATCGAGTCTTATAAGCTTCGTCCATAATTCACCCACATACATCCCCATACCGAGGAATCCACATTCGTCCAAAACGGGTTTTAACCCCGTGGGTGTTCACTCCAAATTCTGTGACTAAACCTCTCATTTGTTCAAAGTTGAGGCGATCTTCTTTCAACGCCTCATCTTGGAATTCTCTAACTTGCATCATTACATCCGAGTTCATCACCAACTGATACGCCTTCACCCGGATCGGCTCTCGTCTCTCCTTTCGACTAAGAGCATCAGCAACCACGTTGGCCTTGCCCGGGTGGTAATGGATCTTGCAGTCATAATCCTTGATCAGCTCTAACCACCTCATCTGCCTCATATTGAGATCCTTCTGCTCAAAGAAGTACTTTAAGCTCTTGTGGTCCATGAAGATTGTGCAACTTGTCCCGTATAAATAGTGCCTCCAAATTTTCAACGCAAAAACCACCACCGCTAACTCCAAGTCATGAGTGGGGTAATTGACTTCGTGGGTCTTCAACTGTCGAGATGCGTATGCTATCACTCTTCCATGCTGCATTAGCACGCAACCCAGTCCCGAATAGGAAGCATCCGAATAGACCACTAAATCCTCACTCCCGTCAGGCAATGTCAAGACAGGAGCCTAAGTTAATTTTGCCTTTAGCTCCTCAAACGCATCCTCCTGTTCCCGTCCCCACACATACTTCATATCCTTGCGTGTCAATTTTGTCAAAGGTGAGGCAATCTTGGAAAAGTCTTGAATAAACCTTCGGTAGTAGCCCGCCAAACCAAAGAAACTGTGAATCTCAGATGGCGTCTTTGGAGACTTCCATTGCATCACCGGCTCAACCTTCACCGGGTCCACCATAATTCCTTCAGCATTAACCACGTGACCCAAAAATTGAACTTCACGTAACCAGAAAGCACACTTAGAGAATTTAGCATACAACTTCTCTCTCCTAAGTGTCTCTAACACTTTACGTATGTGGTCGGCATGTTCTTCTTCGCTCTTCGAATAAATTAGGATATCATCAATAAATACAATCACTGATTTATCTAGCATCGGCTGGCATACTCGATTCATCAAATCCATAAAGGCAGCTGGCCCATTAGTTAAACCGAAAGACATAACGAGGAACTCGTAATGTCCATAACGCATGCGAAACGCTGTCTTAGGAATATCTTGTTCTTTCACCTTCAATTGATGGTAGCCAGATTGAAGGTCTATCCTTGAGAACCATCTCGAACCTTGGAGCTGGTCAAACAAGTCATCTATTCTTGGCAAGGGATATATGTTCTTCACCGTCAACTTATTTAACTCCCGGTAGTCTATACACATCCTCATACTACCGTCCTTCTTTTTGACGAACAAGACCGGAGCACCCCAAGGAGAGATACTCGGTCTGAGAAACCCCTTGTCCATCAATTCCGGTAGCTGATCCATCAGTTCTTTCATCTCGGTCGGAGCTAACCGATACGGTGCTTTGGCAATGGGCTGTGCACCGGGTATCAAGTCAATCTGAAACTCAATCTCACGATCAGGTGGCACACCTGGTAGGTCTTCTGGGAACACGTCCAGGAAGTCACACACAACTGGCACTTCAGTCAATTGTGGTATTGATGCGTCCACATTCTTTACATACGCCAGGTAGGCACTACATCCGCGTCTCATGCACTTCTCTGCCACCGCCATCAAAATCACCCTCGGAACCGTTGTAACACGATCACCAAAAACCATTACCGAACTTCCATCGGGCGCAACTAATCGAATCATCTTCTTGAAACACACGATGTTTGCCTCATAGGTTGCTAACCAATCCATCCCTAGTACTACATCAAATCCGCCTAGGGGCATCACATATAGTTTAGCAGAGAACCTATGGCCTTCTAGTTCTATGTCGCAGCTTTCTATAATATCAGAGATTCTGGTAGACTTACCAATAGCAGTCTCTACGTCAAAAGCCTCATCAATACTTCTACTACTAACAGGCAACTTAGCACAGAAAGCAGAGGAAATAAAACTCCTACTAGCACCAGAATCAAATAATACAGAGGCACAAGTTTGGTTTACTAGAAACACAACTGATATGATGTCAGGGTCTACCCGGGCTTCCTCTCGGGTCATCGTGAAGGCTCTAGCACTTGCCCTTTGTTCACCTTCTTCAGTCCCCTTCTTGGCCCCGGAGCTCTCAGCTCTCGGCTTCCTGCACTCGTGGTACCTGTGGCCAGTCCCGCCACAGTTATACCACTTCGCCACTTTACAATCGTTAGCTATATGACCAGGCTTCTCACACTTAAAGCACACAGTCACTCCCCTCATGCATTCCCCAGTGTGCTCCTTACCACATCAGTCGTACTTCTTCACCCCAGAGCCGGATGACACCGCCCGAGTGTCATCCATAGCAAAATTTACCTGCCAACTGAAAATGCATAAAAGTCAGCGTTGCTGAGTGAGTTATAGTTTTAAAACAATAAAATACCTTATAGGAGTTGTATATGAAAATACCCTTTAAAATACTGTACATTTCTTTCGTATGACCACACATCATACATACACATTGATAACCTTTATTATTATTATCTTCGCCATCGTTCATTTCGTATTATCTTTTACTTTTATCTGGGTCCTGTCCCATGCAATACCCCCGACTCATGCCCGAAGATCGATATGGTACCGGGGTACACGACAAGGACTCGGGTCAATCTCATGGATTGAATCCCTTATGAGTCTTTTGTGACAACACAGTCACTCACCTCAACCTTGGCATACAAGTCTTTTGTGACAACACAGTCACTCACCTCAACCTTGGCTTACGAGTCTTTTGTGACAACACAGTCACTCACCTCAACTTTGGCATACAAGTCTTTTGTGACAACAGAGTCACTCACCTCAACCTTGGCTTACGAGTCTTTTGTGACAACACAGTCACTCACCTCAACCTTGCTTGCAAGACTTTCAATTGTTCTTCATGTTCCACTTTTCGTTAATATTAATCTTTCACTTGGTTAATAATATTACTTTACGAGCATAAGCAACCCACGTAAAGTCACACAATAATATAGTAACAGAGAACAAAAGAACAACCATAAAGCATGAATAAAATAATCAAATAATATCATCAGGTCAACCTAAAGTCAAACCCTAAGATTCTGATTTCTCCAAAATTCCAGAAAATTTTCTAAGTGTCGTAGGCGCATAAGGACTATGCAGGCGCATGAGCCCTGCTTAGGCGCATTAACACTATTGGGCGCATGAGACTTACACTTAGGTATTTTCCTAAGAATTTAGGCGCATGAACATTTCAGGCACACGAGACTACACTTAGTCACCAGAGAAAAGTTTTGGGCGCATGACACTGTTCAGGCGCATGAGATTATACTTGGCTTATCAGGCAAAAGTTTGGGGCGCATAGACACTATTGGGGCGCATGGACCCCCACTTAGGATTTTCTAAGGAAACCCCAGGTGCATGGGCCCTATTTGGGCTCATGGCCTGTACTAAGGCAGTTTCATGCTATAATCTTAGGCGCATGGGCCCTGTTTAGGCGCATGGGCCCTGTTTGGGCGCATGGCAACCAATTATGCATTTCTACATTTCAGAATCAACCCAGATCTGTTTCATCACCTGTTCGAAGCTTAAACAAACTATTCTAAGCGTACCCAACACCTAAACAACATAAAGCATGAGCATGCACATATATATATATACATACGGCAACATAAATAAAGCCTTGAAAACCATTTTGATGTATTTTCAGCCCCAAACACCTTTAAAACACAAGAAATACCGGGTCTAGAACTCACCTATAGCAGCAAACAAGTAACACTCCCCCAAGCTTGCCTGCACTAGAGTTCAAACACCTAAAAACAAGCATAAACAAGCACCAAAACACCAAAAACACTTAATAATCGGTTTCTAAGGGTGAAACCACAAAGAAACCGAACCAATTAACATATAAACACACTAACCTTCAAAGAATGCAGCCTTTCTTCTTCACAACCGAGAGAAACAAGGGTTTTCAGCTCTTTCTTCTTTTCTTTTCTTTGGTAGCAGTAGCAGCAGGAAAGAGCATGGGCGACCATGCCCCTTATACACGTATTTTTGACTTTTTGGTGTACTTTTATACTTTACACCCCTCATCTTTGCCCCTTCTTTTATTTCTTCTAGATACTTTTCTTTTCTATTTATTTGACCAAGTTTTCGGGTGTTACACTGCATGTCTGAAAAGAAAACAACACAGAGTGTCTCATAATTCAAAAATGGTAAACTCAAACAACACACCACTCAAATTGCTTCACATTAACCTCTTTGGCCCAACAAACATCCTTAGCATAGGAAAGAAACAATACTGTCTTGTTATAGTAGATGATTACTCAAGATTCACATGGGTTTTCTTTCTACTACACAAGTTAGAAGCATCAGAAATCATCAAATTCTTCATCACTAAAATTGAGAATCAATTAGATCTTTAAGTTAAATCTTTAAGATGTGATAATGGTACTGAATTTAAAAATGACTATATTTCTTCCTTTTGTGCAGAGATAGGAATTAGTCATCAATTTAGTATAGCAAGACTCCTCAGCAAAATGGTGTTGCTGAAAGGAGGAACAGAACATTAATAGAAGATGCTAGATCAATGCTAGCCGACTCTCTATTACCTATATCCTTTTGGGCTGAAGCAATCAACATAGCTTGCTACATTCAAAACAGAACATTAATAATCAAAGAACATTCCAAAACACCATATGAATTAATGTTTAAAAGAAAACCTTTCATTGGATTTCTTAAAGCTTTTGGATGTTCTGTTTCAATATTAAACACCAGAGACCAATTATCTAAGTTTTCCCCAAAAGCAGATGACGGATTTTTTGTTGGATACTCTGGAAGCTCAAAAGCATACCGAGTATACAATCCAAGACTGAACACAGTGGAAGAAACAACAAATGTTATTTTTAATAAACACTCTTTCACTAAGAAAGTCATTGGACCAGACTGGTTGTTTGATATTGACTCATTAACAAAATCATTTGACACATCTTACTTTGATGTTTCAGGCACCAAGAATGACAGTGAGTATCCAATGGGTCCACCAACAACCATAGATGTTCCTTTAACTGTTGATCCTGCAAGGAGAACAAACATCATTCCTTCCAGTACCACAGTTTAACTCCTCCAGAACAAACAAACATATCAAAAGGAACATCATCAGACACACCATCTTCATCAACTCCTATGACCACCCAACCACAACCAAATAACCAAACAAAATCACATCAACCAGCCACAGTTGAAGAAGATGATGATTATCATTCATTACCTGATACACATCATGAAGATGAAATCTTAGATTTCTTTCATGATTCATCACAAACACTCAATGAACCCTCACAGCCAGATAATCAAACAACAACAAATACCCTTGCTCATCTATCAACACCCAACCAAACAATCACCAATCTTGCTCAGATCTATGACAAACCAATTGACACGAAGTCAATCTGACACAACAACATTTGCTTGTATTCCTGCTTCCTATCTCTAACTGTACCCAAAACATCACAGAAGCACTCAAAGTCAATAGTTGGATAGAAGCAATGCAAGATGAATTACAGCAATTCAGAAAGCAAGAGGTATGAAGTTGGTTGATCTACCTGAGGTCATACGCCATTGGCATAAGATGGCTCTTAAGAACAAAGCAGATGATAAAGGGATTGTCATCAGAAACAAAGCAAGGCTAATTGCCCAAGGATATACTTAAGAGGAAGGCATTGATTATGATGATATCTTTGCTCCAGTAGCTAGACTAGAAGCCATCCGACTGTTCCTTGCATATGCCTCATCCAAAAACTTCACTATCTTCCAAATGGATGTTAAGTGTGCATTCCTCTATAGAAAGATAGATGAAGAGGTATATGTTGCTCAACCATCAGGGTTTGAAAACCCAGAATTCCCTCACAGAGTCTACAAGTTAGATAAAGCTCTGTACGGTCTTTATCAAGCACCTAGGAAGTGGTATGAAACTTTATCTTAGTTTCTACTACAGAATGGTATATCCGAGGGAAAATAGATCAGACATTGTTCTTAAAATGAAAAGAACAAGACTTGTTAGTGGTTCAAGTCTATGTGGATGACATAATATTTGGCTTCATAAACATCCAACTTTGCAAAGAGTTTGAAACTCTTATGCAATCAAAATTCCAAATGAGCTCAATAGGAGAATTTACATTCTTCCTTGGTCTTCAAGTTCAACAATCTGTTGAAGGAATTTTTATCAACCAGAGCAAGTATGTGAATCAGATATTAAAGAAATACAACATATCTGATTGCACATCCAGCAAAACACCATTTGCAACTGGATTGAAGTTTGGACGCAATCCAGAAGAAACATCAGTGATCAGAAACTCTACAGATCAATGATAGGTTCTCTAATGTATCTACACAAGCAGCGACCAGACATCTGTATGCAGTTTGCGTGGTGCCAGATACCAAGCAGATCCAAAAGAATCATACATAATGCTGTAAAGAGAATCTTCAAATACTTAAAAGGAAAACCTACACTTGGACTATGGTATCCAAAAGATGGAGATTTCACTTTATATGCATACACAGACAGTGATTATGGTGGATGCAACAGTAACAGAAAATCCACTACTGCAGGTTGTTAATTTCTTGGATCAAGATTGATCTCCTGGCAGTGCAAGAAACAAACAACTGTCTCTGTGTCAACAGCTGAAGCAGAATACATAACTGCTTCTGCATGCTGTTCTCAAATGCTTTGGATTCAAAATCTCAAACCAAATGCTTGATTATGCTTTAATTTTCTTAAAACACCCATACACATTGACAATTTTGATGCCATATTTATCACTGACAATCCAGTTCAACATTCAAAAACAAAACACATAGATATCAAATATCACTTTCTGAGAGATTGCTCAAAAAAGGGTTTGATAAAGTTGATCAAAGTCCACACAGACAATCAATTGGCTGACCTATTTACCAAACCATTTGATTCAACAAGATTTGAATTTCCAGTTCAGTCACTTGGTATGATCAACTATAAATCAAATAAGTAATGTTTTCAAAACACTAATTTCAAATAGGCTTGATTTTGTCAAAGTCCAAGTTTAACATCAACATGCATCTTTCAAAATCAATATATCAAACAAACATTCATGTTTTCTAATAACCAAACACCTTGAATCATACCTACCACTCATGAGAAATAATAGTACACTAGCTTAGTTCTTCACTTGAGTCATTTTCCACTAATAAAGACTAACAATACTTTGTTTGATATGTGGATAGGCTTAGCATGGGACACCTAACAACACATAAAACAGTAAAACACTAAATTATCATGATTGTGTGGTCATCAACACATCTTGGTTTATAGTGAGTATTAATCTATCCAATATAGGTTGCTTGTAAAGAAACTACGATACACCAAGTGAAACAGTTTATAAATTGCTCAATCATACAAGTGTCTCCTCTGTTATGATTTTTATAGACCTGGAGTACACCAAGGCATTCTTTGTTGTACTGAGCACAGTCCTGAGTGACCTACATCATGATCCAAAAAGATTCCCAATAAGGAACACATCTATCTTGGATGAACAATCAATAAAGTCTTCTAGACTACATTCCTTATGAATGCAACAAAAGAATCCCAAAGAGGATCAACTTCCAAGGGGAAGTGAAAAAGAATCCCAATGTGGATCAAACAACATGGATCAAATTGAGCATTTATACTCCTAAGTAGCTAGGTCATAAGTATAAAAAGTGCTTTCTAGCAGATCTTGTGGAGGGTTGTTCTAAACATACAATCAGATGTGGGGGAGATACAACTCATATCATCAACTCAAAATATGATAATCACTCATTGTTTCAATCAATCATTAATACCATGCATGAGTTTAAGTGGATCACAATATCTATAATCAACATTGTATTAGTCTATATCTATTCTCAAAAACATTCAAACAACTCAGTGAGAATTTAAGACTAGTATGATCCAATGTTATGTGCAAATGATTCATGTCCACACATGAAAATCATTCATTTATTAGTTAGATAAAGTGTTATCTTTCTAACTTTTATCAAGCAAGCAATAAAATTGGTCTTTCATAATTTCCATTCTAACACATAGAACTTTTTGTCATTTTATAAAAGGTTTTTATAAATATGCAAAAATTTAGAGGGAGAAAATGAACATAGAAATATCAAAGGTAGCGGAATATGTGCATGAACATACAATTTTAAAAATTTGAAATATTAAATTTTGAGTTTTAACTAAAGCCAAGTCAAGCCAGCACTCGAACACAGCAGTTTGACACTCATACATATGTACAATATTGCACAATATTGCTTGTGAGTGACTCTTTAACATCCATACATTGATTATGATAAAGTTTTAAAATTTTAACAAACATTCAAAAAATTTATAAATTTTTTAAAGTTTTTTGAACAAAATTAGCTTCGGAAGAAAATTTATCAAACATCCTTCGGAAGATAAACAAACAACATTTCAGTTGGAAGAAAAACAAACAAAACTTTTGCTTCGGAAGAAAATTTTATCAAACATATGCTTTGGAAGAAATCATTTCAAGACAAACAAAATTTGAAACTTTTGACAACTATTATCACAGCGGACATACAAGCATACATCCGTTGTAGCTACAGTAACCATCATAACATGCAAAATACAACAAAGTGTATATAGCAGACAAAACAAACAAACATCCGCTATGCACTAGTGAACATACAAGTGTTCACAACGCATGATGTTGATAAGACATCCGCTGTGAATACAGTGCCATTTCACAGCGCATGACTTACATTAGTCATCCGTTGTAGAAACAGTACAAGTGTACACAGCGTATGTACACAGGTAAACATACGTTGTACATCATCATCAAGTAATCACAGCGCATGAACAAATGCTCATCCGTTATGTATATCAAAACAACGTTTTCACAGCGCATGAACAAATGCTCCTCCGCTATGTATAACTATAAACAAACAAATAGACCATACAGCGCATGAACTAAATCTTCATCCGCTCTAAGAACAGAGAACAACACATAGCTTATAACCTTTTGTCATCAGTTATAAATTATTATCACACAAGTGTGCACAACGCATGAATAAATTCTCATCCGCTCTGAACATAATTCATCAAAGAGTCCACAGCGTATGACCAAGTAGACATCCGCTATGAACACAGTCAAACATTCAGAGTCCATAATGCATGACCAAGCAGTCATCCGCTGTAGACTCAGTCAAACAGTCAAAGGGTCCACAGTCTATAGTTTAAGATTGTACAGTGGACGCACTGTTCACACAGCACATGTGTAATCAGTGAATCATACAAATAATCATGAAATCATACTTGTAATAATTTAATCATACAAACAAGTAACCATTCAATCATACATGAAATCATTCAAACATGCATAACATACAAACATGTAATCAAACTGTATAAGTCTAACACACAACCATTACCAACATACAAATCAAACACAAACACACACACACATATTTTCTAACAAACAAAACATTAAAAGCAAACTTTAAAGAAATGGAAACATCATCCTTAGGGGGAGTATTGTTGGACACAACAAATACATTAAAAGGATAATGCTTACCATAATCAAACATAATATGTTCTAACATTCAAACAATCATTAACTAACACATTAGTATCATTAACAATCATAACATACACTAATTAAGTTTAAATTTCTTTTTCAGGAATGTAGATAAAATATATCTTGACAAGTGTCGGCAGCGGATGAAGTGTTGTCCATAGCAGATGACTAAGAGGATGTAGCGGATGAAGAACAAGTCCAAGTGCTCACAGCGGATGAACAACACTGTTCACAATGGATGTTCGTCCACAGCGAATGAACATTCCACAGCAGATAACATACAAAGCAAACACACACAAGTGTTCATAGCGAACAGCATCCAAGGCACAACAGACAAGTTATCTGACTTCCACAGCGGACATCTTAACATCCACAGCGAACAGCTAATCATCCACAACGGACGACTTAGACTTAGGATTTTTATGTAATTTTGTTTTACATAAGGGTATAGTAGTAATTGTATATAGCTATTTTGTATAGGTTATAAATAGCATAATACCCTAATCCTTTGTAAGCTTTTTGAACAATCAATACAAACAAGCAGTTATTATCATTCAAGCATTCAATCACTAGCAAACACACAATCACTCACACATACTGATATCATAGCTCTAATCATGGGTTTCCGCACCATGATTATTGTTTGTTGAATTCAAATATAACAATCTGTTGTTATATTTTGTTTGAGAGATTTGAAAAGATCCTTGGGGGAATCAACCTGTTTATTTTCATATTGTTGTTTAATTTCATAATTAGTCCATTATTATTGATTTCATCACTTTCCATCATACTCCTTAACTTTTTACACCATGAATTCCGTATACGTGCACCCAACTCTTCCAGCGTTAGCATTTCCATCCGCGCTCTTATTATCAATACTGGTTTAATTACCATCACCTTCAGGAACACTACCATCATTTGCTTCATCACCTCCACCATTGTCACATTGACCTATTTGTTTCCTCTATTCCCACCTTCATTGCAACCTCTAATGGCATTGGCATTATTCAGAATGTTGTTACTCACATGAGTATCAATAGTTGGAAGTAGCTCTACAGAGCGAATGAGCTATCATTGCTGTAACATTTGGGTTTCCTGCCTCAACCATTACCTCTACCACCCGTGCCACCACCACGTTCACCAGTATCTCTACCTCTACCACATCCTCTTGGGGTCTCTCCACATTTGGTAGAACTACATATGTCCCTTCTTGGCAGAATATTCGAACATAAAAAAGCTGTAACAGTTATGTACATTAGTCCCTAGAATATTATAATCTACAAACTAATGATATATTATATATAGGCATGTACTAAACACATTATTAAATAATAACATATCATCAAGCCACACAAAGAAGATACAATAAACACATTTCAAATAATCAACCAATTCATGTTGTAATTCAAAAGTATTATAACAATAATAATAATAATAATAATAATAATAATAATAATAATAATATATAATAATATATATAATAATAAGAAAATAATAATAATAATGATAATAATAATAACAATATACATATATCATAATAAAGTTGCCAAAACATACTCCCAATATAATGAAATAACCATGTCAAAAGTACTATGCAAAAGCGATAATGTCAAAAGTATTCTAAATAATAACAAGTAGATAGATAAACGACTCCAGAAGATCCTCAAAACCTCCCTCCCTAATTGCCCCAGGAGCACAACGCAATCAAGGAACCTATACAACATGCATACTCTCTCGTACCCTGCCAGGTTAGAATGGTAGGACCACGACGACCCTCATGAAAAAAAAATAGGAGGTGGCATAACTCTCTCTAGGATAGGCCCAACTCGACTCTTGCAACTGTTAGTAAGGATAGGACTAGGCAACATCTCAGGTATGTCCCTAACCAGGTGGCACGTACTTTTCGTGCCTGACATATAATTCGAGTCCATCTCCACTCAAACAGGTGCCCGGGGCGGAACCACAAACATAGGATAAGGGAAGGTACTCCTTCTAGTAGTCCTCTTTCTATGCAGCCCCATGCTGTTCAATCTATAAGGTCCCCTAGAGTATCCTGGCAGACGGGGTCCTATCTAAGTGGAATGCCTAATCACAGCAGCCACTAGAGCTGCTGAAACTTTCAGAGCCGATGGAATCACTAGAGAAGATAGGTCTAGCGACACCTCCTCGAGCTCAGTCTTAGTATTAGTATAATAGTGCATCTCATCATCAGATACCCTAATCTCTATAGTGACATGTCGTCAGGATAGAGGTGACTATTTCAGAAACCCCTAATCTCTATAGCGGCATCATGTCTTCGCTATAGTTTTATATATTTATTTTTTATTATTGCTAAAATTTCTTCTAAAAATTTCCTCTCAACTTTTTAGGAACGACATATTATCGCTATATGTGTACCCTATAGCGACATCAATTTTGATCACATTTTGGACCTTTTGCGACAAATTTATAGCAACAACTGATTAGCAACTATGTGATATAGTATACAGCGATGGCAATATAGCGGCAACTTTAACATGCTATAACGAAAGACATTTGTAACCACTATAGCTTTTGTTCCTTGTAGCGCAATCGATAATTTATGTTTTTGCATTTGGTTATGTTATACATCTAAAAAATAAGAAACAAATACAGTTCACCTATGTTTTGAATGCATCTGATTGTTGTAAATGAACATGAAACTATAAAATTTATCACCACTATAGGAGGTCGGACAAGTTACTTAGGGCTGCAAATGAACTGAACGTTTAATGAACAGTTCGTGAACCGGTCGGTGAGAAGTTCGTTTATGTTCGCTCGTTTAGTAAATGAACGAACACGAACAATAAAATTTCGTTCGTTTAGTTAAACTAACAAACATGAACACAAGCCGCGGTCGTTCATTTATGTTCATGAACGTTCGATAATGTGTTTGTTTATGTCCGTTAATATGTTCGTTTATGTTCGTTAATATGTTCGTTTATATTCTTAAGTTTTGTTTCAATTATTTTTATGACTATTTTATCAAGTATTTTTTTGATATTTATGTTAAGTACTTATTTATTTTCAATTGATTTTGTATAATGTTGTAAAAAATGTAAATTTTATTCTAAAGAAATCTATAATTATTTGTATTCATTTGTGTTTATGAGCTTTTTTGTGTTAATCATGTTCATGCACAATTAGTTTTTTCTTAACGAACAACACGAACAAGGCGTATTCATGTTCGTTCGGTTCGTTTGCGGCCCTAATTAGTTACTTGTTAGGCCAAAACAAGTAACATTGCGGCTCATGTAAAAACCAGTCTAACTGATTAAATAAAAAAAATTGAAACCAAAATTTAATTTTATAAACATGAAAAAACTTACAAGGCTCTAATTTAATTGGGTTTAATAGAAAAGTAAATAAGGGAACTGCGTAAAGGAAAAATAGACTATAATAAAACAAAAAAAAAATCTATAAATAAAATAAAATCTATAAATAAAATTATACTCTACAAAAAAGTTAGATTAATAACACTAGACGTCAATATGAGGTTAATCCATTTGATATGATGTGAATGACTGTTCAAAATAATGCGATGTGAATAGTTAGAGAGAATTTAAGAGTAAGACAGTAGATTTGTAATAAAAAAAAATATCAAAACTAGTGACATTTAATATAAACCTATAAAATAAAGCAGATTAAAACAAAAGAAAGAAAAGCAAAATGATTGAAAAAAAAACAGAAAGAAAAAAAGAAAATATTATGAAAATTAGTTTAAAAGGTAAGGAGAAAATTAGCATTTATGAAAAATTAAATAAAGTTTAACTTATGTTTGCAAAAAAGTTGTCAACCATTACAAAGTCTCAAGCATTGGATAACTTTTGTAACGATTAAATTTTGTGTTTAGTCTTTGTGGTTTGAACTGTTTAACTTATTTAGTTCAAATTTTAAAAAGACTTCTTTTTAATGTCTCGTTTTTGTATTCTGTAACTATTCGGTAATTTTCACTAACATTGTTAGATTCGTATGTTATATTCTAATAAAATAACTAAAATATTTTTTAACTGAAATAATTATTTTAATAACCACAGAGATCGAAAGCTATCGTTATTGTTATATATCCAATAAAACGCGAACACCCAATTTCAATACATAATGTACAACTTTCACTGAATCACAGGTGCGACTTACTTTCAATTTGATTTGTGTGTTTTTCTTTTCGAAGTTAAATTATCATTTTTATTAGTATTTTATATGGAATATTATTTTTCTCTTATGTAACCTTATGAATACAAAATCTTTTTTATTTCCTAATACGCTTTTACGACATGCTTATTTTTATTCTCGTTCAAATGTAAGTTTCAATATGAGGTCAAATATAATTTATTCTTACTTTTTACACAAAAAAAATAATGCTTTTAAAAATTTCAAATATACTATTGTGACATGATTATCTCTACATATGTTTTATATAAATATTATTTGAAACCAAGCCCGGCAGAGTGCGTTTAAAACATGTGCTTCAAGTTTAATATACTTTTAGTTTTTTTCAGAATAACATAATTAGTTTCTATATTAGAATATATTATTATAATATGAATATTTTCATTTATATTTTAACATAAATTATAGACTCAATTACACGGATGGTCCTGTGGTTAATCCTGATTTCACTTTTGCTCCCTTACTCTATGAAATTACAAGGTTGGTCCAAAAACTTTACCAACGTAACAATGATGATTCCTAAAACGGATGAAAGTTAACTTTGCTGTTAAGTTCGTGTGAAATTACAAAACTACCATTGCCCACCACACCAAACCCCCCTTCACTCATTATTCTTCACCATCTCCACTACTATCTCCTACCACCATCAAAGCCTTCGTCTACAACCACCACCACCACCACTTTCAACCACCCTCACTACTAGCACCTCCTTCAACCACCAGTACCAACTTCAACCACCAACACCACCTTCAATCACCACTATTAGTACCGGTGCACCACCTTCAACATTCAACCTTCAAGCACAACCATCACCACTACCACTTTCACCACCAGCACCAACGTCACCACGACACCACTTTCAACAAGCGTCACCACCACCACCACCTTCAACCACCGTCACCACCACCACCACCTTTAACCTTCAACCACCAACAACACCTTCAACCTTCAACCACTACCGGCGGTACTAGAAAGCGAGTCGCCGGCGATAAAGGGGGTGGGGGCTGAAAATGGTGACCGCTAAAAGAGAAATTGAGTGTAGGCGTATTTTAATCATTAAAGAAAATTTAAGAGTCAAATTTAATGTCCACCCGTTTCAGGGACAATCGTTATTACGTTTGTGCAAAGTTTTACACCAACATTGTAATTTCAGAGAGTTAGGTATTAAAAGTGAAATCAGAGCTAATCACAAATGCCTATAATTGTGTTGGCCTAACTTGCATAGGAAAAACATGAGTTATTATATACAAAAAAGAAAGAGGTTTAAATACAAAGTGTAGTTTTGCTACAAAGTGTGAGAAGACATAATGAGTCAAAAAAAATCATAACAAAAATATATCTCACAATCTAAATCAAATTTTAAAAAAGTAATTCAGAGTTTTTGTTCCCCTAGCTGTCCTCACTAAGAAAAAAAATAAACGAAAAATTAAAAAAAAAAAAAAATTAACGTTTTTTATTGTGTCATTTATGAAAGACACAATGACGTCATTGTGTCATAAAAGACATAATGAATTTTTTTTTATTTTATTTTTTTTCTGAAAGAGGACGACGAGAGGTACAGAGACTTCGAAGTACTTTTTTGAAATTCGATTTAGATTGTAAGATATAATTTTTTTGTAACTTTTTTAGTCTCATTGTATCTTTACACTTTGTAACAAAAATACACTTTGTAAAATAAACTCACCCTAAGAAAAAAAAGGCTCCTTTGAAACTTAAATTTTCATGACGTGAACATGGTTTACAAATAGCATTCATTTAATTCTATGAATTCGCCACCACATACCGGCTCCAGAAAGAAAAGTAATAAACAAACCATAAGATTAACGATCATAAAATAAGGGGCTGTTTGGTTGGGTCGACTGACCTAGTTAGACGTACATGTCTGACTCGGTCAGACGTGAATGTTGGTTGGTTACCTCTTAATGGAGAAGAGGTCTGACTGAACCACTTATTCGGTCAGACCTAAACCAAGATCTGACCCGAGTCAGACGTGGAGCCGGCGACAGCGAGGGTCCGTGAGAACCAAAGACGCAAGCTCCGAAACAGTATCACAAAGCTTTTTAACAATCGATTTGGTTGATTCTCTACTTACAAACTCAAGCAAAGTCGATTTGAGCGTCGATTGCGTCGTCGGTGAGAGCGAAGGGTACAACGTCATCGACTGAGCCTCATCGTCTTCGGCGACGGTAAGGATGCGGCGGAGGAGGACGGCAGACATGGCGCGAGCTCGCGTGAGGGGAGGAGTGGAGGAGTTGCGAGAGCTTGAGGAGAAAAGTATCGGGGCTGTTGTTGCAGAGGTTGAAGAGAGTTGAATTAAGTGTTTAGTTCAATATTTATTCCAAAAATCTTAAAAGAACTTTATTTAGTTAACACTATACCTTGATATAACATCTTTTGTAGCATATTTAAAAAAGACACAACAAATGCGTTGAGGATATATTATAAATATTTAAGTTAAATAACGAAGAAATACACTACAAACTTCGTTTAGAGATGCCTTCACATATATCCAACCAAATATCCAACAAAACAAACTTAACTGTTGTTTAGCATTATTAGTTCAGACCTTTTAGTGATTCAAACTTTTTACTGGTTCAGACCTTTTATTGATTCAATACTTATTCATTCAGAAGTTGCGAAACAGCCCGTCCAAAAATACTAATATTACTCTATCTCATGACTCATATTCGATAAATCTTCTTTTTAAAATTTAAAAATCCTTTGCTAGCTGCCTCTCACGCACAAAGCACAAACCCGCTTTCGCTTTTCTTTCTTTTCGGTGATGCTTGCGTAACACTCTTCAACCTCTGTTCTTCACTGAACATCCTCGATTCTCCCATCAATGGCGATCGATAACGAACAGCCTCCAAACCCTAATCAAAAAGGCAAGAAGATGTTTATCTGTTTCGTTTGGAATTGTGCTATTGATATCAAGTTATTACTATCAGCCCTCTTGTTTCTCTCCTCTCTCGTCGCTGTTTTCCAACTATCCCCCTCCTCCGTTCGAGATTTCCGACCATGCGCCTCCCTCCCGCCACCGTCCTCCGCCGTCGACCTCCATACAGCCACCGCCAAATCGGAGCATGCGGTGGTTGACGGTCGTTTGATTAAGCGGAGCGTCAAACGGCTACGGCAGCGCCGCCTACAGCTTCGTCCTCATGTCGGCGTACAGAGGCGGTGGAGACACCTTCGCCGTCGTGGGACTGTCATCGAAAACCCTTGCAACTGTTCTCGAAACCCAAGTACCTCTGCCAGTGGATCCCAAACAACGCGACGGAGAGTCACCACAACATCACCGTCTCCGGCCACAAAATCCTCCCCGATTGGGGCTTCGGCCGTGTCTACACCGTCGTCGTCGTCAACTGCACCTTCCCCTTCGCCGTCGGCCACGGCGGCGCCGGTGGCCGATTACTCCTTCACTCCTCCACCTCCGCCGGCGGCGACACCATCGAAGCGTTGACAGAACCTCCGGGAAGCTTAAACACCACCCGATTCAACGATCCACCGAAATACGAGTATTTATACTGCGGATCGCCGTTGTTCGGCAACCTGAGCCCTCAAAGGGTGCGTGAGTGGATAGCTTATCATTCAAATTTGTTCGGTGAGAAGTCTCATTTCGTGTTATACGACGCCGGTGGTGTTCATCGGGATGTTATGAGCGTTTTACGCCCGTGGATCGAAAAGGGTTATGTAACGTTGCACGATGTGAAGGAGGAGGGGAGATTTGATGGGTATTATAATCAGTTTCTGATGGTGAATGATTGCTTGCAACCGGTACAAATTCATGGCCAAATGGATGTTCGTCTTCGACGTCGATGAGTTCATCTATGTTGCTAACAATGCCACCATCAAATCGGTTACCAATTCGTTAACAGAGTTACGCAGTTCACCATTCAACAAAGAACAATGTCTAGCAAGCTCTGCTATACGGATGATGATGATGATGATGCTGGCAGAATTTACAGGTACGAATCGTACGATTTTAGTATAAATGTTGTTTGATTGATCGCTGATGGCAACATGGGTTGATGCTTGAATGTTTGGAGTTAACTATTTGATTTAGAGTTAGGTAACATGTTGCATCGTTGATCGAACATGTTGCATCATTGGATTGTTGCATGTTTGAATAATTTGGATTTAAGCCCATGTTTTCATGTGGTGTTCGTTAA
This sequence comes from Flaveria sonorensis, assembly GCA_025506505.1. NCBI lineage: Eukaryota > Viridiplantae > Streptophyta > Magnoliopsida > Asterales > Asteraceae > Flaveria > Flaveria sonorensis. The sequence continues at coordinate 31,321,409 of CM046437.1, forward strand.
AGGTTGTTCTTTTTTGAGACCGAACGTGACCTTGGTAGGTGGTAATCTGTTTCGTAGCTAAAATAACATAATATGATATGACGTTTGTTTGTTAGCATAGGATGTAACGCGTTGGTTATGGGATAGGTTTTAGTATTTCTGGTCTTGTATACAATTATAATAGTGTATGATATGTCATGTCTAATAGAGGGTGTTATGATGTTATCCATTACCTATTAGGTTTTGATCGTAATGGTAGGGTGTTCATTGTATTAAATTCAGATAATTCGAATTTGGAAATTTAAACCGATTCAATTCGAATCGAATTGAAAAGTTTGCACCGACAGATTTGAATAACCTTATCTTTGAATTAATATTTTATTTGAATAAGCCGAGTTGAAAAGAGTTTCATTAAGAAGTATTCAAATTTAAAAAATACAAAATTAGCCCATAATTTTAAAGCCACACAAGTTTGAAAGTTAATAAAGTTTGAAAAGTAGATGTCTCCTATTATATAAAAAATTAAAAACTTAAATATAATCTTATAGGCTTATTCGAAACGAATTAATTTGATAACTAAATCCGAATTGCTATTCGAATTCGGTTACATTCCAATTCCAGGTTATTCATTCTTGGTGGTAATGGTGTTAATGTTGATAATCAGTCATTTATCACCTAACACCATACACATACACACTTATGCACGACCCATATAACATTTTGTATCTAATCTCATTCACGATTACATATTGAAACACTATTAGGCACCCTTTTCGGATGTTTTTGGTTTCAATTTTTTGTAAGGTTTGGGCTTTCTTGTCATTCGTATTTACATGCTGTTATATGCAGGAAATGGGGGATCGAGAAGTTGGTATACAGGGATACAAAGAGAGGAATCAGGAGAGACCGAAAATACGCTATTCAACCGCGGAACGTATTCGCGACAGGGGTACATGTGTCGCAAAACCTGATGGGGAAAACGTTACACAAAACTGGGGGGAAGATCATGTACTACCATTATCACGGGACGATATCAGAGAGAGGAGAGGCTTGTAGGCAGCTCGTGAATACAAGCGTAGTGAATGTTGAGGGAACACCGTATGTTGTGGACACCACCATGAGAGAGGCTGCCGGAGCCGTCAAGAGATTTGAGCTCCGAATGATTGGTCCGGTGTTGGAAAACACTCATCAATGAAGCCATCCCATTCGTTTGTTTTGTAGATATATAATAATATTATTAATGTATGACCGAAATATAGGGGAATATACCACAATTTTATGTTTATTCTTCTAGCAAATTTGTAATTACATATTTGTTCAATTGATTAACTTGAGTACGGATTTTTTGGGAGGTTAATTTCACTAGTTTTGGAAACAAAGGTGAATAAAATATGGACATTCGAAATTGTGTATGGGTTTTTATTAGACACTCGTTGTGTTCTCTAGTTTTTTTTAAAAAGTGAAAACGAAAAAAGTAGTTTCAAAGTGAAATGATTTTATGTTTTTGAGTTTTTTTAAAGATGAAAATGAAATAAAAGTAAAAAGATTTATGTTTTTGAGTTTTTTAAACGATGAAATTGAAAAGAAAAAGAAAGAAAATTTTTAATAGTCTCCCTCTTAACTTTCCAAAATAAAAGAAAATGAAAAAAAAAAGAAACAAACAAAATCTTTACTTTTTGTTTGAACTTTAGAACGAAAAATTATAATATCTTTATGTATCTCTCCTTAACTCTCTTTCTTTTTATTTTTTCTCTCTCATTAATTCCTTTGACTTCTTTACTTTCTTTTGTTTCATTTAACTCTCGGGAACATTACTTATTTCTAAAACGGTTTGTGAGAAGAGGATGCAATATTTACCAAGATATCCTTCTGCGGACGAAACAATGTATCGTTGATACATAACGTGAGGATCTAACTGACACGATCCTGTAGATTACAGTGATTATGGTTTCTTATTATTTATATTTTGTCTGATTCAAAGTGTCATTTTTATTTGATAGTTTGCTCTATTCACTTATTATTTTATTTTTAAAATGTGAATAACATTAGGTATTACAGATATTATTGGATTAGATAAACTTTCTAAGAGATATCATTTAACTATATCATGAGCATGAAAAAGTTTTGCGTTCTCTTATCATATCTTTTTTCATAACAAAAGTATTTACTCAGTACGTAACGTTTTCTTCTCGTTACTCTAAGTAATAGAGCTTTAACAAAAAATCTCTGAAACATTAATGTTCTTTTAAGAATTATATTAAAATTAAAATTTACAATCTGCAAAATATCCCCCTAGAGAAGCGCCAACACCTTTAAAATAGAGTCGAGCGCCTCTTCAGTTTTAAGCTTTCCAAACTCGTTTTTCGTTTCAACATAGGCGTCCGAACCTGGGCGTCCAAATTTACAACAGATGGCCCATACCTACAAAAAAGGCACCTAAACATACAACGGAGGTGTTAGAATATTGGTTTTTCATTCTTGTTTTCGTTCCGACAGAGGCACCTAAACCCACAAGAGAGGCGCCCAAAACTATATTTTAAATAAAGTTTTTTCTTTTTTGATTGAAGATTTAACACATGTTTGATTTTTATTGGTTTATAGTAAAGTCAGCCGCCTATGCATTGTATAGACGTTTGCATCTTTGTCAAGACTTAATAGGGGACGTTACGAAGGAAAAAGATTGAAGGGCTTGGTCAAAAGAAAATTGTGGTCAAATAACATTTTAGCTTTGAATAAACACAGTAGCACGGAAACAAGTCCTTAAACTGTCATGTTCTCTTTTTTTGACTTTTCATCGAGATTTGTAAGTTAGAAAAGTATGCATTACCTTGCTAAGGAATATAATGTTATAAATAATTATATAAATAATGAATTACATAAATGGTTGACTAAATTATACGGACAATCTATGGGTTATGCGTATATTACAACTTTAATTTTCACTTTCAATAAATTACAGATGCGGGCCTGAAATATGCAAAGAACGCACGCTAATGGTCCCTAACATTAACAATGATTAAATTTCTCTGTTAATTTTTAAAAATACCAAAATACCGTTCTTTTTTTTATCTTATTCTTCACATTTAACACCCACCACCACCGTTGCCGCCTGCACCCTCAACTCACCATTAACGACGCCTGCACCTATCGGAGTGCTGGTGGTGGTGACGATGGAATAATGGTGGTGCTTGATTTCCCACATGGTGGTGAAGAGGTGGTGTTCATGAAGACGAAGAGAAAGATAAAGATGAAGATGATAGAAGATGGAGGGAGGGGGTGAGGTTAGATGGGTGGGTGTGGTTTAGAAGGGGTAAGTTAGGTTTTATTTAGACATAATTATCTTTTAAATTTGTAAGGCCCCGTCCCCGAGACGCTTACAGTTGATCAATCATCGTATAAATAATATAAAACATCTCATTTTGCAGCGGAAATTTAACTTTTCATCAATGAACAAAAATATTTCAAGTATCACATCATTTTATTTACAACCCAAAAATTTTATTTAGACATCATTTTATTGTCCCCAGTAGCTTATGCATCTATGCCTGCACCTCCTCAGCATCATCGATTACCTACCAACTGATATGCATATAAAAAGTCAGTGACGCTGAGTGAGTTCTAGTTTATATAATAAAATACTTTACTTTTAATAAAAACATTTCATTTACTTTCGTTCGTGATCACACATCATACGTACATCTTGATAATAATCATTTATTATCTTACATCATCGTTCTTAATCGTTCGTTTCGTAATTTATTATCTTTCACTTCTATCTAGATCCTGCCATGTACTATGCCCCATCTTCGGTGCACAAAGCGACTACAGTCATGGGGGCAAGTGGCAAGGATTCCGTTTCGCATGTTTCCAATCAGTCACAATGACTGACCTTTAGGTGTGCACTCGGCACACTATCGAGGTGGCAACCCATAAAGAGTTGTGAACCCCTTTTATATGCTTGCAAGACTTTTAATTCATTCATTACGTTTCACTTTTCATTATCTTTATCTTCCACTTTATTACAATAATACTTACGTACAAGAGTTAACACACCACGTAAAGTCACATACTAATAACGTAATATGAACATCAACCACAGCCCACAATCATACATAAATCACCAGGCATAAACCATCAAAACATTTTAGAACTTAACATTACATTCTACTTCCCAAGATTCAGAAAAATCTATAGTCCCCAAAGAAATGCGGATGAACATAAGCCAATGCGGCTGGATGTTCAGCAAATGCGGACAAGAAAATGCGGATGAAAGTCTTTAGAAAATATTCTAAGCGTCTAAAAGTATGCGGGTGAACCAAATACGGATGAACAAGTCCAAATGCGAATGAACTAAGCCTTATGTGAATGAACACATACAAATGCGGATGAACAAAAACATCTACGGATGAACAAAACATCTGCGGGTGAACAAAACATATGTGGATAAACAAAACATCTGTGGAAAAACAAAACATCTGCGGATGAACAAAACATCTGCGGATGAACAAAACGTCTGCGAAAGAACAAAACATCTGCGGATGAATAAAACATCTGCGGATGAACAAAAAATTTGCGGATGAACAAATGACTTAAGCTATTGAACATAAAACCAATGCGGTTGAATGTTCAACAAATGTGGATGAACTCCAACAAATGCGGATGAAGTCCACAGATGTGGATGAAGTCCACAAATGCGGATGAACAAAATGCAAATGCGGATGATCAAACAACTTAGACTAATCCACCATCCAGATCCTTGTTCTAACATGTCCTTAGCACAGATCTAACATGCCAAATACTTAGAACAGAGCTTACAACTACGAAACATCAAAGAAGGCATTTAAAAACACACATCGCATACACATCAGATGCAAAAATGTAAAAAACTCATGCTTCGGTTGTAAAAATTCAGTTAATATGCATTTAAGCCCAAAACAAGTTTAAAACAAGTAAAATAAGGGAATCTAGAACTCACCTCTAGCAGCTTTCGAGTAAGACTTCTTCAAACAGAGAGAATGGGAGTTCTAGCACCTAAACACACCGAAACAAGCAGCCATGCTTCGGTTGTAAAAATTCAGTTAATATGCATTAAGCCCCAAACAAGTTTAAAACAAGTAAAATAAGGGAATCTAGAACTCACCTCTAGCAGCTTCGAGGTAAGACTTCTTCAAACAGAGAGCAAATGGGAGTTCTAGCACCTAAAAACCGAAACAAGCAGCCAACACAAGAAACACGTAAGAATCGATCTAGCAGCTCGAACACAGCTGAAAACCGAGCTGAAAAACATAGAAAACCTCACCTTCTAGGAGAATTCCTGCTTTCTCACACTAAAATCCGGTAAAAACTTCTTCTTCTCTCTTCTTGCAGCCGAAAGTAGAAGTGAAATGGGGGGTGTGGGCAGCCATGTTTCTTTTAAATCCTATAATGGGCAAGTTTGCCAATTGCACAACTTTAACTCCTTGACTTGGGATATTTCACCTTTCTTTCTTTTTCTTTTTAAATTTTCGGGTGTTACAAGTCCACCCCCCTTATATAGGTTTCGTCCCCAAAACCTGTCACTCCTTGAACAGTTGTGGGTAATGATGTCACATCTCTCCCTCAGATTCCTACGTAGACTCGGACCCCTTCCTGTGCCTCCACTGTACTCGCACCAGTGGAACCACTATGATGGCCACTGGCTACTCCACATAATTGAGCCGTTCATTTACCTCAATGTCCTCCAGTGGCATGATCATATATTCTTCGGCTAAGCACTTTCTTAGATGAGATATATGGAATGTCGGATGAATCCCATTTAACTCATCGGGTAGCTCCAACCTGTAGGCCAGCTCTCCTACTCGAGCAATGATTCGGAAAGGCCCTATATACCTCGGGCTGAGCTTACCCCGCTTTCTAAAACCGGATGATCCCCTTCCAAGGTGAAACCTTCAACATAACTTTATCACCCACCTTGAATTCAATCAGTCTATTCGTCTTGTCAGCATACGACTTTTGTTTATCTTTTGCTGCCTTCATAAAGGCCTTGATCTTCTCTAACTTTTCGGTCGTAGCCTCAATCATCTCGATGCTCCATAACTCCTTCTGCCCAATGTCACCCCAATATACGGGCGCTCTACACTTCATTCCGTACAACATCTCATATGGTGGCATACCAATGCTGTCATGATAACTGTTGTTATATGAGAATTCGGCTAACAGTAAGTTTTCGTCCCAACTGCCCAATGTCACCCCAATATACGGGCGCTCTACACCCACGTTTCATGCACTTCTCTACCACCACCATTGAAATCACCTTTGGAACCGTACTTACCCTATCGCCGTAAATCGTCACCGAACTCCTATCAGGTGCGGTCAAACAAATCATCTTCTTGTGACACATAATATTTGCCTCATAGGCTTCTAGCCAATCCATTCGTAGAACCACATCGAATCCACCTAGGGGCATCACGAATAATCTAGTATAGAACCTATGGCCTTCCAACTCTATGTCACAATCCTCTATCAGATCAGAAATCCTGGTAGACTTACCAATGACAGTTTCTACATCGAAGGGCTCATCAATACTTCTACTTTTAACAGGCAACTTAGCACAGAAGGCAGTAGAAATAAAACTCTTACTAGCACCAGAATCGAAAAGCACAGAGGCATAAATTTGGTTTACTAGGAAGGCACCTGACACAACATCAGGATCCACCCTTGCCTCCTCCCGGTTCATAATAAATGCTCTGGCCTTTGCCCTCTACCCTTCCTTCTCCTTCTCGATCCCCTTTCTCGCCTTAGGGTTCTCAGCCCTTGGTTTCTTGCAATCCCTGCTCAGATGGCCCTCTTCACCATAGTTGTAGCACCTCACCACCCCACAATCCCTTGCCATAGGACCAGGCTTCCTACATTTGAAGCAGACGTTCAGTCCCCACTTACACTCTCCCATATGTCCTTCCCACACTTACTACACCTCTTCGTCCCTGTACCCGCCGACACTACCCTCCGATCATCCACCCTTGCCTTTTTGTGGTTCGAGGTGAAACCACCATGACCAAATCATTTCCCATTCTAGTTCCTGTCACCACCACCTTTCTTTCTCACTTCCAATACTTCCATCTCCTCCCTTTCATCATACAACCTCCCCGCCAGATTAACGACCGACCTAAACGTACTCGGCCAGGTGGTGATCATGGGTCTGCGGATGTCCGCCGGCAGACCCTGAATGTACCTCTTAATCTTCTGTGACACAGGTGTCACCTGATCTGGCACCAGCCTCGCCATCTCAATGAACTTAGTCGTATACTGCTAGTGCGTGATGGTTCCTGCTTCCAACTGTAGGAACTCCCTCTCAATCTTGTCGAGTTCCCTGTGAGGACAAAACTCCTCGATCACCATCTTCTTCAGCTCACTCCACCTTATTCTCCCAATCGCCCTGCTACCCTCGGCTTGGATAATATTGTCCTACAAACACAAGGTCGAATCGACAAATGAATGGGTAGCAAATTTTACCTTCTGATCCACTCGGCACTCGCTAATATCCAACACAGCCTCTATTTCTCTCACCCATCGGTGAGCAGCAGCAGCGTTTCCATTTCCATCAAAAGTCAAGGGCTTGCATCTTCGAAATGCCCCATAACTACACCCCCTTACAATTTCCTGCATTGCTTCTTCTTCCTCATCATCACTGGAGACAACCATGTTAGTATCTGGCTGCTCCCTCTCACCTGAACCTCTCTCCTCACCCTCTCTCCCAATAGTTTTCCTCCTCTCCTCTTTCTCCTTCTTTTCATCCTTTCTCACTGCTCTAATAACCTCTATCACTACAGATGGTAGAATCGTCTACATGACTTGATGAACTTACTCCATAACTACCTCTTTCACTGAGGCCCTCAGGTTAGCACTCTCATCACCGCCTTCATGGTGATGAAGCTCGGGCTCTTCAGGAGCCGTTTCAGCGGTTCTAGCCCTGTTCCTTGTGAAATGTGGTTCAGCACCACGTCCACCACGACCTCCACCTCTAGAAGCCTTTGAAGATCTACCACCAACCATCCTCTAAACACTATAAGATTCAAACACCAACACAGTCATTCAAGGTAATAGCTTAGATTATGACAAGTATAATAAGTCCCTAATTATAGTGGCCAGTTGTGATTAGCCACTTACTTTACTCTTCATTCCCTAAGCCTTCCCTATCCAGACTACATTAGTATCCAAATCTACTAAGGGCACATAATTCACATAGCACACGCACATAATTCTTTTTTCCATTAATTTACATAAAACGTTTACATGAAACATTTACCTGTAGGTATGTAGCTACTAGGACTGGCATCCCTTTCCCTTTCTTGCCCATTCTCAGTTTAAATTTTAGGTTTTTGAAAATAGTTTACCCAATTCTCTTAAACTTTGGCTCTGATACCAACTTGTAAGGCCCCGTTCCCGAGACGCTTACAGTTGGTCAATCATCGCATAAATAATATAAAACATCTCATTTTGTAGCGAAAATTTAACTTTTCATTAATGAATAAAAACATGTCAAGTATCACATCATTTCATGTACAACCCAAAAATTATATTAATACATTAACATGTTCAAAATGTGAATGCCAGGCTGGAATTGTCCCCAGTAGCTTATGCATCCATGCCTGCATCTCCTCAGCATCATTGATTACCTGCCAACTGATATGCATATAAAAAGTCAATGACGCTGAATGAGTTCTAGTTTATATAATAAAATACTTTACTTTATTTAAAAACTTTTCCTTCACTTTTGTTCGTGATAACACATCATACGTACATCATGATAATAATCATTTACTATCTTTCATCATCGTTCATAATCGTTCGTTTCGTACTTTATTATCTTTCACTTCTATCTAGATCCTGCCATGTACTATGCCCTATCTTCGGTGCACAAAGCGACTACAGTCATGGGGGCAAGTGGCAAGGATCCCGTTTCGCACGTTTCCATCAATCACAAAGACTGACCTTTAGGTGTGCACTCGGCACACTGTTGAGGTAGCAACCCATAAAGAGTTGTGAACCCCTTTTATATGCTTGCAAGACTTTTAATTCATTCATTATGTTCCACTTTTCATTATCTTTATCTTCCACTTTCATTACAATAATACTTTACTTACAAGAGTATTAACACACCACGTAAAGTCACATACTAATACGTAATATAGAACATCAACCACATTCCACAATCGTACATAACATCAACAGGCATAAACCATCAAAGCATTTCAGAACTTAACATTACATTCTACTTCCCAAGATTTCAGAAAAATCCTATGTTCCCAAACAAATGCGGATGAACATTAGCCAATGCGGCTGGATGTTTAGCAAATGTGGATAAGCAAATGCGGATGAAAGTCTTCAGAAAATATTCTAAGTGTCTAAAGGTATGTGGGTGAACCAAATACGAATGAACAAGTCCAAATGCAGATGAACTAAGCCTTATGTGAATGACCACAAACAAATGTGGATGAACAAAAACATTTGCAGAAGAACAAAACATCTGCGGATGAACAAAACATCTGCCGATGAACAAAACATCTGCGGATGAACAAAAACATCTGCGGAAGAACAAAACATCTGCGGATGAACAAAACATCTGCGGATGAACAAAACATCTGCGGAAACAAAACATCTGGGGATGAACAAAACATCTACGGATGAACAAAACATCCGCGGATGAACAAAAAACTTAAGCTATTGAACATAAAACCAATGGGTTGAACGTCAACAAATGCGGATGAAGTCCAATAAATGCGGATGAAGTCCACAAATGTGGATGAAGTCCACAAATGCGGATGAACAAAATGCAAATGCGGATGATCAAACAACTTTGACTAATCCACCAGTTCCAAATACTCGCTCTAACATGTCCTTAGCACAGATCTAACATGCCAAATACTTAGCACAGAGATTACAACTATGCAACATCAAAGAAGGCATTTAAAAACACACATCGTATACATATCAGATGCAAAAATACAGAAACTCATGCTTTGGTTGTAAAAATTCAGTTAATATGCATTTCAGCCCCAAACAAGTTTAAAACAAGTAACATAAGGGAATCTAGAACTCACCTCTAGCAGCTTTCGAGTAAGACTTCTTCAAACCGAGAGCAAATGGGAGTTCTAGCACCTAAACACATCGAAACAAGCAGCCAACACAAGAAACACGTAAGAATCGGTTCAGCAGCTCGAACACAGCTGAAAACCGAGCAGAAAACACAAGAAAACCTCACATTCTAGGAGAATTCTAGCTTTCTCACCCTAAAATCCGGTTGAAACTTCTTCTTCTATCTTCTTGTAGCCGAGAGCAGAAGTGAAATGGGGGGTGTGGGCGGCCATGCTTCTTTTAAATTCCATAATGGGCAAGTTTGCCACTTGCACAACTTTAACCCCTTGACTTGGGATATTTCACCTTTCTTTCTTTTTCTTTTTAAATTTTCGGGTGTTACAAAATTTAATGGTGTATTGGTAATTTTATATTGACTTAACAGAGAAAGTTAATTTTTGTTCGCGTCGGGGACTGTTGATTTGCATAACATGCAAAGTTCAGGTTCGCATCTGTAATTTATTGAAAGTGAGACTAAATTTGCAATATGTTCAAACCCTTGGGACTATTCGTGTATTTTCTCTAAATGGTTTCATAATTCTCCCTATATTTAAAAAGCTTAAAAAAATAATGATTTTTTTTTTTGAGTTTTGACCATATAGTTTATCATTTTTTGCACTTTAGTCCTCACGATTGTTTTTATATGTAGATATATTATATTTATTATATAATAATATATTATGAGTTCATCTTCTAAGATTAAAAATTAAACAAATAATTTTATTATATAAATAATGACGGAACCTGAAAAATTTTCATACGATGTCAGCATCTTACGGTTCTTAGATTATAACAACCTAGACGTCAAAGTGTACGGGTCGGATGATAGCCGGGTCAGGTTGCGTTATAAAATAAAAGATATTGTCAGCAGAAAAGAAAAATACAATGTCCTTAATATATAAGAAACTATCTTTTATAGTTGTTTTCTGAGAGTTTTAATGTTTTGAAACCAATTCATCATATCTTCAATTATAATTTTAATAAAAAATACAAATATAGTGCAAAGTTTTGAAAAGTGTATAAAGGTAGAAAAAATTTCTAACAAGCACAATGGTTTTCAAAAATACGTGTATAAGGATGTACACTTGTTCAACTTTATTTAACAATTCAACACTCCATTCAACATTTATAGTTAAATGCAATAATAAACCACACACTAGTGTATATAATTCATGAATGTATGTTCTAATAAACATGGCTTTCCAACATTATGTGATTTCAATACCTAAAAGCATTAACATTTCACCAAGCTAAACAAGCACATACAATCATTTAATAGCATTCATAACCTTGTAATAAATATTAACATAACCATTACCAAAAATTGCATATGGTAGATCTAGAAGTTTTTCAAACCAAAATAACTAGAGGTGGGTTGTGTGATGTTAGACTCTTTCTTAAAAGTGTAAGATCTTCATTTTGGCCTTTATTATGCAAAGAGTTCTCAAAATTCACCTAAAAGACCTGAGAGAACTAGGTTTTTGTTTTAAGAGTGAAATCTTCTTTCAATTAAGGAGAGGGGGGAGATTAGGCATTTATTTCGATTTGGTTAGAATATGATCATATCGCACACTCATATTGACCTTTAGATATGAGTTGCTTGAAAGAGTTACTAATATGAGCATATTCATTTTAGATATGACCGTATCAAAAGCTTCTTTACTCCCATAACATCTTGACCTTTAGTTTTTTTTAATGAAAATCATCATTTCTGGAAACTATAAAATTCAAGTAAAATACAAATAAATATTTAAATAAATAAATATGTAACAACATATGGGTGATAAAAAACTATCTAAAAAGTCTATAAAGAAGAGTATGATAGTCATAAGACTATTTTCACTATTTCTTCACACATATACATTGAATAAACTAATATTGATATACCCAACTAACTTAAATATTTCCACTAGCTTGTGTAATAACGTATTGTTGTATTAACACCTAATAAGATGATTAAAAATATCAATTACTAATATGAAACTGCTTAATATTTTAATACATTTCACATTTTTGTTTTGTTTTGTTTTGATGTGTTGGTTTGCTGTGTTGTTTTGATGTGTTTGTTTATTGTATTGTTTTGTTATGTTTGTTTGTTGTGTTGTCTTTAATGTTTTGTTATGTTGGTTTGTTATTTATACTACTAAACTTATAGTGCGACTTTTTTTTACGTTTTTTATGTTGTTATGTTATTTTTGTGTTGTTTTTATTTCATTTAATATTAAAACATGTAATTTAGTAGTGGTGTTTTATAATATTGTGGTATTTCCCCACATGAATGTGGTGTTTTTTGTTATAAATTATGTGTTGTTTTATTCATTACATGTGCTTTTTAATATTCATGTGTTGTGTTTTGGGAAATAGTATAATTTCGTATAAAATAGCACAATTTTGTAATACCGTGGTTTTTTTTCTAGAAAAAGTATAGTAATAGTATACTTAAATTAAAAATAAAAAAATTCTTGATCTTATAATGTAATTTTTTTCAAAGTAATAACATTATATGAAAAAATTATCATCGTTTAATAAAAATTAAAGTAATTTATAAAAATTAACAAATGCCTAGCATTTCATTAATGTTAGATTAGAAAATTTAATTATCTAAATTTGTTTTTAAGCTCTTTTGACAAAATAAACTTCTTTTATGTATATTTATATATATGTATATATATATATATATATATATACATATACATATATATGTATATATATACATACACATATACATATATACATATATACATATATATACATATATATATATACATATATATATATACATATATATATATGTATATATATACATATATATATATATATATATGTATATATATATGTATATATATATATGTATATATGGGAAAAGAGAAGAAAACCATTAAACTTGGACAAAGATAGAAGATCAATAGAGGTCATGGAACTTTGGTGATTTTACACAGCCATTATCCAGGATGTTAATATGTGATCAGTGAAGGTCAGACCCAACACGCCCCTGCCTTCATATGGTATATAGGAAAAGAGGAGAAAACCATTAAACTTGGATAAAGATAGAAGATCAATAGAGGTCATGGAACTTTGGTGATTTTACACAGCCATTATCCAGGATGTTAATATGTGATCAGTGAAGGTCAGACCCAACAAGCCCCACGCCTTCTTGGCTTTTTGGCTTAAACGGGTCCCCAGAGTTCGACCATCACATTAACATCTTAGATGGGCTATAACCATATCCCACGAATCCTCTTTGAGTTTATCCTTGTCCAGGTTTTAGATCTCTTTTTATTTTGATAATCTGTTGAGCATGGTGATGTTCCAACACTTAGAGGTTTAGCCTCTAAATGAGGCGATCATGCACAAATATAAATATAAAAGAAAGAATGGAAAATTACCAGAAATTGAAAGCTTCAAACTTTAAACTTCAAATATTATCACTGAAATATTTTTACAAGAGAGAGAAGAGAGGAGTGGTTCTGAAAACCGGTACCTACTTCTAAACACTAAGTCCCTTTATATAGGCATTTTGTATTACAAGTCAAAAAGTAAACAGTAAAAAGCTACAATAATGTAACATGTAGACAAAAATGTTTGTCGAATTATGAATTATTGATTCTTCTTTTCTTCTTTGTGGGGCCTATTGTGTCCTTTTGTCTTTTGTTTTTTCTGGTGTATCAACCGGACCAAATTCCTTATCTAATTCTGCCATCATTCTGGCATAAGCCTCGTCATCCATAGGCTCGTTCTCATCTTGACTGTCCTGGTATAACTGGGAGTCTTCTTCTTCCATTTGTGAAGAACTTGATTCTGTTCTTTTTGAAGATGATTCATCTTTTCTTTTGAAGTTCTTGGCTATATCCTTTTTAATTTCTTCTAGATAATATTCCATCATCTCTTGGTCACTTATATCATCCGTGCCTTTAATCATTTTAATTTTCTTAACAATGTGTTGGAATGGGCTCGGGGATTCTCTCTGCTGCTTTATTTGCTGCTGCTTTTTATATAGATCGATTGTTTTCTGGATTTGATCCAGAGTGTCTTGGCATTTAATTTTGCCATCTTCTTCTTTATCCATCATTTTTTCCAGAACTTAGTCATATAAGCTCTTTTTAAACAGAAAATATTTTCACTGGTATAACCAGTTTCCGAAATCCATTTCCATATCCAAGGTATACTGAACTGGACAAAATAATGAAAGAGGCCATTCCCTCTATAAAAGTATTATTGTGTTGGGCCTCTATTAAGGCTGGAGAAAGCTCTACCCATTTGGTATACAAATTTTTAAATTTTTTGGCTTCATTTATAAAAATATCAATGGATGGACCGTATGACTGCCACCATTTATAAAACCATGCTGGTATTTCTGATTCATAATTTGTATGACAAATCTTTATGAACCATGAGTGTTTATGATTAGGGTTTTCATATAAGAATGCCTTTTGAAAAGCTTTAACATAATCCCAATAGTTATATCTAATGGGAGTTTTTGTTTCAGGGTGTAAAATCTCCCTGTCTTTTAGGGGTGATGTCCCCCAAGTTTCCATAGATATAATCTGCTTAATAATAATTTTACTAAAGCTATGAGCTTTATTATTCCCATTATAATGGGTGATTTCGCAGGATTCTGCTTTTAATATCTCTTCATAATATATTCGAGTCTTATATGTCTCGTTGGGATAGTATCCCTGATCAAAATACCTTTTGGCTATGAGCCAAGGTTGATCTTTCCATTTTTGATCTTTATGATCCAAGAGAAGTATGACTTCTTTGTTGGGTGTATTAACCCATCCTTCATCCTCACTTTCATTTATGAGGGTTTTAGCATATGATGCTACTTCTTCTGGGTTATATCCCTGAGAAGCTTTAAAGGCAAGAAATTCCTTTATTGCATCTTCATCAAGTATGTTTGATGAAGTTGATGCATTCTTTGAGGCATTGTTAAAAGCTATAAGCTTTTTGTTACTCATTTGATGGATAACTTTGCTTGCTCCTCTTCCCCTATAAGAGGAAGATCTTTCATGACCTCTTCCCCTTTTCCAGGGGATCATTCCTGAAAACTTAAACATAAGGATTAAAATATTTATCCACAAGAAAGTATTATTTCTTTATATTTTAGATCCTTTAGTTCTTTATTTAAGGATCTTATCCGATATTCAATCTGTTTAATAGCATAATTTTTTGCTTTATCCGATAAAAAGGGAATTTGTTTTATTTCTTGAATATTATTATCTAATCCTATTAATTCGATTTGGATATCATCCCGTTTTTCAATTAGTTTGAATACTGCTATTCTCAAGGATCCTTTTGAATGACTTATTGATTCAAATATTCCCTGGTAAGAAAATCAGGAAGACTATTATCAGTCCCCTTTTTATAAATTATTTCAAAATCAAAAGGTGCAAGATGAGATTGCCATCTAGCAAACATCTGCTTAGAAACATCATGTTTAAAATCTTTATTAAACATGTATTTAGCTGCATTACAGTCAGTTTTAATTATAAATTTCTTGTTGAATAAATCGTCTTGAAATTTTAAAACACATTTAACTATTGCAAGAATTTCCTTTGCAATGGTTGCATAATTCTTTTGGCTTTCATTGCATTTTCCAGAATGAAACCTAACAAGATATTCTTGTTTATTAATTGGAGATATTTGTTTTAATATACCTCCGTATCCTATATTTGAGGCATCAGTTTCTATAATCTCTTCCCATTCTGGGTTTGCAATCATTATGCAAGGAAGGTTTTGAACCTTTTGCTTAATCTTTTGAACTGCTTTAGTATGATCAGTAGACCATGGCTTAGGATTTTTCCTTAGCTTATCATATAGTAAAGCAGTATCTTCTGCCAAGTTTTTATAATAAGAAAGAATGTAATTTAAACTTCCAAGAAATCTTTATAATTGAGTTTTATCTAGAATCTCATTTGGAAATTTAGATGCAAATTCGATACTTCTATTAATTGGAATTATATTTCCTTGGTTAATATTGTAGCCTAAAAATCAAATTTTAGTTTGAAAAAGTAACATCTTTGGTCTAGACATAACTAAACCATTTTTTAAAATTATACTTTTGAATATTTCTAAATGTTTAAAATGAGTTTCAATATCCTTTGAAAATACAAGGATATCGTCAATATAAACAATAATGAATTCACTGTAAGGAATGAAAATGTCATTCATAATATTCTAAAATTCTGATGGGGCATTTTTTAATCCAAATGGCATAACATTCCATTCATAATGCCCAACAGGTACTGTAAAAGCCGTTTTATACATGTCTTTTTCTTCAATTTGAATTTGCCAGTATCCTGACTTTAAATCAAATTTAGAAAATATATTTGACTCATATAGTTTGTCTAATAAATCTTTCTTATTAGGTATAGGATACCTAATCCATTTTAGAACTTTATTAAGTGGTTTGTAGTTAAATACTAACCTTGGTACACCTCCTTCTTGTTCAGAATGTTTATTAACATAAAAGGCTGTACATGACCATGGAGACTTTGAATTTCTTATTAAATTCATGTTTAAAAGAGATTTCATTTCTTGTTTACATAATTCCATATATTCAGAATTCATTTGACAAGGTCTCGCCTTGGTCGGGATTTGACTTTCATTAAAGTTTTCTTCGTATGGGAGTGAAACAATATGTTTCTTTCTATCCCAGAAAGCATTGGGATGATTATTGCATATTTGTAAGCTAAATTAGTGTTCTATTAATTTAATCTTTTCTTGTAATTTTAGATTATTTTTTCTTGAATATTTAAAGAAAATATTTCCTTTTGTAGAAATTCAATTTGATTTACTTTTGCTTTTAGCAAATCATCTTTTAAATTACTCAATGTCCTTGTTATTGGATTAGAAATAAATTTAAAAACAATTTCATTTCCTCCATACGTACCAGTTATTCCAGTACGGTCTACGTTTTTTAATGGAAAGATTTTATCAAAGAAAGGGCTTCCAAGTATAACTTGGTTATCGAAATTCTTTACTAGTACAAAGCTTGTACTAATACAGGTATTATTTTGACAAATAAAAGCTTGAGGAATTTTATAATTTACCTCTAATTTACCTTTTCCTGCATGACTTAGACTATGAGTAGTCTTATAGTAATATTTCGTAGGAATTAATTCTTCCTGTATGCAATTTAAATCTGCACCACTATCAAAGAGTGTAATTACTTCTATTAAAAAATGATTTCCTATTAATAGTTTAATCTTCCCATGCCATTTTTGAGAAGTGATAATTTCCCTTATATTTTTCAGATATAATTCTGATTCTTCTATTGGTTGTATATTTAATTTATCTTTTTCTAGACATATAATCCTATTGTCTAATTCCCTATTATTCTGTTGTAAATTCTTTATATCTGATTTTAAATTATCAATTTCTTTCTTTAATTGTTGTATATCAACGGATTGTTTATCTTCATTTCTCTGATTTAATTAAAATTTTAATTCAGCCAGAGAAAATAGTTTTTGATCTTTAGAGTTTGAACAAGAAGGTCCTTCTTCTTGTTTTTCCATATATGAAGAGATTATTTTCTCTTTAATCTGTGGATCATCTATCACTTTTAGTAATTCAATTATCTCACTTGTTAATACATTTATTTCCATATTTTGAAATAGCAAAATTATTTGAT